>CM021740.1:5643757-5888225 GCA_011075105.1 Heteronetta atricapilla
GCGGCCATGTTGGGCGGGGGCGGCGGCCCCCGTACGGCGGCGCGCAGGGGCCAAGCGGCCGCCGAGGGGAGGGGGCCGCGGCCGGCGGGCGGGAGGCGGCCCCGAGCGAAGTGCCTGGAGCCGCTCTCCATCCCCTCGGTGACAACCGCTTGAAGGGTACTTTTCAGTGTTACAGGTTGCAATACGTTCAGGTACACCGGTGCCGTTTGCTTTGTGCGACCGCAAAGACCATAAACTGCATCTTCTACGCACGGCGTTCAGAACGCGTTTCAAAAGGGCTGTCCGACCCTTCGCTCATTAAACTGCTAAAACTAATCGTGTTTTGTCTGTTTTTCAGGCGATGGAATTTCACCGCAGCGCAGGCCCAAAGGCTTGCTCGCGGCCGTGCGGCGCGGTGGGCGCACAGCGCTCGGTCGGAGCCGCCGGGGGCTGGCTGTGGAGGAAACGTCCCCAGGCCAGCACCGGCCGCCTGACACTGCCCTCTGCAAGGGTAAATCACTAACTCTGGTAAAAAATAAAAATAAAAGAGGTAGACCGGTGTGCTCACCTGTTGATCTGCCAGCTCTAATAACAGGTAAATAGTTGTAATAATGGCTGAATTGCTTTTCTGTACTCCTCACTGAATAATCAGGAATTTGAATGAGAGCAAGCGTGATGCTCTCTCACAGCTCTCACAGTCTGTAATAGAAATGTGTGCAAAATTACAGATGGCAAGAGTTGGCTGCCATGGGCTAAGAAAGGGTAAACATTTACATTCAGCTGTAAACAGCTCCAAGCAGTGTAACGCGGCAACGTGGGGCAGGCTGACATAGCTAAGGTACTGTTACCCAATTCCTGCAATAGCACTTCCCATCAATGCTGTTATTTTTGACCAGAGGGAAAGTAGTTTTAGGTTACAAAATCATCCCAATTTCCTCAGAGACCTCCCTCACCCACCATTCCTTGTTTCCAGATGAGGGAAGGGGAATTTGCTCCCAAAGCCTCCCGAGGGCACAGGGGACCTCAGGGCTGGTGCTCCAGCTCAGCACGGCCTCTGGGCAAGGGCCAAGACACTGCATCTCCTCCTGGCTTTCGCCAGAGAAAAGCAGTTACAAAAGACAGGATTTGGGGAGCACAACATTAAAATGTGGACTAAAGTAGGGGATTTCCACGGTTTGGCCTCTGAGCCACTTGGAGACTGAGAAGCCTCTGCCTGAGGCCTGCAAAGGGAGGTTTTATTGTAACCCAGGGTTGTCTCAGGTAATTGGTGTTAGAATCCAGCTCCAGCATGAATCAGCTACTGTTACCAAGTTCTTATTGTCACCTTTTACATGAGGTGTACCATCACCTTACGGCTATGGAATAGTGTAAGGACATACTGGTGAAGCTCCCAGGCTGCTGCCACAGCCACCCTCTTGCTCACCGCTGTAGACGTGCAAACAACTGGAGAAAGCAAATGCTGGTCTACAGCCAAGGAATTGCCTTTACTTAGGTTTTCAAGGCATTCCCAGATTGCTCGCTTTAACTTCTCCAGAATGTGAAAGCAATGCAGTTGCCCACTTAAACGCCAAAACATTGCATTGCTATTTCTTTTGATAACCAGGAAACCAAGTTTCAAAATGACTTATAAAACGACACAAAATGGTGTATGTACAGCACCTAGCACCAGCTACTGGGAAACACACAGCATTGCAGACCCCGTGAACTTTTGGTGAGAGTAGGAGGTGGGTGTTCAATGAAAGAACAGACTTCAGGGCACCATCCAGATTCCCTGACATATGATGCCCCGCTGATGCCAGGCACAGGGAGGTTTGCTTGAGCAGTGAGGAGGGAAATGATCCCCTGGCACCTACCGAGGTCGAAGAAGAAGGCTGCATGCACATTTAAAGCTTTTCAGCAGCCCAGGGGAGAACACCTGCAAGGACCTCCATAAAAATCCACTCTGCTTGGACTTTCAGGCACAGATTAAAACAATCCTATCCAGTATTTTTTAGAACAAGCGTACCTCCATGCACAAGGGTCCCATCTATTCAGTGTCAGCAGGCACTTGCCTTCACTTTATCCTGTACTTTTACATATAGGATTTATATTTTATGCTGAAAAAAACCCATTGTCTAAGCAGCATAGTTCAGCTGTATGGTTTTGGGCTCAGCGCCTTTCCATTTTAGAGAATGTGTTGTGCTGCAGCAGCTGCCGGTGGTACAATGCTGAGTGCCTGACAGCGCTGTGATTGCAAGCCACAGCTCCCCTCCTGATGGTGACTGATCCCCTTTCACAAGCTAAATCCCTTGAATGTTTGATAAGTGTGAGGTACTGCGGGGACTTGCCCTCATCTTTACTCTTCTTGAATGTGTTTTGTTCATATTCAGAACATTGTTCAAAGAAAATTAAAATCAGAAAAGGGGTAGGAGAAAGCAAGGGTGGGGGTGGGCAGAATCAGTGCAAATCAGCTAGGCTTGAAATTACATATACAAAATTTGCCTGTGTCATTAAAAATGACTATGTATATCGCATCAGAATTACAAGAGTGATTCTGCATCAGCACAGAGCCTTCTGAGAAGTGGCTGTAAATGCAATCTGAATCTTGAGCAAAGGATAGCACAAATTTCCATTAGGTCTGGTCTGACATTCAAATTGCAGTGCTGTTCCGAAAATGAACAAACAAAAACTCAGTGAACATAGGGTCACAAGATTTGTGAGGGTGTTTGTTGGAAACAGTCACAAGTTGCCAATGGAAGAGTTTTATGCCAGTGGGAGGAGAAAGTTGATTTCACAAAAGTGAGTATTTCAGAGGAGCAAGTTAATTCTGTCACAACTTGCAGCGCAATAGAAGCAGACAGGACAGGGCAAGGCAGACAGAGCCAAGCAGGGCAGACAGGCAAAGCAGGTAGGGCAGGCGGGGCTGGCAGGGCAAGGCAGGCAGATGAAGTGGTCAGGGAGGGCAGGGCAAGCATGACAGGAGGGAAGCCCCCTGAATCCCGCTGTTTGGCAATGCATTAAAGTGCCTGCCCATCTCCAAGCATTCCAGCTTGACTCGCTCACTATTTTCAAGCAGTTCTGCTAAGCCAGTGGTTTCTGAAAACGCCTTTGTTTTATATAAACAACCCCAAAAGAAAAGTGGGAAGCCAGCATAACTAAAAAGGAAACAACAGCCCTTCTTTATTCTTGTGATTTTTTTTTTTAAGTTTTTTCTGACTCAGTGCAGTTATTTTCATTGCTTAAACATTAAGATAGCCACCGCTATCTCCTCTGGGCTAGACTGACCAGTACCCTTACACTCGTCCAGCACCTTGGCCCTCCCAGACCTGCCTGGCCTGCTCTCCTGGTGGTATCGGACCCCACATGCTGAGTGGCAGTTTCCTGAGGCTTCTTATCTCATACAGTGTAAATTGTTTGTAACAGTGAGATACTTATCTGCTTACCTATGGCTATGGTGCATAACCTGCTGCATTAACAGCACGTCAGGTTAGGCATCTTCCTTAAAGTTCTGGTAGAAACTCACAAGACAGCTCTGTGGTTGGGGAGGTACTTTGGCTTGTGCAGAGCTGGAGGTCTAGGGTTAAATCAGAACAGATTTTCATAATGATCCCTTTTGATCTCAGTAGGTTAGAGAATGGCTTTCATTAGACACATTCAAGAACAGGTTAGACTACCATCTGCCACTGATGCTATCATCACTGCTGAACTCACTTTACTGTTAATGATCTCTCTCTCTCTCTTCCAGGCCTGTATTTCTATGGCAGCTTATGTGTTTTCATAGCTTTATGAAGAATGCTTCAATTCTTGGGTTGAACTCCAGGGCACAAAGATGTGTGTTGTGTGATTTCATAGCTTAGCTACATGGTCAGAGCTACAGCATGTGGCAAGTCTGCTAAGTCAGAGATTCGCTGATTGAAGTTTAGTCTATTTTTCATTGAACACATTATGGTTTGTTACTTCATCCTGGACCTGTGCCCTCAATAGTTTGCACACCCAAGGTCCCACAGTCTGCATGTAGAAGTGTGGGACTTCTGGTGGGGGCTTGTGAGGAAGCCAGCCCTACAGGTCTGTTTTAACTCTTGTGGAAGATCATCACTACACCTTAATTTATTTTTTTTAAGCAGTTGAAATAAAATCTCTTTCCTCAGTATCACTGACAAAGAGTCAGCAGAAGAATATAAATGTGATTATTTACCCAAAACAGACACATTGATAGTCTTGGCTAAGATATGCAAAATACATACAAACTATGCAAAGGTTTTAGATTCTTGAAGTACCCCAGGGAAAAAAAAATATATATCCTTTTAAAGGCACATCTGCAAAGTAGGGATAGTATTCTTAGTGCGGGAATTTAATGATGCTGAATTTTGCTGTGTTACATAAAGGCACTTTCCTTGTTAATCATTACGTAGGTATTACTTGCCTGGAGTTATTTGGAGCTATTCTTTGCTACAGTGTTCCACCTTGGCTTGCGCTATTTTACATAGGTAATGTAATAATGACTCAGATTACCAGTGCTGCTAAACTAGAAGTCAGCCTTTTCTCCACAGTCATTTTTGAAATCTGCAGGTCTGATCAGATAATAGCATGCCCATCCAGTTAGTGCCAGAGAAGGGAGATGCTGGCATCTAGAATCATGCAGGATGATGCACTGCAGTTTCGGAGGAGTTTGAATGTTGTAGAGACAAATGAGGAGCGGAGCAGGCAGATGAAATTATGCAGTTCAGGCAAATGGTGGTTATGGATGATTAATTATTTTGGCTAAAAAACTGCAAATATGACTTTATTTAAAACCTGTTTTGAAGACTTACCTTACATCCACTGTGAAGATATAGTACAATCATATAGTACCACTTCACCATATCAAATTTTGTTTGTCCTGATTAGGCTCAAAGTTGAAAGAAACCAAGAAGACTGCAGTTTTAAGAGAATTTGTAGTTTGTGTCTCATTTCTCCTAAGGTCTGTGTTTTGTCAGCCTGCAATGCAAAGTACTGCTGCCTACTGTTTTTTGACTGCCCAACGACTCTGTCCCTGGCACCTGGCATTAAATAATGCCAGGTGCCCAGTCAGCCTACCTGCTCCTTCTACCTGTTTTGCTTTCTGTTTGATGCTGATTGGTTTATCAAAATCCACAACAGGCTGAAATAACCAGCTGAGGTGACCACTTCATTCAGTGAAACATTTATCTGCAATGCCTGTAAGGAGATGAAAGCACCTCCTGGACTAGAGTTGTCTCACGGCCCAGTTTCTAGAAAGTATTGTCACTGCTAGTAACAGGCCACAGGCTTTATGCTGACTTTGCAAGGCCTCAGGACTGAGGCTTGTCAGGACTGCTTTGTTTGAACTTGTCTCAACCTGCCCGGAGCTGTGCCTTGGCTTGTTTGTTTATCTGAGAAAGCAATTCTTACAATGACTAGAAAACTTAGGTGTAATACAGAGTAGTAGGCCAGTGAAGAAAAACGAAGATGTTTTTTAGCAAACATAAAAATGCCTCTAAGCAAGCAAATAGTACAGAAAAAGACATCATCAACATCATGTTCATCCTAGCGAAGGACCTGGGATCCTGACACCTGGCAATGTTTCCTCCCTGCCCTCATTGCAGCCTGAAGCCACTGACCCAAAGGATCAGCGAGCGCATTTGTGACCATAACATCCGAGAAAAAGGGGTGGATACTAGGAAGTGCATATATGTCAATTTTACCTTATTTTTTCCCTGTAGTAATGTAGTAGTATTCTTTTCTCTCCTCTCTTCTCTCCTCTTGCTTTTTCCTCTCCTCCTCAGTAATAGTTACATCTAGACTAATAATAATTCACATATTAGAATGTTAGCACTTCTGTTAAATTCATGACTTTGCATATAAGGTAAATCTCCTTTTTGCTTATAAAAACTTTTTGAGTGTAACGTGAGTCCAACTAGAGTGACCAGTGGTACAGAAGTGATAAGCTGACAATGATGTCAGCAGGTGAGACCCCTGCAATACGTCCAAGTGCTGCTGTTAACCTCTGAAAACTCACCTCTCCCATGACAAGTTTTCAGCAGCAAACTGGCTTTTTGTCAGTGGATTAACTGTCCAGAGCACCCATTACAGCGCACAGTCCTGGGGATCATGCGGATCCAATGAAACATTCCTGTTGACATCCTTGGTCACGTGCCCTCCTTGCTTTCCTGTTTTCTGACAAGGCTTTGCAGATCCTTGTAATTCTTTTATTTTTTATTTAGAAAGACAGACAGATACACATCTTGCCAATATGACAGTCAAGCCCAGAACCTAGGCAAGGGTCCAAAGAAGCAGCATGGAGAGACCATGCCGGGAAGGACTCAGTGGTTATTTGAATTCACTACTTAATATAATGGACATTTGATTTTCTTGGTTCTCAGGTATCTACACCCACCATTTCAAAAGGAAACGGTAATGTGTTGCTGCAATAGGATAGGGCTTGAAAGAGCAAAGTCAGGCTAGTCCCAGAATGATGCAATGTAAAATGGAATCAGCTGGTACAGTTAAGAACCTGCCCACATGAATACAACAATTGGTCACCGTGTTTCAAATACGTGCCTTGAGGGAAGAGGGAAATGTCTGTATTGCAAGATACTAGAAGGTGAATTCACCCCAATTAGCTCAGTGTAATGCCTCTTCATAAGACATAGCCTTAGACTGCACGCTCTTTAGAACTTGACCTGGTTTGGTACAGGTCAAGTACATAATAAAAAACCAGTAAGCAGAATTCACTATGACACTGCTGTGGAGTTCCCACATCCTTAGTAACGGGGGGATGCATCTTCTTAAAAGGCAGCATTAAGCATGTGTCTTCAGAAATACCAGTTCTGCACTTTCATCCTTTCACCTAGTATTCAAGAAAGAAGGCAGGCAGGCATGCAGGTGTGTTGATCATTATTCTATTTAGTGTGCTCCAAATCTAGTATCAGTCTTTTATGTACATACAGAGCCATATTTAGATCTTATTAAAAGGGCCATACATCTAAAATAACTCTGCCAAAGGTCAGTGTAGTTACATCACATTTAATGGCAGAGGGGTTATCATTTCAGTTCGTGCTATCCAAGAGCACAGAAAGCATCCAAGCCTTATGAAGTCATAAATGGATACAGAATTTTATGGAAAATTGCTGATAAATGTTAAGCAAGAAACTTCACTTAGAAAATGTTCAGCCCACTCACTGCATAAGAAGAAACAGGTAAATAAAGAGCTGATATCCTTATCATGGCCACTTTGGTACACTGAATTCATTTCACATCTTTTTCATAAGATTTCTTTATAAATGATTTACACAAAGTAAGAAAATAAATACAAGGTTAAATGGTTTTGTTTGAAAACTACATGTCACTTATTAACGTTGTAATGCAAATGCTAAAGAAATGACTGGTCAAACAAAGCATGATTTAACTCAAATTTTATAAACACAATGTAACAAGAGACATGCAACACGCTGTACTGTGTTCCACAATGCATACTGCTTGTCTAGCAAAGTGCCGAAAAGCTGCATCCCTTTGTTTGATGATGAATCAGTTCCCGGTGAGTGTGCAGGCAAACAATAAAAGGCATTGGCAAATTGCAGGATATTCGAACCACGCATACAAAATGGCTGTGTAGTCGCATAGAAAGGTAACACAGAAGTAAACAAGGAAGTGAAACACTTTCAAATGTCATTCTGTTTTTACAGAATGTCATGTTCCCTAAAGTTGAATAAAAAAGAAGCCCTCATGAAAAGCAAAATGTCAACACTGTTCTGCAACAGTGAAACCAGTAAACATGCTCAAAAGACCAAGCTGGCAAAAAGCTATAGTAAATGATGACTGAACCTTCAGAAATATCTATGCAGTTGCCATGATGATGCAGTATGGTAACAATACTTCACAGTGTAATTGTGGAGTATGATAATATAATACAAAGAATTAAAAAAAAACATGTCATCAATGCATTCTGAAGTCTTCCATCAATCTCTGTGTTTCAAAACAGAGAAGCATTAAGAGACATACATATTGAGGAGCTGATGGTGGGGGACCAAAAGAAGTTCTGTTTTTTCAAAAACAGTACGAACTGTTAATGGATTAAGCATAAACTTTGGACTAGTATTCTGTGAACAGGTAACATAGCTTTAACTCATTTTCTTTCCTGTCTGATAAATGGCATGCCCCCCTGCAGAAAGAGGTGCTGAGATTTCGGAAAATGAAATTCCTAAAAGGTAACAGAGAAGAATGAGGCAAATAAAAAATCATACTATTATGCAGAAAACTATCCAAACCTAGTATGTAGGTTTTTCAACCTACTGTTAAAACAAGTGTGCTAGGAAACTGTAACTACAGATGTGGATTTCCACTCTTAGTTGTTGAAGGATAGAAAATGCTCCGTAGAGAGAGTTACTTCCTTTGAACTTCCTTTTTGAAATTGACTCCAGAAAATATATGGAATTTCTCTTCTCATCTGTAGAATGTATTTTTTGTTTAGACTGACTCCTAGGAACTCTTGTTCCTTGTGCACTATCATATCGAATTTGCAAAATTAAATACTAATTTGTCACAGTAGATTTACTTCCAACACAGGCTGGCTACATTTTGATCTCCCCTAATCAGACTACCTTTCCTGTTTTTTTCTCCAGTGCAGGCATTTTAACAAAGCCAGTTTTTTTTCTCTACGTGGGATTCCATTGTAATCCCTGCTTATACAAAACACTAATGCAGATCTTGGATTCACATTATTAAAATCTCCCTAAACTTTATATACTTATAATCTCCCAAAACATTTGGAAACAATAATCACTGCTTTTCAACGGTTTAAGGCTGCCAGCATGCTTTGGGGCAGGGACAGATATGATCCTGAACGCAGACCATGGTAACTGAAGTTCAAAGATGGGTCAAGAATATGTTTACACATAGCTTTTTGGGTCAGGTTTTTCAAAACACAACAGTATTTTTCCATTCAGCTCTATTTTATTGGATAGAAACTGCTATGTTCTGCCTTTCTGAAAGAGTTGCTAAGAAGCATGCAAGAAATCAGAAGTGAAAGGGAACTGCATAATATTTCCATGCAGTCAACAATTTTGTTTTGATCTGGAAAACATAATGGCCAGAAAGAAACCAGCTGCATAAATCAGGATAAAAAACTAAGGCTGGTTAAAAATTTGTGCAATTTAAGAAGTCTTCTGATAAAGAAGAAAAAAAAAATCTAAATTATTTCATGATTGTATTGTCCTTTCAAGAGTTTTTATAAAAAGTCTATCAGTAAATAAGCTTATGAGGGAAGTGGAAATGGAACAAAGGAAGATCTAAGCTGTCAGCATCTGTGGACTGTGCCTACTTCTACATCTGCCCCTGAGAGAGTACGTATCTCCCCTTCACATGACCCAGTGCACTTATTTAAGAACAGAACACGTATCTAGCAAGTCTAAAATGAAAAGAAACAAACATATGCAAAAATCTTCTGTAGAAATTCATTTAAAAAATCCATAATTTTTTCAATTAGTCATGCTCCTTTTTTGACCATCGAGAAAGCAGGGGCCATAAACATTTCAACACTCAGTTTCTGTGGATGCATTTTCTTGCCTAGCTTTCTGTTCTTCTGTTGCACTGCCAAATGCTACCACTAAGTTTGTTACACTACTGGCATGTCCTGGTCTGTTTAATTTGTCCTTTACAGACTTGGCTTTCCGAGAATGGCTGTGCAAACTCTTGGACCGTACTGATGGGAACCCAGAAGTCCTGTCTGGCTTTACTGATAATAAGTTCTCCTTCTGAGCCTTGAAAGTGGCAGGTGCAGATGTATAAGAGGCACTAATACCTGCTTCACCAACATCGCTGTCATCATCTGTGTCCATCTGTAACTGTTTCTGCTCTGCGTGCCTTTCTGCTTCAGAGACAAAACCAGGGTATTCTGGAGGATGTTCTTGAGAAAGTTGCTGCTCAACTTCGTATTTCCACTCCGTGGCCCACTGCTCAATTGTAGAAGGGCACACGCGATCCATGATGGTACTATACTCAGTGGTCCAGTTGTTAACTCCTCCAACCAGCTCTCCACCTTTTGCAAATATAAAGCTCCTCGACTTCATCATAGTGGTTTGACAAGCACTGAATGTTTCAGGAGGAAAATAGCGTATTGCTTTTGTTTTGTCCAAGGGGTAAGAGATCGTTGCTTCTAACTTAGTCCGTTCTACTTTTAACTGAGTGTTGTGAAAATCTGGTTTGGGTACTGACTGTCTGCTGATAACAACATCCATCTGGTTTATACTTCGAGGAACCATTTCATTGTTCTTGAAAATCCCTTGGTTTTCATCCCCCAAAATACCCGAACCAGAATGGGGTCTGGAAACATTTTGTGCAATTTCTAACGTAGACCTACTGTAATCTGATGGGTTGACTGCATTAGCATTAGAGGTATAATGGAGACTGGTCTGGTTCTCTGGAACCAGCATCCTTGGGTCTGCTCCATCTTCTTTTGTACCAATAGAATGGGCTTTTTTACGCAATCCTATGGCTGGTGACATAGGAGTGGTACTGTCATCATATGTTAACTCATCACCACCAACGTGGTATTTATACATGCTGTAGCCATCAGAGCTGTTGACACTGCTTTGCCTCAGGAGATACGCAGCATCGCACTCAGATGAAGCCCGTGAACGTGTGTATGTCAGCTCGGACTTGTCAATACCAGCCAGCTTCTCAAGAGCATTCACCATCCGACCAGAGAGTTCTTCCAACTGAGAGAGTCGAAGGTCAACTGTTTGAAGAGAAGCTTTCATAAAATGTTCTCTTTCGTTCACTTCTTCCAGCCTCATAGACATATTTTCAACTCTGTTGGGTACAAGACAGGAAGCATAAAACAGAAAGGGTGGGATGGTACAGTAACCTGTTATAGGCCCCCAGCTACTAATTTCTTCTTAAGACAAAATTTTGTGCTATGTATAATTATACATCATTATTTTTTCCTGTGTGTAGCACAGTACTTGTTCATTTTCTTTTTATCCATGCTTTCCTTATACCATATTAAAGGCCTATTTGAATTTTGCCCTTGTTTACATGCCAGGAGAGTACAAGAGTTGCAGCCCTTTTGGGAGAGACTACCATTACATTCCTCTTTGAGTGTGCCACCCTCTTCACATTCAGTTGTGAATGCATCAATTCATTATATGAAAAATACCTTCTAATGATATGTTCACAGGATGACTTAAAATAGCATCAAGGCATGTTGTAAAACAGGTTTTGTGGCTGTGGAAGAGGGAACATGCACTAGTGTTTATGGAATTACTTTATCTCTTGAAATACCTTTCAATTATGTATCAGAGCAGAAGGGAGTAGAATTACTGTCTAGTTCAATTAAAAAAAATAAATTAGAAAACACTTTTTTTTTTCCCATTTTATCATTTATATCATAGTGGAAATGATGGTACCAGAAGAATGAATAAAGAAGCCAGGTGTTAGAATGTGAGTTAGAGATCATATACTAGTAAATCAACTGTGGAAATGAAATTAACATTCTTTCACTCTTACGCACAAAAGATGATAAAGCCTCTGGAGCAAGAAGCCATGAGAAATACGCAGATCTGCTTTGTGACTACAGACCATAGTGAATCAGTGAGGCTTAGCAACCACGCTTTATTCTCTGGTACAATACCTAGGATTTTAACAAATTGCCATGGAGAAATAGTGCAACAGAAATGACTCAATAACACGTAGCAGATTTCATTTACTTCTCTATTCTTAAACTTCACAAATAATATTGCAAGATTTAAATTGCCTCCCTTAAACAGAAAGATATTTATCTGTTAGGGAATTAAATGGTTTAGAGAGCAACTTTGTAAGAAATCAAAGGAAGCATGGACAGCAGGTTGAGGGAGGTGATTCTGCCTTTCAGCTCTGCTCTCATGAGACCCTACTCAGAGTACTGCATTCAGCTCTGGGGCCTCCAGCACAAGAATGACATGAATGTACTAGAACAAGTCCAAAGAAGACCACAAAGATGATCAAAGGACTGGAGCTCCTCTCCTATGAAGAGGGGCTGAGAGAGCTGGGGATGTTCAGCCTGTAGAAGAGAAGGCTCCTAGGAAAACTCATCGCAGCCTTCCAGTACCTAAAGAGGGCCTACAGGAAAGCAGGAGAAGGTTTTCATTGTCAGGGAATGTAGTTTAAAAAGTTTAACAAGTACTGATTTTCTCAAGGGGAATCTGAGGTGTAACTGTGATGTTCAGATGGGTGAGAGGGAAAAAACCACCTTGAACAAAAACGTTCTTACAATGAAGCTAACCAAACCAGCAGCCTTAGTGACATGCCATCAGAACAACAAAAAGCTTGTTCTTGTGACAGATGCATCTGCATTAACATTTACCTAGGATTCAGATCAGCTTCTGATATGGTGGGGGTTTCTCGAAGATCGTAAGTCTACTTTATCTAAACTTTGGTTATAATGAGGACACCATAAGCAACACTTTGTTCCATGTAAGTGGTTTGGTTTCTTTTCTTAATAGCTACCTTTCAGAGGTGACCCTGATGCGTTCATCGTTAGATGACTGCTGCTCATCCTCTTTTTCCTGGAAGTATTCTTCTACGCACTGCTCTTCAAACTCATACAGTTTTTTTAGCTCTTCATCATTCAGAAATAACTCTGCATAAAACAGAAGAAAGAAATGTGTTTCCGTTTCCTAAACTTCTGTCAGTCAATTTAAATCCAATTTAGCAGATTATTTTGGACATATGGATACTGCAGATTCTATGTCTGCACTAAAAGAACAGATGATTTTGTAAACAGGGAATGAGCACTTCACCAAATATTGCTATAGCCCTGAAGGCAACATAATGCATTATGACTATTATCTGCTTCTACAGCCATCCACTAAGGGCTGTATTTTCTTAGTGACATTTACCCTTTCTAATAATAGTGCTACATGTTGAACAAAGTCAACAGATTTTACAGGCTGAGACTAGAGCAATATCTGCCACTATGATTGTTCCTTAATTCAAGTATCATCCATAAAGAATGACAATTAAAGGCAACAGGTAACGTGATATAACATTGTTTTCCAGACATTCCTTGGATAAGAGCTTCAAAAACTTAAGAGCACGTAGGAAAATCCAGTGGAAACATAAGCTCATGGGAACATTTTATCCTTTATTCAGATTTGTCTCTTTTTACCTGTAGTGACTGTTACATTTACTCTTTTTTTTTCTGCCCTTATTTCCTTTTTTTAATCAAAAACATACTGTGCAAAAGATAATTACTCAATAACTGCAGAGTGTGTTAGAAGAATCCTCACTGTTCTCCTGTGAAATAGCAGGTGTGTAACATGCAGAAAGTGGGTATGCTCTTGGACACAGATTGTTCACAACCACAAAGTTGACACTACAGATGACATTTGAAACCGTAATCCCTCCTTCCTCTCAGTTTCCTATTTCCCCTTTCCATTGTATGAACTTAACTAGAACTTGGTAAAACCAGATAAAGTGGATGCCACATATGCTGAAGTATGTTAAAGAAAGCATTCATTAGCAGCACAGCATCTCATAATCTTAAGAGCCCAAGGAACTCAACGGCTGTTAACTTTATATCAATTTCGTCCCATACTGTCCTCTGCAAATACACTGGACAGTCAATGTGAACAAAATTAATAGTTCAGCATTGGAAAAGCTACTGCTTTCTGCTAATAGGGTGCAAAGAGCTAAATTTAGAGAAGATTCCTTGCATACTCAGTCCCCTGTCACGCTCATCCTGGTCTCCTTCACGCTTGCAGCGACAGCAGACTCTCTTGATGATTATGTAGAGGTGGCTGAAGATAATCATCGGCGGTGGGAGGACGGGTCTGTCATGGAATGTCATAATCAGCTGGTACCGCTGGAACTTCCAGACTTGGTTGGATATTGATTTTACCTCAAAGAACGTATTGCTGAAA
Organism: Heteronetta atricapilla; assembly: GCA_011075105.1. Taxonomy (NCBI): domain Eukaryota; kingdom Metazoa; phylum Chordata; class Aves; order Anseriformes; family Anatidae; genus Heteronetta; species Heteronetta atricapilla. The sequence continues at coordinate 5,657,611 of CM021740.1, forward strand.
GGGAACATAGGTACATTTTCTATTAGGCCCCTAAGTTTACTTATCATTAAGCAAGAATGATAGCAGAAAATAAATAAGTAACATCATGAGGCCACATGACTTGCTTGGTTCACTTCTTAGTTGATGCAGCTGAACTAATGATGAACCTGAACTCATGATTTTATTACTCCTTTGGAAGGTAGCAGAACAGAAGGTGCTCTGTATCTGTTATGCACCACCCAAAATAGTCATCATCTTAGACAGACTGTTTGCTTCTACTGTATAAAGTGCTTTATCTGTCAGTGAAAAGAAACTTACACAATTTATGAATCACATAATTGGTCTTTTGGGGCTTAGTTATAAAGTATTTCTATTAACACATTCCAGTATTTGATATTATACAAAGTATTAAATCCATGAAAGGTATTTTGTATGCTAACCCAGAAGAATCACAGTTTTCTTTTAACATGCTAATCAGCTTGACCTACATAGAACACTTCTCAAGTTTTCACAAAATGTTCTAAATTCAAACTTTGTTCATTCAGACTTCTGATTTGAAAACACTGTGCATATTCTTTTAAAACACGTTGTTCTTGGAAGCTACAGCTTCATCATTTCTACACCAAAATGGGGTGTGTTATAAAGACATTCTGTTTTGTAATTCAGGGGATATGAAGGAGTAGAAAGTGGACACTGTTCAATTCAGAGATGACAACATTCAAGGTTATAAAATGCCAACTATGAGAGAGAAGATTTGTATGTTCTGTGTCTTAGATGAAGCGTTTCAAGCTATTTTGAAATATACTAGGACAGTTCACTTCTATGAGGATGATGTTGGCACTTCCTCTTTTTATATTTTCATCCAATTATTTTCTATCTGTGCTTTAGAAAATTTACTTTCACAAAAACAGTTAAAAAATCTCTTCAAAACCAGAGAATTCTTGAGTACACACAGCACCTAGTTTCTTTTGGCTAAGAATTCATGAGATTACTTACACTGGTAAATGACAATCTGACTTCATTCTGTGTCTCCAGCATAGCAGGAATTCCCCAGCTAGGTCTCACCCCCCTGTAACCATGCTAGGATGGCAGGAGTTAACAGCATGACCTACTTCCCAAACTGCTGATTCCTTGGTCTCTTCAGCCAATAATAGCCACCATTGTAAGATACTTCCCCTTCCCCCAGCAATGTGACTGGCATTTGACTACTTTAAAATTCATGACCTTTTAAGCTACATACATCAAATGAAAGATAGGCTTTGTGAGCTGTAGATTTCTGAGCACAAAATGAACTATTTTTGTGGTTGTGATACCCGTCACCTAAGCCAGCAAGCCCTGCAACACTGCATATTTATGGATATCCAAATGGAATCACCTGCTTTTCTCAGTTGGTGTTATGGGAAAATGTTAGTAGCAAGGAGGTGTTTCAATTGTTCCTATTTTTTTTTAATCCCTAGATGATGATGGGAAAAGCATGCAACATAACTGTTGGCAGAAAGCATGGGCTGTATAAATGCATTTAGTTTTACTCCAGCAAATTCTAAGTCTGGATTTTATGGATTTATGGAATAACATCAAGAATTTGCACAGTTGCATGTTGCTTGTACTGGCCACACATGTAGCCACAGATCTTGGTGATGTGTAGCTGTCCTTCCTCTTGGTTCAAGGCAATATACACTCCTGTCATGGGTGGTGTAAGAACTCTGCAAAACCCTCTCTTCTTTTACTTCCTAAGTTACAAGCAAAGCAAGAAGAAAAAAGAAGCTAGATGATGCAGTGATAGTAGAAATGCCTTCTGCTTTTGATGCTTGCATTTTCATTCTGCAGAACTATGGTAGAATCATGTTTGCTAATGGTTGTACGGGCTTCCATCACATATGTAGCAGGTTTCATGGATTCAGTTTTCATCTTTACTAAGCAATCTTGAGGCCTGACATTATCCATTAGGCGGTGATTGATGATAGCCAGATTCTCTCATACACACTACTGCAATTGCTGGCAAGTTTGTAGTATCCTGTCCTGTGCTCTTTCCCAGTGTATGAACCATTCCCAACATTTGCCTGTCATGTTCATGGAGCAATTAGATTCTGAGAGCAAATGCAAACCCTTGCAAAATCAGTTGATGGACTCCCACTGAAATTTTATCTTGGCAATAAGAAAGTAAAGATAGTACATGATCATTTACATACTTGAAGACGGCAATCAGCAGGTTTACCAGGAGGATATTTGCCACCAAGAGGTAACAGGCCATAATAGCTGGAGTGAGCCAGGCTCCTGGTATGCATGGAGGGAGGCGTTTACCGTCCTCATCGTAAAGATTGTCTCCACAAGGAGCTGAATTAAAAACAGGAAAGGTATTGAAATTGCCTGACAATTGAGAAAATAATACACATTTATTTAATAATGACACATATAAAATTTACCAAACTAAATAAATTTTGCCCATTTATTTCCAGTAGAAAGTATGTATAATTTCTATTCCAAAGTCTGCTTTCTAACTACACCATGCAAAAATAATTTCCTGTAACAGTGAACACGGAGGTGACCTCAAGTTTACTGTGTAGTGTAGCTTCCTTTCCAAATGGATTTTTTTTTTTTTTCCCCTCGCAAAATACATAGACTCTCTGGAGTAAGGTTTTTTTTTATTTTTTGGAGTTTGGGTAAATGCAGCAAGTTTGTTCTGTCTTTAAGCGCAGAGGCAGCCTATCTAATTTCAAATGCAAGGCTAAACTCTTTTTTGGAACCATTTTGTCTTAGGTAGAGTGTTTATCAACCACAGATTCCTTAGCTGAAATCCCTTAATGAATACTAAGTCTGACAATAAGTTCATTACACTTTTAATTTATGTGACTAGGCAAAAAGAGTTTTTTGAAGCTTTCTGAAAGTGAAAAAAAAAATCCAACATCCCCTGAAAAATACTTTCAAATATTTGACAACAGTTTATTCCTACTTACTGTGGAAGAAAATAGATATTTAGTCTACGATTAATCCCAAAATATTTTACTTGCTTTTCAAAGATCAGACCTATGTTTTTCCTGTTTATCACAAGGAAGGTATAAAAGGGAAGTCAAATGAATCATAGTATTACTCACATGGATCAATGAAAGTGCTGCTAAAGAAACACTAATATATAGGGAATCAAAGGTAATTATTTATAACATGCTATTAATTACAAAAGCTTGGCCAAAACTTCTGATGCAACATGTATTAAAATATTTTTCCTCTGCTTCTTTTCAAATGAAACTATTTCAGTAGAAAAACAATTCACATGTGAATATTGGGTAAGCCCTATAATTATTATATCTACTGAATACCTAGGATCTAGTGAAGAAAAAGATTAATGAATGTATTCAGCTAAAGATAATTAGCTCTCCACAGGGACTTACGATTGATTTCCATGGCATAGACTGAATGGCATTCCAAATGAACGAAATAAGAAAGGAGGCAGGGAGAGAAGGAAAGAAAACAACAGAACAATATAAGGAAAATAGAAACCAAGAAAGATGATTGAAAATACAGTTTTGTCACCAAGAAAAGATAAGCAACTTAAATGTTGTAATAGTGGAGACATATGGTTAAAAACAATGTCTTAGTTAAAACTGCATGGCATTCTGCCATTTCCTTTTCACATTGTGTTCTCCAAATGTTACACAAGGCAGCAAATTCATGATATTAAAATAAATCACAAAATGCTGATGGCAGATGATCATGTAAACTTACAAGATATTTCAGGCAACTAACAAAACTGGCGGTCACTACAAACACAAAGCAACTCAAAGTTACCACACAAGATCTTTCTGTCAGCTATTATGGAATATTTCACCTGATTTTTTATTATTATTTTAAGAATGACCCTGGCTTTGAGTCTGCCAGCTGTTCCTGTTGAATAGCTCTGTTTCCATTAATAGCCATGATATTGCTGTTATTAAAGTACAATATCATTAAAGCCCATTTTAATGGCAGTATGGATACTTGCTTGCCAACCCCTAAATGGTGAGCATGAGAAAAATCACACTATTGAAAGAAACTCAGCCAGTCTTCCCTATTGCTAAAGAATATGTTGCTGTTGAATACCACTAATTTCTTGCCCATGGGCATCTTCTAAATGGAGTGCATTAGACTGACTTCCTGGGCTGCATTAGGAAAGGAGTTACCAGCAAGCTGAGGAAGGTAGTTGTTCTCCTCCATTCAGCCCTGGTGTGTCAAGTTCCAGGCTCCCCAGTACTGGAAAATATCCAGCAAAAGGCCACAGAAATGTTTAAGGTGACTGGAGCACCTGACAAATGAGGCAAAGCTGGGAACTGGGACTATTTAGCCTGGAGAAGAGAAGGCTCAGGAGAGATCTTACCAAGGTGAGATTACACCCAACAGTGGTGGGGAGTAAAGATGACAGCCAAACTCTTCTAATACATACTAAAGGAAGCCAGCTGCGTGTTTAACCATCTGTACAAATTTTGAATATTAACAAAAAACTATCAGTAACACAACAGTGTCCATCTCCTCTAAGATGGATTTTATTTTAATCTGTGTAGCTTTTGTGTAAGAAATGCTATTTCCACACCCAAAGCTAATCAAGCAGCTTTCCTTTCTTGTTCTGTTTTTCCAAAGATGTAGAAAAGAACATGCATGATTTATGAAACTGAAAGATTTCTGGAAAGTAAATAGATGTATCAATATTAGTAAAAATGTATTAGCTAATTGTTTGTGCTGTGAGCTGGAGATAAAAAGGTACGTATACTTTTGTCTCCTGTATAAGGTATTTATTTTTTTCTTCTTCTGTTGGAATTGTCTATTAGTAAAACATTGGTTCAAAGGAAAGTTTAAGAGTGATCTCTGTTGATTCCTGAAAGTAAATGGAACATTTAATACTGTTATACTCTCTGATAGGTGAGTATTCCAGACTATAACACTCTCACTGTTAACTGAATTGGGACATACAATGAGAGACAGGACATGCAGGTGGGCAACAGAAAGTTCTTAGTTTCCTGAGTTTGTCACAAGACAAGAATAATCAATCATACAGACAAAACCACTCTAATTCCAAATTAAAAAACAGAACAAAACAAAACAACAACATTAATTTGGATCTGATCATCTGCCTCATAAACAGGAAACAGAATCTTACTATGAATTCTACTCTTACGGTCTATCTGGTCTGCGAACACCTCTCCATAGATCATCCAGTAGGGCATATAGAAGATGTTGCGAGCTAGTCTCCAAGAAGGCTCTTCATCTGGATGCAGGATAGCTTGGCGGGCTACTCCAAAACTCATTAGAACCACAAGCATGATCACCACGAAGTAGAGCATGTCAATCATCTGCAGAGAGACCATACAGAGGGGTTCTTATCATCACAAGCTAAGTACAGTGGCATCAGCATATCTGTTTGCTAACATGCAGTAAAATGATCAAGTCTCACACATTTTCCTAGATAATCTTCCTAATATTGTTCTTTGACTGTAACTACTCCTCATGAACTGAACATACATAAAAATACAGGAAAAAGTCTGAATCTGTATTTTAAAAAAAAGAAAAAAAGGTTTGTTATCCCTATTCTCTTTTGTATCATGTATCACAGCATTACTATGAGTTTTTCTGGGGTTGCAAAGAGATGACAACCATTGTCGTATCATTTGTCCACAACTGATGGTTTTGTGGATGATTCCTATGTAACAGCAATCTGTTATTGCTGTGGCTTTGGGAGGCACAAGGCAGGCAAAGTGAACAAGCTTAGAAATTGGTTCAAAAAAAATCAAAAAGTATCTCCCTCTTGAATCAAGCAATTATTAGCAAGAGGATTCAATCTTGTGCACGTGCAAAATTTACAAGGCAATTTTTTTCACAGCCCTTATGCAGAGTCCTACACAGGTGGAAAAACTTCTTCAGGATTGTTATTTAAAATCAGAACTGAATTTTGTTTCCTACAAAGTTCTTAAATACATAACTTACTAACCATCTTTCCAATCATCATGACGTAAGGGCCCAGATACTTGTTCACACCAAAGATATCTAGTACTCTAATGTACCAGAAAATTATATCTACACAGTAAATCACTCTTCCATAACCCATGTAAGGCTGGTTCTGTAGGCGAAGAATTGCTCCAATCATAAATACTGAAATAGCCACCAGGTCAGTAATGTTCCAGTATTCCTGGAGCCAAACTTTCACTTTTTGGCTCAGCTTTCCTGGCTCTGACATCAGAATCTAAAATAAAAAAATAACAAAGACGTAATTAGGAGAAATGCCAAGCTACTTTTCTGAAGTCATGAAAAAAGAACAATCTTTTCACATTTAAGAGGTGGCTGGGACCCCCTCCCATTGGCAGCACAATTTGTCTTAAGCAGCAATATCTTAAATGCCTAGCTGGAACATTTTCTTTTATTTTTTCTTTCTATTTTGGCTTAATTAAGCCTTTGTTGTTGTTGTTGGAACTTATCAATAACATTCAAACCAGAAGATTTACCCAGTAAGGGAAAGTTTTAGGATACGGGAACAGATCATAAATGAAACTCTCTCCAGTGATGGGCATTTTGGGGCTCTGGATAAGACAATCTTCTCTCATGCACAGCTTCTCACATTCAGCATAAGTCAACGTCATTATTACCTCTACTAAAGAGCTTCGTTTTGAAGATTATGTGATGTTAGTATGATCAGACTTTACCTCTCTTACTTTCTCTAAAGCCAGTGTCACAATGTAGGAGATGACAATCCATTCCTGGACTGACGGCCACCGTTCCATCCGCACCAAGATGATATAATTAAATAGCATCAGGTAACCCAGGTATGATATCTACAAAAAGGAAATCCTTTATGGACTTTTGTGACATTCATATTAACACTCAAACACATATTTTGAGGCTGTGTGTGACAGATTCAGGTGCTGAAGACTTACTTGTGTAAGGAAAAAGCTTTTCTTTCATGAAGGAAGTGTGCTTGCTACAACGCTCTTGCTACTACAGTTGTTGCACACAATGGCAGAGGCCATGAGCCTCCCAGCAGAAGGATATGATCCAGACAGCTGAATTATCTCATTCATTGAAATAAGCAGGACAATGCCAAAGCATTTTAAATCGGGTCCTTTGTGCCTGTGGCTTTTTTAATCTACAACAATGTAATTCCTTTACACTATGAAACCATGTTGAATACTTATATTTGAAATTAAATGGGAATTTTCCTTTTAAATTATTATTACAGGCAGCAGAAAGATCAATATAGTGCTTTGTGATGATGTGCTGAAACTAAAAACCTACATAATATAGCATACTAGATATCAGAAGTCCTAACTTAGAATAAAAAAGAAACCAGTATCTTTCATGCAGGGCACACATGAAATTCATGAGCAGTAGCATGAATATTTCTTTCTGTTTTATTAAAGTAGAGTTTGGCACCAGATAATTCTTGATGTACTAAAGAGAAAATGAGATGGTTGTAATTTCGATTGCTTTTAATTATTTAAAAAGGAAAAAAGCATCTATTCAGTCTTAGGGTTCTGTGCTTCTGTTGAGGTTGCACTCACCTGAGCCTAACTTGACACAGTGAGTGTCAAGCACTCATACTGCAGCATTTCTTGTTGGGTATTGAAGTGCATTTCAAAGCAGAACAGGATCCAGAGGCCTTTAAAAAGCAAGGGAATCCAGTCTAGTGTGGACTGCATGACTGGACTATGCAGCTCGCATGGTCTGGCATATGTTTAGCTAGGCAGAGCCTCCTTCAAAGTGTGTAGGAGCTTTAGAGGGTGACAGCATAAGCTACAATTAATCGTTCTGTTTCACTGTCTAAGCATTTTTCTCTGAATAAAAAGAGTGCTTTACTCATCAGATTCCATGAAAATCACTATTACGTATGTATTATGTGGTTATTATTTTTACATTGCAATCCTTTCAGCTTCACAGGCATGAGAAAAACAATCACTGTCAGCTTAATCACCATGACTTACTGTGTAGAACCAAAATTTGACAATAGGTGCATTATAGAACTCATAGATCTTTGTTCCAATTGGAAGGCTGTTTTGTTTTTTATTTCCATTCTCTTCATCTCCTTTTCGGGAGCCTGTATCCACATTTGCATCCTGAAAAAAATGAAGTTGTCAGTTTTCACTGATACACATATTAAAAATAGTAGCTTTTCTCATTTATAATCCCAGCCAACTGTTAGCTTCAAAATGCCTCCTCTGAGCAACACACCTCCAGTTGTCTTTTGTTAAAATACAAAATCTCTCAGCTATAGTAAATCTATACAACTATACAGATATTTTACACTCCCTGAGAATACAGCCTATATACTTCCAAAACCCGTCACTGATTCTTCACAGAGGCAGTTGCGATCTTAACCTCAGTGACCTACAGCACAGAGAACTTAGAATACTGAGCACTCCTGAAGTGTTAGAACTTCCTGATAAGCTCCAGTACCGACCACATTTTCGTCCTCTTTTTCTTTGCCTTCTTCATTTTCTCTTGATGTCTGGTAAGAATAATCATCATAACTGCGAAACTCTAGGAAAAGGATGGTAGGAGGGAAGAGAATCCCCATTATAACCTGTACAACAAGAAAGAATTCAACTCAGACTGCAATAGTTGTTTAAACTAATAGTTTTCATAAAAAAGGCTAATCCCATAAAAAATATTTTCTTTTGCATAGTATTCAAGACACTCTGCAATCCTTAAGCCTACAGAAGTAATAAATGTGTAGCACCTAAACATTGTCAGTAAGTTATTGTATGAAAAGATGACACTGGAAGACTTTCCATCTCTATGAATATACAGCATGTAAAAATAAATCTGTGCTCCAGTATTAGAGCTGAGCAGAGCAATTCCATGGAATGACATAGTGGCAGTGGGAGGAGGGCTTTGGATTTCTTATTGGACTTTATAGTTACTTTACTCAACCACTGTGATTAGTTTTTAATAGTTAAAAAATTTGTGAAAGGTAAAGGAAATTTTGCAGATAGTACCTGGAGAATTCTTTTACTGTACGAGAATGCAGAGATACAGAAACACAGGCATGAGTTGCCACAGTATAGAAAAAGTAAAAGAGAGGAATGCAGGTAACAAAACTAGAACATTAGCAGGTTGATTAATGCTTTGGAGAAAAGGGAAATCAACGAACAGATTTAGAAATCACCATGATGAAATCTGAAAGGCAGACACAGGCCTGAAGATTTTAAATGGCTTTAAGTGGCAGATGGGGGAAAGAAGAATGACAGAGGGGGTGCAACGTGTGTGAGTGACCTCAGGAACGTGACCTGGGAAGGGTGGCAAGGCACTCTAACATGGGGGGATTAAGAAAATGAAGGCGACATCATCATGATGGGCCTTCATGTGGAGGACAGCATCTGCATTATATAATGAAGAGAAGATTATATTCACCTAAAAATGCAGAAAAAAAAAAACACAACACAAACACTGCTCTATTTGCAATGTAATGAGACAATTGCACAGATTTCAATCTTGACTCTGTGTCTTCTGGTACAACACTAATAAGAATCTGTCCAAGTCTGGTTCCTTTTCTCTCTGTCTTCATTGTGTGGACCCCTAGAGATCTTTTTGCTTTTATCCAACTAATTTTTAATTTGGGATTCAAGTTTTAAATAAACAGATCTCGATATTTATTGAAAGCCACAACTTTGCTCTCAGGTTCCAATCACATTAAGCCTTCCATAGGTCATTGTCATGTCATTTTCCTTTGTCATGGGATAATGTTCCTTAGACTTCCTGAGTTTAGAAACAAAAAATAGGATATTCCAAATAGGTATGTTCTGAAACCATCTTTAATTAGTAAGCTAATTTGTTCTATGTATATACTATATATAATGTAGTAATATTTCCCTCATATCTTTGAAAGTAAATGCAGAACAGAAATACCTTAAGTCCTGGGTTTTTCCGCATACGTAGTCGCCCCATCCACATATCTGTTAAGAGCATCTGACTGCATGTGTGAGCAATGAAGTCCCTGTGTTTAGCTGCCACAGCCAATTTCAGGCAGGTAGAATTACTCCAATTTTTCAGTTCATAGGTCAGTAGTTTCATGGCAATCTGCTCATCATGTTTGTAGGACTGATCCAAGAGCTCAACTGCCAGCTGGCCAAAATCTCTGGAAGATGCAAGGTATGTCTAGTGAAGTTTGATTTAACAATCAGTATTTGCTTGCATTTGGCATTTTCATTCTATTCATATAGGGTTATATCTTCCCAGACACAAAGACAAGAACAACCGAGTCTCAAACTTGATTTGGGACAGTGTCTGCAGACTACTGGTATAAGCTTATACCAATAACATCTTTAGAACAGTTTAACTATATCATCAAATAGCCCTTAATTTATGTGATCCTATCTTGAAAATAACATTGTGAAATAAAACTAGCTGGTTTACAGAGAAAGAAGCTGAAGGAAGAATGTGTGCCACCGGAAAAAATGCAAGTCTTCTCCTTACTAGTCCTGCCTTTGGACTCTGAGAACAAATTTTGGCTTGTTTACTGTTGATAACTAGGCTCCAAGTCACATGCAATGAACCTACAGTCTAGAAATTAATTGTACTCTACTACAAATCTAGCTTTTCAGCAGGTCCAACAACCCCCTCTCTCAGGTAGACACATACTTTGCACCAGGTCTACTAACTTTGAGTTGTTGTCCAGATCCTGAGAGATGTCATCCACTAGTTCACTCTCAGAAGACTCATGGGCCATAGATTTGTAGAGCTTACAGGCAACAAGTGCCTTGGCCATGGTTTCCTCTCCTCGTTGCCAAAGGAAGAGTGCCATCTTTTGCCGTTTCATCAGCACAGCCCATATCATAAGTTCATGAAATGGATACTGAAAGCGGCTGACTTCTGGGTCATCCACATCAATGTCGATCTCTTCCTCCTTTTTCTTCTTCTTCTTCTTCTTTCCTTTTGTGGGAGGCTCATCATCCTGGGAAGAAAAGAAGAGAAATTCTTCCTATCAATCTTTAACAGCTAATCTGACAATGGCACTATGCACAGGATGCATATTGAGAGGATATGATATTACTGCTTTTTTTTTTTTCTTTTTGCTGAAGCAAATGATAAAAAAACTACAAAGAACATGTGAAAGAGCATGCACTGGGCTAGCACACATGTTAATGTTTTATTCAGAGAACCATTTCTTGCCTACTTAACTACAAGTCATGGTTAATGTTTTATTCAGAGAACCATTTCTTGCATGCTTAACTACAAGTCACCGTTTTGGATAAGTATAGTAGAATCCTATTGTTTTGAAGCCATCACTTTATACTGCACTGTAAGTGGATCTCTACCACGTGTGTAATTGCACCAGTTGATTTCCAGTGAATTAATATTTAATACACTCTCCTGCAGTGTAGATGGAGCTTCATCAAACCTGAATTCACCGTGAACGTTCCACTCTAAGTTTTTATTTGATATGTCTGTATCTATTCCGAAGAACAGTGCTGCGTATCTGACAGGTATCAAAGCAGTCTGCAGATTGACATACAGGTGGAGAGAGTGGTTAACATGCAAACAGAAAAGACAGGCAGATAGTGTCCTTAAGAACAGCAAGATACTAAAGAGAGTGTTCACCTTTGAATAAGCAATCTCCTCTTATGTATGCTGGGCAAACGGAAGGTTTAAGTATCCCGTTTCTTAAAGGGATAGAGAGGATAGGCCATTACTACAGGAACCAACATGGAAGAAACTGAAGGGAAGTACTGACAATGAAGCAGGATCCTGAAGGGAGAAGAGCCGTGATTGGGTAAATTAAGGTTTAAATAATGTAGGAAGAACATTGCATATATAGGTGTAGACAGAAATTATCACATTGTAGGCCTTGATTCCAATCTCAGAATAGGGTTGCAAGTAAAAACAATTACCATCCTACAGAATCAATGTCTGTTCATATAAGCAGTCTCAGCCTAAAGCACTATTTTATGACAATTACAAACTTAAACCCAAATTCAGGGTTCAGCCTTATGCCCCAAGTTTCCAAAAAAACCTCTTCAGTTCAACAATTAAGCATGCATTTCTCTTTCAGCAGTTCTAAGAACTGCAAGTGGTAACCCTGGTCTCTTACAGAAAATTTAGGGGTCCTTAACTGCATGAATAAATTGCACGTGAATAAATTGTAGAGCATCTTTGAAGCACAAAGCATAAAATCTCAAATGGAGGAACAAAAATCAGGTACTCCTCACGCTCTGAAAGGCTAACTAAAACAAAACCCTGAGTAGGAAAGAAAGTGCCAAGGAGCCTAAACTTCTTGTTTTAAAGCTGCTAACACTGGAAGTGAAAATAAAAATTGGAGATGCATCAAATTACTGACCACTTCAGTAAAATAAAAGTTCATTTTTCATTTCAACATTTTTTTTAGAAAGAGGGAGTGACACCCACTATCAAGTGCAGAGAACGCTTCAGTTTGTGCCACATAAACCACTTCCCACTGGATGAAAGAGGAAAAATCAAAATTTACATTTGGAGAAGCATTAAGTAACCCACATTGATCAAAACTGATCAAACATGGCTGCACCTCTGAGTGGCCGAGCTTTTGGCTTTGATCCATCAGAAAATATGAAGTTGAGCACAGAAATTAAATTCAACTTGAACTTTTCTTTATGGAGTAGAAAGCTGCTTATCTGCTGGGGGAAACAGAAGCTTTTGTGTGCAGGTAGAGTTCACATCAAATATAATGCTAGCAAAATGTACATATTTAGTGTTCAAATACTATCACAGTGCTAATGAAGGCATACTTCATAGAGAAATGCCCTTAGCCTCTTCAGGTAAATGCTCTCCCGCTGTGTATAAGTACATTTTTCAGAAACAAAAGCAACTGCCTCCAGAACAAAGTGAGCATTTAGGCATCATCCCAGACTTGATCCTGATCAACTCAAAATTTCTGCAGACTGACAGGTAATTGAGGCAGGTTTTGGACTGAAATTCTGGTTCAGTTCCATCTCATATTTACACAGCATGGTGTCATCAATAGTAGCAAGGATCTTTTATAGTGGAAGACAGCACTTAACATGCCATAACACCTTGTTTTCTCACTCCACTTAAATGTTTTGTCTATGATAAAACCTCATTTGTGCATTAATTGTTACTTCATGGTTTAAAGAGATTTGACTACAAGCAGCACTGTTGGACTACGCTCTCTCTTCAACATCATCGGTGTTCACATCTGAATGATTTAATCTACAGTACATTCCAGCATGAAATGAGTTATTACATAATAATGCTGAAAACTGCCTGTGGATTACCATGCAAAGCTTTAAGCAGCTCTCAAGACCCTACCCATAAAAAAGTCTGAAGTCCTTCATAGGCCGTTTGCAAAACACAAGATCCTCTCTAGTTACAATTTACTTTAAGCCACAGTAATAGTAAAAAAGCTAAGAGCAAGAACAGATTTGGACCAAGAAATGCACTGATAAAACCAGTATTTTACAATAAATCCAACTTACCTCCATCCCTAGTAGTTTAAGAGCTTTAGGCTGAATATTAAAATAGAAAAGAAAATCAGTTAGATGGGAGGCAAAATTCAAAGACCAAAAAATACCAAGGAAAAACACATTTTCATTAGAATTACTCTTTTAAATAATTGTATCAATAATGGTGCAATTAATTAATCTCTCACTTAATTGTATTTGCAGGAAGGCAATGGGTTAGAAAATGTTTTCCATCCTGCACCCAAGTGAAATCTTTTGATTCAGACAAAATAATTAAATATAATTCAATAACTGACTACTTTGAGAATTAAAACCCTAACATGTTCACGTTCACAAAAAAAAAGTCTAAGCAGACAAAGGATAATGAACTGACAGGAAACGGTAAAAAAAAAAAAAAAAAGGTCTTCAAACCTGTCATTTTCCCATAAAAATATTCCTTCTATTGTATTATGAAATCTCTGCTTTACATTTTCTGTAAAAGGCTTATTTGTAAGTTCGATCAGATAGTGCTACACTATATATATATGCACTATATCTTGGCTACGGAATAGTTTACTTGGGGTATGAGTGACCTTCTGACCATCTGAAGCAATTGCTTTTTGTAATTACATTAGGAAGCTTCACTTGATCTTCAAACCTGAACCAACCAAACAAATAAGTTAACAAAAAGAATTATTCTACTTGTTCAGAACTGAATTTTTAACAAAGCAAGGTGTTTGATATTCTCAAAATTGATCCGTAACTACAAAATGCTTTACTGAGACTATAGTGGTTCCTGCGGGGTAAGATTTATGCTCAGAGCAGTTCCTTAGAGGACTCAGTTAATTACTTGGCAAATAGATCTGAAAGTTTATTTTCTACAGTTTACGCTCAAGCTAAAAGGTCAAGCTACAGCTTAAAGTAGGAATAAGTACATGTGCAGACAGGACAGATATAAATCCTTGGATTGTAAACTACTAAAATAGGAGGAAATTTACCTTCAGGTCAATGTATTTACCACCTTTTGGGCCTTTCTATCCTTGAACATGGATGTGTTAGAGGATCCTTATATAGCTTCACTATCAGAGTTTCAACATCAGTCTTACAGCACTTCTTTAGCATTGGATACGCAATGTTTCATAACGATAAAGGAACAAAGTACTACCTATTTTTACCATCAATATGATGGCCACATCCAGAATTAACTCATTCTTACCCTTTTTGGTCCAAATAAATTATTATAAAGAGTCCGAAAACTTTTTCGAGTATAGTTGCAGCGATAAGCTCCACCCATGAGATATTCAAGTACAAGACCAATATCTATTAGGCTGATATGATAATCTGGTGGAAGATTTCCCTACCAAAAATAAGCAAAATAAAAAACAAAACAAAATAAGGACTTGGGATAAGAAAAGATAATGTACATTAAATTGCCTGACTAGACATATCATTTCATGTTTATACTGGTGCAGTGGTAATATTTATAGCCACTGGTCTCAATCTCTCAATATTTGTACAAAATTAATGATAACCAATTCACATCATGAAAATTTTGAGGGCCGGATTTATTTATTTTATTTTCTGGCAGTATTTAGAGTTGAGGACAAAATTCCATTTCTGATTTACTTGTACAACATGTGAGTGTCCATATAAGCACAAGTTGTTTGCAAGAGTTAAACTGGTGAAATTAAGTAACTTTGTACTGATCATTATTCATCCAGTATAAAAGCATGACTCACTTATTTTCATAGTGAGTGTCAGGCACACATTATATTTTATAGAAACTTGTATTGTGAAGTAATATTATCTACAGAGTTGACTACAATGCAGAATGATTTAGATTAATATGTAGCCCAGAATCAAAGAAAAAGACTATAATTTCCACCATCACACTTAAGAACTGTATAGTTGTATTAATTCTCCTAGAACCACGAGCTGAAAACTTCATTGCTCAAGCTACATCCTACAATATTAAATGCTTCTACAACGCAGTAGTTGCTACAACGTAAGAAGTATAACCTAAGCAAACACATCACCTCCATGTTAACCCAACTGAATCCCCGAGACTGTCGCTGAATGAGTGAGCCATGAAAATGCAATGAGAAGAGATAGACAGAAAGCAGAATGCAGAAGAGCATTAGTGACACTCAAAAAGACAAACACTGAATGAGATAAACTATGGAGTAGATCACTACAAATTACACATGAAGCCAGTACTGCATAATTCCCACACTCAAGCCTCCCCAGGATAAATGTTTTCCTTCCAAAAAGGAAGACCATTCATTGTAGTTACAGTTTATTGAATAAAAACACCAAAATCTCAAAGAGAGTAAATATCTAACAACAGGTTTTATAATTACCCTGTTAATGAACTAATTCATATGTAATGTAAACAATTAACATATTTTGGACTTGTAGCACTTAGAGCAGATTTTCTCCCAAGGACTGCTTGGGAGAAAAGTAACTGAATAACATACAGAGAAACAAACAAAAGGGAAGAAATTATGTTTTGGGAAGTGGGGCTTCCAATAAACTTAGCAAGCCTTTCTTTTCACTCCTCCTTTGTAACACCGCATTGGGAGCTTTTTGTGGAGAAGAAACAGTATCAAAATCTCAAATGATACAATATTAGGAGCTTTACTTTCCATTGTTTTTAAGTTACTAGTAATGCAATAGGGCCATATCCAAATTAGACTGACACCATTATTTGCCCCAAGAAATTACCTGACAGCTACCATCTCAATTTTAAATGTCTGTTTCCCCCCATGCTGTGCTTGCTTTTACAGTTGACTCCTATTGTTAATGTAATCATGCAAACCTAGTGCAGCTGTTAAGCTTACCTTTTTCACATCTCTAACTAGCAAATGCAGCGTATTTGGAGGGCCCAATCTCTGAAACAGAAATTATTCACTGCCCATTAGAGCTTCAATAACTCACATTTTTCACAAACACAAATAGCCCTGTAAGAAGAACTACAGGCAAGTACGCACCATCACATTTTAAAGGGGTGAAAAAAAGGAAATGGGCTAAAGTGACAAACACAGGATTAATCAAGAGTCGTATAGTCCCTTTCTTATAATGCTTTATGTGGTAGTTTAATCATCTTGATTCAAGTCACAGCAGTTTTTGGTACTGTCTGAACTTAGGCTTTCCAGCGGGAGCCATAAGGGATTAGAGGACTAGATTTAAGTTATATGTTGTATGAGTGCTGCCCTGGACCACCTGCCACTTAAACAACAGCGAGAAAAATAGTCTAGAAGTAGTCATGTTCTGGAGGAATTTGCTGTGGTTTGGGTAGGGGAGAATTTAAATAAAGAAGCATGATGTCCTACAGCTTGGGGAAAAGCATTTTGTTTTTGTGGGCCACAAAGAAAAACGATACTGACTTACTGGTTCTTTAAATGTTCTCAACATGCATTTTAAACATGTCATTACATAACAAGGTATAACAGCTTCTAAAAGCTGCTACAAGCTCAGTCATCAGGAATGTGCATATGTAGGGAAACATCAGGACACTATGTGTAATAGCAATGGCTCCCTCTACTGCTGTCCAACTTCTCTGTACTGTTACGGCTCAGCTTTTTAGAGACCAGTTTGGGAAGCATGTATCAAAAGAAGAAGAGGAAAAAGGACATCCCTATACAGTAGCAAAGACATCACATGGCATTTTGTTACTCCTGCTCACTCACAGTATTATAAAGTTCTTCCAGTCGAGGAATAGTGAGGAAGTGTTGCATGTTCACTCCATTCTCAATGAGTAGTTTCACGAAGTCCACTCGATCCAGTACTAGTGCATCCAGCATAGCCTGCTCCAGAGAATTCACCTGAATTGCAGAATGGAGAACATGTGACTACACAAGCACAGATGATGTGGTTGGCCAACAACCACAAACATTTTCATTACTTAGGAGATCCCCAAGTTCCCAAATACATTGATTAATCTCTAAGTGAGAAGGAATTTAGAAAATGATATTTTACCCTTGTGCAAGTCAATACAGATGGTATAGCTTACAGGTGACCTTTTGAGAGACAAGAGAGCAGTGAAACGATCCTTTAGCAAATAAGACTATAGCTTTCCAGTCATCTAATTTAGTATTTTTATCTAAACCAGGCTTGCCATACTGGATATATTATGTGAAAGACAGACTTACTTGCTTAACATGGTAGGAAGAAGTTAAAATAAAAAAATAAAATGATACTATATACATTTATTAAGAGGTTGACATAATTTACCTGGTAACTCACTTATGTATCATCCACTCACTGTCACTCACAGAGAAAAGGCAACATATAATGCCTGAAAGGCTTCAGGAAGAAGCACTTCTGTTTCCTTCAGCGACTCAACTTTTGGCTTTGGAAAATGGTCAGAAAGTCTAATGGATCTTCTCTTAGTATGGTCTAAAAGCTTAGAACCCATTGGGAGAGGGGAAAAGCCCTTGAGCAGCAATCCTTTAGACACATTAACTTGAATTTAAGACAAAAAAATGCTTTAACCTACTGCAAATGGAAAGTGAAGCACTTAGAAAAGGCAATGTTTAAGCTGCCTTCATTTGATAAATAATGTATACAAAGGAGGATGATGTTCACTGATATCCTCATTTCCTTCTGACAAGTGCAGGGAAGAAGATTCAGCAGACAGGCGCTGACTTGTACTGTAGTGGTGTGGCTGCATGTAGTGCACACTGGATGAGAAATGTTCGGGTCTCCAAGACTGAACAGCACCCCTGCACAATTCCATTGCTGATCCTACAGAAACGTGCAAATGAGTGTTCTGTAGAATAAAAATGTTTATTTGCCCTCTCTCTTTGTTCCTGAGAATGGCTTAAGCACTTTAAAAACTAGTAGTTTGGATTACTCAGTCTCTCTTACAGTTTTACAAAAGGGTAAGTCCCACCTGCGTTAACTAATAGAAAGGCATACAAAGAGGTAAAAAAATACTCTTGAAGAGTTTTAATACAAATACTTCCAACTCACCCAGTTCAGGAGTTCAAGCTTTCTTGGATCTGTTTCTTCTTCTGGCTCCTCTTTTGCTTTTCCTCCTTTTTTCTTCCCTTTTCCTTTCCCCCTGGCTGCTTTAGTCTGAGCTGCTGGAGATTTCTTTTCCTTCTCAGGGGCTGTACCCTCAGTAGCTGTAAGGCTTCCTAAAGGCTGTATTTAATAATGCACAAGTATTAGAAATCTAATTGATCGTACAGTGATTACGTCACTGAACATACTCCTGTTGAACTCGCTTGCCAGTCACCTCTTTTCCTATGCAGTCAACTTAAAATTATCATTTCCTTAAGTACAAAGAACTTTGTGCTTTACCTTTTTTATTAAAAACTATTATCTCTAACGCAGTCAATAACACTGCAAGTCAAAGTAGTGAAGTAGATAGCCTGTGGTGGGATTGAACACAGAAGATCTCTCTCCCAAAACAAAATCAGTGTGAGAGGAATAGACAGTACTCAATCAGGGGACCCTTTAGCTTCTTTGCTCTCACGTAAAGCTTTAGTTTCTGAAATAAACAGCAGCGAGCAGGGTAGGAGCTGGATAGAAAGGCCAAAAAGTATCCATACTGCAGAGGCTGAAAAGGGGATGAAAGAAAGTCCCTAACTAGTTAACTTATGTTCTGCAAACAATATTTATGCTTATGCCTTTTCAGACACATCTACTCTTTGCTAACCTGCCTAGCCAAGACATGGAGGGACACATGCAAGTATTTTGACATTACTTGTCTGTGACTTGTAGGCTTAAATTGCTCCAGCTAATGCTTAGGTTACATAACCTCCATGTACTTGAAAAACAGATTAAAACCATCCGTGCTGTGCAGAGAAAACTAGAAAACCAAGCTTATTTTTTTGTTGCTGTTGCTTTTCAACAAGGCTTGTTTCCTGTGTTTTTGTTCATCTTAAAAAGTCCTCTCTGCCTGGCTACCATGAAACCATTTGTGAGCTTGGATAAAATTGCATCTGCCACCTCACAGCATACGAAAGCTGAATCTTCACAACTGAAAGCAATCTTCATCAATTAGAAATTACAATGCATCAAAATTGGCTAACAGTTTCCACAAATTGTTGCACAGTATGATTATGAAATAGGACAAACAATAACTGGATTCAGTTCCTAGATGGTATTTCTGAATCTAAGTGCAATAATTGGGAGATTGAGGCATTCCCTCTAAAAATATTTTATAGTAATAACACTTTGTAACATTTAGGATCATTAAATCTTCTCTGTATATGCATTTTAATGAACCTTGAACACTAGAAACAACACATTACTATACGTAAAGGAATAAAACAGCACGTACAGTTAGAACTTTAATGATACAGGCTACTAAATTAAATAGATGTCAACATTATATATAGTAGTCACATGAATAGTGTTCCTTTGAGAACCATTTTTATTGTATAGTTTCCAGAAAGACATCTAATTAACAAACTACTTTGTACTTCACTGTCTCTCTCTTTCATGCTAGTTTCTTCATGACACTGCATAGTAATTCAATAAAAGATGATTCAATCAGTAGAGTAAAAAGCATCGATACAGTGCAACATAAAAGTGGCTTAAATAGAGAATTTTATTTACACCAATAAACAAGGCCACTGCACTGATTCACCATTGACTGCAACCAGTGCAGCACCAGGTCTAATATTTTGAGAGAGAAAATTCCATTTCAGGACCTAAAGTTTTACAAAGGGTCTGCTTCTTAATTCATTTGGCACAGCACTGCCTACCACAGGCCTGTTTTAAGCAATGATTTCTTTTGGTCATCAGCATTAATCCAAATTGAGATTTTCACAGCTGTTAATGAAGTGAGACACACAATTCCTTCTAAGCAGCACCATGAATTTCAGCTTTGCTTCATACTCTTAACAGTTAGTTGGGGACTCTAACAACTGCTAGCACCTATCATTGAGGCAGTCTGAAATCCAGATTTTTTTTTTTTTCTTTCAAATCTCACATGGAATCTAACTTAAGGTTATTCTTCTGCTTGTTAGGAAATTGTTTTTCATTTTTCACAGAGTTTAAATTATTACTATTTTATTCAAGTGGCAATGCAAAGAAGTTTCAAAACAAACAGGTGATTCTTAATGAACGAGATATCATACATCAGCATCAGCTCGTCATAAACCAGAATTCAATACTTTTCCTCTTGCCAAGAAAATCCAGGGAGTGAATATGTGGCCACTTATTTCCAATTGTTAGCAAATAAGCTTAATGGTTGGACTTGAGGATCTTAGAGGTCTTTTACAACCTAAATGATTCTATGATTTATGATAAATAATATGGTTAGGAAAACTCTGTCTTACTGGCCAGTGGTGTCCGAAGACAAAGATTTGGCTGCGTGCAATGTCAACACGATTCCAGGCCAAAGCCAAGCTGAGCTGGTCTGGAGCAGATGCATTGGTACCTAAAGAGAAACACACACCAATATTTGGTATTTCATGCACAATGAAACAAGGTTGGATAACATTCTGCAATTCACTTCCCTAAGAATTAGAAAACAACAGGCCTGACTCCATAGCCTATTACTATAAGAATGACTCTACTAGAAAGTAGTAGATGCATCAAACCAATTTACAACATCTTCCATTTGACCCCATAATCCTAATTTCAAAAGGATTAACCAGACCATCTCCCTATTTCCCTTACAGCTCCCATTTTGTCTTTATTTTTTGTTGCTAAAGATAGACATTAAACTCTTCAATAGACTCCTCCTCTCAGCTCCACTGGCTGATGCCGTATATATGAGTAAAATAATTCCTCTCTTTTATCTCTTACTTAGCATTAGGGACACCAGTGTTCCCATATTGAGACTGTTATCAACTACTATAAATATGCAGACAGAAAACAGATGTTTCAGCAAACATAACAGGCTCAAAATAAATTGGGAGCTAATCCTAAATTTGCCCTACGGCTTAAAGAACACAATCTGATGTCTGAATAAATCTACACTGTCTTTTAATCTTCCCACCATTTCTTCTAGCTTTATTAACATATGCCAGAATTGCGATACAATGTGTTGAAATATCAATACAGCTGTTGCAGCATTCCCATTCCAGGCCTTCAGGTGAGGGAAGCCACACAAAAATTTCTATCTAGATTTTATACTTGGAGCTAATCTGAATTTTAAGTCAAGGATTTTCAAGTTAGTACTTTGAGCCCAAGCAAATAAATCAGACTTCAATATTAAGAGTGAGCCTCAGGCAGCGTATAGGACTGTCTTTAGGGGATCGAATTGTGCATTCTTCCTTGCAAAACCCACCTTTGAGGAGAGCAGTTAAGATAGACATCTCAATGTCCTGTTGCCCTTCAGACCCCATGCGGAACACAGTGATCTAAAGGACAGCATTAAACCAAACACACAGAATTACAGCACATGGAAGAGAGACACTAAACATGTAAATACAAAAAAAAAGAGCAGAATGCTGAAGCTTTATTATTTTCTAAGGGTTGAAAATTTTTGAAATATACAGTTCCACTATTTTTTTTCTTTGAAATTGCAATTTTACAGAAACAGTGAATTAAACTTTTTCAATAAAGTTATTGTAAAAAATCCTTTTATTGGAAAATGTGGCAAGCATGATGAAATTCTTCACCACATCCCTGAATTTTCACAAGTGGAGACAAAACTGTCATACTGAACTAATCATTTTCTGAATGTTCTACTACATTCCAGTAGTACTGGAAATGCCAGCTTGGAAATGAAAACACTACTTACCTGAGAAAACTATCATAGCATTAATTTTATTGACTATAATACTCAAGTATTTCTGAGTTCTGTGATATGCTGCACATTGACAAACAAAAATCCACAAACAACTAATAAGAAAAACCAATTATTTCTAGTCATGTTTGCTTAGTTGAGTCCATTACAGTTCACTCCCTTTCAAAACAGTAATTCATATAAAGCTTAGCCATTGAAGGAACTAAATATTAAACGATCATAAATACAGAAGCAGAATAACCTAATATTCTATGTTAATTAGATTAATTCTAAATACAAGCAAAAAGTAAAAAATCCTTTATTTTCAAAGAACATTGGTTCATAGTAGATGCCAGTATTAAATACTGGGAATGCCAAACTTCTTGGAAGATTGAATAGATTTGGCACACACACGAAGACAAATGTTTGCCACAGCGACATCAGGAGAGAAAAGAACTAAAGGAAAAGTTACATTAATGAACAAAAAAGCAGACAATACTATCAAATGTAAATCATAAGTCTGCTTCAGTCGGTGTCTGAATTTTGCTGACTAGACCAGGCCTGCTCTGATGAACATTTTAAAATTTGAAGCAGTTTGGCTAAGGCAGCTATTGGCTCTCTTTTCTCAATCAATTCTTCTAAGAAGGCTGACTCTTACAGTCAGCTCAGCATAATCATACTTACTACCAACGTGACTTCTGATGAAGGCATAAGTAGGGAAGCAATCTTGGCACCATATAAATATAAATATATCAATAGTATATTTACATTACTCAGACAATCTAAAGATTTCATATTCAGAGCCCTTAAGAAAGACTTTAAATAATAATCAGCTGAGGTAATCAATGCTAATCAAACTTCTGAATGCAAAAGTAAAATATGAACAGATGGGTGTCTATTTGATTGTAGCACAGAGTTGCATTACTAGAAAATACAGTATTTGTTATATTCTATTCCAAGTGGCATTTGTAGCTGTCTTAATCCTTAGAGAATTTAGTTTTGACAAAGGTATTTAAACGTATCCTGCAAAATTGCATGATCTGGCTTTTACGAACCCAAGAATTTAGTAGTATCAATCAAAATATGATCAAAATCATGGAACAGAGATAAGACTCAAATGGACCTTCTCTTCTTGCAAAAATTCCCCCCATGCTGAAGAGAATACAGCATCAGATGCAATGAACCTTGGCAAGAAAAGCATTGGGGAGAATGGGGGAAGAAGGGAAGCACAATTAGAACAGACTGCTCTGACACTGTACAGGATAAGAGAAATCAATCACTTGTTGGCATTTAAGAGTTTTGTTACCTTGACATGTATAGATGCCTAAGCAAGTATCCCTTGGCAGCTGAAATGAACATTACAAAGAAAAGCTGGAGAGTATGAGACAATACCAAGCATTATCTCGAGAGAAATGACAGTTTTATGAAGAGAGCAGAGAATATGAGATCGGTAGAAAGTCTGCAAAGAACCTGGTGATTGCTCAATACAAATTGCCACCCCAGTCCTATGTCATTTCAGTTGTCATAGAACAGCTTCCTGAAAGAGGTCAAGAATCGCTTTGTAGATTAATCCTGAGAGAACCTGATCATGGTTTTTCATGTGTTTCTTGACTCAGCTAACAGACACCGCACTGAAAAGAGTATGAACTATAAGGAATGCTGCATTCAGCCTACTGGTTTATTGAAAATTGTAAAGAGAAAAATTCACATTATCTTTAGGGACAGTATTAAATTTGGAAAGACGTGAGTTAATGGTTTGTCTCTGAGCTGACCAGAGACAGAAAGCATGGGCTCTGTGAAAGGAAAACATACTTAGATATAAGGGAGCATGAAATATCATTTCCCAAAGAAGTTATAAAAAATCTCTATTTTCTCAGCTTCATGAGAAAAGTTATATTAATTAATTCTAATATTTCCTTTACAGTTGCTTGTGCTATAGGCATCACTCCTCAGTGACAGAATTAGGCATCTCAAAGAATTAAACTGCCTAACATTTCATGCTTAAATTTAATAGCAGGTTGTTTGTCTGATTCCTGAAACATCCGAGTCTGAGAAGGCTGTGGTAATTCCCTCCTGTTTCTATCTAAAGAAGCATGCAACTTTTTTTTTTTTCCTTAAAAAAATCACGTGCTATTAAAGCACTTGCTTAAGGTTTGTATAAAGGCACGAAATGGAATTCTACCAGGACTCAAGGGAGAGGCCATATTGACATTTATTCACCAATTAGTCAAAACAAATCACTCAAAGACTCACTTTGCCTGTAAAGGCACAGGCACAGTGAATACTATTTCCATGTTTACAGATGACAGATGTGAATACTGAAGATTTTCTTTTCCTGAGTGCACTTTTTTTC
Source organism: Heteronetta atricapilla (assembly GCA_011075105.1). Classification (NCBI taxonomy): domain Eukaryota; kingdom Metazoa; phylum Chordata; class Aves; order Anseriformes; family Anatidae; genus Heteronetta; species Heteronetta atricapilla. The sequence continues at coordinate 5,682,020 of CM021740.1, forward strand.
TGCAGCTGGGTTACTGGCAGGAGTCTAAGTGGTACAGAACATAGAACAGGCCTGCAGCAAACCAGGATCAAGCACAGCTGGAATCTTCAGGAACACTTCATGTTTCAATTGCTTTTAAAGACTTGAATAGCCCATTTTATTGGCATGAAATCCTTTTAAAAAGTAACTACAGTAGAGGACCAAAGCTGTGCTGATGTACCCTAAATGCTTATTGCTCCTAGGAATCCTTTTTTCAGTGGTCTTTCCTCTACTTTCTGAAGCTGATGCCTTGTTAATGCATTTATTTAAGTGTCTTAGTCTGCCTTTTGGAAGCCTATACTTGGTCTCACAGAAAAAAGACTCCTATCACCTTACACAAGAGAAGAATCTGAAACTGGTTTCAGAGGCTTTTCAGAAGACGAAATCCCTTTCTAAGTCCAGGTGTCTAGGTTTCTGAATGAGTGACTGTGTACATTTATGAGCCTATATGAAGGAAAAAAAAAGGTTAAAATGTAGCCCTGTGAGAATGACCCTTGGAAGTACTTTACAAAGATTGGTCAAGGAAATCATCTTTGTGAACTACTTTTACAACACTTACAAGTTCCTTTTTTTTCATGCATTCCATAAGAATGATGAACAGCTGATGAGCTTGATTCCTGCTGTAGTTGAAGGTTTTCTGGATTGTAACTAGTAGCTGGTCCCTCAGGGATTCACTTATTACCCTAAGTGAAAAAGGAGACACAAAACATTGCCAGAATTAATACATGTTAGGAAGGTCTACTGCTTGAGAAATATTTTTTCATGCACCAGTGCAGTGACTTCATTTTGAAAATAAATGAAAACACATACGATCTCTGCATTCAGTATGGGTAAAGCTGAGGATTTCATGAAAAAAATAACAGTAATCAGGAGATTTATACCCAGACTGGCACTTATGCCTCTCAGCACCTCAATATTGATTTAAAAATGAGCAGGAAACTTAAAACTACTATTTTGGCCATGAATATCATATCTGTATTATAAGGTAGCTCTTATTCTTCCTGTTTATGTATATATACACTTTTGTTAAGAAGTTTGGACTTCAGCAGTACGCTTAATGGGACCCCTTCCTTTTCCTCTAAACACTGCATGGCCCTGTGAGTATAGCCAGAAAACCCAAACTATTTCAACACTACTGGTATGTTGCCTTGGTTATTCTTTACTTCTTAAACATAGAATTTATTTGCTAGAGTATGTGAAACCTTGTAATACCAATTGGGAAACACATAAAACAAAGGTGATTAAAAAAATAGATTGAAAACATTCCAGAAAAGGTCAGAAATGTTTGATCTCACAAAACAGTCTGAAATAGAGCCCCTTCAATCTCACTCATTTCCTAATGACACACATGTATTTTCAGATGATAGCAAACAACACCAGAAGGCATTCAAAGCAATGACACAGCTGAGCCTGCCAAGTGCAGTAAAATTCAAAGTTCATTGTTTAAAAATGATTCTTTGTAATGTGACAGAAGGGATGCCAGAAATTTCTCATTACAGACTGGCCTTACCAGGTGAACACATTTATCTCATCATCATTATTGGAAAGGAAAACTGGACACCACATCATGTGTACTGGGAAAGAAAGTCATGCAATGAGCAGATCTTGTACAGATTGATCCTAATAAGCTCTTTCAATTACCTGTGAGCTGATGGGAAGGATGGATGAGAAAAGGAAAAAAAAAATAAAAGAAGGCAAGTTTGATCTAAGCTAAGGAGGCTTGTTCAACAGACAGAAAGGTACTGAATCATAAATAGCTGGTAGGATTAAAGCTGTACTATATGCATACATCCAGCAGAGCTGTTTTTCCAACTCAGTGCATGACATCTGCACTGCTCGACAGTAATAGTTGTCTGCTTAATATTTCATCCAGTCTAAGTTTCAGTTAAAAAATTGGAAGTATGTCTCTGACAAAGAAACAGAGACTGTTTCTTAAGAGTAAGGAGGGTGTGCTGTACCCTAGTGAAGAAAATACATTACATTTTTGCCTGACTCTTAATATCAGGATTCTATCTTCAGTAGCAACAGTGGAAATGGGGAACATGTTCATTTGACTGGGAGAAGCAATACTGAAATAAAAAAAATGCAATACTCTGCTTCTGCTTGGAGTATCTGTTAGGAGAGATCTTCTAATCTGCAATGCAATGAGCTTTCTGCTGCAAATACAGGTTTTGAATCTTCTTTAAACAGACTGTATTCTACCAACCAAAAGGACAGACAGCCAATCATAAAAATCACAGATTCCAAAAAACACTGCAGTAGAAGCAAATGTTACAGCAGATAGGAGGGCTGTGAAGTAGAATGTTCCAGACAACATCCTCCACTCTGGCATCAAGCAGCACCAACTGCCATGAACAACTGTCAAAGAAGCAAGAAACAGAAAGGAAGAAAACCCAACATCTCTTCAGTTGGTCTGGCAATCTTGGAGCACCAATGTCATTCACACAACACGCTAGGTGCAGGCAATACACATTTTGAAAATATGTGAACTAATTAATCACAGTCCTGGCCTGAGAAAAGGAATAATTCTTGGGAACCACTTGCTTCTCACTTTTAAAGCACCCAACCCAGCAGCAAGTATAGTGCAGCAAACTTTGATGGAGCTTGTGTGACAGTGTATTACTGCACTGAGACCAAGCTTATTTTAATGGACCATCAAATACATCCCAAGGGCTAACAAATTCCACTCATTAACACCAGGGCTAAGAACAAACAGGCATCAAAAGCTGACTACCAGCAGAATACTTCTGTTAGAAGCATTTTGTCCCGGAGCTTTGTTTTCATGAAGCTTTTAGAAAAGCAAGGCATTGTGCCCCCTGAGCAAGATGTAGCTTTGGTGAAAATCTCAGTCTTACCCTCCTTCTTCTGAATACTTGTGTGCAAATGACAGAATATCAGATGCTCGTCCACTACCATCACATATCACAACAGGAAGAGGAGGTTCTTCTCGTAGACACTCCAGGACAATGGAAATAACATTAGGACCACCTTCCACAATAAGTCCAACAACAGGAACACCTTGTCCCAGCCCTGTAAAAACAGAACAGAAACAAAAAAGAAGCGTCGATAAAACCAAGTTTAAGAGGTTCATATGTTATGAAGGGATATGATTTAAAGAGATCTTTACAGAAAATTGTCCTTACACTGCTTCATAACCCCGAACAGAAAGGATAAAATATCTCTTAGCTGCCTGCCAGGTTAAACTACAAGGGCAAAGTACCACGTAGACATTTGCTCACTTCCTGCCAGTGGCATGGGGGAGAGAACTGGGGGTAAAAAAGTAAAACTATTGAGTTGAGATAAAGACAGTTTAATAGGAATGAAAATGGAAAAAAAAAATACAAAAAACAAGTGTTGGACAACACAGTTGCTTACCACCAGCTAGTTCCCAAACAACAGCACCACCTCTAGCCAACTCCCCCAGTTTTATGGATAACATATGGTGTGGAAAATCCCTTTGGACAACTTGTCCTGGTTCTGTCCCCTCCCACCTCCTTGTGTACCCCTAGCCTCCTTGCTGGCAGGGCAGTATGAGAAGCTGAAAAGTCCTTGACGTAGTGACTGAAACATCATTGTGTTATCAACATTATTTTCTTCCTAAATCCAAACCATGGAACCATACCAGCCACTACGAAGAAAATTAACTCTATCCCAGATGACACAGGACACCTTGCTTTTCTGTCAGGTTCACACTGTTCATTTGTTCACTCAGTGATGGTGAAATGTTTGTAATCTCTTTCAATAGACACCATACAGAGATAAAACATCTAAACTTGATTCTGCTAACTTCATTATCTTCACTGTGACTTAGATGGCTCCTAAACAACTGTGCCTTTGATGCTTTAAGTCTTCACTGGTTACCTACAGGAAGTCTTCAGTAAGGTGACATACACTTATGCTTTCTTATAAGATAAAACCCAGGAATTTAGTCTCTTTCTCATGAAGCTGAAATGGCTGGCCGATGGAAAAGACGACAGCTGAGCATCCCTTTGCTGTCCCTGCCTCACTGTGATCTCCAGGCATAGGATGACAAAGGGAAGCCCACAGGTCACAGGGTCTCAGTAGCCTCGGTCACGAGATCGCTTGGGGAAATGAGGGACAAAACATTACCTGAAGGCTGACTAATCACACTATTATAAGCATTTGAATTCAGTTCTTAATCTGTAAAATGACCAGTGTTTTGTAAAGATGTACTTTTTTGTACAGCGGAGTTCGCATTTTTAGCCTTCATTCCTTTCTGAAGAACAGGAACATCATGGACAGTAACAGCAGAAGCTTCCTGACATCCTCCTGTCAGTATACCCCAGCTCTGATAAGGAGGAGTCACGGAGCCTGGGCCGGCCTCTGTGCCCATGAAATCCTTACTGATTCCTGCTGAGATTTCCAGAAGAGGTGCCTGCGCTTGAAGTGACTAAAAAGAAACAAAACAACTCCCTGTATGTTGTTACTGGTAAGTGTACTGCAAAGCTTCACAGAACTCAACATTTCTACACGTATTCCCAACTAAGCCCCTCTTGCGACAAGAATCACCAAACACTACTTAAAGGAGAACCAATATTCCCAGCCCCAAGTGGTATTAAAATAAATTATACAGAATATCTTGCCTCTGGGCCCTGACTTCCTTATCTTCCCAGCCAGTGCTCTCTTTTGTAATGTTACAACTCTCCCAGCATTTCTGCAGATGCCAAAGATGAAAAAAGCAAAGCCGTGTTAGCCATTTTGAATGTCTGTCCATGGGCAACAGTGCGTGACACTGTCTCCATGCTCAAAGGCAACAGGCATTATTTTAGTGAGTTTAGTTTCTTAAGCTACCTGTAAGCAAAAAGCAGTATTTGAAGACTTTTCAGAATGCTTAGATATCTTTTGGCAGATCTCTAAATGCATCTTTAGTCTTTAACCAGCTCTCTACTTCACTTTTCTGCTCTACCGTAAAGAGCACTTAAACACTATTAGAGACTTTTATACAGTCCAAATGCAACTGGCATTCTGAATGTTTTGTTTTTCTTATTTTTATAGGCATATACAGCTTCTAAGGACATCTCTCAGAAGTCAGAAAGCCAGCTGGCAGAACTGATGTCTATTTTCCTGCACTTTTTCATTGAAGTCCAGAATCCAAGACTAGTATATTTTTTGACTGCTTCTAATTATTTGTTTAACTTGCTGGAAAGCCACAGCTACTAGCCTTTCTTATTTATTTAATGTTTTTTAAAAAGTATTTTTTCCTCAGAAGTTTTAATGAAAAACGTCTTTTAAAATATCTATTTTTTTTCTAAATAATGACAAAAACAAATCTAGAAAGTTGCTGTAGAGAGGATGTAACAACTAGCAAAAATTTTAAAACTGCATGGAACTCAATTATCTCAATAATTGCTTCAATAAAAAACAAAATTCAAACTGAGTTTATCTGGAAGATCACAGACTTTTTGAGTGTGATATTTTAAAAGAAACAAATTCATATAAAAGAAAAAAAGTCAGTACAAACAAAAAGTTAGCATAACATCAACCCATTCTGTGCATTTATGGATGCTTAAAAATTCTTGCTAGAAATGCAAAAATACTTTGTATTTTCCTTTCCTTAAATTCTTACAGCTTTGAACCTTCACCTCACTTATTTTTCAACTTTTCTTCATTTCTTTACATGATCCTTACTTTTCTGGGTTTTCTATGATGTTAGATGTGGGCTCTTTCATCTAGTTTAGTCACATAGTCCTGATCAAATTCCTGCTAGGAAGAGTTGGAAGAAACATTTAATTTCAATACCTTGAAGTATTTCAAGTATTTCCCTCTACCCTCCCTTCTTTAACACATTACTTTTACAGTTTGCCCCACTGTACTTACGTGTATTAATTTTCTGGAGGGAAATGTGTTTTTCCAACTGACGTCGTAGCTTTACTTCAGCTCCATATTTACCTAGTGTTCCATTGTCTGCCAGAATGAAATGTGTATGGGAACTGTTGAGCACAGAGAGCTTGCTTAAAGGGTTTGACATTGTTTGGTAAACACGTGTTACCTGTCAAAAGGAGAGGTGCACCTAGATTAGAGCTACCACATAAGCATGAAAATCCTCCACAACATTCAACAGAAGCACACACTTTATGAGGAAACAAATCAACCAGATGTTTATAACTGAAAATAGAGGAGAATTAGAAAAGGAGCTAGCCTTTACACTCAGAACTTTTTACAGCAGTGTTTTCACTGGAGAATGAGTCACATCTGTGCATTCTCCTGCACGGTCACCTATGCTCATTGATGTACTCTCCTTGATCACATACTGTCTTACATACTGCTATTGCTGCATTAGAAAATACATTCTCACTTGGAGTCACTAGTAGTTAATAAGCCACTGCTGAGTACCCACCTACAATAAAGTCCTAGACACATAAAGGCACTTGATTTATAAAACTCAGCATAACCACACTGAAGGTAGAACCTAAAACCAACTTACACCAGAGAGGTCTCTACTAGTGAAAGTAATGGAAACCTCACTAGCTCCTTATGCACTCTGTGGTCATACATAACATCCTGTCATATATATTTAAACAACAGCCTTTCTTCAATAAATTGTCTAATTTCAGCTCTTAGGCAATGCTTTAGAAACAGTAAAAATACTGATACTACAAATAGGTGAACTGTGTATTTTGCTACAGAGCTGACATCGCTAATTACAAAGGATTTTCCTTAAAACACTCACATCTTTTCCTATCAGATCTTCCTTGTTTTCTACAATGCCCCATGGTGCAATTCCTATGGCACAGATTCGTCCTCTGGATTTTGAAGAATGATCTTTCAAGGCATCTCCCACATGACGAATGACACCTATAGATACAATCCACTGAATTAATTCTTGGCACTTTTAAGAAATTACCAAACAACAGATTTTTCTCCTTGCTTCTCACTGAGCTCCCTACTTTTCTGCATTACCTTCACTACCTAAACTGGTATCTGTTCTTTATAATAAAACATTCAATGCAGACAAAAACAGGCTTATATTTTGTGTAAATCTTTTTTTTTTCACATCCTTGTTCTGAATTCACTCAAGTGTTTGAAAAACTTATTGAGTTACTTAACTTACCACAGTGTAATCTGTACCAGTAAATGGAATCACACCATTCATTGTACACAATGCTGAACACATATGGAATGCTATCACTTTACAAACTTGGGGTCTAAGCAAGCAAAAAAGCACAAGGGTTATCTAATAAATGTTTTTCCACTCCAAAATTTATTCTGAACAACAATCATCACCTTCCCTTAAAGATAGTATACCTTTCTGGTAAAAGTAAGGTCAAAGAAGCTCACTTTTATCTTACATAGTTTTCTGAGAAATAATGCAAAGATTTATTTCATGAGGATAGTGGCCTAGAAATATTATAATGAAAATCTGCACCTGATTGTTCTTTGAAAATCACTTACAATCCATATTAAAGAGAAATTAATTAGAAATCAACTGGTTTCCAAACATAACAGTATATAATGAGTCATCAGAGCAGCTATCTTTCAACGCATCTTTCAAATTCTGGACATCAAATCAACACCAGGTTTTTGAGAGAATCCATGAAAACTACTAAAAACCTCCTGGTGGGGTTATCTGGAGTTATTCTACACATGATGTTTTAGATATGGCCAAAAAGGAAACAAAGACACACAAAACTTTTTCAGGTGGCCTGAAGACTGGAGGAAAACACAAACAGGAGATCACAATGTCTCCAACTACTGTGGCATCATTTAGACCCAACTTACAGATTTGTGTTTCAAGATTGTTAATTTACAGTAATTACTTTAAGAATAAATACCTCATATAATTACAAGACAGAGTATGGGTATTCATAGTGATAGCTGATCCAGGGAGACAGTGACTCAGGGACACGGCATTTAAGGTGGATAATCAGCTGATCACTAACTCTCAGACAGATCACACAGCCTAATGGCTCAGTCCTTGGCTGCATGAACAAGGAAGCATCAGATGGAAGACGACAATATGTTAAGCATGTTTCACTTCAGAGATTAAAAGCTTCGTCAAGCACTGTACCAAAAATTACAGTATTTAAAATTCAAGAAAACTGTTTAAATAAATAAGAAAATAAAGAGAGTTCAAGGCAGAGGTGTGATAAAGACTGAAGGACTAGAAAAATGTGACAGTCTTAAGGAACTCAGCCTGTGTAGTTTCATAAAAGCGCTGTGTATAAAAACAGGCTCAGGAAATAGACATCTAGTAAGAGGAAGATCTATGTAAAAATAATAATAATAATTAATAAAAACCCCAACAGATAAAACAACAGTGAAAGTTAAAACTAGACCAATTCAAAGTAGGAGATTTAACTATGAGGACAATTGACAATATATCACATCTAGTCATAGATCCCTTGCTACAGCGCTCCTTTTTAGGTCAAGTGGCTAGTAACTCCTTCATGTAAACTTAAATATTCTGCCTTTGGGAAAGAATAGTAGCTGAAAATGAATGAATTCTTAAGTAAACTAAAAGTTCTGGGAATAGCTTACCTGTACTAACACCTCCTGTGAAAATCCAGGCTCCGGTGGTCATGGCAGCCTTTATCAGACCTTTTCCAAACACTTGCTTCAGTTTCGGTTGCATTTCAAAGTTCTGGAGGCCCCCATGGACAGAGATTAAGAGTTTGGGCAATTCTAGTTGCCAGTCTTTCACCATGAGATGCAGCAGAGAATCTGGTTTCGTGTCATATGACACACGGATATACTGAAAAGACCAACACATAATATTATCCCTCTGTCAGCCCTGTAAATTGTCCATTGACTAAGCACAGAATGCTTACATTAAGCCACCCATCTTCAAGGAAGAGTTTTACAACTATTAAGCAACACCTTAAACGTACCTACTGCTTAAAAGAAATTTACTGATTAAAAGAAATAGGTTGAAAACTTTCGTTTCGCTATTCAGAATATACCATTCGCTTCATGAATTTTAAAAGCACCACTTTCCTCTCCCTCCCTTCAAAACTGACTGCAAGTGAGTGATCCAGAGCTCTTACTACAAATCTGCACAGTTGGAAGTTACCAATTTAAAATGACTGAAAGGTGTAATTCCTAAAATCTTGGTTTGACTGCCAAAGAGAAGCAATGATGTTCATAAGAAATAGGAAGCCTATGCTACATTTATCCCATTCACTGTTGACATACATTTCCATGTCTGAAGCAATGCTTTTTATTTTCAGTTTAGTTCTGCCATGCTGATTTTTTTTTTTTTTTTACCTTAGAGTAGCCCAAGCTCCTTACCATGGCCTTATTTGAATGTCCTCCTCCCTGGAATTCAAGGTTTCCATAGGCATCAGTTGGGTATGTCTGGGTGTGTTTGCTGACAGACCATTTCTCTGGTTGAGCTTCCACTTGCTTTGTTTCTTCCCCATTTTTATTAGCTGTTATACTTGGAGGAGGTGGAATATGCTGGTTAATGAGCTGTCCACAGCAGCACCTGAAAGTTAAAATTTGAAGCAAATTTGAACACGGTATCCACACTATAGGTTTGTGACTAAAAAACAAATCAGAAATGAGATTTTCGGTTTATCATGCCTTGCACTACTTGAACCACAGAAACAGATCTAGGTCATATCTTCAGTGCTAGGAACTAACAACTCACTGCCTCTCCTTACTGCACAGTCTTATCTGTCTGTATAGTACATCCTATAGCTCTGTACTGACTGGAATGCAATCACATCTTGCACTTCTGTTGCCCTTTAACGTGTCCTTAAAGGCAACGAGTAAACTTGGTCTCACTTTCACCTGTATAAACCCAAACAGAGCCCAGTTTCCTTAGTATTAACTTCTCTGTTGGCTACTGCAAAAATTTCAATGGTTACCTGCTAATGTCTTTGCTGTTAGCAATTACGTAGATGCATTCTCTTTTTGAAAAGGTTTTCTCTATCCAAGCCTTTTGACCCTTAAAGGGAAAAAAACAAGAAACATAATGAAACAGTTATGGGACAAATATAGCATTATTTTCATCCTGTTTTTAAATACAAGCGTTGAATTCAATAAATCACCTTAAAACACCATATACATCTACCCACAAAGCAATTAGGTGATGCGAATTTTCTATGACTTGGATAAAAATAGAAGCTAGAATATATGTAAAAACCTTTATGTACAAACATGGTGGTCTTGCAAGTACAATGCTTATCTGAAGCTCTACCAAAAATGCATTTGCTTCTTCTTATTTTAGCAAATAGCAAGTGGACTCCAAGTAGTACAGAAAAACAGCATAAGTTGGGACATAAATAGATTAATAGTATTTAATCCAAACAACACTTTAATACTGTTCTTTGTATGAAATCACTTCCTAAAAAACTTGCCCAGTTTGATGAATTATTTTCTCAAACTCATTTTTTCCTGTTTTAAATTAAGTTCCAATCATTCCAAAGGCATTTAACTCCGAAATGAGACATGGCTAGAGGAGAAAAGTGAAAGAACATTTGACAGAAAAAGGACAAGCTCTTCAGGCATGGTGTTACCTGTGAAACAGGAAAATGACCTCGAAGACAAAATAGAATCATATTGGCTGGGTCTGCAAACCAGATTTAATTAGACCAAGCTCACAACCATTAAAAAAAAAAAAAAAAAAAAACAAGCTGTAGGCAAGCTAGAACAGAACCACGGATCTGTAATGCTGTTAGAAACCTTATTCCGAAAGTGCAGTCCAGTTAGGCCTGGAAATGCTGAAGGGAGTGAGTTCAGAAATGGCTACAAGCCGAAGTTTCCCATACTTTCTTACTTGCAAACTCTAGGGCTTGTCCTTGCAGTCATCAACAAGGTAAAGTATCATCATGATGGCAATACTAAACAATATTTAGTAGTGAATTTGAAAAAGTAAACTCAAAAGTAGCCCCCCTTACATTTTAAAGGCATAAAAAATGTTAAAGCACACTCACTATTTGATGGCATGGATAACTTTGCCTTGATGATGAAAGTTGCTTCTTCTAAGTTTGGATTAGGGAATTAGAGTCTTAATTCATTTTTCAAGGAGCAAGCAAATGCCAAGCACACTGCTTTAGTTTCCTCTAAGAAAGTGAAATGAAACTTTTGCAGAGGCAAAAGCTAAAAATGCCATGTAAACTTTCAAGGTTCCTTCAACAAAAAATTGGACTTTCCTAGAGAAAGAACTGAAAACCTTACTGATTTCCTGACTAAAGTCATCTGCAGATTTCTGTCAGCAGAAAACCCCGTCAGGCTGTCTGGTAATCGGGGGCTGCTCCATCCCTGGACTAACTACTGCACAGACTACAGCATGATGAATTGAGGGTGTGGTAATTTCTCATTTTTTCTTGTCTGAGGCTGTCTCTGAAGTTCCTTTGTTCGTTGACTTGTTGGGTCCTGTCTGACTTCTTCATTTCCTCCATTATGCCTGAAATAATAGATTACTTGAAGTTCCCTCACTGTAAGTAAGTTGCAAACCCAATTCCATGTTTGCTGATAAAAGCTTTTGCTCCATGAAAAAGCTGCCCATAATCTGTCCAGGTAAGCAAATATTTGTCTCTTTCAGGTGCCTCTCAGCCTGAATGCCTTGACACCCAGTGGTCTAGGAGATTTTTGCTCTTCACTCAAAATAGTTACTGATTTACCAAGACAGAACTGCCTCATTTCATTTGAAAAGGAACTGTTCACCCGAGAGGGGAAGAGTTAAGAACTCATTAGAAAAAAAAAATTATGTAGCTTACAATATTACTTGTTTCCCAAATGACGAGGCATAAATTTCAGGCATTTTGCATAAAGAGCTTGATCATAAGCAAATTTTGAAGCCAGAGGATATTAATTTTAGTATCTAAAGGCAGCGTGATGTGGTCAGCTGTCTTGACTCATTACAGTAGTCTCTCTTCAAATGAACCTAAAAAGCCTTTGTTCCCCCAAATATTTCAAAGGTTCTTTTTACACACTTTACACAAAACTGGACAGCTTTGTACAAGATGACAAATTTTAGTGATAATATTACTAGAAACAGAACTCAGAAAATATTTAAAGTTTGTAGCATTAGAGTCTAGTTACCAAGGTGCAGTTCTAGCAAGGTAGAGAAGTGAACACCCAAGACAGGGAGATCCATGAGGCTCCGTGATAGCAGGAGGTGGATGGCTAGAGCAAAAGCAGTTTTCCCCTTTGGAACCAGATTTGGCTAATTCACAGGCATTCGGGCAATTCAAAATATTCAGACAGCCCAAACCACTTCGTATGACAGGAATTACACTAGTTTTTTTTAAATGGATCCCAAACCACACAGTATCCAAATTCATTGCCATTTTACAATTACGCCCAACGATGTTACATGTGCTTATGCACACTGTACTAGCTTATGGTCTTTAACGTTATAAAATGAGCTTAACAGGATCCTGTTACAGAGGTCACATCATTTATCCCCCTTTTTTGCCTTGTTAAATATACTCATTTTTTGTCTGAATAAAATTTCAGACTTCTGTGTGGTCTTTATTAACTCCTTGACTGAGGGACACAAATGCCCAAATCAATCCCACATTGTGAGAAGTACTCTTCAGTGTGCCACTGGTAACAGATTCTGCACATTTAACCCATCTGTGCAGAATACTGGAAAATTTAACCTAGAAATATCAAAACAACCTGGATTTTTACACCACGTCATTGATTACTGCTTTACCTCACAGCTTGTCAAAGAACAAACTTTCCTATTTCACGCGTTCCATGTAAAAACAATTCATTAGCCACTGGATTAAATCACAGACTTAATATGTGTTTGGCAAGGAGCTTTGCTTCTTGGTATCAAAATTGAGCTCTACAGTACAGCTGAGCTCTCAGCTGTGCATTCATTATTACAAACCCTGCCACAGGAAGTCTATTATCTACAGCTACATTGAAAAAAAACCACATTTTATTCTCACACCTAAAAACCCCGTTAAAGCTCAATCACTATAGGCTCTACAGTTGGACAATATATTATATGCTCCACTGGCTTATTTTTTCAGTGCTAATGAGAAGGAGGCAAAAGCAGGCATTACAGATCAGGGGAAATAAAAACTCAGCACATTTGGTCAGCCTTTGAAGTTTCACTGCTTTTGTCTGTTTAATCTGCTTAGCCAAAGCTTGATTATAATCCGATGCAAATACTTGAGCAGACATTCAGCATCAGAAAATGGGCAATTTCCCCACTTCTTTGATACAGATTCTGTACTTTTCTCTCTCTGGATTGAAATTTGTTTGTTTGCTTGAGGGAAAATGTAATTAGACATACTGTCTCTTGTGCGTTTGAAAAAACTAGAGCATTTTTTAACAGCCTTGGAATGGATGAATTCTGAAAGGACTACGGCACATCAGCTACAGGTTTCAGGCCAGGAGCCAGTGGGAGAATTAGGCTGACATACAAATGGGCGCTACCAGCAGGATAACGCCACCAAAAATACTGCAGGCTTTCCACTGACCTCTAAGAAACACAAAAAAGCAAGATCCCAACTTGCTGAGAGTAGTGAAGTTCAAACCTGCTTATTACTGTAAATCCCGCATGTACTTATCAGGGTACTTTATCTTGAAAAAATGCATAGTTCAGATGTTCACTGGCATATTGTTCTCCTTTATGAAAACTAACAGGTGTCCTAAAATAAAAACCAAACCACTGCTAATTCTTGGTCTTCAGCCTAGAAATCAATACATTGGCAGGAAACAGTATTAAATAATACTAGGTTTTATTACCCCCTTCAAGGATTTTTTGGGGTCCTCTTAGCATTAAAAGAGGGTATTTGTCTCCTGTAGAAAAGACCAGAAATCAGTGTTGTTAGTTTATAAATAGATTAGCAAATGAGTTAACAAAAAATCAAGACCCTAAACAAAATCTCCTTTCAAGCGTTGCCATTAAACACAATAATTAGTTTCATTAAGACCAGCTGTCCTGGGAATACCACAAAGGAGCGACGTTATTTGGTGAGAAACATGCACATGTAAGGCTGCAGACACGCAGTAACACAATTAAGGAAAATAATCTCTCACCACCACATACAGACAATTCCAGTTTGCTGCTGATGTAACACGGCATTTTATGTATTTGGCTTCGTATATAAGCAACCATTCGATGAACCAGCATTGGGCCTGAATTTCAGGCTATACTGAAGCAGGGCTGCAGGCTGTTTCACTGCAGCTTCGTGCAAGAGCAGCAGGGTGGGCTCTGGACCAGTGCCCCTTTGGAACTAATACAGGAGAGCAACCTCACTGGAAATGGCGTGAGACAAACTTAACGCTCCATTGTGCCACCAGAACCTGTGAAGCTCATCTGCCACATACACCCGCAGGAGAGCAGGAGTATTTAGTGTCTGCGTAATCATAACAATAAAATTATTACCACACGAAGTGAAAGAATTTGTGGAGCGGAAGGGGGTCGGGGATGAGAGCTGAGTGTCACTGGAGCACATGCAAAGCCTAAACCCAACCGGACCTAAAAACTGGTCAGACCTCTGTTCATGACCTCAGACATCTGTCACGTTCCTCAAAAAGCGATGCTCCTTGCAACAGGGACATGCCCTTGCTGGACAGACTGGCACGCTTGAATTGCTGCTCACACAACGGGGTGGGACTTTGGTCCTATCTGGCAGTTAGAAAACACTCGTAGGAAAGCTCTTTGGCACCTGGGGCCCTATTAAAGGGCACACGCTCCCCAGCTGCTGCACACCAGAGAGGCTTTGCCTGCTGGGCTGCAGACAAGGAGGTACGCAGACAGCAGTGCTTGCTGAGCAGCGCTACGGGCACAGATGCAATCGGGGAGTAGGCAGGGGACCAAATGTGTTATGCATAATATAGGGCAGGCTAAATCAAGCACAGAATAATACAAAACCAGAGCTGGCTGGGCAGCAGCACTCACATCTGTTGCAGTAATACCAATTATTTTCACCGTTTGAAGATGTGGACTGATGATTGTCAGTTATAGAAACATACAGCTGTAGCCCTGTTCACATCACCTTGCCAACATTTTTTGGTGACCCAGCTTGCAGTATGCTGCCAAAGGTGGCACCACCAGGGAAGTCAAATCTCAACTCTGTTGCCCAGCTATTTGATTTGAATGATCTACAGAATTAAACTGGAATACTCATGCTCGATTTCAGCAGAGATGTTTGTGTTGAGACAGTGAGAGAAAGAAATAACTGGAGGTAGAGCAAAATTCATACTGTGAGCATGTGTAAGCACAGTGCCATTCGTGGTAGAAACAAGTCCTTTTGTAAATGCTATTCAGGTAATCACATTCAGTTGCCTTTACCTGAGAAAAAACAAATGAGAACTCCCCCAAATAAACAATTAGGACAAAAAGGAACATAAACCATTGTATCAGCAGAGACTCTGTTACCTGGGCCTTAGAAATTGATACTAGAGAAGTTTCTACTTTAAACTTCTGTAAACTCTAACATGTCAATTCTGCTATCCACCATTTTTCTTCCCTTTGAAGGGATACTTTTCCCAAGCACCCAAGTCACCCTTTAAGGTGATCGGATTATCCTGTGATGGCAACTCCACTCTTCTGGGGAGACAGGCCCTTTTCAGAGGGTCATAAATGGGACTTCTGAAAGCACCAGCCCTTCACTAGCTTATACGCAGTGCCATGAATACACAGCTTCTCAGCTTCCAAGGTGGGCTTGACTCACGTCTGGCCAGCAGTACTTGCAGTTGTTCTTATTTACATATATTGATGCATCATCCCTAGATTGATTCTTCTCTAGTTCTCCCTTTTTACAGAAATAAACATCTTGATTTCTTTGTAGCTGAAGAAATCTTCAAGTGGGTGTATCTGTGGTGTATTTCCAAAGCCTATGAACCATCCTTCCATTTCAGATCCATCACAGAAATCTATGAGGGCTCTCCTATGCATCCAGTTTGCACAGGATCCTGACAAATTTGCACAAGACTCTGCTCTCCAAGGCTGTTGGGGTCAGTTTCCTTTCTTACCATATCTCTACAGTGCTCATTAGGATGTTACTGGTGGGCCAAAAACTGTTAAAAACATGGGATGGAATCGTATTCTGGAACTGAACTCCAATCAGAAATGACAGAAATAAAAATGTTACGGGAGTTGCCCTTTCTGGGCGAAATAAATGCAGCCCTACCCAGAAGAAATGTCTTCCCAATAACAGTGTTCTTGCTTTGAGAAATATACTCCAAATTATATGATGAATGCTAATAGCCACTGATGTAGACACATACAAACTGATAAAACTTTACTGAAAAGTTGATCATTGCTGAGAGAAGACAGGACATAAAGCCATAATCATGTTTTTAATTTGTCTTATGTCACTAGGGAACCGGACATCAATAACGTGCCCAACTATAAAACAACTTAGTTTCACAGGCTGTAACTTAGTTTCCAAAAGCCTGGTTTGCATGAATTATATCAAAAGCAGTGATATATACAACAAACCATAGTTTTAGCAATTATGAGAATGTGAAGTACCAAACAATATCTGCAACAAAGAGGATCCCCTATGTTGTTTGTTAATAAGCATAGCATTAAAAAACAGCAATGACAGTTTTAAGATTCTTTCAAAGGAAAGACTATTTCCTCAAGACAATTCTTACTCTCATCCCACTGCACTTCTCATATGGTTCAAATCGAACCCATGCTCCTCCAGCAACCTTGTCAGGGAACCGCTTGCTCTGTGGATGAGGCAAACACAGCACAGGCAGGATGGCAGACCCCGTTAGCAATATGGCATTTCAAACACAGGCCAGAAAGCACTCCTGCTGCTGACGTGGAAACCAATAAACAGTGCTTCATGTCTTCATTATGCTTTGTGGTCCTGACCTGCTGGTGAGGCAGGCAGCAAACGTTTGCTGGAACAGGAGCAATCATTTTCTCTCCACTTGGAGGGATACAGACTACCAAAGGAAGTAACGAGCTCTCTTTTCCCAAAGTTACACAGTACTGCCACGTCTCTCTCAGAGATGCAGCTCCTTCCCAGAAGCTTGAAATGAGTAACGACTACAGCCTCAACATCACGGCAGACCTGGGTTGCTCTGACAGGGCTGGATATACCCAACTCTGGCACAACGTCCATAGAGGCACGTTAGCGAAGTGTGCTGGCTGAGCACTGGTACCCTACTGTGAGACGGACGCAGCTGCTTGGGCACGTAACCAGACAGCCAGCACAGCTAACACCAAACGACCAAACAGCCCTTTGGAGAACAAAGCTGGAAGGCTCAGCTCAGTGCTTGCCTGCAGAGAACGGACCTTGTATAGGTGTTTCTTTTAACAATTTCCTTTGCCAAATGCAACAAAAGTCTCAGTGACCAGGTTACACACCGTACCTACCACGTTGTAAGACAGCAAAGTAACTGCTGCAACAGCTCCGCCCTACCCTGTACTGTGCCACATTTCAAGGACGAGATTTTCTAGGAAATGGTAACAATAATGTATAGACTCCATTTGTTACCTACTGCAGTTCCTTTATTAACTTGTGAAGTCCTCCTGGTGCCTTTAGCTCCTGTTCTAGATGCTGGGGAGATGAGGAACACTTGTACCTGTACTGAACTTCCTTTCTGAGATCTGTTTTGGATTTTTCTTTTCCCAAAAAACCTTCAGTCTGAGGCAGACACTCCAGTTTTACTCCAAGCACCTAACGACTGGCAGAACTGTAAGGAACAGAAACCAAGATGCTAGTCTGGGGGTAGAGGAGTCAGCCCTGCCTACAAGCAACCATTCTCCAGAGGCCCCATATAGCTCAGTGGGTGAGTAAGGAGAGAGGGCAAGCAGCCTCTGACAGTATGCTAGCCCAAGTAGCCTGGCAATTAATGTTTTCCACTATAATTCGTTAGTAATTCTTGTTTGAAGATAAAAGACAACCCTGGTATTTAGATTTGAGGAGGCTCAGGAATTACTCCTGTACAGCAGTAATTACCTGCCCTAACATAAAGGCTCTTTGCTAGGTATGCTTTTAAAGGAAGTTAGGACACGCAAAGATATGTATGTGGGACATGGTAAAGAGGTTAAAAATACAATTATTCCTCTGCTGTAAGAGTTTACAAGTTACTAATTCAGAGATAACTTCTATAAGTTTTCTGATAAACCAGTTAATAGCGCTGATTTTTCACACACGATGTAATGGTATGGTTTGAAATCCTATTATTGTTCTCAATGAAACATTGGAAACCATGAGAAGAAAAAGTATTTTCCAGAGAATGACTGCATGGTGTGTAAGATACTGCGTATCTCTGAAGAGCGTGTTCTAAGTGTACAGTTCTAATCAGCGCTACTTCAAACGCACAGTGCACTAAACTTGCAGAGTTTATTATATTAACATTTTGCAGATGTGGTAAAATAAAGCCATTGTTTATGGCACACGGCTAAGCATGTTAATAAAATCCTTTAAAATTACTCCTAAGTAAAATTTTTCTATAATCACAATATAAGACAATATACGCATACCCCAGATGTCCCTAGAATCTGGAGATGCTGGTAACAAATGTTTACCTCTACCTTTTGCTTTCTGTGAATATGCACGCTCCTATATGTGTCATAGAATAAAAAACCAGTCCGTGCATTAGGAAATGAATATACCATTCTGCAGCACATGAAGTTTTCCTGAAAGCAAGATTCCACAGGTAGAAATCTGTTAAATAGTTTGAGCTGTTGAAAATTTGCAACTTGCTGTGGGCAATTTTACACTCAGTAAAGCAATTACTTTCCAGGCACTGGCTAACATGTAAGCTTTAACAGAATATGCCACAGAGCAATCAGCCACATTTGTACCCTGTTGCTTTCTGTAATTTTCAGAAAGAAAGTACTTCCAACTATTGTAACTCTTGGGCTGCAGGATTTATACAGAATTATTCTGTCATCTTTTAGAAATCTTTATGGAAAAACTAGAACTCAAAGGTTAAATTACTTCCTGGGATAAATCCGTATGTTTCAAACACTTATTGTATTACATACACCTGAGTTGCCAACATTCACCAGGACCTTTCGGAAAACTTGAGTACTCTAGGACTGAAAAAATCACACAGGGCAGGAGAGCAAAAGGAGATTTCAAATGAGTTTGTAGCAGTTGATAGATAAGAACAGTTTTCTGAAAATAGGATCAACTTTCTGTCTAGTCCTTACGCCATGTAAAACCACCAAACCTGGGAGTGAGAAGAATTGAGTGGTATGAGAGAACCAGAAAGCAGTATCTCCAGTGATGTTCCTTGATTTTTTTGTACAGTACGTATCACGGGGTTTTTCTCTAAAGAGAGAGAAGACCATACTTCAACGGACACAATCCAGGAAACGCAGGAGATACTCTGCCTTTACTGATATCCAGTATCATTTATGGATATCAAATATTATGTGTAACTCAGCAATGTATTTGTCTTTAAAGCGTTAACTGCAACGTACCATTGGAATTAATCTCAAGCTATTACCATTAAATTTCAGACTTAATAATAAATGGATTGATTTGTCTTCCAGAAATACATCTTAAAATGTTGTGGTTCATGACTAGAATTTCTAAAAGGACTCCTACATTTCAAGTTTTCTCTGGGACAGATTGATAAACATACGCACCTACACGTCCTTACATCACAAACAGATTTTGAATGGTGTCAAGGAAGAAGCCGGACAGTGGTTTCTTAGCTTGGGGGATTCAAAACGCACAGGGTAAAGATTCCTCTATATGCAAGGTTAAATTTGACTCTCTGCTCCTGAGGTAAAGAGACAAGCCAAGTCCATATCATGTGAATGTAGAAGAATTGTAAAGCCTGAATTTGGTGCGTTAAAGGAGATGCAAACAGGCCAGGACCTCTGCTCATAGCTGCTTCTGGCTCCACAGGGGAATATGAGGATACATCTTGGAGCTACCACTACCCTGAGAGGTCCCTCCTCAAGCACCCAAGCAAAGGGGCTGGAATGCCCGAAGAGCAGGTGGGAGCAGCATTCCTCAGAACTGCGATTTGAAGAGCTAGGCTTACAAGGGCCAAAACTTCTCAGGCTCCTCAATCATTTGAACAACTGGGATGTGAATAGCCAGGGAGGGCGTGTAGGTTGGATCCCGGTGAGGAAGTTCGGAGAGACTTCTTTCAGAGCCCAACATGCTTTACAGCCAAAAAGCCTTACTTCAAATTAAAACAGCAGCATCGTTGATACAAACGTGATGTTGCTGCTGATAAATGTATGGTAAATAATTGTCACTGGGGGCCCTTACTGGTGTAAGAAAAAACACCAAAAATCATTCCCTCTTCTGTTCTAAGACTTCCATAATACCTGACCTAACATCAGTCCCTGATAAATCAAATTAGAAACAAACACACACAGAAAGAGGCTTATCAGAAGGCTTGTTGCCAACTGTGAGCTCCAAAGAGCATTACTGGCAAATTTTGATATCTGAAGAACACCACAAAAACAAATCAAAGACTCAACCTACAAAACAAGTAAACAAGAACTCCATCCCATTTGCTGCAGAGGTAGCTCTAAGGCACCAAAATATGTAAGATGTTTCCACCTAATCTCTCTTTTCCAGCATTTCTACTTCTTATTACAGTCATACCAAAGCAATTTCCTACTTTTAAAATGTTATGAAACACCTTTCTTTGAATCTGAAAACTCATTTTGCCTTCTTGCAATTAGTAGTTCAGCTTCCATGTCTTTCAAAACAATGAGAAATCTACAAAGTAGTCTAGTCAGAGTACTGTTATTTCAACTGAATTATCTCTCTCCAATCAATCATAGCTTGCTACATACAGTTCTTCAGCGCAAATTTAAATTAAGCATATTGATGCTAAAAAGGCAGCAAGGCAGAAAATGAACAGGAACAAAACAACAAACATTTAAAATTATGTCCTACCTGCTTGTCATTGGAAGTGTTTCAGAGTTTGGAAAGATGATTTACATCTAGAATAAATAAATTGCATTTAACTCTGAGCTTGTCCCATCTTTCTGTTTATTGTTCGGATTCCTCACTCATCTTACTGGTAGGACTTCCAGTCTCTCTGAAGTTCATGAGAATTCCCAAGGAGATGGGTTTCCACCACTTTAAGAAGAGAATCTCATATGATAAACATGTGAGCAGCTTCTTTGTTCAAACCAATCTCATGACTCCCTTTGAAGGTAATCCTTTAGAAGTCTCATGACCCATCTCCCTGCCCAGAGGGTATTTTCATCTCATGGTGGAACAAGGCACAACAAATCTACTTTGATAGTGCCCAAATCTCCAATTTGTTAAACCTCCTTTCCTCTCTTCAAACATTGGATATACTCACTGTAAAAATGCCAGCACTGCAGAAAGGCTAAAGCAGGAGCCGAAACTTTTAATTTGAAGTGTCCCCTCCCTTCTGCTAAAATATCAATGTTATTTGCATAATTGAGACAATTGGACATAATAGTCCTTTCAGGGGTCCTCATTAGATGTACAGCTCTACATTCTTTGAAAAAAAGAAAAAAGGAGGTCATACAGCAGCAATTATATCTAATCCTTTTTACAACAATTTGAAGTTTAGAAAAATGTTGTACTAAACCAGCTGAAGTTGTAAATAAGCCATTCATTTTGTAACTCTTACATATCACATGCATTTTCATACTCTGTTGCTTTTGTTAATTTAATTAATTCCTTTGCAGCAAAGGACTTCTGCAACTTCTTCTACTTTAAAACTATCAATGGCAAAGGATATAACACATGGCAGGTAGTTAGCTATTCTGCCCTAACTTTCAAATATCTACCTTGCTGTGCAGAGTGCCAACACTGCAAACAGATGAGCACTGCACCTAGGACCACGTATAGGAATTAACATGATTTAGACCTAAATACAATTTAACTTCTTGTTCTGCCGCACTGCACTGTGCAGCCAGTGCACTAACCATATATCCCTTTGTGACTGACAAATATTTTAGAGATGTAACTTTAACTTCTGTCCTGTCCCAAGCACCAAAGCACGCAGCTCGAACAGCTTTATTTTAGGACCAGATCCTGCTCTTCCCAATGAGACAAAATTCCTTCTGACTTCATGAGGGACAACAACATCAGTACAGAAGAGTTAGACAATCCTCTGGAAAACCACAACGCAAAATCAATTTTGGTCTTCACTTCTGTTTAAGAAACTGATAAGAAGGAACAGACATTACTAGCAGCATGAAGTCAAAGAAGGCAAGCATAAATCCCTGTGGGGTACAACACTCCACAAATCATGGAAGTGCAGACTATTCCTTTAGTTAGAGAGTTTCCTACTTAAAGCCTTCATCCAGAAGACTCTGTTGATGTTGTTCAACAGGCACCAAAACAGGGCATACCACAGCTATACTCCACAGCTACCTAAGTTTCCTTTTCTACAGTTTCAAGATCAAGTTGAAATTGCTATTTCTGATCTCTGAAATAACATTGAGCTTAAATTCCTGTTGTTCCAGAAGCTGTCTGGTATCCTGTTCAAGCAAAGGAGGGGGCTCAAAGCCATTGCCATTCTTAAAAGCTGGGCACAGAAATGGAGGATATGTGTTTAAGTCAACAGATGTTCTTTCAGTGAAAACCACATTACAGATATACTGGCTTTGTGGATGTCTCTATCTGGAACACATTGTCCTCTGTGAGACAGAAAAAGTTGACCTACTGGACAAAGAGCAAGAAATATTTATTATCAAAAATATCGAAGTCAGAAAACATATTTAAAAAATTATTTGGGCACTTGAACTCCCTTCTAGAAGTGGAATTCAGACATGCAGCACGGTAAGTTTCTCTGCCTGGGTTCTCCATAGTGATGGAGGATAAAAAAGAACAAATTCCTTTTTTGCTAATTGTTGTGGTTTAACCCGGCCGGCAGCTAAACACCACACAGCCGTTCGCTCACCCTCCCCCCTCCCTCTCTGGGATGGGGGAGAGAAACGGGAAAGTGAAGCCTGTGGGTTGAGATAAAGACAGTTTATTTAAGAGAGAAAATAATAATAATAATAATAATAATAATAATAATATGTACAAACAAGTGATGCACAATGCAATTGCTCACCACCCGCTGACCGATGCCCAGCCCAACCCCGAGCAGCCAGCCCCCCACCCCAGCTAGCCACCCCTATATATTGTTCAGCATGCTGTCAGATGGTATGGAATACCCCTTTGGCCAGTTTGGGTCAGCTGTCCTGGGTCTGTCCCCTCCCAGCTCTTGCTGCCCCCCCAGCCTGCCCGCTGGCAGGACAGAGCGAGGAGCTGAAAAGTCCTTGGCTTAGTGTAAGCACTGCTCTGCAGCAATTAAAACACCAGCATGTTATCAGCACTCTTCTCATCCTAATCCAAAACATAGCACTCTACCAGCTACTAGGAGGAAAAATAACTCTGTCCTAACTGAAACCAGGACACTAATGAACGAGTTCTCCTTAGAAAGCCATTATGTAAAAATGTGAGTTATACCTACATAAAATGTTTTGTCTTCAAAATGTAGTTAAGGATTAATATTCAAAACATCATGCCTCTGCCTTTTGTTCTTCCAGTTGTTAGCTCAAGCAGAAATGACAAATGTACACCTGAGAAAAGTACAGTGTTTTAAAAAATCAAAATACAACTTTCATTGAATCTTCACATAACGTAAATTCGATAGTTTTACAACACCGTAACTGCTCTGGCACCAGAGTTTAAGTAATGAGACTGATGCAAGCCACGTCCATTGAGACAACAGTAAAAAACTGCAGCTGTTAGTGTGTTCAGATTAAGGTGACTGACATCAAGGACACCTTCTAAGGACAGTAAGAATATTTTCTTCACTTGCTATTGCAAAGAGAGAACAATTTATGCAAATTTTGAAGCACAAATTTCAGATTGGATCTTTGAAGCAAAGCCAAAGTTTGACAGGATGCCTACCATCTAATGAGAATGTTCTCAACAGTAGTTCAGATAACGCAAGATGTGATTATATATGTATAAAGATATAATACAATAATACTACAATAATTATATAATAGGAATTTACCAATGTGTTGCATGTGTGTATGCGTGGGAGACTGTCCCATAAAAGCACAGGAACTTGTACACAGTGTGTGTAAAATAAAGCACCAAGTCTGCTAAAAGTGCACCCCCAGTGTGAAGAGCAAACAGCCTACCGTTTGCTGTGCTTCCTGTCTGAAAGGCCCATGAGCAAATTCTGCATGGCAAGAGGAAGAACTCACGGGCATTTAATTTCTAATATATAATACTGTCAACTTCAGCCAAAGTGTTCATTTAGATTTCAAAGGAATAACACACATGAGTGAAAAAATGACATTCTCAGAGAAAATGCCACTACACAAAAGACCATTTTCATGGATGCCTGCACTCATACTATGGGAAGGCTCACGGCCCTCGGAGTTTGTTTTGTGGCATGGCTTGATATAAATGCACTGTGAAGGAAAGGGATAAAGATATGCATCTCTCTGCTGCCCTCACTGTGACTGTCTCAGAAAAAAGTACCCTTGGTTTCCAGTGGTAGTGGGTAACCACATGCTTGCAGAGAATAAGAAATGTCAAACAGATGAATTTATTTTTATCCTTTTAAATGATATCTTCACATTTACTATAGAGGCATTAGTCTATGCCAAAAAAAAAGAGTTTGATTTACATCCTTCACTGTCAACAGATGTTCTTATTACCATCCCCAAAATAAAATATACTTGCTTCACTGATAGCAAACAATTTATCTTCAAAGAGCAATGAGCTCTTACGGTTTTATTTCAACTGATGTAAACCTAGATTTGTCATGGTAATCAGTTACATTTATGCATGAATAATTGAGACCTCAGTAAAAATAACTATTTTTCTCAGTGATAAACTTAGCCTGGCATAATTAATTGCTCATTTACTGAATGTAGCTAACAGCATTTTCTTACAAAAAGATAAAAAATAAAATACACTACACTTTTCTCAGGCCTGGCATAACTGATTGCTCATTTACTGAATGTAGCTAATTGCATTTTCTTACAAAAAGATAAAAAATAAAATCCATTACCCTTTTCTCAGATCTGATGTACCTGCTGGTAACTCCCAAAGGCGTCTGTATCACTGGAATCTACAGGCAGATGGAAAACCTAACAAGTTTCACTGACTGCATTTCTTATCAGATGCTTACTGGTCTTGACATACTCCTCTAATAAAAGCAAATTAATTCATCTAGTACAAGAGAAATATTTTTCCCTTGTTTTCTTCTTCTGTACTTCTTAGAAGCATTCTGTAAGCTCTAAAAAGTTTCAGGTAGTGACTAGTGCATTCACGTATCAAAATTAAATTTACAGTTAGGAAATGTGGGAACTGGACTTAGAAATGCCAAAATGCATTGCAAAATGATGTAATGTTTCAGATTTTTTCCACAAAAATATAATATAAAGGGGGACATAGACAGGAACTGAACAAAACTACAGGCAGAATGCCTGAAGATTATAATCTTCCTCACAGTCAGTCAGACCAAATACAACTCTGAGAAGTTCCAGTAAACTATAAACATTAAAGTCGTAAAGGACTGAACAATAATTACAGTATGACGTGACTAAGAAAACTTTGAAGGAACAAAGAAAAGAGAAGCAGTATCCAAATCTCCTTCGGACCTGAATGTTGAGCTTTGAGAGGAACCAAATGCTATTTACCAGCCTAGCCTGTTATCATAACCTAGACAAACTGCAGCTCAGAGAAGCCTGTATTTTTTCCCAGCTGAATTAAATCCTGAACCATTGACTAATATTTCACAGGATGTGACACTATTGAACTACTGAAACTTGGGATGAGCATTAATACAAATGTCAGAGACACAGATGTCAGCACAGATGAGAAATGACACGATAGCGATCTGCCCGCGAGGAAACATAAGCTCACTGAGACTCAGTCAGGAATGGACAGAGAAGAAAGGATGGATTACTCACGACAAGCTTGTTCACATGAAAACGGAATAGGGTTATTTATTTATAACCTGCCTAATAATTCTTTTCTGTAGCTGCAAAATTCATGACCACTCACTGCAAGGCTTCAATTGGCCACATGAAACTCATCCGGTGAAGCAGGAGCACATATGAAAAGACAAAAATCAAGCCTGGATCTACAGGCCTCTTACTTATTCCAAAATGTAATCGTTATTTAAAAAGTGTATTTCCCAGGAGACTCTGACCCAACAGATACCACCTGATGCCACTATCAAATCTGCAACGAGGTGGACTATTTGAATACCCCATGCAAACCAAACAGGAAGAGCAGTGGATCCTAGTGTCTTGGCCTCCGATCACTGTGCAGGACTGAAGGAGTGAACTAGATTCAGAGTAGCCTTGGCTCTATTTACTTTTTCTTGGAGGCAGTGGGTAGCATTTGGTCCGGATATACACTACCTGGCACAGCTAAAAGGCATAAATGGCATGATCTGATAAGCTCAAACAAACAACTCAAGTCAGTGACAAAACCCCCAAGACAGAACACCATTCTCACCAAAAGCAACAACAATTTTCGTGTACCGAGGAGAAGAGCTCCAGAGTAACACTCGGCTCCTTTCCCCTT
The DNA here is from genome assembly GCA_011075105.1 of Heteronetta atricapilla. Classification (NCBI taxonomy): domain Eukaryota; kingdom Metazoa; phylum Chordata; class Aves; order Anseriformes; family Anatidae; genus Heteronetta; species Heteronetta atricapilla. The sequence goes on from CM021740.1 coordinate 5,708,449, forward strand.
CCAAGCACATGGCCTCACTGCTACAGGGAACGTGCTGGTGAGGTGGCACGTGGCACACACAAGGCAGGGCTGGCGCCGGGCTAAAGCAAAGCGCTGACCATAACCTCTAGAGCTCCAGTAACACCTGAGTTCATATAATCAAAAAACACTTCCCCCCCCCAAAAAAAAAAAAAAAAAAGAAGAAGAAAGAAATGGCCTGACAACAAAGTGAACAGAAATCCTCTCCATACCAGGCATACCAGGGCAGAATTACACCCAGGTACTGTGGTGTCGAACAGTGAATACAAACAACTCAAAAGGTAATTTACAATCAATTAGCCCAGGAACAGTAGTGATGGGGAATGGCTTAGTTCTCAGCCTAATTCCTATAAAGCAAGCTACAGGTTTTGAAATGTAATAATCCCTGCATAAAACAGGTCTGGATGTGCAACGGAGTTGTCAGCCTATTACCCCCAGCGAAATTTCTTATAACCTTGAGCAGGATCTGATGAAAGCACGCAGCACAGCAGTAAAAAGTGTTCCCCTTAACTCCCTCCTTTGTAGAAATTCCCAATCTTCATTCCAATGAAAACATAGAGCTCCTGTTAAAAGAATATATTGTTAGGGAATGAATGCTTTCATATGGAGAGGACTGTAAAATCTATTTGATAGCTTCTTTCAACTTTGGCATATTAGCACTGCACTTTCTGGGTGACACATGTGTAACTCAAACAGTAGCCTGCTTTACTGCCCAGGTCCGTCTCTGAACTCGTTTGTAGCATGCCTCTAGAGCTTGTCGAGTGGTTAGAATTTAAAAGAGTATTTTTAAAGCAGAATAGAGGAAAACTGACACAGCTTCTTTTATCTGACGCTAATGCCACATCTTCTGCATCCTGTGAGAAGCATGAGGGAAATGAGTTATTTTGGGCGAGATTTCACTGGTAAGTGTTTTTGTAATTCAGTCAAGTGCCCTAAGCACAACTCCTCCCTTGTGGAAACACTTTTAGATTTCGCATAGCAACAGTGGCAATCGTGTATGTTGCGCAGTTGTCTCTCCCTCCTTTGTGTATGTTTGAAGGGGCTTTGTACAGCAAAACCAGCCATGAACTGTGTGTTTTACTGAAGCACAACTGACATCAAAGGCGAGCTGTAACAATGAAGAAGAAAGTGCTGATCACTGAAAGCAGCGACGTACCAGCACCAGTTCCCTGCCAGCCCTGCTGCGTGCGAGGTACCGAGCTCCTGAATTCCTCTCCTACCTGGACTACTCACACCCAGGCTTCACCCCGAAGAAGTCTGCTTAACTCCTGATTCTGCAACTGCTTAGGTGCATGCTTAAGTTTATAGCGATGAACAGCCCACTGCCTGCCATGAAACAGCAGCATACACACAAAGCTGTTCAAATAAAGCCAGCAGGACTGAAACTCAGTGTGCATACTTAGCACACAACCAAGAGTTTTAAAATGGTGTAAAACACTGTCTTCTACAATAAACAGAATGATTATTCTGTGTTTCTCTGGCAGTGTTTGTCTGAATAGTTTAATGCACAGACACGGATTAGTCTTACAATTAACAAGACTTGCATTTCAGTCCCATTTAGTCTTACACAGCAGCTACTTCACCTGCTCATAAAAAGCTTTGTGAAGTCAGTGTTACTCCCAAGCCAAGCCGCTTGTACACGTTCATTTGGATGGAAATCTACTATCATAAACGTGGGTTCTGCTGATCAATCCAGGGGTTAAAAGAAATTAAAAGCACAGTAAGTTGCTGAAACAGTATGAGGCACTGCAGCTTTCAGCTTTGTCAAACTCTTTATGTTCCTCCCACTAATTAAAACAGAAATGCAAGCAAGCAGTAAATTCCTGTTAGAGAGATTCTGAAGTTAATAATTCTAGGAATTACTGGGGCAAAAAAACCAACTCCAAATCGTATTTACTTTCAGTAATCTTCAGCTGCACAACTGCTAAAATACAGTTTATGAACTTTCTTCCCAGTATATTTAGTTTTGAAGTTTTACGCAAATATTTTCTACTCTAACAACAGCATGGTAGTGACTGAAGAAACACAAGCATCTCTTAATAAATGTTCTACTCTGATATATTTCATGAGACATATGTGAATAATTCATCTTTTAAACTTGCACTTCTAACCACCTCCTAACACTTAGATAAATGAAACACAAGGGTTATAATGTCATTATTTCACCTTGAAAAGCTGTGGAGTTTGAAAGTCATTATGAAAATTTATATATAGGGGACCTTCTATTTTTCTTTCTTGAAAGACATTCTTATAAAGTTCTCTATCACAGATGGAAGTTTGTGTTCTGAATACGGCAGCCCCAGGTTTTATTCATTACTTCATTTTGGAAAGACTTAATGTATTTGACAATTCTGTCCACCATCAAAAACACAGAGTAACAACCTAAGCTTAACCATTATCAACAGTCTAAGCACATAATAATAGTCCAAGCTTAACCTTTGCTACCAGTCTGCCACAGAACTGTGCAAGAGAAACATACAGCCCCATGCAACATCACAAAAGTAGCTGAAAATGAACTGTAGTTTGGTTGCAAACAGAGCAGCATAAGCTCCAAGGTGCTGCAGGACATGCAGGATGCACAGAGAATATGGTGTTGGACAGCCTCTATAGCATGGGAACCTGCACAGGGAGGCTCCAGTTAGGAGCAGGACAGAGGAGAGAGCACGTATCGATGTGTTCGTTTGTTAGCACCTCCACCTCCAAATGAGAAAGCCACATCTCATTCCAGCAGTGACGGTGAAGCCTTTGTGTGACTGTGAGTGTGGAGAAAGCATGGAAAGGGTGTGGGTAGGAGGTCCTGCTGTAACAGAGCATAACATGCAGTCATTACTGAGACCTTCACAGCCAGGCACACAAACAGCACATTCTTTCAAACAGGTTTGGTACTGGTTTTGGCACAAAACCCAACAGAACTGTGTTCTACAAAGCATCTGTCAGAAGCAGCAACATCAATAGAAAGCAATCACCTCCATTTCCTTCACATTTGTGATGGGACACTTGTACAGCCAACCTTGTCAGCCTTTATAAGGATTCTTCAGAAGGGAAATTGAAAACCTAGTCATTAAGCAGCAGCAGCTGAGAATAATTGCAAAGTTTTCCAAGTAACCCCTTCGTGGTCTGCAGAAAATCAGCATGTGTTCAGCTGCGGATTATTTACAAAGGATAGGGTCAAAGCACGTGGGGTTTGTTGGAATTTATCCCTCACCTCACTAACACTCTTAGGATACAATCTGAGGATTACATTTACACTTCTGCTTTGATAGTTTTGTGACATTACAGCAGCTACTAAGAGATTTACCTACTATTTACCTACTACAGTGCTATAGTTATTTTCTTAACAGGTCCAAATCAAAATTGGAAATGTAACAACAACAGCAATACAGAAACTCAACTGTTTCACAGCCAGGGTATAGACGTCCTGTCGTAAAGCCTCTCTCTCTCTCTCTCTCTCTCTCTCTCTCTCTCTCTCTCTAACGTCAGAGAAGATCTAAGTGACTTCAAAGAACTGTTTTTTTCCATTTATTGTCTTAGTGCTACTGACATACCCATCACAGGACCATGCTTTTCCATGTGTGTAACATGTGAAGAAGTCATTAAACATAGAATACTGCTTTAGAGTAAAGCTGCAAAATTAAAGCTGAAGAGTAAAATGAATTTAAAAGTAGTAAACAGAGTTGCTAACAATAGGTCTGTCACAGGCATTATAGAGAAAGACGACCATATCTCAGTGCCTATTTCTATGCTGGCCCATGTAATCTCATCTGTAATGCATACAGATACTGTAAGGGATTCAGAGCCCCTCAAAAAAAACCCACAGTCTAGTACCCTCCTGGATCCAATGTAAGGACACGAACACTGAAGATGTGGAAGCACAAAAGACATGCTGAAAACCATTGATCCATGCTTCCAGGGATCTGGACTGAGAGCTTGCTGAGGCAGAGATTTTTTTTTTCCTGATTGTAAAGCACAAAACATAAATATGGACCTTACATATATATATATATATATATGAATTAAAGTACATGTGCAATATATTATACACATCTTTTAAAAACATTAAAAATCCTCTACTAATCTAGCTGTAGCAATCACATCTATGCCACTTTCACGTGGTAGACTGAAAGCCGGGGCATTACCTCCTTTCCAAGACCTGTTCTGTAATAATCCTGCTGGAATGTACAGTATGTATTGACCTTCTTAGTCAGCCTTATGAGAGTGAATGTTACTCATATTTCACCAAAGTTATATCACAACAAGTTACACTTACAGAATTGCAGTGCTCTGATTAATCAATTTGTTTGGAGCACATTTCTCTCATGTAGCTATATTCTTTGGCTAGAACTCATGGAAAAGTCTGCTAAATGTCTTTCCTGTTTCTTTCTCTTCCATTTGGGAGCTTATGGGTGTACTCCATTTGGACCAGTTCTTGTTAATGCAGTTATATTAACCACTGTGGTACTTGTTCATACAGTGAAGATCTGTAGCATTCCTGCTATTTGTTACTTTTTCCCCTCCCTTTTCTTTAGAAGTAAAAAAGAAATGAGGAAAAGCCTAATACTGAGCTAAACTTTCTGGTACCTGAGCCTGCTTAGAACTCTTGTCTCTGACAGAGCATGGCATTGGTTGTCTTTTACTGAAAGTCATGCGGAAGTTCTGTACATCAGGTTCTTGCTAGACTCGATACATGCAGGTAGGCTTCAGAAAGAGCTTTCTTAGCTTGGAGCTAGGAGAAACAAAAAGGATTTAAAGTGTGCTTCTATACATCCTGCTGCATTTATCTCAGTGTCCTCTAAAGAGCCTGCCACTGTTTTCCTACCTTGTCTGGCATTAAGACAGTGGCTTGGGAGATACTGGCTCATGTCCTTTCTTGTCTTGAATCATCTTCTAGCCCCAGACGACCTATCATAGTTCTGAAAAATCATGAAATGATACATTCCTTTTCTTCTTGAATGGGTTGCTGAACAGGACCAAGAGAGTACTAAATAACCATGGAGGGACATGCAGAGTTTGTGCCTCTCTCCACACACTGCAGAGTTTAACAGAAGTCAGTGTAAATGAAGGCACATTGATACTGTCAAATCTTAGTGCATACAGCAGAGCCATCATCAGCAAATCCATGCTTAGATACAGTACAGGCATTCCTTATCAGCATTATTTGCAGTGACTTAAGTTTTTATTTCTGTCAGTATTTTGCTGTGAAGGAAAGTCACTCATGGCTAAGTATTTAAAGACAGAATCACAGAATCACAGAATTTTCCAGGTTGGAAGAGACCTCAAGGTCATCAAGTCCAACCTCCAACCTAACGCTAACAGCCCACCACTAAACCATATCCCTAAGCTCTACATCTAAGCGTCTTTTGAAGACTTCCAGGGATGGTGACTCCACCACTTCCCTGGGCAGCCTGTTCCAGTGCCTCAAGAGAAAACAAAAATCCCATTTATAGATATTACAAGCATTCTGTTGCAATCAACACATGCTCTTCCTTCATCACGTCTTCTCATCTGCTCTGCACACTGCCTTGCCTACTGTTTTAGTTCATAAAGGTATTATTTACCACACAGATTGATTCAGATTCTTCCTCGTGTTGTGTCTCTTTGCTATATATGCTATTTAGTTCACACTTATGAGAGAGACATCGATATAAAATTATATAGTTATACTCTTTAAACTATGCCAAAGGGGAAAAATAAAAAACAACTTTCTCATTAGAAAGCATCAGTACATGCAATTGATTGGCTTTGAATGCTGGACATTCCCATGAGCGATTAGGTAAAATGATTTGCCTTTTAGTTGAAAAGCTCAAGCTAAGCTGGACGCTCTCAGGATACATTCTCAGCACTGTTCAACTTTGCTGAATGTGCAGTTCCACGAAGCTCTGATTACTACAGAATTACAGCTCACTGGCATAAAGCATTAGCATGAGATTTCACATTTCTACCCTCCAGCAGTCACTTGAGAAGGACATAGGGGAAAGAAAACAGTATTCTGAAACAAATGCAGTATAGAAAATAGGCACATGTTATTTAAAATACTGCCAGTAATCTTCATTTTATTTTATTGTAATGCTATTTCAGGCACAACAGCATGGATTTGTTTTGATAAGGAAACATTCCGGACTTAAAAAAAAAAAAAACAAAAAAAAAAAAAAAAAAAAAAAAAAAAAAAAAAAAAAAAAAACAAAAAAAAAACAGGAAAACAAACTATGCTTGATTTAGTTACCTGCTGCAGGTTAGGTGAGTTCTTCAAAAAGAAGTGGAGTATGAACAATGTTTCCAAGCACTGAAATGCAAGACCTTAAAACCCTTATAAAACAAAAGTAGATGCAAAGCTACAAGCAAGAGTTGATGCAAGTGCACTTGCAACATACTCTGATAAACAGCTAAATTATAGAGATCAGACCCCTCTTTACTTTTCAAGGGCTGAATGGTGGGACTTGTAACGTTTCTTTTCAGTCTTTGCCTGTGAATAGTTTTACTGTCTAAGGCATTATGTGCTTCTGTGGCATGTTGTTTGCCTTCAAGACTGCCAGTTACTGGTCTGTATTGCTGCAGATGTCAAGAGGAATAGAAGTTATCTAAGGAACCATCAGCTGAATGTGATACAAGATTCACTATTGGAGTGTAGGCATCCTACAGGGAAAATTGACAGATAAAATCAGAGTACCAAAATGAGCAATATACTGTAATAAATTATCTGCCTATTGGCTCAAATTATTGCATTTTTAAGCATTACCAAGCAAACCTTTCATGAAATCTAAATTTTTGTGACAGAGCAAAAAATACTCAAACCAGTGTAAAGTAAATCATACAACTAAGCATTGTTGTTGTGAGATTTTGCTTTGGAAGCTGATGATGTCAATCTCCTTTCAGCAAAACACTACTTTTAAGTGATTTCTGATACAAGGATACGTAAATTATAACCTATAGCTTACAATACAGTATTTCCTTGTAGATTCAAAGACTGAAAAGCAAGGGAATCAAGTGTTAACTGCAAGGAAAGCCATTTCATTGTGCATGCTGAGCTCTGACACGGGACATGAAAATGGAATAACTAAGCAGGTGATAATTGTGCTGCCTTGACGGCTTTTCACCTACTGTGTCCAGGAGAGTTTACAAGGCTTTCCGGTTATTTGCCAGCCTCTCATATTTTGGTCCTATTAACACTGTAGAACTCAGAGTAGCTCAAGGGTTCAGTTCTTCATGCAAGTCTCTTTATATCACTCCCCTCATCCATTTTTAGCTGACTTCTTTCCTGAAGAAATGAGTTTCTTCTGACAGATTTTACATTCCTCTTCTTTAGTTACCAGCCCATCTAAGATTCATATCAAGAACTTAGACAGTAGCTGGTATCCTGCAAGTCAAACATCCATGATCCTATCTCATATTAACAGTAAAAATAAAAAAATAAAGTAATAAAGGTTTTTTTTTTTTTGTTAAAGGATCAATAAAATAGTTATCATGCTTCCCTAAATAAGGTGGGATATACGTGCTGAATGTTCTCCAGAATTCACAGTAGCTGCCAGTGCTTATTTGAATAAATATCAGATCAATTTGCATATAATCCCAAATAGCTCAAGACCTACTCATACCAGGGATCATCTAACCTTTGCTGAGCACTATCTCAAATGTCTTCAGACAGAAAGATTAGTTTGCTGCCCCAGAGACAAGCACTGAGGCCGCTAAAGACGACCGATTTATTGGGACTCTCCCTAAGAGAATCTTTTCTCTCTCAGGTTCCCTGCACAGTTAAGACGCAGCCACAGACTGGTGTCTAGCCTGACAATGAAGTAACATGTCTGAGGAGATGTGCTTTCTGATAGAAGTTGTGTGCAAGTATCTGACTAAAAATGCCCCAGTTTCCAAACCTCTAGAGCCTTTTAAACTAACACTTGCTCCCCACTCTGTGAGAGAGATGAAGGATTCGCACCTTCTAAAAACAAAATTTTTAAAAGATTCCTCCACAGGGATTTAAAAGCTTAGATGCAAGAACCCATTTTGTAAATTGTAGGCGTTAAACTTTCTGAATCATTAAAAGCACAATCCAGCTGTATAGTTGTATGCTGTACACTGTAAGCTTTATGGTTACCTGCATTTCAACAACCTGCTCGTGCAAAGATCAGGAGCATTTCACCAACAGCTTAAGAACCAGCTTCACTCTCTAATGAGCTGGACTCCTTAAACATGAACAAGCTGTAATCTGGGAAACGAAGAATATTTCTTTACATTTCCTTGTCTGGTAAAGAGCCATTTGAACTATGCTTGTTTGCTCAGACTCAGTAACAGAATTTGGTGGAAGATGAAGTTCGCAAGAAGAAAGAACAAGAACAAATTCCCAGAAAAAGGGGAGAAAAGAAGCATTTATTTAGAGAAGGACATCAAAATTGACAAAAATAAAAAGTGCCAAAACCACTTGGCATGAAGAACACACCAGCTGTACCTCACTAATCCATGGCTGATCCTTGGAGAGAATCTCAAATCCACTCAACCAAGAGGCTGAGTGCCATTTTACTGGCAAGAATCAAGAACAAAATGGAATCAAATACTCATAATACTGCCTATGTAAAAGTTTGCTTGGATGTGATAAAACAGAAATCTTAATACATATTTCAACTCAGTCACAGAAAATGAAAAAGTGAAAACAGAAAAACTAAACATAAGAATTTTCTAGAAAAATATTTCATGACTATGGCCTCATTTCTGTAAGACACACAACCACTGTACTGGACTCGAGTACTGCACATTGGAACTGTTTCTATGAGAGCCAAGAACTGCACATGTCACTAAGAAATATCCAGAAGTATTTGTTTCTGTTCGTTGCCAGAATGGAATAATCCATACTGTCACTGTCTGTGCCATGCCTGTACTGCCATGCTGCTGAAAGCTACAGGATATCACCGATAGCCACCTGGGGGGATTTTCTAGGGGGTGAGGTGGGGTGGGATAGGGTAGGGCAGTGGTGTTTTTATCATCTTCCTGCAGTAGGATTTACTGCCAGATCCACACATTTTCCACCCCCCTGTAACTTCTGCACATCTGTGTCTGAATTACACTGCATTCTGCAGCATCATGGATTTGGTGTAGCTTTTGTACAATTGGTGTAGCTCAGTATAACTCTTGCAAACAAAATCCTAGAGAGCCAAAAGTTCCCATCATTAGCTGTTTTACTAGTGAGATTTTATAATAAACATCTCTAGCTCTAATTCAAAAGTAAGTTTACTGCTATAAATGAGACCAGCTGTAAAAAAATATCCAGAAATCATTAAATAGAACAATCTTGTGTTGGTACAGAGGTATGTTAGATACTAACATAGATACTACAGATACAATACAGAATTCCTTTTTTGTATGGTTATGAACCTTTGATCAACATGTGAGCATTGTTCAGCACCAGAATGATGAAAAAAAAGAGAATGCAAAAGGTAATACAACTTTTGCTTTCAAGGTTCCCATCTACAGTGATGATAAAGTAGCTCTATGACTGCTTGATTAAAAATTAATTGGTGTGGTAATTTAAAAATACAGCTAATTTAATAATTAACTTATAGGAATTATATTGGACTATTCACTTAAAGACTTTCTTTAAGGTATACTCAGAAAAACATCCATGATTTTTGCTGTATTTTTAAAAGGGGGTGAGATTTTGTTATGTCTTGGAGAAAACTCTTCCTCATCCTACCTGTCTTCTGCAGTAACTGGTCCTTACTTTGGCTTCGGACTAGGGAAAACATCAATTTCTGCATAAAACTATATAGCAAGGTCCTTTCTATTTAGCACAGCTCTATCTAGTGGTTGATTATTCCAAGTGCATCTGACTGTTTAGAGAAAACTAAATCATGAGTTTGATGAAAGCCAACAAAACCTTAGGAAGGTGACACATTTTCTGATGTACATACTGTCACCCGCCTTGTGCAAGTCTGCAAACACACCAGGGAAGGTTGTATTACCAATTAAATCCTACCTTTACATACATGGATGAATGTGATTCCATGGACATCTCTCCTTGCAATGAACACTTTTTTTTGCCCAATATAATCTGTAGGAACAAACCCAATCCTTATTGAAGAAGGGTACCTATTTATCAGTGTGACAGCTAATCCCATCAACGTGAGCTGAGCAGCTCCCATGTTTAATATATATATGCTTTTCCCCACAAACAGCTATCTAAAGTTGTTAGAATTATTGTGGGCACATTTGAGCTATGGAGTATGTGGCTGGGAAGCTTCTCCCTGACACTTCAACCACTGTAGGAGACAGAAATGCTTGCAGCTAACCACGCAGTGCTGAGGCTGGGGAGCAGAAACAGAGCCCTGAATGCTAAAAGTGCTGCCTTGATTAATTGTTTTGGAAGCAGGATGATCTCCATGCATACTGTGGGGCTAATTCCGTCTTCCATCGCAGTACTAAGCTGGGTGCCACTCTGTACACCCAGTGCTCTGCAGGAGACATGCTATGGGAGAAATGCCTTGGTGCAGAAGACTTAACAGATCAACCTGGCATGCTGAATCCCCAAACACCATGAACCTTTGAAACCTGATTCTAAAAAATACAAATGTCTGCTCCATTTTTTCCTAATCCCATCCTCCATCTAGGGGATATAGTAGATTCTGATCTCTGTCAGCTTCTTATGGAACATAGCAGGGGAGAGCTGGTAAATTCTGGCCCACATAACTGAGCAAGGGGTTTCATCAGCGCAGGGAAAGGTCGCTAGTTTTTGCTGGTAATCCAAAAACCCCTCACAAGTATGGTTTTTGTGCTTGCATTTCTCCCAAGCTTATTGCGGCCCTTTATTCAAGAGAGCCTTAATGAAACAAAGGGCATTCAGACAGAAGTTACTTGATTAATGCTCTAATAAATGACAATTTTGGTAAATACCCGTATAAATAATACAGTATAAATTAAACTATAACAATCCTGCTACACTTCTCAGGATAGTTAAATTAAAAGAACAATGCAGAAGCAATGCAACTGGTGAAAAACTTGCCTGCTGCATACGGCCAACACCAAAACATAATGTGTAATTTTAAAGACACCTTAAGGTTATGCCAACAGAATGCTTCTAGGAAATTAGCTTTGAATGTTATATAACTTTTTTTCTTGAAAGCCTGGAAACCACCTCTCCTTTAGCACAATTAGGGCACATGAATAGGGGGGCTGTTAAGACTCCTGGCACTGAGATCAGGTCACTCTGATCACTGAAAGCTTCAGCCACAAGCAGTCCCTCTCATTCAAGCTCCATCAGTACACACTGTTCCAGAAAGCAACTTGAACTTCACTGTTTTGTGCAAAAGAACAAAACAGGTTTACAGCCCAATTTTCCCATCCTTTTCAAGTCCCGTTTTCTCTTGCATTCCTGTAACAATTGCACAGACGATACAGAAAACTTTTACTGCTTATGTTTTCGTCATAAGATACTTAAAACTGCTCTAATTTATCTTGTATTCTAGCAAATCAGTAAAACACATTGATATTTTTGTGTGCCTGCACATAGCAAACAAAAGCACCTCCCTTTTTTAATGCTTTGAAGAGCAGTAATGGACAGGTTCATACTGACACGTATAAACTAACAAAATACATTAGTAGAACATTTTACCTTAGCATGAAAGTTATTTGAAATCCAAAGCAAAATGATTTGACCATGCAAACCAGCTCTGCCTCCCAATTCTCACGCCATGAAAATTTCACGGCTTCTGTTCTGCTTTCAGAGGAGAAATTCATGATGACAGCTACCTCTACTGACTTGCCCTTGTTCTTGATGCAAGCATAGTTTGTTAATGAACTAGGCCCATATGACTAACAGAGGCTACTATGGATCATTTCACATTGTTTTCTACTGAATAAGGTGTGAAATCATCCAGCTTTCTAAATGCCCAATGATATTTAAAATGAAGTCAGGTGCCTGACCACAGGAATCTGGCACCAATTCAACTGCGTGGTGTATCAAAGTCATCCTCCCAGGACTAGCAACCCTCAACCCTAACATCCCCCAGGCTCTACAGAAGACCTTCTCTGGAGCTAGAGACCAGATGGGCCTGGAAATGGCACCAACTGGTCAAGTACAGGTACCTTATTTGTGTCCTTGTGTGTTCCTGCTAATACTGCATTCTTGGAGGAAGAGGCTCAGTTACAGAAAACAGAGACAACATAGCTCTTTCTCAGTGCTAGGAAAAATAAAAAACCTTCAGAACATTGTAACTGAAAATTTCTAATATTTTAAAATGCTAAGTGACACAGATAGGCAAACGTCATGTCAGAAAGGTCAGGGACTGCATTTGGGTTTTTGCTTTTTCCAACTACTGAAGTCTTACCACCAGCAAAGTGTCAATACCATAGGATTTATTTGGGGAAGGCAACTAGTAATCGGAATTAATTAGGCCACAGACTACAGTTGGGCACTAATGACTACTGTAGTGAACTAGCCACTTTTAACAGTCATTTATTTCCCTGCACTAGAAGATGCCTTGCAACTGCAACACTGATCCAGAGCTCCTAAAGACAGCCACTCCCCTGCTCTACTCCCCATGCTGCCTCTCGCCATGGGTTTGTTTCCAAATGCCCAAGTGGACCAGGTCCCGTGTAAACTTAAGGCTCCATTTCCATTCAGAAAGCCCCTCAGCAGCTCAGAACCCCCAGTCAGGCAGATAACAAGAGGAAAGACAAAGTGTCTGGACATACATAAGGTAAGGCATTCTGGGCCACCAGAACCATGGCTGTGTGCGCGGACAGGAAAACAACAACAGTTTCAGATAAGATCTCAGAGCCTGGCAACTCCTGGATCATGCTACAAGGCTTTCCTCCTCCCAGTCTATTGATTTACTAGAAGATCTACAAGCAGAAACTAGTTAATTGCAACACCACTTTTAAAACTGAGTAAGTATTGTTACTTGATGGCAAGGTCCTTCTGAGATGGTAGAGACATTTTTCAGGAAAATCAACTATTTTGAAGACAGAAAGCAGATAAAAGAGTTTGGGATTCTCTATGATGAGAAACTCTCGTAAAGAGACAGACTGGTTATTGTTTGGTGAAGTCACGCCCAGAATGACAGTGTTTTGACACTCGGAGCTAGTAGCAGGCAAACAGACTAACCTCCCACCATTTAATCCCTCTGGTCAAACCTGGGCCTGACAAATACACAAATATGTCTCATGCAGTTCTGGGAACCAGGAGAAAAAAGATTTTTTTAAAGAAGGCTCAACAAAAATGTTCAAGTTAACTGAGAATCAAATACTAAAATGAGGACAAAATCCAATGGTAAAATTAAAAGACTCTCGAGCTTGGATGCTAGTTATCACGTTGAAGAACGGTTATCCAAACATCAAAGACTGTTTTCCAGAACAATTGAGCTCAGGCTGGCTGCCATACAACTTGCAGATAAGCTGCAGAACCGCTGGTGCAAGGTGCTGTGGATACTGAAAGGCAGCAACATCATTTCACAGTATCACCTCTGGTCTAGGCAATCCCTACCTTAAGGATCACTGGCACAAGGAACACGCTGTTGGAGAGTAACTACTACATCCTCCTCCTCTGCTTACAGCACTCCCAAGACTGCACTCTTCCTGCAGTGGGCAACCCAGCTTTCTGGTCTGACCCCGCTGGTACAGCTGCTCTTACATCTCATACTTTACCTCTGGATTTAACAAGGCATTAAATAGAAAAGGCTTATCAGCTTGCAAGGAGTATTCTTGATTCCCACCTGTATTGTTGATCTTCAGCTTTAGCAGCAAATTCATCTCCATAGTAGGAAAATAAATGGGGGAATCAAACTTTGATAGAACTTAAGTCAAATAGTGATTCAGATGTAATTTCAAAACAGCACACGCTGTACCTTGAGCACTGATCCAGCTAATCACATGCTGATCCAATCTTTTAAAAAGCTTTGGAATTTAACTGCTGCTCTTCAGTTTCAAACTGATGGAGTTTTTGCTTTTGTATAACATAATATAAAACAAATATAAAAATCACTACCAAAAACGCAGCACTGGAAGAAGATATTTACTACTTAATGTGAACATCAAGACAGAAACCTAATGCATTCCTGTTCACCCATCAACCTCTGTATAAAGCCTTAATAAATGAACCAACATAATTTTGGGTACTGTGTATCAGAAATGAGAGGACGAACCCTTGGACAAATAAACATTTGTCAGACGTGACTTGTGACAGAAAAAATGGGAAGGGGGAAATAAAAAACACCATGGAACTCTGGAAACCTAACTTTTAAATATCTGTTCTATTAAAAAAAATCGCAAACAGTACATTTAGTAGAGCTTAGTAACCACTGTTTGCTTTCCACTGGTAGAGGCTTAAGCCATACAGCTATTAATCACATCAAAGCAGATATTAAGGAATATTAATCCATACCAGCTGTTACATCTTTTACTGTGCTATTATTAGAGATTAATCTTTATACCACAAGGCTGCCTTTTCATGTCATTTCCAAGAGGACATCATACAAGCTGATACTGTTTCACAACACATCTGCATAAAGAGGTAGAAGAAAGCTGGATATAATGGTGAAATGACATTCATCTGCATCCTTCAAATCTGAGGCACTTCCATTAAGAAGTGACACTGTCTATTAAGGTAGTCAGTTGATTAGTTAATTTTTATTATGACTATAAAAATGCTTTTAGAGCCTGCTATTTACTTCAAAAGAAAAAGGGCGTTCTCTTAGTGGTACTGGGTGTAGGCCATGTAATTTCTTGCCTCTTGCAGCAGAGATTGAACCCCGTTAAAAAAAGCTAGTATGATCTAATTGATGGAGTGCAAGTGAGGAATTTTTAGGATTGTAACAGCATTTTAACAAACCAGAATCAACACTGAGCATAATGTTTGCCAGTGCAGTATAAGAACCCCGTTAAGTGAGCCAGGAATTTAGAGAACACTTGTTTTCCCCGTTGCATATACTTCATAGCCAACTACAACTGCAGGCTCGAGAGAAAGTCCTGTTGGATCACATGTCAGAGGAATGCTATTAAAATCACAGGAAGTATCACTCTGTTCAGAAATGGTAAGATTACTCTAAGAAAAAGCCACCGTTATCCATTAAAGATTATGAAATTACCATTAAAAATAAGCTTCTAATCAGTTTCTTGAGTTTTGGATGAGACTCTGGCTGCACTAGGGAAATCAGTTGTCATAGTTACAAAAAAAAAAAATCTACATTCTCTGTACTGGCAGTCTCCTCATTTTGCTAAATGTGATGTTAATTCAGCTTCATCTCTAAACATGTTGCAACTGTTCATCAGGGTACCTTTGTTTTTTACTTAATTGGACAACAGTTAAACTTTAGAGATTATATATGCACTAGTTTTACAGCCTAAATGGTGAGGAAGAAATTCTTCAGTCCAAGGTTGCATGATTCACTGTTCTCCCACTCTTCCTTGCAGTTCACATATCTTTTCAGCAGCCACTGCCTTTTCACTTTCCCCAGATTTGCAAGTTTTTCAGTGGCTTCCTTCTTCACAGTCTGCCTGCACTCCACTCCCTTTGGGCAACCTGACCTGTTTCAGCTGGAGATGCTGGTAAGCTAGGACTGTCAAGAAGTGTAGTGTGAACCAAACATCTATGGCAGGGTTATTATTTTAAAACAGAGTAGGAGTGATTGCTGCTGGGGAACTGTCAGTGAAGCACATTTATGAGAGACAGATGCATGTGAATCCTCCAGTTGCCAGGACTGTACATAAACAGCGGGTCAGAATAGCATCAAATTGCTAAAAAGCAAACAACATTACTCTCTAAGTGACGAGGAGATTCTGACATTCAGTACACGACGTGACTTCTGGGGAAGGATTTTGTTCTCTCCGCTTCTACTGAAGTGCCACTCTTATTTTCATCATTGCCATAAGTTCAAGTCAAATATTAAGGAACATTTCAAACATGCCACCCCTTAAAGCTGAAGACTTTGCTCATGCGCAATATGTAAAAGGGCAGTTCTCCCTCTGTTCCTTGTCGTTCAATGTTTTTTTTTTTTTTATAACACTACAGAATCTTGGTACTAAATCCATGCTTTCATTGACATGGCTAGCAAAAGAGTCCAGAAATGTTTCCAATACTTCTGCAATTAAAATCTGCCAACCTACGCTGGCTCAGCAATTTTATCTAAAAAACCCTCTCTCTTCTGGCCCTAGCCTCCTGCAATAGGTTATTAAGGTACTGTACTTCAGAGTAGCTCTTCTGTACATGTAATTTGTGTACTGTTTTAATGTAAAAAGAGGGTGAAAGGTCTTAGGTATGAACACAATTCTTAGTCATGATGACACGATGGTTACACATCGGCATGGTTGTGGGCAGAAGCACACAAAGCTAATGCAGGGCAAGAACTGCTGTTTCTGATTCCATGCTGGCACCCTATCCTGAACAGTGAAATAGTAAGCTGCCATGCCTTTGTGGTAACCTTTCCTTCATGCCACATAGATCACACTTTACTCACTGTATGCACACACCATCTGCTCCTGCTGGGTGCCTGCAGTACTGTAGAGAAGGGGCTTACTGCAGTGCTGCATGCCTAGCCATGCTGAGACTCTGCAGAGCACTGATTCACCTCCTTACGAACAATTCCTGACAACAAATAAGAGAGACTCCTAAAAGCTGTACCTTACAATATTGGTCTTGAGAAGAAACGTACAGGACATCAGGAAACATTCCTAGAGGAACCCTTTAGTCCTGTATTTCAAACTGCACACTTCCTTTACTCTAGTGATATTCTTCCATTGGACTGTGGGTCAAAGCAAAACAAAAGCCTTATAATTCCTTGGCCAACTGTGCATCCTGCTTAGAGGGTTAAAGGATTTATTTCCAACTCTTGTTGAGATGAGCTGGTACTGATCTCACATCTCTAACACATACTCTATTACAGACCATTTTTTACAATGCTCTCATCCAATTTGGTGAAGAACATTAAGACAACGAATCGACTCTAAATTGATTCAGTGCTGGTTCAGCAAGGCAGTTCAGTAAAAGAGCCAGCAGATTCCCCTCTATAAAACAGCACAAGAATGAATCAAAAAATTCACAGAATCAGACTCAAACATTGCAATTTTTTTTAGTTTCTTCTAAGAACGCAGAT
This sequence comes from Heteronetta atricapilla, assembly GCA_011075105.1. Classification (NCBI taxonomy): domain Eukaryota; kingdom Metazoa; phylum Chordata; class Aves; order Anseriformes; family Anatidae; genus Heteronetta; species Heteronetta atricapilla. The sequence continues at coordinate 5,725,533 of CM021740.1, forward strand.
ACAGTATTGATACTGTGATAGTTGTAGATTACTCTGATTTTACATTTCCTTCTTTCGTGAGACTGACGAGCACAGGCTGTGCTGCTGCCTCCAAGTTCAGGAGTCTGTACCCGTGATCACGAACTGCTAAGTACGCATTTGGATTCTTTGAAAAGGGGCAACTGATGGCCTGTTCTCCATTTAGCCTCCAATAGCCTGCCTCTATTTTTCTTTAGGGCCATGAAAGTCTACCTGAAATAAACTATTGTACCTAAACATTTTCTTATTTCCCTCGCTCATCTGACTCCCCAGACTGAAAAAAAAGAAAAACAAAAAAACACAGCAGTTAGTTCTTGAGTCATTGAGACACCGGCCAGAATGTTTGTGGAAAGAGAGTTTCTTAGTCACAGCAGAAATTTTTGAGAAAAAAAAAAAAAAAAGAAGTTTGAAATACTCTAAAAGAGTGCAAATTAAACAAATTCCACTCTTACCAAGAGGTCTGTCTAATCAGAACTGTCAAATTAAACAGTTGCACATCACTGTTCCAAATAAACCCATGATACTTTTTTTTTTTTGGAAAAAAAAAAATGTCAAAACGTATGGTAGTTCGAAGGAAATAACAGTTTCTTGGTAAACAGTTTAGGAGCAGAAAATAAATTCATCCCACTAATCCTTTTTTTCTTTTCTTTTTTTTTTCCTGTTGGAAGTTTACTATTACCATAACAAGCACACAAAACAGATACTTTAATGAAGTACTACATCCCTGCAAAACACACGCATTCAAGACTATTTTCAGTCCCTCTTTTCAGCCAGACCATTAGCAAAAGTTTACATTCAATGCAAAACATTCACCCCAAAGCACAAAAAACATTCTCCCCAAAGCACAAAATCATTCAAATTTCCTTCAAGGTGTCAACTCCTGAAGATGACGACTTTCACTTGCATTTCTGCTGATAGCATACCATTAATCTCAGAGGCAACATCCATCATTTCCCAGAAGTACCACTTCCAGCCCACTACATACACATAAAATACTCTTCTCACAAAAGTTATTTTTTTATTCCTAAAATGAGCTCTAAAGCAACCAGACACAGAAAGATTTAGGACGATTTAGCAAGTAAGACATGAAGATTTTGCAGCTTTTTAAACGTTCCTTTTATAAAAGATCACAAATCAAGCCTCATTATGAATAACAAAATCTGCATTGTGTTCTTCCACTTTCCTTGTCTTGCCTTTCCTACGTGAATGATGGGAAAAGATTAAACAACTTTAATCAGGTATTTCACTCTGACTTACTCCATTCAGGAGGTAAAATTCTATCTTCTTGCAGTATCAGGATTGGATTGTGGACAGAAAAAAACAGCTGACTGCACCTGGGGCACTACACGTGCTACAGACTTCCTATTCTCACCTGTCATATTCAAGTGATGCTGAATATGAAAAACAACATTTTAAAGGAGAAATCCTGACATTCCTTTATCACTATTTCTTTGTATTTGTCAATAAAGTTAACATTACCAGTCTAAGAAACTACTGCTGACATCTGAAGTTATCTGGTTGGCAAAGCAAGCAATAAGCAGCTGTTTGTGAGAATGGCAGTGTCGTGGAGGACAGCCTGTTTTTCCACACTCTTTGCACACAGCCATGAGGTATTTTAAGAATTAACTGTGCAAGTAATGGGAAATGTAACACAAAGTGACTCTGTTACTAGGTATTAGCTGACATTCCAATATGCCACTATGCTCTTATGCCTCTCAGCAGAGAAAAAAGCTGAGCCCATTATAAATGGTTAGAGCATTTTCTTGTTCTGATTGTTCCAGGGGCCTGGGAACACGGCCATTATAGCTGAAATATGCACATTTTTTCTTCTAGCACTCAACATTTGTAATCTGGCTTGTATTATGGCATCACATGCAACTTGATGACAATCTCTTTAGCAGACAAAGGAGCCAGGTTCCCAAGTTACTTTATAAAAGATACTGCTGTAAATGACTTTATCCCTACACGGTGCTTGCTAGTCATCTGGTGATGCCCATGACCATCAACCTCTGTTGAAGAAGTCCCCCCAAACTAGATACAGTCATTCTTGCTTTCACAGATGACCATGGCCAGTATTTCATATCATATAGAACAAATTATTTTTTAAGGAGGAAACATTTTAATAGATTCTAGTTGCCTCTGTATCAATAATTTCCTCCATGATGCTGCCAGATGTTTTTTCTCTCAATTTTCTTCTTTCAGACTTACTTTTATTATAATCTGACACTTAAACATTATGAATACCAGCAAAAATTAGAAGTAAGAGGGCTGGAAGGGTAAGAAGAGAAGAGAAATCTATTTCTCATTATTTGAACGGAGTCAGTTTGAGAACGATCAGTGGAGATAAAATTTACATAATCCTGAGTTGAAGTTAAGTCTGTATATTGTTCCAAATGGACAACCCATGGACAAAAGATATATTCAAAATCATTTATCATTTAAAATCTAATAATTCATTGGTTACTAAATAGCCTTAACATGCATATACAAACTGCAAGCTTGTGACAACAGAGTGAATTTACATGTTAGAAAGCAATCTCCTGTCTTCTTTCTCCCTCGCTTACTTTTTCATTCATATATTGCACAGCACATGAACTAACCACAAAGTGTATTTCTCATAAAATGTCTGCTGCAGATGTTCAGTGATTCATGTCAGAACCTTTTATAGATCCTATCAGTCTTCTCATTGATTGTATCTGAATTTCACATGCACACTAAGTATCAACAGCCATCAAAATATGATTTTAACTACATACAGGATTACAGCCTAGCCCTGTTTATCCAAAGACAGCGTGCATGGGAAAGAACTCCCCCAACAGGGATAAGATTCATTGTCAGAACCAGTGCAATGAACACAGCCAATACCTTCGGGATTTAAAAGAGCACAGAAGGAAATAGAATCACTCTCATTTAAATTGGTACCAGCTATTAAAAACACAAAGGGCAAACAGACAGTCTCCATCTGCTTCCTTCACGTTGTGTTATTTGGGTAACTGCAGGCTTACCTTTTGTGATCCAGATGCGGAGCCCTTAAATGAAGTGCGTTTGAAGGAGCCGCTCATCCTCCGTAAGGAACCTGTGAACTTCCCTCCTCTTCCTTTCATAGTCCCCTGGCCCTTACCCTCCATGAGGAACCTAGTACCCCACCACCAAAGAAAACTCTGATTTTAGTCATACAGCCTGAGCCTGAAACCAACAGTCATTGAAGTACAGCTTAAATAAAGTCTCACAGATGCATAAAACAAATTCAAAGCCAAGTAATGAGACCCCTGTTCTGATATGCACTCTGTCACAAGTGTTACCAGCCAGCGAGACAAGTAGAAAAACAAGGCAATGCACTGATACAAACTGCTGTCCCCCTCCCTCTCCTCTCTACCGACTCTATAATCAGGCTTAATGCACACAGCTTCTGCAAGCTATGGTTTTTAATGGACAGAGATTTAATAAATGGTGATTGAAGGTAAATCTACTTTAGAAGCGGCAGCCCGAAAGGTTTTTATTCGTACAAAGCACAGGGCAGTCAGATGGAAATTATTTTGGTATCAGTAGAAAGGCACATGAGAAGAGCAGATGGTCCTCAGCAGACTATGGGTTAGAGGCTTGGTGGAACACTAAAAGGTAACCGCCGATGGAGAATGGGCCTACAGTAGACCTAACGATGAAAGAGGCAAGGTTTTAAAAGCAAGCCACCCATAAGAACACAAGTTATATTCTAATTAATTAAGGCATATGGGTTGTAACAAACAAGGTGTGGCATGTATTATTTTCATAAATGCCTATGGGTATCTGAATTCACCTGTTCTGTACTATTCAGCCTAAATATGCAGACTGAAAGCAAAAGGAGGCAATTAGGAAAGATTAAAGAAGAAACAAGGATGGGACAAGGTACTTTAAAAGATCAGTGACATTCTTATTGACTCAGTAATACCTAGCCAGCTCCAGAAAGACTTGCCTTCTCAGACATGAGGGAGGAATCTGTTAGAGAGTATGCTTTAGGAAAGATGATAGATGAGAGCACAGAGCAACAAGAGAGACATTTCAGAAACATACACAAGGACTGCTGATCTGGCACTTGTGTCTGTGAACTAAGTAGGAAATATCAATAGCCTACAGCAGTTAGTCACACAGTTACACTAGTTATTTATTCTGTTTTTCTAGGTTCAAGTCCTCTGTCTCTCTATAAAGATGAAACTGGTACCAGACTATGCCTCCAGCTGGTTAGAGGAGACAAAGAAAATTGTGTTGAAAACCTAAACCAAAACTAAGTAAAACTGGAAGAGGATGATGGACTGAGATACATCAATTTTTTCCTGTTCTTGTCAGCTCTGCCATAATCAGGAAACTGAAAAGGGATGTCCCAGGCCAGGAAAGAAAAGTAGCTGGCTACTTCTCATATACTTTAAGCTGTGTTGGGAAATGGGAAAGCTCCATTCTTTGCATGTGGATTCCATTAGTGCAAATAGTTCGGGGGATCAGATTGGTGGAATGTTGAGTGGAAGACATGGATGCTTAAAGTATAACAAAAGAGGTCTTCCTTTTTAACAATTCTTTAAACTTAAGCAAAAACAAGGAAGGTAAAATGAGCATTTTCAACAAGACTTTTGTCAGCAGCTTGTACACGTCATTGTTTTAAAACACAGCTTGGCTTAAGCAAACAAGACAGGCATAGAAGCTGGCACATAAAATATAAAACTCTAAGGTCAGTAAACCGATAGCACATAGACCAAAGAACCTTAAAGGAAGTAGTAATCAGAGAAGCTACTTTACTAAATAATGCCTGTGAATTCCATGTACAGCTGCTCTCCAAATGGTCTCTCTATTATATTTGGTCAGTTAGCAGCAAAGCATTGCAATTACTTTAAGTTCTATCAGATCTGACTGGTTTCATGAGCTGACAATATGCCCCTCCTGGATCTAATTATCTTATTCGATAATTATAAACAAAACTGAAAGACATTCAGATAATAGCTCATGCTTGAAGTCATGGTAGGGAGAACATTTTTATTTTGAATTGCAGTTTAAACAGTTCCATCACGAATGATGTCATGGAACACACAAAAAAAATTAAATAGCATTTGCTTACAAATAGCAAAAAGGTCTGTCCTGGGATAGGCAACATCTGTCATACACAGGAACATGACCCCACTGCTGCAGCACAAGGACAGTGCTCCGTTTTGTCTTTCTTGCTTGGAAAAGCAAGATATGAAGTTGTTGGAGCAATTCATTTCAGACTGAGTTCTACAAGTTACTGGGCATACAAGCTTGATTGTGCACAAATATTACCTTTAAATCCTAGTGAAAATGCATTTCAGGGAGCTACTAGTTCTCAAACAATCCTTTTATACTCAAATCTCAGAAGTGTTTTTTTTTTTTTTTTAATTTCTCAGCCTCTCCTCATTCTGTCTTATTTTCATGAGCTTAATGTAATTGCATTCCATTTTAAGAAGTCCCTAAGTGATGGACATTAAAATTCACAGGACATTTTTTGCTATAAGTAGACATCATCAGTGTCAAAATAATTTGTTACCGTTCTACTTAGTTTCTTAATGTTCTTCCATTTTCTCACAGACTTTTCAGAAAGCAGAAAATCAGAATATGATCCTGTTCTCCCTGATACAATGTAGAATGAAAAAAAGAGAATTCATTCATTCATTTAGTTGTATCGGATCTGTGATTCTACAACTTTTGTCTGAGCTCCCTGTATAGTGTTTTTGGTTTATTTTAAGGATCACACTGGATTTTCACATTATCAGTACCCAGGAGACCTCCCAAGAGCCTGTTGAAAGCCTACCAACAAGCAAAGCAACACAAGTTGCTGAATACTAACCCCAGATGAAAAATCTGGCAACCAAGTTCTGCTGATGTTCTTGTCCCTGCTATGCTTATATAACTCTTCAGGGGCTGATCCCACTGCACTAAGGGAAGAGAAACACGCACCATGCTGGCATTTTCATCAACTCCCATATTTTTGAAGCACAAGTTTAATTGATTTTCCAAAACAGCTCATGGCTTTAGGAAGGCAGTCACACATTAGGGATCCTGCTAATAAACACTGTTACTGAAGGTTCCTGCTTCTCCTTGGAGTTTTCCACTTTTATCAGTTGAGCTGATTTAATGGTTTGCGTAGTCTAAATCAGATCTGTGTAATGATCTGGTTTAAATTAGCACTGGGGGAGGAAAGAGTGTTAATCTCTTGCAACAGGATGTGGCTGGCAACGAATGAGAATCTGGCACAGTGGGGAAGTGAAAGACCCTTAAACTGGCTCTGTATCTGAACAATCCATGACATGAAAGCATGCATTTGTCTGTCACCATCAATCTGTCTTTTGAAAAAAAATGGCAAAAAGATTATGAAAAATCCTAAATGATATGTTCTCATAAGAGAAAAAATTCAGTGCAGACACAGAATTTGCAAGATCCTTCACCTTCAAAGTCCTTGTCAGCCTGCTCCCTGGAAAGAGTAGTATGCATCCACTCCAAGTACACAGAAGTAACCCTCCATGTAAGACATATGTACCTATATATCCTATAGATACCGCACCATGGAAACTTAACCTGTGCACTCATGGATCAAGATCCATCCATCAAATTCCCTATCACCATGTGTTTTTAGAAATGTGAATGGTTTGGTTAAAAAGAGCTGCAATTGTCTCAGCCTACAGAAAATCTTTAAGGGACTAAAATGTTCCCAGTCAGAGCTCATCTATGATATCACATCAGAGAGACGGTTTAAAGAAATGTGATAGATTTAAAGCTTTGATCTATAGTCTACCATATCAGATGAAATGTTTCCACTGACTTTGGTAGTCCAACTCTTAATACGGAAAGCAGTAGTGCATAATCCGATGAACGTTATTTACATAAACAGACTGGAGTAAGATAGGCTTATATCTGTATCAAGACTTAAATGTAAAATGACTAATAGAATTAGGCCTTGATTTTGTATTTAATATGAGTATTAAAGTAAACATAAGCTTCTTCCACAGATGATGGAATCTAAAACAAAACCTAAAAGGACACCTACTTTTTTTTTTTTTTGGCATGTGAAATCTTAAGAGTATTCTCTGAAAAGAAAAAAAAAAAAAAGGTATTGGTATCCTTTGACATAACTGATACAATGAGAAAATTCAAACAGTCATCTTGAACTAAGAAACAAAACCAAAACCTACATTCCATTAAGAATGTTCAGTAACTGGGCTAAGAACAAGAGCTGCTGGTATTATTGCTGCATAAATGCTGGTCCAAAAGTGCTTACTCCAGGACAGTTACAGTTAGTTATGTTTTTCTACCAAAACCTCCAGACGTGTACCTACAAGGAAATCCATTTTCTACTTCGACAGCAGTTTTCCTGCATAAGGACATGAGCGTATGCCAGGACAGTCTGAAATCACTGTGGTGCTGCAGGCTACCTATTATTATTTTGAAGCCTTTCAGGGTCTCAGAAGCCCACTTGTTATTCTGTTACAAAGAGGATAAACCTGCTGCTCTCCCAATCTGAAAGCAAATGGAAAGGTCAAAATTACTCTTCAAGATGATTTAATCCTGTTAAGCCTGGCTGGCTTCAGAGAGACAGTTCAGTCATTTTACATCCTTTTGACTTTCAAAAATTCAGCCTCTTCCAATCTGTTGTTGTTTGTGTGTTCCCCTCCCCCACCCCCTCATTGTAGTACTTACAAAAAGCTGCACAGAAATCAGACTAGCTTCTCATAGTTTTGCACAATTAACTCCAAAGCAGGTGATGGAGGGCCCATTTGGGAAGAGCTGAGCAGAGTGAAAGTGGAAAATACTCTGCAGCCAAGCTAAAGGAAAGAAGCAAGAAGTTTCTTGGCTACTAATGGAGCGCTTTGCTTTCCAAATCAGACAACTTTGCCACAGTAGATTCACTTTTGAAGGCCAAACATGAAAACAAAATTGTAAGTAATAAACACACCTTGTTCTGGAGCCTTGCAGACTTCAAACAGTAACAAAATGTTTAAAATTTGAAAAACGATTATTGTTTAGTTACACAGGCTTCTCAGTGGAGTACTACTGAGACCACATCGCACTACTTTCCACCACCCACACCTACACATTCAGATGCACTGGCTGGGTGGGAATCACACAGACCAAAGAAATAGTACATTACTGTTATGTCATGAAGGGAAAGCTGTGAAACAACTTCTAGGTCTCATTATTAGCCAAAAGAAAAAACATATCCGACTACAACATCACAGTTCGTTATAAAATCCACTGCTTTTAGAAAGGACACATTTGCTTCTCCTAAGATTTTTTATAGCTTTCCTCCCTCTTTCCCTCCCTCCTTCATTAAAAATAAAGAATTTGCTTTAAAAAAAAGATTTCTTCTTGTTTTGAGAAACGCAGAATCTAATGACCATAAATGCAGCATTGGCCAACATAAACGCAGAACAGGCAGCGGTAACACTCCATAGTAGGGTACAATAACAATACCAAACTAAATAGAAACACATTGAAGTCCAGATGATGAGAGACACGCTAGGAGATCAAAACAAACAAACAAACAAGAAACCCCACAAACCTTGAACAACTGCTTTTATCATAGAACAACTGGTGTCATTCCATTTCAAAATCTTTTTCTTTTTTCTTTTTAAACAAAAATCAGGTGCAGAACACAAAGGTGTTTTTCCCCATTAGATTCAGGGACATAATTTCTTGTCTCACTATTAAGCTTAGCAAGACCTAAATGGGGGTGAGTTTGCAGAGTTCAGGGGCAGGTGGAAACTAAAAATCAAAGAAGCCAAATAAAAAATTCCACAGATGTACATTTCTAAAGATAAGGGACAAAATACATAAGTTTTACACTTTCAAGTTCTGAAGAAACTTCAACAATTCATGAAATTATGATGTTTTTGCTTGGAAGTATGGTATTTTTTCTAGGCAAAGTGCATTTCTTATTTACAACAAAAAGAAACACAATTTTGCAAAACAGAGCTTGACATCTTAGATCAGAGTAACTCCAACTCAAATAATGAGGAGCATGTAGAGAATTATACATGGTTTTTAATTTGTTTTGATATTTTTTTTACAGAACTCTAAAACTTTCTGTGCACAACATAAGTCATAGTGGGAGCACATTATCTTTGATTCCCTTTGACAGTTCCCACTCTAGTTATATACTGATGTACCTTATCATTTTATCTCATTTATAAGTCTTACCTGTTACACACTTGATTACTGCTCTTGATGCTTTTGTTTCTATTCCTGAAATGAAGTACAGAGCATTATGTTCAGCACTGGTTACCTACCATGAGACTGAGCACACTGTAGGTTCCCAGGGGCTGTTATCTGTTAGGTGAAGAAAATTCAATGTCTTTTTCTGTGAACTACATCTCCTCATAGCAATGCTGTAGTAACCTAGGCAAAAACATATTTGGATTTAAAATGTCACAATTTACACAATAAAATTCAGACAGCATATAACTGACGTGACATACATAGCACAGAAGTTCCATTCAGTCAGTTCCATACTTTAAAAGCTCAGAGGAAAACTGTGAGCTACTTTGTAGCATTCTTCCTTCATTGTCTTTTTACCCATTCCAAGAGTCCTTGTTATTTATCAACTCTATCCTCCTCCTCTTGCAAGAAGAAACCATGTTTAAGGTGAAATCATGGGACATGTGGAGGAAAGGTAAAGAGACAACCTCTTCTTATGCCAGTGAGCCCATAACATGGTGCCTGCGTTACCACCCTATTGCTCACAGATTAGAAATAGCCTAAGAACAGACCATCTAAACAACCAAATGTATTTCAGTAACCTCACTTCCATAATCTGCCTAGGGAGTAAAACCCGCAGAAACCTACCGCTTCTCTGTCATGCCACCCTTGGGCACTGACTCATAGAATCACAGAATGGTCTGGGTTCGAAGGAACCTTAAAGAACACCTAGTTCCACCTCATCTACCCCCCAAATAAACAGATTTATGATGCAATAGGTGAATATTCTGATAGGGAAAAAATATAAACACAAAATAAATTCCATAAAAGTTTCCATAACAGCAACATTTCCAGTAAAACTACACAGGTAAAACTTTTGTGAGGAAAATAGGAATGTTTCCAAAAAGAGGTTTCAACCTTTTCTGTGGAAAAAAAATAAAATAAAAAAGTGCACTTACATACAATGCTTCTCTATCTAGTACACCACCTTCTTCAACGCTATACTGCGGTCTCAAAGAAAGCCAGCTACATAAATCCGCAATGTTTCATTGTCCACCAGCAACTAAAGCAAAGGCTGAAAGAGAGATTTTCTCTTACCTAATAACAGAGCACTCAAAAAGATAGCAAAGGACAGACATGAAGAAATTAAACCATAAAACTATGGAAACTAAATACAAGTAAGCTGTGAAGCCTTGAACCTGCATCACTTAGGTATTAGCCCAGAAAACTCCACTGATCCGAGGACAGGAACAAAGAAGCCTGTGACTCAGGAAGGAAGTAGTGTACTTCTGCTTCCCACCTCAAGACAATATCTACAACTGGTGACAAAAGCCCACTCCTTGCCCAGGTAAACAAGGAGGGTCTGCACAGTAGGCGAGCTCCAAATCTGCTCATCTGCAACATACTAGATGAGGAAACAAGGCTTTCTAATGTGCTCCATCATGCCTGAGATGAAGGAAGCAATGCCATCAGTTCTACAAAGAGGAAAGGACAGACTTTCATTAGATGCTAATGTTCTCTCATTTGCACTTGGCATTCATAGTGGAATGCCAAAGAAATATTTAAAAGTGCCACATCCATTTGGTACCATTAATGGTAAATACTTCTTAGAGCTCCGTTACTGGCAACACTTGGGTCTCACTGGCAAGCAACACTTTTTTTTTTTTTTTCTTTTTATGTTATCACCAGCTCCATCTGGTGGGTATTCTGCAGAATATATTTAGAATATATTTTCTTGAACAGAAAGCGTAGCATTTTCTGCTATTTTGTTTGTCCTCCCTTTGGAAATGTAAGCATTAAAATGTCTAGTATTTAATTAATTTTACGTTGTATTAGCATGGGAAGAAAGTCACAGATCTTCTGAAACTTCCATCTTTATTTGATGTAACACTGTAAGAAAAGGAATTTAATTGGAAACCATAATGGTATTATACATAACGAGGTTGGCTGTGATTGTGAAAATTGCTTTTCAAATGAGAAAAATAAACAGAATACATAAAATATATTTGGAATAAATAACAATGGAAACTAATCTAGAGAAGACCTGAAATGTGGATATGCAAAACATTTTGATATAAAAATAATGAGAATATGAAATAGAGATTAGCTGCATGATAGAAACAAACATAAAATACAGAATTGCTTTAGAAGTTATCTGATTCTCAGTTCCTTTCTTCCTTGCCCTGATCTTCTATGGGACCCATGCCCCAGTTTCTCCATCTGAATAAAAGAAGCAATCGTATAAATCTATGTGAATGCTCTTAACTCCATGATATTTCTAAAATCATTTGGAGTTCTTGGATAGATGAAAGTATGATTCGTGTATGCAAAATGCTTGAGCAAACAGTCCCTACACTTTCACAAGAACATTCTCAACTATATTGACAAGTCAACAGTTCTTCACAGTAATGAGTTTTAAAATGTTGATAAATTTGATCAGAAGTACCTAGCCAACATTAATGAGACTTACTGAAAGGAAAAAAAAAAAAAGTGGTGGGGGGAACTTCAGTTGAATTATCAAGGGTGCTCACTTAAGAGGGTCAGCAGTAGTCCACACAAGCCAAACATTTCATTTCAGAATTCACGTATCACCAGAGGTAAGAACAACAGAAGATAAATACAAATACAACAGAATCGATCCTACCTCTGTGTTCTAACTCTAGCACTTAAAGGTCTCTACTCCTGCTAAATTTACAGAGGATACAGTTAGGTAGCACAGCTCTGTAATCTCTCACATGTCAGTGAGCAATGAATCAGCATCTCCTAGACAGTCTTGTCTCGCAGAGCTTAGCACCTCTCATTTATTGCTGATCCTCATTTATTCTCATTATTTAACTCCCTGAGGCCTGTGACACTGGCCTCAAAGCTACCAAGTTGTAGCTTTACCCTGGGCATTTTCTGATTGTGGGGTTTTACCTTCTGCTGACAGAAATTTGTTAGGAAAAGAAATGTGCTTCAAAGTAGTGGAATCTCATAAAGTGAAGGGAGATTGCACAAAGCTATGCAGGAAAAAATCCATTGCTCTCATCTGTCTGCCAAGCACTAGATAATAAATATGAGCGTGCTTTTTGCTGTCAATCTGTGGAGAATAATAGGGCAAAATCCATAAGGTTTTTCCTGATTTCCTGGGATAGGCAACAGGAGTCAGTGTAATGTGAATGCTGGAGGAAGACGGTATCAGGCATTCTCACAGGCCCCTCATCCCTTTTATCTGCTGATTAGGACATTAGATCCTGTTCCTTCACGGTGAGAGGTGCCAGGCTAATCACTGGAAACAAAAAACTTCTGGACAGCAACCAATCAGTAGCAGCAGCATCTGGACCTAACAGCCACCAGCCTGCTATGCCCTCTTATGGTGAGAGACAAACAAGAGTTAGGTGTGACAGATCCATTCCCTGTCTCTCTGTGCAGCAGCAATTACACAGAGCTGCCACCTTTACCAGCTCCTTCAGTTACATGTTCTCTGTTTCTACTAGGAACACTTATCACAGTAATATATTCCATCTGATGGACTCATGTCACAGATATCTCCAGAAATCTGACAAAAGATGGTAGATTTTCATTGCTACTTCCTGAATTTCAATGTTACATTTATAAGGGCATATCTAATGGAGAGGGGACTTCTCTTTTTTATCTTCCCCTTTCATTGTCAATCTCCTAACATTTCTGTGGTTCGGATCACGCGTTAGTCATCTCTTTTTTTCTCCTGACTACAAAGCCTCAGAGACAAAGATGAAAACTGCTCCAAAAGACGTGCTAGAGTCAAATGAGCAAACCTAGAAAATCAAAAACTAGGAAAATCCAACCTGAACTTGCAGTAATAGGATCACATTAGGATTAATCTATGTCATAGATTAAGCCCACTGAAGTAAACTAATCTTTCTCCAGTCAGCTAAGACTGTATGTTTACTTGCTAAGCTGGGAAAAACTCACGAGTGCAAAAAGCGTATCTGTTGGAATAGACCATCTAGACTGTGTCTACATCAATGATTAGTGCACTTACTGCTGCACCACTGAACTGACCTTAACGTGGCTTCAGAAAGCAAGATCTCTTTACACAGTTGTTAAACTACATTGTGTGCATTCATGGAAAAAGCATATACAAGTCAGCAGAGCACTGTTATATTAAAGGCTCTTACAGACTCTACAAATTCACATTTGGGCAGTCAAACTTTCTTTCTGAGTGAAGCAAGAAATTCTGTCCATCGGCACAAAGATACCTTGCAGGCCATGGAACATCTTCCCTTTGGCTGGCAGAGAAATATTCCATTCAGACTGCAAGAAACAGGAAGCTCTGAACTGGGGCAGCTCTGAGAAGGAACAGTATACCCACTGTGCTTTTCTGCCCATGAATACAGCAGCTGGTGGCTCTGCTTAACTGCAAATGTACTAGCCCACTCCTCTCCTGCCATGAGTCCCCTCGCACAGAGATCACCAGAGCACCACACTACAAAATGGGTGTTTGTTCCCTGCTCAGTGTCATCAAACTACTTCATTCCCAGTCAGTCAGAGTAATGGCTTTTGTACATCTGGGGAATAAGGTACCCCTGGGAGCATCCTCTTCCTCATAGGAATGCCCTTTTCAGTGCATGCATCGCACTGCTTCTCCAGAAGTCTCTACACACCTCTGGAAGCTGTCCATTCTATCATCTCAGTCCAGGCTGCTTACAATCCTTTGGAATACTTCCTTTTCTCCTTCACCTCTGTTAATTAAAATACTTTCCAGGATCTCTATTTTGAATTCTCATGAAAACATCAACATCCAACTGAAAGTGGGCATGGGGAAATTAAGAAAGTAAATTCTTTTGGGGGGGGGACAGTATTTCCTCACATGCCTATGGTTTCCTACTCGTAGAAACAATCACAGCCCCATGTCTCCACACACTATGGCTAGCAGAGTTGTGCCTATGAAAACACACTAACCAAGATGCTGATCTGACATCAGAGCCACTGTTTTACTGAAGATATACTCTTAAGTGGGAGCAAAACAAGATTGTGCAAACCTCTGGACAGTTACCACCGCAGAAGCACCAGACCAGGTTCCTGCATGGGAGAGCAACCAACTGCCTTTGTGGCACCACCGCCCTACTGCTGCCTGCTTAACCTTCACACCTGGTCTATTTAACACCCAATTCTTAAAGAGCTCCTGACTCAGAGATAAAGTGAGAAAGTGAATGCACCCAGTCACTGTTTGTATGCATACACATACCCAGTCAATAAATTCCTGCTTTCTAGTCTACTCAAAAAAAAAAAAAAAAAACACAAACAAAAACTTTTCCCACCTGTCCTCAAGGAACTTCATCTTCACATGCTACAGGGCAACAGAAGCGCAACAAAAGTCCTCCATGTTCTATGACTAGATGGTATCCTGAGAGCAAATTCATAAATAATGAAGTCCAAGATAAATTTGTCAGAAGATGAAGTAAACATCTTGTGTACCAGAGAAGTTGTAGTTGACCAGGTAGTGTGCTTTGTGCTGTGCAATAGCACATGTTGCCTTTTATTCTTTTTCCGTTAGCAAATATCAACGGCCTTCTGGGCCCAATCCTACATACCTTACAAGGGTGGAATTTACCAAGTAAAATTTACCATAGTTCAGAAACAAAAGTAGTGCATATTTTAGGACTTAGAGGAGAGTTAAGCATAGACTGGCATTATGCCAGTCCTCAGCATTAGGCTGAATTCCACCTTTAATGAAGTTGGTCTGAACTAAGCTTTTCCAGGATTGGGAGGATTGGGCCCACTGTTAAATTAGAAACTGTTGTTATAGTGACCCATTACAGCTAAGTAATTCTCAGCACATAGACATTTTAAATGAGAACTAACATGGACAAGAGGACAAAATAACACAAATATGATGTGGTTGTATACCTGTGATGCAGATCCAGTCAAATGACTCCTTTTAGCTCTTTGCATGCACTTACAAAGATCATCTTTGTACTGCATATGTATAGTACCTAGCTCAACAGGGTCCATGCCTTAGCTTTCTCGCATCATGTCAAACGATACTAAATTGGTATCACCACGTGGTGATTTTTTTTTTAAACTAAATCCATTTAGAAAGCAAGTGTACATTGCCACCTGACTTCCCGCAAGATTCTACTAAAAAAATACATTAAAAGGAGAAAACATTTACAGCAGTAAACGTATTTTTGCATCCATGAACAAGAGTCCAGTTTCCCCAATAAGATGCAG
Organism: Heteronetta atricapilla; assembly: GCA_011075105.1. Taxonomy (NCBI): domain Eukaryota; kingdom Metazoa; phylum Chordata; class Aves; order Anseriformes; family Anatidae; genus Heteronetta; species Heteronetta atricapilla. Next base: position 5,740,917 of record CM021740.1, read on the forward strand.
GAAACCGAACACCAAAGGCTTCTTTTATCAAGACCTATCTAGTTGTAACTGAAAAAAAAATCCCAAACGGAAACACAGTGATACAGGAACCTTAACCATCAGCATTTTTGGATTAAAACGTGGTCTTAACTTGATGTAGAAAATTTTAACCTAGCTGTGATGGAAGTCTGACTACCAGACTGAAATGGGAACAAAAAGCAGCCATTTGTAGCTTTGAACGTGTACATATGCAATGACTCCTAATGATCACATCCCTGACTGACTCCAGATACTCATCCTGAAGATGAGTTTTTCTGCAGCAAAATTAACATGAAGTTTCAAGTAGAAAGACAACTTCAAGAATTTCCCTTTAAAACCTCTGAAACTGGTAGTTAGGGCCACAGAGAGGATGTCTGAGCTGTGTTAGTTATGACATACATGGTTGCAGTAATACTCAGCAAGAGTCCACACAACTAAAACAGATGTACTCATGGTAGACTACGGTATTATTGCTGCCACTGAGGTGTTTGGTTTCTATGCACTCTAATAAGTAGGCAGCCAGTGGGGCCATATTCGCTTCCTGACTGCTGTGTTCTGTGAGTTATGCAAAACTTCCAAGCTCTCATCTCTGTAGCAGTAACAGCAAGGTGCAGGCAGCTTCTTGTCCCAGAGCCACTCAAGGCCTGCTGGTGGTGGAGCCCGCTGCCAAGCTCCATTTCAGCAGTCACCTAATCAATACACATATAAGGAAAGCTACTGCATTGATGTGATTTGATTTTCTGTTATGTATTTAACTTAAAAACAGCATGACAATCTGTTCCTCAGAACAGTACAACTAACACACCATACCTTACAAAGGTATGGCTGACCTTTCTTTCTTGTTTAGTTATATTATCCGCCTTAGAACTTCCAGGGATGAGTTAGTAGGATCATTGCTAACATTCTCTGTTTCTAAATTGCCAGAATAGAGAAAGTTTGCATTTTCAATGAAAGCTATTTTGCAATACATTTTAAGCAGCTGTGGGGCGTTTAAATCCATACCTACTGCAAGATACTAGTAAAGTAACAATTTTTAGATGAAACTTTTACAACTTAATAGTTCAAGAGTTTTGGAGATGAGCAGGAAGGTGATGTATATTGCCTTCAGCAAATTTGTATGACCCCCCAAATCTACTCTGCTGGTACACTTTCAAGCACAAACTGGCACAAAACTGTCTATTAATTCCTGTTTCCCATAACAAACACACTAGAGAACTGCAGAGTTCTTCTCCTTTCCAAAATTATTTGACTACAGATTCCGGTGCGGTCGGTGAAGTGAGATGAAGTGCAAAACATTCAGAAATCTAACCCCTTTGTACAGGTCACGGAAGACCAAAGATACCATAATGACAGTGCAACAAAAGGAATACCAGTTAGTTCATTTCAAATCTTGCATTTTGTTTATAGTATTCTCTTCAAATCTTGCGTTTTGCCTTGTGTTCTGCTTATAAAACATCAACCATTTTTTATTCATCAACTCTTTCTTTCACTGTCCTGCTTACAAGCAATGTTTAGTCTACAATACAGTTGGTACTGAAGAAATCTGAACTTTGATGTAGCATTTAGCAACTACATATCAAAAGATACATATGCACATCTGTACTCTTTCCTCAAGCACATTTCAGATGGCTACAAATTTACTTTCATTATTCATTTTGAAGCCATGAAAAAAAAATCCCTCTCTTCTGTCAAAAAATTTAAGAAAGAAAGAGAATGTCTTTATTTAGTTAACAAATTCCAGGTATGTAAGATCCTATTGCATTAAGTTCTCATCTCGCTTAAATGCAGAGCCATAAAATGAGCCAGTTTAGCATCCTGCTTTGCAAAAGACCTTTGACACAAGCAAATGGCCCGTGAAGCAATGGTAAAAAAACAACACCACAGTTCTTTTCTCAGTTGCATACAATCTGTTCATTTTATCTTACAGTTTTGCTTAAAACAGAAAAATGAGAAGCACCTACCTTGTCAGACGTCGTGAAAGCACCACATCCTTGGGATGTCTAACATTAGTTAGACATAGCAACATAACGTTTAGTTTAAAATCAAAGTGTTCTCCATAGCCCTTAGCATGCCGAGGTTCTTTTAGCTCTGCTAGAGGATGTCCAAACGTCTACTCAGGGTATTAGAAAAGGCTAATTCCTAATTCCCTCTACTAAGCCTGCTTGCTGCTATGGACTACTAGTGGCTTTATTCTTATTAGAGACTTACTGGTTGCCCAAGGTGACAGTGCTGTGCCACAGGTAATCATGCAAGTGATATGGCAAAGGGTTTCTAAAACTCTAGCTTTGAGTAAAAAGATTAAATGATTACGCATGTATGTAGCTTTTAAAGACTAAATTAACAGATAGTAGTGCTTTACTTTTCTAGTACCAGCTAACATGCAATAACATCATATTCCCTTTCCATTCACATGTTACAACCTGTCATTCGAAGAATCAACAGCAGCAGATCAGCAGATTGGAGCAGGCTGATACTATGCCCCATATGGTAGTAATTCTAAAAAGAGAAGAAGGTCAAGCCATGTCAGAAAAGGGAGAGTGCTTACGCTTGTTTTTAGATTTTGGGTGTAAGCCCATAAATCTTTTCTAACCATTTAACTTAGAACCAGGCTACTTACCAAACAATAGAACAAATCCTTAGAGGGGTTAACAACTGTAACTTCCATCTGCAGCCGGAACAAGAACAATGGTACTGGTTGGAGACATTTTGTTTGACGTTCCTTGCTAGTTTGAAAAGAAACAAATAACTAGCAACATAGCTGTAATCACAATAAACTCTGATGAAACAGCTGCAAATGTCATTACTCAGTAACACATTTTCCAAGGCACAGGTGAACACAGACATTGAGTTTAATGGGTTTCTCTGTCATGGGTTGTTTGCATTTCTGTAAGGGTAATTAGGTATTTTACACAAATTTTGACAAACATCTACATGAGTCATTTTTTGTTTAGGTGTACCTGTACCATGCTGAAGCACATTATTTAAACAAACTATATTGAGGCATTTGGCATCAGATAAGGTTGACTAATACGTGCTCACTTGAACTGCCCCATTTCACTACAGGAGTTGCAGCTGGCTGCCTATTCTCCTTGGTGGCCTGTGCTAAGCATCTCACACGATGTAGTTTCTCACCTGGCTGAATTTACAGGATGCCTTCTAGAAGTCACAAAACCACGGTGTGACTTTAGTTCTCCATGAAGCCAGCTCTGGAGAGCAGGCACATACAAAGCTTTTCAGTCCATGACAGACTTCACTACTTCAACTTTGAGATCCTAAAAAATGATTTCTTGAACGGCCTGTTTACAGGGCTTTACACTCCTGCTTAAGTTCAAATTCTAATAGCCTGTTAGGGTATTAAGCTAATAGGGGATGATAATGCTGCCAGGTAGTCCAGGACTTAACAGATCTCTAGTCTTTTGCCCTCATCCCTTCATAGATCAGTTTGTAATTCCATTTTCTGGTATAGAGTTCAGGTAGATTGTCTTTTGTATTTAATAAGACCTTGCTCCCTGTCTGGTACTTTTGGCTAATATCTGATTAGAAAATGAAATAATAATTAATATATGGCAAATGGACATAATTGCATCACAGACTGTAGACAAAGAATTCCATGTAGGAAACACTTCTTAATTTCAGTAAGTCTGGTGTTTCAACATCTTCCAGAAACTTAGAAGATTATGATACCCTACAGCAAAACCTGTAAATCACAATTAACCACGTTCAGTTAGTCCACAGCATTTAACTATTTACTTTTCAAAGTCATAACTACTAGATTGTGCAGCAATTCTGTGTACTGATGTTAACCTTGAGATATTTCCTAATACTTGAATTCCTTATGGTTCCACTAGAGAATACACTCATGTTGTAGAAGAACTTGGAATCATTATGACATTTTAAAAAGGTTTTATTCCAATTATTCCAAGCAAGAATCTTGGCAAAATATTCTAATTCTAAACCATAGTAAAAGAAATAAAGGGAAAAAAAAAATCTGTTCTCATTTTAGTCACTCTTCCCATGGCTTTTCAGTTCCTCCTTCCAGTGTTTTAGAACACTGGAGAGCTCTCAGATGGAGACCTCTGTGTCATAACAGCAGTAAAGGCCCTTTTCTGTGGAAAGTACCACCATTACTATGAACTACAGTTCCTTTTTTTTTGCTTCTTTTTCCCCTAACAACATCTCTCAAGGATTTGGTTAAAAACAAGGACTTTATTAAACATACCAAGCATCTGAGCCAAAAAATCATATTCCTAACTGTAGATATGTGAGTACTTAAAGAAATCTGTGCAGGACGGAGTGCCAGATAAGAAACTGCCTCATAAGCCTTTTCTTTGGCCTTTTTGTAAGACAAAGATTAATTTAATGGACAGATGAATTTTCACAGAGGTGGCAACACAGCTGTAGGAAAACTCCTTGAAGTCCAGCAGGTGTGACACTGTCAGTAGCCACGGAGTTGTTGTCTGAAATGTACAGAACAACACACTTCAAGTCTGAAATTACCCTCTGGTCTGCTACTTATGAAGCAATCCTTTCGTTTCCATATCTGGGAAACCACTTACGAGTTTTATGCATAATTCATCACCTTTGTATTTATCAGACTCAGATAAACTACCTTCAGTCTCTTCTCTTGTGCAGTAGCATATGCCAAATTAAAAGCCAACATAACACAGATTTGTATACTGTTCTTCTAAATTTATGTGGTTTTGGTTGTTCTCTGTGCCCTAAGGTAACTACAAAAGTCATAATGAATGCAACCAGAAACAAATCTTTAATTAGTCTTTACATTTACGCATTCTGGAGATGGCTGTCCCCATCTGGTTCCTCACTGTCTCCATGACACGCACGGAGTGCTTCAATCTAGGCACATTTCTGTCCAGCCGTTTCACTACATTGTTCACTTCATCAGGGTCCAGCAGATGGAGCTAGCAAGACACTTGTTTGGCATGGACATGGGAAAGAAACGGCATTTTAACGAGTCATTAGACTAGACCACACTATTTACTTAACAGTACTGAGAAACTAGCTGGTAACAGCTTATTTTGTGCAAATCAAATAGCGCCCCACCATTTGCTCTTCCCGGAGCAAGATAAAAAGCAGTTTCTTCTCAACTCTCCCACTTCAGATCATTGATTGTAGCTCAGTATTTAGCCTATTCCTTTTTCAAAGAGGCATGGAAGATAGTGGCAGACAAGGAAAATCAAGGTGGCTCAGTACTTCAGGAATTTTTTATTTTCCTGACTAAAGCCACAGTTTACCAGGGTCACGAATTCCCTGCTTAAGCAGTTACCTGTCTCAGACGTCAAACCGCAAAAACATGGATCTATCTTCAACTAAAAGGAAAAAGAAATTATGCATTTCATTTAGACCAATCTGACAGCAACTTAAAAAAAAATAGACCTTCGAAGTCAAAGCACATCTTGTTGGTGCCCCAGAACAAGACTCAAAGACGACATTAAAATTATAAGAGAAGAGGATTAACAAACTGAACTTGCAGGGAATCCTGATCAGCCTACTGCAGAATGAAACAAAGCCTCCATCGCTGAAGAAGTAGCATGTTTTCTGCAAGTTCTTCTTCCCTGGCTGTATTCACAGCTACATTAATCACTTACTGAGAATGCTGGCTAATGCTACACTATGTTCCAAAGCAATGGTAATATCATCTACTCTGGTCTTCCACAGAGCCGTTATTATCATACAGTTAAAAAAATAAACAATAAAAATCCTGCTGGATCATTGACCTTTCAAGTGAGTCTCTAGAGACTGGAGTTACAAGCATTCAAAAATATTACTTCCCTCTACCTAACTCAGGTAGGGTTGAGACTGTGTAATAGGTTCATACAGATAATGCAATCCAAACAGATGCATTTCCATCTCCCTGTACAGAGCTGACTACAGCCCTGCTCTTCACACTGGTCCACCTCAGTCCCCTGTTTGACCTATTCAGCCATACTGCAAAGTGCAACTATACTAACAAAGGCTGGAAGACCCAGAGCAAGAATATGCCCTGGCTGCATGGTCAACTGACTACACATGACTTGTCTCCATAATTCTTACGACTACATACAGACAGTGACTGATCCTGACACGTAAGATTATTCTTCACTGAAGCACCTAGTGAAAGAAACTTCTGGAGATTTTTTTAAGAGCAATTTTTGCATATAAGGTTTTAGAAATTGTGTTTTTAATACAATCAAAATTTTATCAGTTGGTGGAAGAAGCACTGCACTAACTGAAACAAGACTAATGTAGTTCTGATCAGTTGAGACATAGCTTTTGGATACTCATCTGCTTGAGCTGTATACTGTTAGGCCGGCAGCAACGTAAGAGGAATTAATGTAGCAAAATACAGATGATAATAAATGAAGAAAGCAGGTAAATGCTATGGAGAATAAGCTGCCGTTCCAACAAAACTTCATTTTACAGGACCAAAACAAGAATTCTGGCTAGGAACCCACTGTCCCCCTAAGGGGGGCCCTGAGACAAAACTTCTGAAGCCAGAAAAATACCATTAGCAGTATCTCGTTAGACAATTAGACTTACAGCTGGTAGTAAGAAGCTCTTAAAATTTTTAATATTATTACATTATATTCTGGAAAATACAAAAGGATATTTATAGCTACTATAAGAGGTGATTGCTTCACTGCTAATGTAAGGAGTACCCAAAATGGGCGTTACATAATGCTGAAACAGAACTAAGTTAAGGATTTCAAGATTTTGACTGAGGCTCTGTTTTGAACTAGCTCAAAAAAAAAAAAAAAAAAAAAAAAAAATCAAAAAAAGTAGTTCATTTTTTTGTTTCAGTTAGTGTTCAAAGATTCAGGCAATGTCCAGGCACTGCTGGGGATGCTGGACAAAAAGGAAATTCAATAGGTTAAAGATCCCCAGGTCCTCAGACTTCTCCCTCTGTCAGTTCCCAGGAAGGCGTTCAGAATGTTCCAGTCCCCAGCCTATACCAACCCCCCCAGCTATTCCTCCTTACCAGAAGGGAAAGCAGGTACCTCACTTCATTTGGACGCAGACTGGGAAGGATTAACAGGCGATTCCTAAGCCAAGTACATCTCTAGAGCAAACCTTAGTGGCATAACCACAAGACCTTCTTTCTGAAACCCAGGTCTACCTTTTACTCAGCTAGCCCACATACCAGCTGTATTTCTCCGTGGTTTTGTTCTTAAGCTTGTACAGGGAAGACAAATTTTTAAGTCATCGCATTCCTCACATGCAGGAACAGTTTGGCTCCTATCTGCTGTAAATAGACCCTTCTGCTGTCTGCGCTGGTTCTCAGTGTTCCAAGCAGAAGGCAGTCAGAGCACGTAGCGCTCCTAACACCTCCACTGTAGCCCATGTTACAGCCCAGTCTGGCAGATACGCTGGCACACAGCCATCATGTTTTCTAAGAGGGTCTAAGGAACAATCAGACAAAGGAAAATACATGCAGTCCTTCTGGAAAGGGTCTTCCTAAGGGACAGATTCCACCTGTCTATCCTTTTATGTTGTCAGACGGCACAGAGGGACCGTGGTTCAAAGGAAAGCTCATCTCAGGAACTCTCAACTATGTTGGCATTTTTTGCTGGAAATGGGGTGAGGTGAGGATTCTGATATGTCTTTAAGACTTTCAGGGGAACTGGGCAACAAATGTGGCATTTTTCAAAAAGTTTAAAGAGTCATTTGATGCTGAATTATAATATTTACAGTGTGGCCCCTACTGCAGTGAGGCAGCTATACCATCTAAAATGGGTAACACAAGAAACAGGGAAACACAGCAAAGGCTTTGCTTGCTCCATTTCCTCCTGGGAGGATCCTTCCCAATCACCCTGTATGGCACTGTTGCAGGGCAACTTTACCTTCCATCCCGAGCACAGTTCAGCAACGTAGATAAGTCATATAGGATGTATGAGGAAGTGCTATCCTTGTTCCCTCTAGTCAACAGTTCATGGCTGAGCTCAACAGTAAGAGAATAAAGCAGAGAGGAAAGAATAGCTCTGACTCCCACATGTTAATTAGCAATCAGATCTCCACAGAGCATCTATTTTGACATTTCTGGATGGTTTAATCTATGTAAGGAACTAATTAAGGTTATGAGCAAAGATTCTCACCCATACCTTAGGCTATTTACCCAAGGTAGAGGGACCTGAGCAGCCCGAAGCCAGCGTGAAAGCAATATGCTGGCAGTTTCTCAGGACCCTGGTGACAGTTCATGTCTAAGAGGTGTGCCAGGAACAGGACCACAGGGCACAATGCTGCTGACCTATGTCAGATGTGAGCTACCGTATACACACTGTAAAACTTCCTAGATGCTGAAGCTGTCTAGAATCATTAAAATAGGATTGCTAGGTGGTGAGTCTTGTGCTCTGCTTCTTACGGCTACATCACTGAATGACCAAAACTGACATTCTAAAAAACAGGACTATCAATTAAAGGCAGGCTGATTCCTATAAGAGAGAAAGAAAGAAAATACTGGCAGTTGGATTCCCAAGCTGACACCTTCGTTCAACAGTGCTAAACTGTAGCTATTGTAATAAAAAGTTGTACTGTGACTGTTACTGGAATTACTAATATTAGAAAGAGATAAAAGCAGCCTCATTTGAAGCAGCTCGTCTGTTTTATGATTTTAGCTACACAACCATCAGCTGTAGCTTAAATGGGATGTTACCAACACTGGCAGGCCCACATACATAAAGGAAACAGACTTCTACATCTTTTTTGTATAGAGCTTGTAACCCAGAAATGAACGGATTACTGTGTGCAAAGTCTGGTTCTCCTGATCTCAGGTCCAGAAGCAGCATTTTCTTCATTCAAATTCCTTAAACAGTGGCCTACTTTCCATATTTATATTAAGAACTAAAAAACTGGAAAGAAGACAGAAATACTGTACAGCAGGTGTTGTGCAGATCAAGATTGGTGTTCCTACTGGACTAGGTGTGGTTTGTATTTTAATTGTGCTGTTCAGAAGTTAACATGACTCACTGCCTCTCCTCTTTCCTGCCTTTCTAACGGCCTTGTACTGTACAAACAGGGGTGTGTTTGAAGGGACCATGGGTGTAGTAGAGGGAAACTTAAAGAGTCCCTGCAGAGATATCAACGTACCTGGTGATGTTTCCAATCTTGATTTAGAATAACACCTAAGAAGTTGCATCACTAATAATGTCTGTAAGGGGGAAAATAGATAATACTAATGAATCCCAGCGAATCCAAACTAGGAACTAAACAAAAAGCACCTAATCACTTCTGACTGTTGGCACTCCAAGAGTTATTTGATAGCCAAGGTAGAATAATAAGTCAAAATATTTTTTTGAAAAGAATCTCTTGGGAGGGGGAGGCTGGAAGGGAATGCAAGTTGTCTTTGTCGAATGTTGTCAGATGAGAATTAAAATTCTATTCTTTACTGAGGCCTCTCCTGGAATGCACAAAACACTGGGTACATTCCCCTCACGCACACACAAACTTGGTGTTTTATTTTTCCATGCCATGCTGCTTAAAGGCTCATGGCTGCATTCCTGCTTGGCTTCTCGGCAATCTTGGTACATAAACACAGTGACACCCAAATCTGCACTCTAGGAGCTTGAACAGCATTGAAAAGATCCACTCGTGTGACATTCATCCTCTTGCGGGGATGAGGAGAGGATTTCACCAACTCCATTGGGAGGCATGAGATAGTGAGCCCTTTTGATGTGGTGAGTACAGAATCTCATCTTGATCACAGTCTTAAAGGCTGCACACGCCATTTTACAAATCACTGTTAAAACTCGGAGGCTAGAATGCAACTCCCACATGCAAGATGGATATAGCAGATTACAATACAGAGCCAAATTGTACGTAACAAACAGCTACTCCTTGCAGGCTCTGTCAAAAAATATTTTACTGAAAGCCCCCCAATGCCATAGGACAACCCCGTCCTATGGCAACTTTCCAAAGACTACAAAGAGCGTCCAGTTAGCAAGGGCTGGCCACACCGAGTTCTGCCCATCTGCCTTGTCACTAACTGGAGCGAGTCATTAGTCACTAACTGAAGTTTCTGTTGGACTCACTGAGAGCAATTAGGCCAACAGTCAGGTTTAATTTTTAACTTATAAATGCAAAATGCTGCTTTTCTATGAGCAGTTCAAGGACACTTCATGTCCTACAAGAAAATCCCTGTTTTCCACTTCAGAAGAGCTTCCTAGCTCTTGCAGCACTGAGTAAGTTTGAGAGCACTGGGCTCCACATGATTGCCATCAAAAAACTTCTAAACCAATCGATCAATCAATTCCATGAGCACAGGCACTAATGAAGGCTGTTTTCTATGGATGTATGTATTACGGCCTCACTGTTGCATAACACGAGACAAACTCATGATGCAGTCTCCCACTCGGGCAGCTACTGGGTCTGTCCCATCCTATCACCCTATTTAGCCTATTTTCAGACACTGCCTCGCTGTTAAGCCAAAATTAGCTAGGGGAATACGCTGTAGACAGACAAACAGTAAGGTTGCATTAGGTCTCACTGATTTAGTAATCTAGGTTAAAAATAATCTATCGTCTACATTAACTATTGTTACTATACTGTTGGGAAAGATCAGGCAGAAAAAACTCTTAAAATTCAGACTACTTTTGCTCTTCCTCTCTGAATACAGAAATCAGTGTGAATTCTTTTCTGCAGACTAAACTCCAGTCAGCCTAGGAAAATACAGGATTCCCTGCATCAAAGACTTCCTAGCGCCAACAGAACACTGCCTGAGTCACTTCCAAAGAACAGTTCCCAAGCCTACATTCCCAAACACAAATAAGCCTACCCTATTACTTGAATAAGCCTACCCTGTTACATGGAAAGTTAATATTTAATAGTTCTGACCTCAGCTATTGTGGCAGCCTGCTAGTTTCCACCACAGAGCATGGAGAAAAGCAACTTGTTTCATTGAAAAAGAGAAAGTGGAGCGATGTGACCTTTGTGTCCATAAAATTCACCCAGGTTCTGCTTGACCATGTTTCCACTCAGACCTTTCCAAAAAAAAAAGTCAGGAATGGGGCAAGTATTAAAAATGGTCACTTATCTAAGACATGCTAACTTTCAACCTCACTGTTGAGACTTTGGTAAAATCATTGTACTTCTCCATCATAATTTACCTTTTAAATTAGTCAAAAGTATATACCATATTTTCCTGTAAGGCATTTTTCAGAGATTATTTGTTTTCTACAGAGTTTTGAACGTGCAAGTGGACAGAGTGAACTAAATTGTTACATCTTCAGGAAATGAAAACTGAGCACATTTGACAGGCAATCTGGAGTGTATGTGGGCAGATATTTTGCAACGTACATACTCACTTTCATCATTTATTTTTCTTAATGGTCTCAACAAAACTTTTCTTAAATACAATATTTAACAAGCTATCTATTAAATTCATGGGAGCCTTCAACTATAAAACTCATACCTGGGAAATCCTTTTTGTTACAACTTGCAAGCCTGATGCTCTACTTTCTCATTACCTGATTAGCTGTTCATTACTTACTGAAAACAGCAGAATTTTTTTTAGTTGCTTTGAATCAGACCCTTGAAACAATGTAAGACCTCAGTTTAAGAAAAAAAATAGTCCTGATTTACATTAACAAACGTGAAAGAGTACAGATTACAATTTGACCTAAATTAGTAACAGAAATTTCACCAAGCTTTAACAACAGTCACATCTATACCTATTATCAGCATGTCTTACAGCTGTATTGTTCAATACACTGATGAATGCCAGGCAGGTCTATTATTTTTCTAAAGCCAGCATAATTGATAACATTCTATTATGCCGTTTCTAACCAATATTTAAATGCATGTAACATCCAGTTCATTTAATTACAGCAGCAAAGAGAAAATTAAAGAGCCCACAAGATGAAATAGCACACTTCTCGTCAAGGTAAGATTATATGGTTCCAAACCACTTGTTCACAGGGTGTCCCAACCCAATTACCATCTCAGTTGTATTAAAACAAAAACCACCCACAGTCCAAAGCCGAGCTTTCCAAGCTTGTGTAATTAGTTTTATGAAAGAAAAAAATGTACAATAAAATTTTACTATCTACCATACTTGTTTTGCCTATGCAAAACAGGCTAAATGCTGCCATAGAGTGTTAAAACGTATCACCTTCTTCATTGGTAATAAAGATGTTTGAAAAGGCAGTCTAAGGCACATCTTAAGTTATCCCCAGGCTGGGATTAAAAGCGAAAGGACATGTAGCCCCTTTTACCCTCAGAAGTTAATGTTTTCTCTCAATTGTTATTTTCTCCTTGTGTTGAGTTTTCCATTAGATATTTTTGGCATGACTGAAGAAATTTTACAGGCCCTCAAATGCAACATAAAACCAAAGAGTAAGTATTTGGAGTGAAAACTGTATTTAATGTCTGATCAACACCAATTAATTTGTATGAACTCCCATCAAATTCAGTGGGACCCCGTGGTTAAGCAAGGACCAGCACAACACAAAGTTTTGAGTGCTGGTGTGTTTAGATTGTCTGCTCTATGATGTGTGAAACTTGTCTAGGTGACATTTAAATATTCTTCATAGTATGCAAAATAATAATAAATCAAATAGTCCAAAATCAAAGAATACAAAATGAGCTCAAGAACAAAAAGTGAGAGCTTGCATGCTTGAAAGCAGATTCTGAAAAAAAATAGATCTCCTTTGAGTAGTCACCATTTGTTTTACTGTTTGCACTGGTAGCTCACTGAGCACGTCTATTCAGCGTTTTGTTGTGATGGCAGGAGGCTTCCTTCTAATTCACATCATGTTGCAAAGCAAGTCTGTATCTGAGTGATGATCCACACAGAGTTGCCACCACTAACAGGCCAGTCTTCATGAGAGGCTTTGGCACCATAAAGCCAGCAGTCAAGCCTGAGAGGCCAAACTTCCTCCTGTCTATCAGCCAAAAGCAGAAAGTACCCCAGATCTCTCTCACAGTATGGCACCAACAGACAGCTGGGATAAGCCCTAAAGAAGAATGTAAATGCTTAGCAAAAGGCAAGGGGAAAGGTGTCTTTTTTAGTAGCCTCCCACCGTATGACTTCTAGGGAGCCTAAGTAAAAGACACTCATTCTGCTAAACCCAACGGCAGAACGTGGGTGTGCAAAGAGCTGGCAGAACAGTCCTGCAGCACAGGTGTTCTTATTGCCACCTAAGGCTGAACCAAGCAGCTAAGATCTTTTCACACTCAGAACTACAAGTTTGTATTTCAGTTTTCCAACAGACACACCACAAACTCCAGACCCAAATTCTCCATGCCTCAAAACAAACTTCATCAGGGAATTCCTCTCTGGCAGCCTCCTGAGATGACAAGCCTCGGTACAGTGACCGATACTGCCCAGCAAAATAAAGGTCCGTGGATATGTAACACTACATTTTATTTGGTTCTGCTGCGTTCAATTTGTTAAAGAAAAGATGACGCTCCAGAATGCGTATATACAAACAAGGCTGCCCTTTCATGACTTCCTCCTTTTGTCTTTTTCTTTAAGGACGTATTAAGCACTCAACTCTCTTACTATTTTCAAACAACATTGATCTCTTTACATCGAGTCTCAGAACTGTTGTTTTTTGTTGTTGTTGTCATTTTGGTATGGTTCTAGAGACATTTATCAGATCAAATCCTGTCATGAGATAGCATTTATCTATGACTTTTTAACATGTTGTGACAGAAGTCCATGTTGTAATGCAGTGGGAATTTACTAGCAGACACTTTTGAAGAATAGCATGGTGCCACAATGTCAAGAGGTTCATAACATATTCGTAGAGCAATTCACCTCTCCACAAAGCAAAGGGCAAAAGCATTACAAACGCACACTTGAGACTCCTGTTCTAACACTGTGGTTTAAAGTGCAGAGGGCGTTACTGCACTTAAGAGATTACTTTTGCTCCCTTCACCTCAGACACCCCCAAGGTAAACTCTCTCTGCCACTGGCTGATTTGTTATATATTAAAGGAACTGGAATATGGTGGCAAAGGGCATAGGGATGTACGCAGCATTTGTTCTGAAAAGCAAGAAAATCCCCTAATACCCAGGAAAGCTCTAAAATGAATGCCTCAAAGACATTCCCAACTCACTCAAATTCAGTGATTCATGCTCACTTGGCTTTGCTGGCATAGGCAACAAACCAACTGGCCTGATTTTCAATGCACGTCACTATTCGGGCAGTTGCTGATCAGAGAGATATCACTAGTGCCAAGAGCAGTTGGGTGGCAGAGTGCACGCAATCATGCTCCAGGGTGCTAGAGTAGGGAAGCCATCCTACGTAGTGGGATCAACCTGCTGCTTTTCAGATGAGAACTGTAGTAAAGAAAATTGAAAGCGTCAAAAGTGGCCACCCTCTCTCCCCCAAATCCTTTATGAATGACAGATACAATGTGTAAGTAACTTGGGGGAAGCAGGGCTGTTGCCACACTCTTAACAGACTTGAATTAAAATAAGAACGGCATTTTTAATGACATAATTTTAATAACAGAACTCCTCACTGTACAAAACCAAAAATGATACAGACATCAAAGTTCCAGGGTACAAGCTAACAACTGAACCAGACACTGCAACACTTCTCATCTGACAGAAGTAAAGGAAAAGGGGAGTTACACATTCCCTTCCTCTGTCTTTTTCTGGCTAGGTTCACACATGATAGTCAAGTAGATTGCTCTAATCCGGTATTGCAATCCCTATTGCTCATGCAGCACGGCCTCTTTTCTCTGTGATTCCAGGGACATACAAACACATTACGCTGTTATACAGCCTTTCCACTAAGACAAAGGCTCTTCACTGCTTTTACAAAGTAGGGTCTGTGTGTAGTGTGTGTAGTAAATGATACCCCTCTGTGGTGGAAGGCAAGCGCTCCATTCCTTTCTCCTCAGATCAGAGCGTGGGTGGACCGCTGCAAGAACACACGTTGGCGTTTTCCTTGCGTGTCTCTCATTTACCAGAAGGAAGGGAAAGCCTTGCCTTTGCAATTGGAGCAGGTGGCGATTCAGTGCCTCTCCTCCAACCCGTGGGAGGAGAGCCGCGGGGGGAGGGCGCGTTCTCCCCACAGGAGACAAGGGTCGGGACCGAGCCCTGCCTCGCGAGCTGCGCAGAACGACACGGTTCTTCGCAACCTCCTTCGCCAGCCGGAGCTGCGCGAGTGGCTGCGGCCAGGCGGTGGGGAGGGGGCCGCGTCCTGCAGCCCCTCCGGGAAAGGGCGCACCCCAGGCGGGGGGTGTCGGGCCGTGCCCCGCCCAGCCGGCAGAGGGCGCGGAGCAGGAGGCGGCGGCGAGGCCGCGCTGCGCGTGCCCGGCGGCGCCCCGCCCCGTGCCGCTATTAATAGCGCGCCGGCGGCTGCGGGCGAGGCGCGCGGGGCACGCGAGGACAGCGGCGGCGCCGGCTTAAAGGGGCAACGGCGCCGCCGCCCGCCCCCTCTCGCTGTCCCGAGCCGACAGAGCGAAGCCGGGCCCTCTCCCGCCGCCTGCCCCGCGGTAGGCCGCTTACCCGAGCGGCGCCGGCCCCGGCGCCTCGGCCCCGGGCTGCCCGGCCGGGGGTAACTGCTTCGGGGCCTCTCCCCGCACGCGTTCTCGGGCGCGGAGCCGGGGAGAGCTTACCCCGTCTCACATCATGGCCATAACTGAGAACGCTAGGATACACCACACAAATAACGGCCTCCAAAGCCTGAAGCGCGCGTTCAAGGCTCTTGGTTTCTGCTAAAACCAGAAAGCTGTCACTGCCTCTCTTCAGAGCACAGAATAAAACGTGCACTTTAATCAAGCTGAATCTTTCCTAGAGAGAAAGATCTCAATGCCATTAAGATCCTAGTTAACAGCTGAACGCCTTCTGCAGCTGCCACCTACCACAGCAAGGAACCAGGACACTAGCGTGCCTCTTCCCATTGGCAGCTCAGCATCGATTTCACCAGAGGGTCACTAAGAACAAGCAGAAATACAGGAGATTGTCTGTATAGGCCCCTACAAAGAAGGAAGGTAAGGTAGGGTTTGTTTGGAGCCTTGCACATGTCATTTGTAAGCATCACAAACCCTTGTTTCTTGTATAATGGTAAAAACCCATTTCTTCTGGCCAAGATTCTTTTTAAGAGGTCTTTGCCAAGTTATGAACAATGCTTCATCAAAACACAACATTGCGCAAAGCATGTAAACATATGCCATAAAGGTTAGGCTGTTATTCTTGCCAGGCACAGACCACCCTTGTTTTCAGAGATGTTTCAAGAAGAACATCTAATTCAATTAATAGGATTCTTTCATTTTTTAAATCACTTGTGTACATGCTTTTCAGATGCATCACTGAAGTTTAATTTCCAACGTGCAGGCTGAAAATAATGCATCAAAGTTCAGTGTGAAAAGTAAGATGCAGATGAATTACGTACTGCTGGTGAAACACAGCAGCGAGCAGGCAGACTACTGAGAGAGGAAATCAGAAGCAAGAGAAAACAATATAAGCAACTTAGTTCAAACAAGCTGAGAGAAACAAACCTCCCACCTAGGGGATGATGCGATACTTTTGCCTCCTAAACTTACACGTCTGAATGGGAAGGGCTAACAGAACAGGAGGGAGAGTCCTTAACCAGGAACAAAAACATAAAGGTCTAAATTCTAAGTTCTTTATTTAGTCTTGTTTTCACTTAAATTCATGCTTTTGCGTATGGAGGAATTTTACACACCAGTCTTCTTTTGTCCATAGCAGGCCACTTCTAAGACCAACACCATCAACAGGCGTCTGAGGTAACAGTCTACAATGGATTTAACCGTGTGACATTTTCCAAAACACATCAAAATCAAATCTCACACATCAACAAATGATATATAAAACTACAGCTTAAGTGCTAAAGAAGGAATCTTAGCTCACAGTTGCACTTACTGAAAATTAAAATTAGTCCATGAGTGGCTGTTTTGACAATTGCACTAAAACATCCAGTAACATACTCAGGGGTTAAACAGCAACAGTGAAAAAACGGCTCTTATCTAGCAAGATTAGTGTAAGGCGGGCCTTTGTGTCCTCCTCAATACATAACTTCCACTGATTTGAGTGAGAGGAAAAGAACAAGTTCTAGTTATGCTAAGAGAAAAACACCTAAGTACATTTTATTCTCAAAGATGAAGAAAGATGAACACAGCAAGTTCCACACCTGTAAAAGAGAGTTATCATGGGTAAAAACATAGCTAAGAGGCTGTACTATTCAGGACGAACACCACTGAACTACAGGCCAGGCCAGTGGGTGCTGTGCTCAACAAGAAGCATTTAGCATTTCTGCAAGAGTTGTTCTGAACAAAGTGGGACTTCTGGCACTCCTGAACGTGCATAGCATTCTTTGTTCTCCTGGTTATTGATATGCATCAATGAGTTTGCCAGTACCAAACACTGCCGGTGTTACATGGCAGCGTGGTTCAAACTGGTGATGCTACTGTCCCATTGAGGGCGAGGCCATGGAGGCAGGGAAGAGAAGTCTAACGCTTCACAGAGTGCTCTTTAGTTTTAGATTGCACGATTTGGGGAACAGTCAATACTGGATTTACAAACCTCCCCAGGTTCAGATGGAAGCCATACAAGTTTTGTTCTTGATTTAGCAGCCTCCCACGGGGCACCCAGAATAAAGTCCAAAATTAATGGAACTAATTTGAAAAACTGAACTGAATGACTTGCCAAGGCCATGCAGGAGACGGGACCTCCTGGCTTTACTACCACCTTACTCTGAAAGTAAAGTATATGACAGGTATACTCTGCAGTGCAATCTTACTGTTTCCACAGCATATTTTATAGATTCATGTAACATCACAGACAAGATACGTCTGTGAGTAAAGAGCTGAATGCAAATACATTTTTTAACTGATATGTTTTGAAAAATATTTTTTTAACATGGAAAAATTGTCTCCATTCTGAAAACATTATACACAATGTATGCATACATCAGCAGTACACACTGCTGAATGTGTCTCACAATTTTTAACATCTGCATGTTAGACCAAAGCAGTCTGTTACTCTCGCTGCATAAAGGCCATTTAAAATGGGAATTGGATATCCAAACCCAAAATAGCAATTTTATTACCATTCCCACAGCACTGTCACAGCTTTCGCACCTCATTGAGGACTGGCTTTTTTTTTTTTTTTTTCTACACAAACCAAAGCAGAAAGCAAACAATACTGCAGGCAGACTGCTGTTAGAGCCTGCAGTGAGGGTGTGCACCTCCAAACCTCTACCAACTACCAGCTGGAACTGGAAAACATCCTCACAGAAGCACGTAGGCAGAAAAACTTACGAACAAACCTGTCACTGTAGGGTTCTGCCTGGCTGACTAGGAACAGGTTAGGAAGAAATCCCGGTTTACAACACAGGAAACCGCACATCATCAGCAGGATTCATACCTGAACCCCAAAGCTTAATTCCAGAGAACAGTAAGATGTTACTTGGAGCTACTGAAAGTATTTGTACGACATTTTTGCTCTGAAGGCTAATTCCCAGCTACCACAGCTGAGATACATCGTTAGGATTCTGCACAGCAGAGGTTAGGACACTGGAGAGCTATCTAGCTGCTAAATTTAAAATATAATTGGATTGTTTTGTTTTACTTGCAACTTCCTTGCTTCCAGTCTTGTACTTCAAAAGTCTCACATGACTTATTCAGTACTTCTCTTTGTTTTACTAACAACCCTTGTTTGGGATTTGGGACAAGGTGAATCAAGGTGAAACACAAGGTAACATACTTCAAGCAGCTTAGTTCATAGGCATCCCTGGGGAGTCCGTAGCAGAAGACATACTTAAGGGATTCAAGGCCTGTTTACTTTTGCACTGCACATGGGCACTGCACACACTGATACTACTGAGGAAAAGCTGTCAAAAAGAATTCCCTCCAACAAGCCCAAACTGGTACCTGTACAGTGAGGAAAACACCTCCGAATTGCAGGCAAACCCTGAATCATGGGCACTGACTCAGGTTCTGTATTTTGCCTGGGCTTTATACAGGCATAGATGACACAGACACAAGGTGACACACTTAGTCAATATTTCTTATTTTTCATAAAGCTCCATATTCCATGATATTACAGCTTCATAAAACCTAGATGTGTAGACACCTACATGTCCTGTGCTATGAAACCCTTGGAAGAGCATGTAGACTACCCAACTTATTTTCTGTAATACACAGCTTCTTTCCCACAAACTCCATGTCCCACAGGGGTTAAACAGTACAGTAACAGAGTTAAAATAGGTTCAGGAAAGAGCATGAGACTTAAAAATAGATGAGGAATCCAGGCAGCAAAGACACAGGAAGAGGTCTGAGACAAGCTGCAACAAGCCCGTGGAGAGCTTTTAAAAAAGCACATGAAATCCTCTGCCCCATTGAAGTCAATGTGGCTTCTACCAATGCCCTTTTACTGAGCCAGTGCTTCATCCTGAGAGATCGGGCTTTGATTTCTTTTCCACACGAAGGAAAAGCCAGGGTAGTGGGAGGTAGTGATAGTCACACATCTGCCATTGTTCATGTGGAGTACAGAGTATGGTGGCCCTTGAAAGACACAGACTGGCTTCATGTCTGCAATGAAGTCTGGTATCTTTTAAGTAAAGTATTCGGATACACCTTTGTTCTGCAGCAATACAAACACTCCCCATAACTGTGTTGTTAAGAGAAGTCAAAACTGAATGAAGCTTTGCTGGGCTTCAAACCATTCATTGACAAACCTTTAATCCTAATGCAACACTGCAGCAGACTTTTAATGGCTAAGGTAGTACCAGTGCATGCTCAGACACAAAGGACAAGCCTAATGACACAGCCGAGTTTTCATACATCTCACAGGGAAGTTTTGCAGGCTCTTTAAACTACAACACACAAGTGCCTGAATTTAAAAAGAAAAAAAGTGTAATCGTTATATACAGTAGTAGCAATTCCTCAAACGCATATTTGCATGTGTTGACACTTCTGAAAGGAGGGCTGCTGAGCAGTTATGCTGGGAAATGAAACATTGCCTAACCCTGAGGAGTAACCGCAAGAACAGAAAAACAAGTGTTTCTGCAGCTGGTTTCTTCCTCCCACAGCCCTAGTCTCTGATTACCGAAATAAAAAGATTAAAAGTCACCTGAGGATCCAGCTGATATTCAAGTAACTTTCTTCAAGCTATATAAAGCTTGCAGCTCAAACATCTAGTAACAACTTCCACTCCACTACCCTCTACCCCTCCAAAAAGTCTTGCTAGTGGCAAAACAAAATACACTCTCTCAAAAGCTTTCTGCTAGATGCGTTTACACATTTGGCTCAACAAGTTTAGCCATGAGATGGCTGATGGGGACATGAAGGACAACATTAGAGTAACTTACTCTCTCCCAAAGGAGTAATAGTTTGGACATTTTGGGCAAGTAAGAAGAGGAGGAATACTACTGAAAGAGAGCTTTCCTCCTTATGCACATGTTCACATCAAGTAGTAGGACATACTCATGGAAAAGGTTGAATTACTATGCTGCTGCTGCCTAGCCCCCTTCACCAATGTAGCTGCATCCAATCTTGTGGGTTAATTAACTCTTCAAAGAAATGGGTTAGTTTAACTCACTCTTCATTACAGTTTGCTACCTCCACACTAATCGCAGAGCTCCTTATGCAGACTATATTTATGGTCACAAATTGACCACTGAGCAAACCACTCTGATATTTATTCAGTTGGGTCAGAAAGTTAGTCTTACCCAAGGAGTCTCAAAACGTGGTCATGGTCTCACCAGAGCCAAGCAGATATGACTTCCTATTCTAGTATTTGGGTTTAGGAGCCTGGTAGACACAAAGGCATGTATGGAAATGGATGGCATCTGGAATCAATTCGGAAAGCTCAGATGATGGTCACGGAATTTTGAAATGGTTTTTCAAAGAAAACTACCAAGTCTTCTGCTAGTTAACACGTGTTGGCTTGCAGGGACGGAGGTACAGAAATCAACAGATACTTTTCTCTGGTTCAAGCATTGGGCTCAGTTTGAATTTTCAACTTGGTGAATCATCTCACAAGAATCGCCTTCCTTGGGAAGGCCACAGGTCAGCGTGAGACGTTCTGTAAGGATCACATCTGCCATACGTAGATGGATGATCCATGAACCACATATGAGGATTTATAGAATACACTGGACTCATGGCAAATGTGTGACACTGCTTGAGAACAAAATCTGTTTGAAACTCCTGACAGAATAAATTGTGAATATAAGAAATGAGTCTCCCAGGAACTCACTTCCACCTGAATATTTTACAAGCTCTTCGAGAAGAGATTTTCTTTCCCTCAAGCCATACAATAAAATGGTATGAACAAGATTCACCACCAGATCTAGCTTGTAATAATTAAAAAAGGAAGTGAAAACATGTCATGGGCTGAGAAGCTCTTTCATTTATAGCTCTGTATTGCTGTCTCGGGTGAAAGAACCACCTCCCAAATACAGTCCACAATTTAAATCCCAACCACCTTCTGGCCAAGAAAAAAAACCAAACAACTATAAACATGTCCCCCTCAAAATTTTTTTGTAGTGGTTGGATTCACTAAAACCACCATGTATTGTAGTGGCTAGAACAGAAGAACAAAGTTTCTAGAGTATGAAACAAAGTTTGTGAACATGTCCTATGCCCCTCTACTCTTAGAATGCCTCATACAACAGCAGCAGCCCCAAGCTGGCAATTTACCCTTTATTAATAGTTAATGAATTTCCATTGCGTAGCTGATACACACGCAAGATGTAAGCATCCTGAGTGCAACTGACTAGCATGACTAAAAATTCAGCACACCAAAAAATTACATGATGTCAGTCCAAGGGGGAGTACAATTCTACCTAAGGAGACTGGCCCATGGGAGAAAAAGAAATGTAAAAAAGAGAAACCTTGCCATATGTTCAAATTTCAACCAAGAGTAAAATTGAAGCAAATGGCAGGAATTATATGCTTGCCATGAGGCATGAAGCCAGAGCTAAAAGAATTGCCTCTATTCAGTGTCTCCGCTTCAGAAAGGAGGAGTGGATAAACAATTAGACAATGTGCTCGGTGTACAATTTCATTGCCTTGAGTCAGAAGTGGTAGGGACGTGTAGACCAGTACTCTTGGAAAACCAATGCTTGCCTTGCATGGGGATGAGATTCAATACCGCCACTTCTGACCCATGAGAAACAAAGAAACCTGGCAGAGACTGAAGAGCACTCCCTCCCCATGCCGTGCCGTGGATACCACTTACTTCCAAAGCATTCAAACAGCCCAGAATGCCTGCCATGGCTCTCCAAGGCCAGTATCAGACTAAAGGCATAGTGCAGTAAACAGAGGGAAAACCCATTATAAAACCCTTTGATGTGTGATGGGGTATTTCCATACTTAAGGCCTTCACAAGTACAGTCCTCAGCCAGGACTGAATGTAAGCTGGGCTCACTACTTTATTCACCTATTTCTGTAGACACTGGCCCTCCTCCAGATACTGCTGGTGCTTTTCAAGCAGGCTGTGCTTTCCAGCAATACCCCTCGTGTGCCTCCAGCAGCTGTCCCGGGCCTCCACAACAGCGTGCTGCCTTGGCTGTGAATAGCCTGGCTGTCCTGCCTGGCACAGCGATGCCAGCTGAGCACCATTGTAGTAAAATGCCCGGATTTTGGCCTAAGTCTTTAGCTGCTTCTTAAAGAACCCTCAGCTCCAGGTCTCAGCCCCCCAGTAACACACACTATAGAAGATAGCACTCCTTTAAGCTGGGCTTTGCAGCACCTGTGGGTTGTTCTCATTCTCCAGTCCCTAGCTGAGCCATAACACATGTAGTAGGAAAAGGCCCATCCAGGTACCACCCACCACCTAATGTCAGCACCCTTCCCAAGAAGTAGTTCTGGTTCAAAGCTACTTTTTACCAACAGACAACTGGCAAGAGTGGATATCCACTGCATGATTTAATCCACCTTCCAGTTACTAGGTGAGCCTATTACTTCTTTCCACTGGTCTTCAAAACTGATGTAACATTAATGTATAGTCTTATTTGCTTGAGATCCTGAATCTCACTTGATACGCTGTTGCTATCGTCTTTCTGGGCAGTGTTGCACAAGAGAATTTCACATAGAGTTTCACAATTCCCAAAACTAGATTGTGCTGGGAGTGGAAGTAGGAGATGGGAGGGAAGAATGCGGATGCTTGACAGAATGAATTCAGGGTGGCAGAGCCAGGGTGATGCATTAGAACATCGGATTCACTTACAGACTCAAAACCAACGACTGAATACCTATTTTCCTTATTTTACACCCCTGTTAGATATTTGCTACTATGTTTGTCACCTAGTGCTATCCTTTTGGGGGACAGAATGAAAAACAAAAGACAATATATCCTGTTAATAAGGCAAAAGTCAACCAGTAATCTCCAAAATCCCTTACTTTGCTCATAAAGACATGCATGACGTCTCCTGCTCCTCTCTCTTGCCTTTGCTGCTACATGTACTCTCAGTTCTTCTTTTACCTTTTCTTTCATTCAATTAGCTTCCTCTTCCGAAAAAGTCCTTCACCAAACAGCAACCTGGCAAATCCATCCTTACCATAGTGAGTTCAAGAGCCAAACCTACTGCAAGTGAAGCATACCGCAGGTGATGAAAGCTCTTTGTGACTGGGTGGCATGAAAAGATTTGCACAAAGGTGCTGTACTGGCCTGACTGACAGACCCCTCCCAGGATCTCTTTCTACTTCCTCTTCCTGCTGCACATGCCACTTGGGTACTGATAAGGATTACTTATTTTCATTCACTTGTAACAATGGAAAGAAAATGCATCACCTGTGGGAGATAAAATACACAGAGATAACCATTCTTGGTTTTACTGTTTCTGTGAAGTTTTTGAATCCTAGAAAGGACGGTTTTCCTTCCTTCGATGAATGTCTACTGCAAGCATTCTCTGCCTAAGGACTTCTCCCCTGGAGAAGACAAAAGTTGAAGTACAAATCCTGTCCTAAGGTGACAGGCTCATTTTTTTTGCTCCCCATCTCCCCTCCAGTTCCCTCCTTCCCTGCTTCAAATAAAGAGATTCATCTGAAATTAAATTAGAGACCCACACATCCAGCTGTCAGGCACAGTCAAGCATAATAGCTCCTCAGCTTCCTCCAGGGTCCTAAATCAGAGAGAATAACCATGTTTTGTAAGACTGTAGCCCTTGCATAAAATACAGACCTGCCCTTTCTATCATCCATGGTTGAGATCTGGTGTGGGTGGAAGAAAAAAAAAAAAGAAAATCCTCCACCTCAAGTTGCTGGTTCATGGACATTTTCTAGTTTTTTGGTTTTTTTTTTTCCCTATATTATAGACATATAAATATAGAGTATTTGGGCAGAACATTGCCTTAGGAAGAAAAGCAAAGGTATTACGCTACAAAGCACCACTGCCCTGATATTACCAGCAATTCTGTACACGAATTCATTTACCAGAAGTGTTTCCTTTACATTAGGTACCAACTGTGGCCAAGTCCTTTTTGCTCAAAGAAAGTAACATGCAACAAAACTATAATTCCTTACTAACCCTCATGTAAATTAGAATAGAAACTCTTTCTGAAAATAGCAACTTGAGGGTTCAAGTTTGTGAGAAGTGGTGAAACAACTATATGACAATGGAAGTCCCAGGAACTCGTCACTTTTGAAAAGGGAAAGTAAATACCAAGTTAATTTGGGTTACTAAGGTGTTTTTGAAACCCTTACCCTCTATGCAAGTAGGCCCAATGACATAGGCCTTATGCTCCCAGGCTTCCTAAAGGACAAGGAATGCAGGCCCTGTATAGACATCCACAAAATACTGAGTAAGATTATGCTTTCTAGTGAAGTGCATCAATTACAGCAGCATGATGTGGAGAAAAGATGCTGGTCAGTCTTCCAGCTACACTGGTTCATTCCAACATCTCATCCCAAGGCTAACTCTAAAAATGCTTACCATTTACCATCCTGACAGTGATTGCTTGAAGGAGCATTTCCTTGCCTGGGAAAAATTTTCAGAATGACATAAATCATAGTCGTCTTACCTCTACTCACTTGCCTTAGTAACAGTTCTTGCATTAATCTATAGTTACTATCATGGGGACTGTTACACATTTGACTGAGGGCAAAGGAACACGCACAGGGCCCCACGCCCTAAGGGTCTTCATTAACACTCATCTATTGCAAGAGCAGAACTGGCTGTCATTACTGAATGGCAATTTCTAGAAAACATATTCAAAAACAACTCAAGACTACACAGTGATCCAGATGACTTTGTAGAGAAACAGCAAGCATCTATATAAAGATCGTTAAGTTATGCCCTTTTCCACTCAGTTCTTAATTCTTTTCAACATTTGAATGTTTGCTTCCTAAAATACTTTGGGGGAGGCAAACAACTCACAGCAAAGTGACTTCCCTTCCGTTGCCCTCAGAAATGACCATTTTCCTCTCACTGAGACAGCTTCCAGCTAAATTAGGTGAAGTGCAACTCCCAGAAAGTTAATGAAATCAAAGGCATTTCTTCAGCCTTCCTGAGCCCTTGACAATTCCCTCCCCTCCTCTCCTCACTGTAGACAAGCAAAGCACCAGATGCTCTCCTTCCTCTCTTCACCAAAAGCCCAGCTCTGAAGGCAGCAAGACTCCTAGCCCTTCCTCCTCCTCCTCAGCCATCACGGTCACACCAGCTGCTCACAAGACAAATGTTTTCCACTGCCTTCTCTCCTGTCTCTCAGCCTGTGCCTTAGTACCTGCTGAACTGGGAAAACCCTGTGTCTCCTGCTCATTTTAATAGTAAGATCTGTAGCAAGAGGGATTTTCCTGCAGCCCCCAGAGTCTGTCAGCACTGCACTGCTTCCAGCCCCGAAGTGCCATGCTTCCTGGTGGAAGCAGCCCTGGCAGAACCTCAGTTCCCTGGGAAGAGTCTGAACCCCGTCCAAAAAAGCCTAGCAACACATCAAGCAGAACAATAATGTAAAAAGATAGTTATAAATTAGTTACTTCTATTAGGCAGAAATATATTAACTAAATGCAGCTAAAAAAAAAAGTAAATTTCTTGAAATATACTATACTACTGTATAGCAATGTAACTAGAATAAGCTGATGAAGACCTAAACACAGGGCAAATGTTAACTCACCATGGTTGTGAAGACCTAGGAACACCAAACTATAGATACTCTAGTAGAGAAAGGAAATATTCGGGAGTGTTAAATGGGTCTTAGACAAATCTTAAAAAGATTTCTCACCACTGTAATCAGAGAATTAAATAGCCAATCTTATTGTGTTATTGGGTTATTTGTGGAGATCCTATATACCACCAGACACAACAGAATGACGGAACTCCATTGTACTAAGAGCTCCTCTTCTGTCCCTGACATAGAGCCTTGGCTTTTGCACTAGCTCGCTGGAAAGATGCACCTCTGCAAATATTTATCGGGCCTTAATTAAACAGATGTAAGGCAGAAAGGGCAGGGGCATGCAGCTAAAAATGAATAGGAAAATTAAGGAAAAGTGACGTGGTGATCCTACTCCAGGATGGCAGGAAGTAATAAAGGAGACTCTTGTAATAGTTTTCCCACTGAATGCAGAACTGTAGAACTTCCCTATTCCGCACACTGCATAAACTATGAACAGGAAATATTCCTATGAGGTAAACTGTAATATTTGCTTATGCAAAATTTACAGTCGGCTTTTCAAGCCCTTCCATTTCCTGAGTGTAAAGCATTTTTGTTTACACGGAACATGCTAGTTAACAGTGTAATGTTTTATTGCTCAAATCCTCTCCGAGACCTATTCCATAGGCTTTGTCTGTAATTGTGCCATTTACTTACTACAGTACATTACATCTCTTGAAATATACATGAACAGTATGTG
The DNA here is from genome assembly GCA_011075105.1 of Heteronetta atricapilla. Classification (NCBI taxonomy): domain Eukaryota; kingdom Metazoa; phylum Chordata; class Aves; order Anseriformes; family Anatidae; genus Heteronetta; species Heteronetta atricapilla. The sequence continues at coordinate 5,767,694 of CM021740.1, forward strand.
TGCCGAATACAATGGGGACTTTGTACACTGGAAATATTCTTTGGGCTACGAGCACTGAGCTCAAGGGTTGGAGGAGAGGGCCCCATTACAATCCTGTATCCTCACCCCATGGTTCACACCAGCCTCCGAGATGCATTAAAAATGCTCATTGTTTGTGTGCCATTCACTGCTTGCAGAAAATCTTTCCAGTCTTCTCCACAAAAGATGGAGTAAAGCCTGTAGTATGTATGATGTATCCCCTAAAGCAAGCTTCGGGAAACTAAGAGATACTGAATAGAAGATGGTTCTCCAGACTCAAGATGGTGATTAACTGAGCAACTCTTTACTCTTACTATTATTTTTGGAATATTTAGCCTCTCCCTACCCCCACTGTTTCCTTTTACTTCCTTCAGTTTTTCTTCTTAAACATTTTTGTTCTCTGGATGCTCACTAACAGCTCTCTGCGTGTACATCGTGCTTTCTGTCTGAACTGTAACTGGGCAATGCAGACTCATGCCGTTGGCTGATTTAGGATGAACACCTAGTGGAAAAAGGATAAATAGGACAGAAGAAAGGAGAGAAACTCTGATCTTTTTCTTTTTGCTTCCCTGTTAAGAACACCTGTTCCTAACAGGTTGTTTCTGCCAACTGGCACAATTCCCACTGAAAGAGAAATCAGGGGTGCAGTTTGGCTCTTTTCCTACTCTGGAGGCATCTGCATCCTGTTTTTTTGATGAGAAGCTGTTAGACGCTGACCCCGGACTCCCTCCTGCATGGAGAAAACCACAGCTCACCTTCTCTTTTGCTGAGGATGTGCTGTTGTTAACTGCCTCCGCATCACGTTGTTTGCTGTTCCCTGATCTGATGGATTTCTCACCGGGGAAATCCCCTAGCCCAAAGAAAATCTGTTGTTCAAAGATGAGCTAGGTTGTCAACCCTCTCTTTATGCAGTTACTTTGAAATGCAAAGGCACCCTCTCCACTTCTGAGGGTGCTGTGAGTTCTAGACAGAGTGTGTATACTCTGAGTTATAATACATGCATTAAAATCTTTCACCCCAACAATTGCATTGTCATATTTAATATTTTCACTATAGCATTTCCATGTGTTAAGTATCACCACTGAACTGCCTGTACAGTGTTATTTCTGAAAGGTACTGCAGGTTACAACATTCAAAACACACACTATGAAAAAATCTAACTTAGTTACTTAACGTGGGCTTCTAATTTACAAACAAGTGCTGTCATGGCAGTGTACTAATTAGCACAAGTAACTAAACTTGCATCCTTACTTTGCCTGTACACGATTTCTGTTGCAAACATCAGCCTTTATAGAGTAACTGAAAAACTAGACTGTTAGGGGATTTGGGTGGCTGAACATGCTTTGTTAGTCATGTTATTTCCCTTATTTTGAGGTGCAATGTATTAGTTAAGTACTATGGAATAACTATGTTGTGATCAGAAAGGTCCTTGCTGTTGGAGGCTGCAGAGTATAGCCCACTTTAGTTCCCCAAAGAACATCCCACTCATTGATGAGATTTATTAGGATTTCTTTTCCACACAGTTCTTGTAAAACGCATTACATCATGTCATCCCCTCACTGTGCTTTGTTCAGCATTTGCGTTACACAGAACGATGAAGAACTGATAACCAGCCAGAACTGCCCCGTGGCGTTTTGCTGTCACCACAGTGGGACAAGCACACCCTTGTTCTGGGCCACTGATGACCAGAGCCATGGTTCGAATGAACCCTGATGTGCTCAGCTGGGCAGAAGAACACTGGCAGCTGTGAGATCAATGCATGCAATTAACCAGCACCTGCCATGCAACCCTCGCTCATGACATAAAACTATCCGCTGGTAAGCGAGAAGGCTAAAAACAGAACCACGTTGGAGAGAATTAGACAAGCAACTACTGCACTGCCTAGGTATTATTTAGTAAAGCACACTAAAAAGCAGAAAATGAATGTAAATTTTATGAAGGCAAAAATCTACCCTTCCTAGCAGGTACAGACAGAAATAGCTGCAGAGACATTGTGGGTGGGGTTCCACTGCAGACATTTGGCAGGAGATGGTAAGATAGGGTTTTGAAAGAGCTACTCACAGAATGCACCCAAAAGCTAAGGTGGTTGCTATTACATAGCCCATTAAACCTTTCACCCCTTCTGGTTCCAGAAGGGATCCCAAATTGGGAACCTGCAGGTAAGTCTTCATCCTCAACGCAGGTGGCTATCAGCATGTTATATGCTGATTGTCACTGAACTCATCTTCTTACTGACCAAGGTTTTCCATTTTTAATACACAAACTACCGTAGGAAATTAAGCTTCTCAGACGGACAGTGAATGTCCCCAGCACTGAATGTATTCAACCACCTGCCTGCAGAGAATGCAAGCCAATTGACTAGCTGATCTAGCTGGACCACTTTTACCACTACGTTTTTATTGCTGAAAAAAGATAAATGCAAAAGAAAGCTAGGTTAAGAGCAAATCAACTAACGCACTTAGAAAACTATCTGTAGTTATATTCTAAATACATTCTTCAGTCAGTTCTGTCTAAGCCCTCTTACATTTGGTTTCCTTGAATACTTGAGTGAATGTATTTGATTTGGATGAATGATAATGCTCTGAAGAGCTAACTTACACAAACCAACAAATGTGAACTTCAACATATACTCAAAGTAAATTCCAGATTACACAACTAATCTGCAACAATGCAAATTGTGCACTGGAACTCCATGTTGCTGGTGCTTTCCGATGGCAGTTAGAGTCAGGAAATGGAAACTATTGCATGAATTAAGAAACTAACCAATAACACAAATTGCAAATTTTCACAATTAGCTGTCTATAAGCAATTTGCACACCAAGAATAATTCCCTAGCTCAGTGTGTGAACAGTGTTAAACAGCAAACCACGTCTTGTAATACATCCACTGGCAGCTCAAGAATAAGCAGACAGCTCAGTAAGCACCTGAATTACAGAATAAGGATTTCCTAGGGACTTTGGTGGGTAGTCACTGATACCCAAATTGGGAAAAAGTGTCGCAGCTTCCCATCAGCCCGGAGAAGGACCTGTCCTCCAGACACTCACCTGTTTCCAAGGGACATCTTTGCAGCTGGTTGTTTTTAAATTGTGTTGTTGAATTTGGTTGAACTCACAGAACAAGCTCAAAACCTAAGCAGCAAACAGCCACAAAATAACTGAGTAAGTCTGGGTTCCATAGAGAAAAAAAATATATAAAAAAAAAAAATAAAAGAAATACTATGGGTATGGATTTTTACTCTCTTTTTCCTTGAGCAAAACTTGTATGGTGACTGCATTGGTTCCTCTGTCTTCTAATGATTCTAATGAGGTCTAGATCTTCCTTCTTTCTGCTCAAAGACATGTCTTCATATACTTGATGAAATCCCTCAAGTCTTATGAGCCAGGTGCCTTTGATTTCAGCTGAATTAGAAACAAGACAATACACAAAAAACACTAAAGGGTTCCAAGAACTACAGCAACAAACACACTAATCATTTAAGGACAGAGGAAGAGTTTTAATGATTCACCCTTAATGTACAGTTCCTTTTGCACCATGAAGCTATTTGTTAACTCTGCTTTACAGATGGCACGTGCTGTTCCTTCAGGGTGGGACGATCAGCTTGAATGACAAATGTGGAAACACGCAGTGTAACTCCTAGGGCAAACCATTACTGTGAAAAGTCACTCCCTGATCCTGGCAAAGCCCATTTAAGCCTGAGCCACTGAGATAATCACTGGAAGTGGTAAGCCTTTCCTTAAGGATATTACGTGATTTCAGATGTTTACAGCATGCAGACCAGTAGGCGTGCAAAGAAATCTTCTCTCAGTACATTCATTCCAGGGAGATAAGCAATTCTAGTACTCCCAAAAGAAATTTCTGTCTTACAGCTCGTAGCACACATCCCTTTTTTAAAATAAGTTAAAGAACTGGTAGTTTAAAAGGAAGAAATTGCAACCAGGAATTTACAAAAGGAGTGGTTTAGGTCTCCAAAACTACGTAAAAAGTACCTAAATAAGCAACCTGGTTATCAAAATGTCTGTGTGCCCAAGAGCTCTAAGAAATGGATAGCACTGAAACGACTATGCAGGGACATACTGGGAGGTTTGGAAACATGTGGTTTAGCTCCATCAGGGCCAACTGCTATAGCTCAGGCTCCCGTGTCATACGAAATGTACAACTATCCCCCACTGCTTGGGCTTCTTGGAAGTATCTCTAAGTTTCTGCAGAATGCTTAGTGAGATTGATCGTTTCGGTACTTCACACTACAAAGTGAGCGTTCTGGTAGTTTGATTACACATTTCTGCAGTTGCCCTTCTCTGCTTTAGAGATACGGTACATGTCTTGTTTCAGAAACTGACTCAGACAGGAGAGGAGAGAATATTGCCATTTTAAAAAAAATGTTGTTTTCACCCAGTGTCATTGAAAAAGAACTACTTTGAAATCTGTCTACGTATCTCATTTAAACCCTGTGTTTAGAATGCTCCATCTAATGACATAAACTCTTGGCTTTCCAGGTGCCAGCTAAACCTGTACCCTGTGCCTGGGCATTTCTGCAAATGTACAGATCAGACTTCCCAGTAATACAGAAGGGCATCACAGTTCTCATCCTAGAACAATAACTTTGCTTGGCTGGGCTTCTTCTAGTTTATGTTAGCTTGCCACATGGATTAAGTACGGGCATTTGTGAATTGCTGTGAATTAACAACCTATCTGAGTCAAAATAATCCACATTTTAGGCAGCTTCAGGGCTGATATTCAGGCTTCAGGATGTAGGTGTCAAGGTTACTGTGAAGATGAGGAGAAGTCCTAACACTGTCATGGCAGTTGAGAGATGCCGGCACTGTGGCTGAGGAGCAGGAGACAGGGACCAGATGCAGGTCCCTGATCATCTGGATTCAGAGCAATATGGGCAACAAATAATCAGAAAATGAAAGAAACGCAGAACATAAATTCATAAATGGCTTCTGCTTATATGACATCATACAAATGCTGCATTTAAGCTAGTGCATGCGCTAAATACAGATGTAATGAATCACAGAATTTACAGTGACACCAGGCAGTGAAACAACGCACACTCACAGATGGGAAAGAAAGGTTGGCTTAGCTTCTCAGGCCCACTTTCAGGGAGCGGGATTATCTGCTGGATAAACCTCCTTTGCAGAAGTGGCAATTAAAGTTCTTGGCTGCAGAAGAACTGATAATGGTGCCAAAGGGGTAAAAAAAAAAAAAAAAAAAAAAAAAAGAAAAAACCACCTCAATTCAAGCAAATCTCCCACTGGCACCAAAAAATCCATATCAGAGCAGATGTCAACTGTAAGACAGTTTAATAAGAGAAAACCAAATACAAAACAAAAAAAAAAAAAAAAAAAGAAAGGGAGTGTAACAGCAATTGCTCACCACCAGCTGACCAGCCGACCAACAGCAACCCCTGGAAAACTCCCCCACAGTTCTATTACAGAGCATGATGTTACATAGTATGCAACACCCTTTTGGTCAGCCAGGGTCAGCTGTCCTGGCTGTGTCCCCTCCCAGCCTCTTACCCATCACTGAAAAGGGGCAGAGTGAGAAGCAGAAAGCCTTGACACTGTGCAAGCACTGTTCAGCAATGGCTAAAGCAGCAGCGTATTGTCAACACCATTTTGGTTACAAACCCAAATCATAGCACCATAGACGCTGCTATGAAGAAAATTAACCCCACCCCAGCCAGACCCAGCACAGGGACCCACCTGCAGACTGTCAGAACAGAGTGAAGTTGCCAACAGCGGCTACCCACAGGACACTCAGCCCTCAGCTGCGCTGAGTAACTGCTTCCAGAGGAGGGGAACCCATGGCTAGGGGCCTTCCTTCTGCTTCAATGAATTCGTAAGGCATACATTTACTGATTTTATTTTTTACACAAAAATCAGGGAGCTGATTTTATGTTGACTTACACAGAAGGGTGTGTAAACAAACAATTCCCTACTCAGCTTCCTCAAGTGATCACTCCTCTTAAATCTCCATTACACCCTCACCTCCATGTCCAGGTTCAGACTACAAATAATGGTTTGCCATGGAAAACAGCCATTTTCTCACCTATGCATTCTCCACTGGGATGCACAGCTATCAGCATTTTACCATCTCATTATGCAATGTAAAAGATTTTTCTTCACTGCAGGGGCCCAATTTGGAGATATCAGAAAACAAACAAGAGAAATCCCCAGTCCAGATTTAGTTTTCATTTTAACACAACTATACATACCAAATGCCAATTAGCCAGCATTACGTCCATTTTACCAGCATCCGATCTCTTCATAATGCTTTTATAAATACAAAACACCATTTTTTTGACCATTGACCGTTTCAATAGGCCCAACATATTTGCAATCTGCCTCAAACAGTATATTGTAAAAACATTCAGCTGAATATTTTGCAATGGTATTTGCACCTGCAATTCATTGCTGGCTTGCAAGCATAAACATGAATAAAAGTTACACAATGTTTGTTGAATAAAATACTAGGTCAATTCACTCATTTGAGAGCTTCCTGGTGACATTTGTCAGTATTTTCTGTGGTTTTGAATGAAAAAATGCTTACCGAAGTGGGAACATGCAATATTCAACTCACGTAAAAAGTACGCTTAAGCAAAGAGTTAGAAATAATAAATGGGTAAATCATAAGAGACCAAATCAGTATTGAAATCAGTTAAAAACAGCTGAAAAGAATGACTGTGGACCAAATCCAGTGGAAGTGATTATTTTCAAGGCATGACTACTACTTCATCACTTTGTGTTTTATTGATGGCAAAATTTAACCCAAGTCTCAGACTTCTGTTAGAGAGACCGAAAATTCAGGATTTTATGTTTCACCTTCCCATATTTTCCTTACCTGAATAGCCTGTTTTTCTCGGGTGAGCATTATTTGACTTGATATTTTCATTTAAGAGAATTTACTTTAAAAAGAAAATGATTCCTCAAATATAGGCACTAGATTTCAACATTCTAAGTTCTATGAAATATTTATGGCACAAAAGTTACATTTCCCAATATTATTAAGTTTTGACAGCCTCTACGTGCAGAGGAGAGAAGAGTGCTATGAGGAGAGAAGCCAGAGGTGTCTACATGCACCACCTTACAGATTTGTCCAGAAAAGTCAGAGGCAAGTCCTGCTTTGTTCTACGGGCATAATTCGTGCACACAGTGGCTGTGATGATAATGTGGACAGACTCACTAAGACTCGCACTAAGGTGTTTTCATCTTACAGCTACTGTGTAGGAATTGAATGGGGAGAGAGCCTGCATGGCCTTTCACTTTCTCCGTTCTCCTGAACAGCTTCTTGAGATGATGTAAAGTAGCACGAATTCACTTTAGTCCATACAACTTGAGCACTTTACACTTTTTGCAAGTGACTCACAGGATCCAAAGCAGAAGTATATGAAAACAGAATAATTTTTTGAGCAAACTCATGCAGCAAGAATACTGACAAAATGCCTGTAAAATAAAACTGAATGTTTAGAACTTATATTCTCAGGAATAGGAAATTTTTCCTCAGTGAAAAATTATCATCCTTTCCACTCACAAAATTCCTGCTTCAGACTGTCCATATATTCATTTTGCGTGTTGCAGACTTCCGCTATCATTTACTTTATAAGGATGTGATACTCCAGCATCCTTGTAACAGGTTTTATATCATTATAAAAAAAATAATAAATCTTGCTATTGCTCAATTTCTTTTTTCATTTTTTTGGCCATGCAAAACTGTATGAGCTGATTTGAAGCATCTGTATCAGGACTTTGTTATATTCTGTTTAAAGTTCTGGTTAACAGAGTTCATAAAACTAGTTTAACTTCACAAAGTATTTCAGAGCTTCTCGTTCCCGTAATTTAAAACAATGAGTTATTTTGGGAGGTGCAGAACAGGGTGGGATTTGATTTAAAATTATTCTGCTGCTATGCATTTGTAGCTAAACAAGACTCTAAACTATTTGTTAAGAAAACACTAAAACAAAACAAAACAAGCAAAAGACTGACAGAGCCCAGGCTGAATTATTTGAGCAGATGGAAAAATAATGCCCTAACAGACAGATAAATTCCCACCTCAGTCTATGGGACAACTGCCTGCAGCTGAGAACACAGCAGCAACAACCCAATAAAGAAAACTGAAGAGGGATTAGATTATATTTTCATTATTTTTTTATTGATCTAAAATTCAAAATTCAGCTCATTTGGTCAACAAGTCAACAGCTGCAGGATATTCAGCAGACGTGTATTTAGCATTTATCATATACTTAGATAAATTAACTTTCCCACTTGTTCTGAGAAATTAAATGCACAACAAATAATAATAATGGACAAATAGGCAAATACGTTATCATTACAAGAAAAAGTTTATAACTAGGTAAACTTCTGTAGGATCTTTTTGCACCACTGACCTCATGACTGATACGTGTTACAAAAGAGCATCACCACTGCTGTTTGCAGGGAGGCTTCACTTCACACAGAAGCATTTTGTATTTGCAACCCTGCACTAAAACCCGTAGACGAGTCCATTGGGCAGCTGGAATTTTCACGTCCAGATGACAAACACAACACACCCTGCTCCTGTACGTGCAACGAAATAGCAACCTCTTCAGGTTAAGTGCTCCAGGAGGGAACATTTTTGTCCTCTGGCCAGCTATTATCAAGGCAGAGACACATTTTTATTCTTAGTCCTGCTTTTTAACAAAGCAATAACACCCCCCCCCCCAACCTGGCTACATGTATCTTCTGAATATGACTAAGTTTTCTTTCACATTAAAAAGCCTTTCTGGTATGAGCAACCATCACAACACCGCTCTTTCCCAAATGAGGAAGGCACGCCCAAAGGGTTCAGCCAACCAAAAAAAGAAGCAACTTCTCACGAAAACAGACCCGTCTTCCTCTGCCCGCCGTTACCAGGCTGGCATGGAGCCAGTCCCCACATAGAGAGCGAAACAAGCTCTCAACCACAGCACTGCAGAAGTACTAGAGAGTTCATGCAGTCCACTGGGGACGGGGTTATGACTATTAATTTCACATGAGAGGCACTCCCAAATAACAGGAGCAGCTACCAGAACGAGGCTTTAAGCTAAAGACCTGTGTAAAAAAAAAAAAAAAAAAAAAAAAAAGTTAGGATCCCTCCTTACCATCAGCTCTGGCCAGCCGCTACCTCCTCACTCCTCACCGTCCTTCTGCTGCCCACAGGCCCAGCAGTCCTGTGACATGGCATCTTCTCCCTCCTGGCCAAAGACTCCGAGGACATGGTGGGCTGTGTCCCGCCTGCTCACGCCCCAAACCAAGCAGTAGGAGCACGGCACGGTCCCAAAGTGAAGCCATCAGCCATCGAGAGGCCCTCAACACAACATGGCGCCCAGGGCTTCCTCCACAGTGGAGAGTCACACGCAGTATGTAAGGTCTTCCCTGATTGGCTGCTCTACCTCCTTCTGGAGCCCGCCAAAACATGGCAGCCAATCGCACCTCCCGGCTCCCATCGAGGGGTTTCTCCTCAGGGCAGGTGGCCGGCAAGAAACGGTGACAGGACGACGCCACGGGCCTCGGGCGGCCCCTGCCCGGCGGCGGGGCCGGGCTGCACCGGCACTTCTCGGCCAGAGGAGGCGGCTCTGGGTCACCTGCTGCCCCGAGCAGCGGCGGGCAGTGCGGCCGGGACAGACTGCAGGCAGCGCGGGACGAGGCGGCGGCGCCGAGGCGGTAGGAGAGGGACCCGGCAGGGCTGAGGGGCAGCGCCGGACAAGGCGCAGCAGAACCCCGATGGGTGCCGGGGCCGTCTGCGCCTCCCTTCTCCTGTTCCTCTTCTCATTGAGAATCTGGACCCCAGACCTGCCCTCTCCTCCCTCACCACGGCCCCTGTTTCTCCTCGGGGTGGGAGAGCGGAGGGGTCGCTGCTGCGGGGCTCGTTGTGAGGAGCTGCCAGCTAGGCCTGCTGCAGCCACCCTCAGCTAATATCTCCTCATGAAAAAGTTTTCCCTGGGTTTTCTTTAGGAATAAACAGAGGAGTTTGAAACTCAACCTTTATTTGGAAATGTGTGAACGTTTCCTGTAGCCATGATCAGCAGAACAAATGGTTTGACGTGTCTGCATCAAAGTGATGTGGCACGTTGCAGTGTGAAACCACATCTTCCCGTGCTGGTGGCGTGCCCTACTCTCCCTTGGCTGCAGGGACTCAAGTCCTGCAGAGTGCCACAGGATGCACTGTGAAGAGAACAGACATGGAGGGCTGCGGTAGACACAGGTTGCCAACAGGTTTGACCCAGAGGGGAAGCAGTGCATGAGCACCCAAAGCACAGCACCTATAAAGTGCAGTGGTAGCACTGGCACATGTTGTGCCTGAATAAGGCATTTTCACATGCATGAAACCAACTTTTTACTCAACACCAAAACTATTTGAGTTTCTGCAACAGATGTTCGCTTCCTTCCACGTCCCCTCAAACTCCAAAACTTTCCATCCAGAAAGGCTTTCAAAGCAGCCTTCCTGGTTTCTGAGTGGCTCTGCCTCAGAGGAAAGGTCCATCTGCACTAATGACAGAAATTTCCTAAGAATTAGTCTAGAGAAAGAACACGATCCAACCAAAGGTAAGAAGCATCACGGAATAACTGCATTCAGACCTGAATTCAGATGCATCTCTTTCTGTTTTAGTAAGCTGGTCACACACAACCCATTTATTCATTCAGGCATTAATCTCTACAAACTGGCTGAGCTGTTACCTCTTGGTAAATGAGAACAATAATAATAAAAAGCAATTTCCATTTGTACTTCTAAATACTTGAGGGGCAGTGGAGTGCTTTGATGGAGGGAATGGTGATTCCAACAGCGTATTATTCCCGGGGAGTCACCTAAACATGTGACAATTTATTAAAATCCTCACACGAACTCCATCCGTGTAGCTGCAGTCCAGCTGGCATACTCTCCCTGCTTTTTCCCCATCGCTCCTATGAGCCCCAGCCTCGCACCGTTTTAGCTCTCTACGTTTCAGCAGCGCAGCGCCGGTTAAGCCGTCCTGCGGGCGAGGCTCTCCCGCAGCACGCCCCGAGCCGCTGGCGAAGAGCTCCGCGCTGCGCGGCCCCGGGGCGCGCTCCCGCGGCGCGCCCGGCAGCCAATCGGGCGCTTCCTTTCACTTGCGGGGGGGCTTGGGGGGAGAGCGGGCCCGGCCCTGCGGGGGCGCGGGAGGCGGCCCGGCGGTGACGTCACAGCCAGATGTGGGCCGTGGGCACGCCCCCGCCGAGGAGCGGCCGCGGGAGGCGGGCGGCTGTCAGCGCGCCATGCACGGCCCGCGCCGGCACAGCCGCTCTCCTCTCGCGCCCGCGACGAAACGCCGCCGGTAATTGACGCCGCCAGCAACCAGCTGCCGCTGCCGGGAGCCGTCCGCTCGCCTTTTGCCTCTCCCACTGGACTTGGGCGCTTTTCTGGATTTAGGGACGGGCTGGGCATGATCGTCGCGGAGTGCAGTTTTGATGGCTGATAGATCAGACTTCTGCTGAGAGAGCTTAAGAAATAGAGGGGAAGGTCTGCTTGCCTAATCTCTTCTTTTAAAAAAAGGGAAAGAAGTGCTTTTTTTCCGGTTTGGATTTCTTTTAGAACTTATGAAAAATGGCAACAGCAGCGTATGTGGATCATTTTGCAGCAGAGTGCCTTGTTTCTATGTCCAGTCGTGCTATTATCCATAATCCCAAAGGGGAGCCTGATCCCCAACCTGATGCAGCAATACCTCCTTCGTCAAATGGAGAAGATAAGTGGGAGGTCAGAGAGACCGGGAAAGACAATGGATCGTCATTACTTGTGGTAGCTAGCATTTTAGCAGATCTGAACCAGCACGTCCCAAACTCACCCGCTCTCAAAATGGAAAAAACAGAGACCTTTGATATCACAGAACAAATACACATTTCTATCGCTCCTAAGGAGTTTGGGGAAGAAAGCGTGTCTTCGGCTGGTAAGCGTGGAGGAGGAAAAGCAGCCACACCTACTAGCCTGGCTGCAGTAACTGAGCCAAGCCCCAGACAAAAGAACAAACGCGGGAGAAGCTGGACTGACCCCGGATCACCCCAGAAAAAGCACAAATGCCACTATGTGGGGTGTGAAAAAGTTTATGGCAAATCTTCCCATCTTAAAGCTCATCTAAGGACCCACACAGGTTAGTTGCAATCCAGCCAAAGATTTATTTGTTACAGCTTGGTAATTAAAATGAATGTTGAAAAACAAAAACAAACTTGTATTTGGCCACCATTACGGTTTCATCTTTCAGAACTCAAGCTTGGAAAAAAAAAAAAAAACACCAAAAAAAGCCCTCTGGGAATAAACCCTTACTGGGCATAGATTCAAAGCTAATGTTGCCTTTCATTACTTAGTATCACAGGGGACGGAGCGTGGGTCATCTGTGTGGATCCTACCACACTAATTTTTAGTTGTTATTCTTGTTTGGTGCATCTTCAACTTCCCCTTTGCAATGCTTCTTACCCTCCCCCATCTACTTTTTCCAACACTGTGCTCCTTGTCAGTACCTTTATACCTGCTTATCACTTCCCATACAAGCATCAGTACTCGTCATAGTTTAAAATTAAATGTTCTAGAGGCACCCGAATGACCGTGTTTCTGTTTCTTTCTTTAGAAGGCATTTTTGTGAAGCTAGAGCAGGCAGGAAGGCAGTTGAGAGGCTGAGTATGAGTCACAAGGAGATACTGAACATAGATGTAGAGGGACATGGGCAGCTTCTGAAAAAGCTTTTATGGTAAAAACTGATTTCAACAACAAGAACAAAAACACATTTGAATGCAAACACTAACTTTTCCTGATCAGTGTTCACTTGTTGGTGAAGTCTCATCTGACTGCTTCTTTGTTGCTATCGTAACTTACGAGACATACACATCTAAAAAAAGTTGAAGTCTTGCAAGCACCATGGAAGTTACTGAAATAGTTAAGAGTACTATTTTGAAAAAGGCCCTGTGACGTGCCGTACTTGATTCCTCTGCCTTGTGTCGGGGAACAGGATGGCCTACAGTTGCGCAGGGAGCTCAAAAAACCGAGACTGATCTCTGCTGCAGATACTGGTCAGAGTGTCTATGACAAAGAACCACACAGATGAGAACAAACTTAGGCAAGCTGTTCAACTGAGTTATTTCAGACAACAAATTAGTTTACTAAAATCCCCAATCAGTTTGCTTATAAAGAATGTTAAGAAAAAGATCCTTAACATCCTTAACAAAATATTTAACAAAAGATCCTTAGAACTACACCTGACAAATGCCTCCCGAACCATCATAGCTCAGAAGTGGCAGCCTCACCCACACCAAACCAACCTCTTCAAGCATACCCAGCTTTTTCTGCTGCCTTCCTAGGATGAAGGAAGAGCTGTTCTAAACTGAGGATGTTTGCTTTCTGTGGCAGAGAAGAAAGCCCCATCAGGTTTAAGCATATGGATGGACAATTCCCTAGGCGGCGTGGCCAAAGGAACAGCATGTTCCTGGCACCCTAGGCAGCTTGACCCGCTTTGCGCTGTGCAACTGTTTCTTGCCTGTTCGGAATTCATGAGAAAAGGTGCTTGCACTCAGCTCTCAGGGAATTTTCTCCATTGACTTTCAGTTCTTTTGCAGTTATTTCTGGCCTTTGCCATTGTTCTAGAAGCAAAAGATAAACTTAGCCGTGTTTCTGGGCTCCCAAACCAACTGGAAACCAAGACAGGGAACTCCTCTCCCTGATAAAGAGAGGAGGGCTGGGCCACGTCCGCCCTGCAGGGAGAGGAGAGGGGGGAGTCGTGCGCTGGGCTGCCGCTGCTGAGCAGAGTCATTCGAGGACACTGGCTTGCCTCCAGGTTCTCTCAGTTGTCTTTTTTTTTTTTTTAACTCTTCACTTCCTGTATTTTTTCAAGATCTGCAGAGCTTAATTCATTCTTGCTGTAGCTAATGGCACAGAGAAAGAGAACCATGTGTGTAAGAGCTAGAGAAAAAGCAGGGAAGGGACTGGTTTTGCCCTGGGAGTGGCAGGACCCTCGGGGACTAGAGCTTCTTTGTTTTCTCCAGTGTCTGTGTGGGAAGCTTTAAACAAAGCTGCCAAGTTTTCCTCATTGCTGGCAACAGGTCTTTCTCTGTTTGGATTCTGTTTTAAACAGGCTTAAATGCCTTTCACTCATGTTGCAGAATGCTTTCTAGGGTGTTTGTGCTTTTTTGTTGTTATTGTTTTTTAAAGAAGTTTTGACAGGCTTGAAAAAAAGTTAATATATTGACGCTTGGAAAAGCTAACGGAACATGCAGTGACTACCAGACAGTTTTGTTTGTTTTAACTACAAAACACATAATGGCTTTTACAGGATTAGAACAAGGGTCTTGGGTCTCTTCTGCTTTCCAGTGTCCATAAACTTACTTGGGTAACACGTATGCATCAGCCTGCCAGATGGGTGGGATAACGGCTGTCCACCTCACCAGTGGAAGTACTCCAGTAGCACACAAATTGTACCTTAAACCTTTAAAGGTAAGCTGCCAGAATGACTCCAAAACCCAGCTACTAAGAACCCAACAGAATCTTCTGCCATGGATTAAAACTTTCCATGTGCTGTATGGCTACCCCAGGTGGTAGATAGGGGCAAACTGAAGGCTAAGAACAGTACTGCAGGCTAGAAGATACTGATGATAGCACTGGAGGTATTTGTATGGTGCATTTTATGACTTGCTTTAGAAGCTTGCTTGTCTTTGCTACTGTGCTCACATATTAAAGAGTTTCTTCTTCGTGTTCAGAGCAAAGGCAGACTTTGTTTTTGAGGTTATAGTGTGGCAAAGAGATACCTAACCTTGCAAGTATTACTCAGTTAAATCCAGTCCACATTGGTAGAGACTGAAAGCTGGCAGTGTTAAAGGTGGCGGTGTTTTCCGACTGTTTGTTTGGTGGTCCATGCAAAAATCTAATTGTTTTAGCCTGATTTTAATGCTCACATGTGCCAAGCAAACACAGTAGTCTACAGGATGCTTATTATCCTATTTCAAGCTGAAGAAACGAGGTGGAACAGCCAAGGAGGCATTATCTGCCTTTTGTCCTTAGGCCATTGCTCAGAGTACAGTGTTTTAGATTGAAGTGCCCTATTAGATCTGTATGTGCTAGAGCAAACTGTACTGTCTTGTACACTAGCAAGTTAAGCTAGCTCAACCTTTGGAATGCTTCTTCTTTATTAACTCAAGACAACCTTGAACAAGGCAGAAAATACTAGTCACCAAAGTCTCTGCAGTTCTCCCCCCAGCCTACAAACCCCTCCCCTCCTCCTAGGTTTCTTTTCATGTTTATATTTTCCACCCCACCCTCTCACTGGATGTCCTGGAGTTTAACATGATCATCAGCCACAAAGCCCTTGAAGTTTTAATGTTTACCAGAAGGTTATATTTAGTGTCAGTGGGTAATGTCAAGTCCAGATTCTTTTCCACTGAGGTTCCTGTGGACCTCAGAGGCTGTGTTGTGATCCACAAATGCAGCAGTCTGTCCCAAGCTGTAGTGATCCCATTGAGGCAAAAATTCCACTGGCTTACCCGCTTAAAAAAAAAAAAAAAAAATCGCCTCCTGAGAAAACTCATAAATAGAAAGAACTTTCAGAAAATCAGACAAAGCACTTACATGACAAAAGTTCTCCTTCCTCTTAAGCAGATTTTCAATGTGGGCTCACTAAAAAGGTTTGGAAATCCTCTGGAGTTGCTGGAAACCAGTTTGTCTCTGATATACCAGAGGGAAGAAACAGATGGTGCAGAACCAAATAGCCATCTCAGGCCAGGACCTCACAGAGCATTGTCAGGGACTGCTGTGTTCTGAGAGGCTATAGAGGGCACCAACTTATTGAATTACACTAAATACAAACACGTAGGAAAAAAGACTACATTTGGGGCAGGGATCTGAAGAATCCTGTATATTGCAGCCCTCCCCAAAAGCACTGTAACCTCTAAGAACTTTTAGCAATCTGCATTATGCACAGAGAAAGCACAAAATAAAGCTTTTAATTCTAGTGAGATTTCTTAACTTAGTAATTCTGCTCACTCTCCACTACGCCATAATGCAAGAGCAGGTTTTCAATTATTAGAACTAAATGTGTTTGCGCTAATTAGTATATACTAAAGATGTGGCCACCACTCTCAGGTGGAAGTATTACTGGGAGAGTCTGGCAGTGAAACAGACCTGTGGGCCAGGTGACTTAGCAGTGGCTCCTTTGTGCTGTTGCTTAACTGTCATAGCTGACTTCGCTGTGGCTGCCCAGGCATAGGAAGAGGAGGCAGCCACCCTGGATGCATTATTCTTGCTCACAGATGTCAGGTTGGGACTTGATGAGGAGAAAGTGGTCAAGACCTTTGTTGGTTTCTAGCTGGCAGATTGACTTTGGGCAGTGACATTTTAATTAAGCCTGCTTAACCTTGCAGTAAGGCAGTGCTAAGTGCAGCCTGACCTGCTAGAGGCACTAATTCAGGTAACTAGATTGAAGAAGGATGTGTTATTAGGGTAACTAGATTGAAGAAGGATATGTTATTAGGTATCTATTATTTTTAGTTTAACTTGGATTCATTAAGTATTAACTGAATTTGAGTAAGTAGAAGAAAATTACTTACTTCCATTCATTCGCTTGATTATCTTCAGTCTGTGTAATCACAGATTTAAGGGCAACACTGAAGAACCCATATGATTTTTTTTTTTTAAACTTAAGCACCATTTTGCCTCAGTTATTGTCATTTCCCTAAGCAGAATTTTTCTAATGAATTCATAACTCATTCAGGGGTATGTGAAAATGGGGAAATTCATAATATATTTGGTATTTGAAAGCAATCTTCTGAAATACAAAGCAATCAGACCTCATTCTCCCAAGTGTAACACCAGCATAACAACTAGGCTAGACAAAATTAAGTATTTGACCGGTGTTTAGATTGGTAAGGTTTTAAAAAGGAGGATGGTTTTCACTTTCAGTTCTAGTAAACCTGCTTTGTTCTGACTATATCAGTTTAAAGCGCAGCAGCAAAGAACAACTTCTTTGAATTTGGTCTGAATCAAGGTACCACCTCAGCGCATGTAAAGAAACTGATTGACAGGTATAAGGAGAAGCAAGTTCCCATGTCAGTCAAATAGAGTTTATGTTTTAGTATCTGGCAATTACCAGAAGCTTAGCCGGTTAGCTCAAAAAAGTGGACTAAATCTGGTGTAGGCTTCCTTTTAGCTTGCCTGTAGGCACACAGCGACTCCCGAAGGGGTGTATGCACATGGGTGGCAGGCAGGTCGTGTTAGTGAAGAACCAGACCTTTACAAGAGAAGGCTGCGAGAGGACAAATTTGATCTAATGCCTCCTGTGCCACCCAAGAGCAGCAGAAAACAGGGCTGCAGGTTACGCTTGGGTGGAACAGGAGGAAACGTGTGGGTAGCACTGGTTCAGTCCATCCTCTAAGCTAGCAGCTGGGCTGCACTAGATGCCAGGACCAAGCATGAAACTGCCCACGCTCTGAACGTGACACCAGAAGAAACTGGAAAGGTATTTCCCACAGGCAGGAGGACTGGCTAAGTGAATGTAGTCCTCCCCACGTTGCCCTACAGTCTCAGTTCTAGTGGCTAAGCTTCCTGTGTTTGACTTAAGTTAGAAGTTAGAAACAGTTGGCTGGCTAGCTTTGGATGCCTAACTCACTGCTGTTAGCATGCAGCCAGCTTATCAAAAAGCTCCAGGGTACATCTAGGCCACCCTGCCCTATAATGCTCTTCTACTGCCATCCATCTCTTCTCCTTACTGAGCATGACAAGAACACCTCTCATAGGTTTTTATTTCAGACCAGAAAGTAGTAGGCTCAGGACAGTTTCAAATGCTAGCCTCGTGAAATAGTCATCTTTGCAGCCTGACCCATAAGCACTCCCTCTCAGCAAGAAGTAGTTCAGTGCCTTCTTGAAAACTGATGTTCTTAAGTGGAAATAAGCCCAGTTTTAAGAACAACACAAAACTGCAAAGCACTGTTTTTGTTTTCTCAGAAAGAGCTCTGCAACTCCTGAGAAGCATTCTAACTCTTTCTAAGAATGTTTAAACACACCAAAAAAAGCATAGTTGAAAACAGAACAACTTTTTAAGGAGTCCTGCCAAAGCCCTCAGCCTAGCACTCAATTTCCAAGAATAAAGTTACTAGTTAAGAGTACTGATTCTAAGCCAGGACACAGACGGTTTGTGTTAATTGAAGATAACAAACAGTATGTACTCCAAATATTTTAGCCTTAAAAATTACTGAAATAATAAGTACAGGGCATAAAGTTCAGGAAGGAGTAAGCAGGTTTGAAAACTTACATTTTTCAAGATGAACTGAAGTCAGGAAGGCAAAATTGCTGCTGCTGCTCACTCCTTTTACCTGACTGGTTCAGGATTGAATAACAGAGTTCAATCAACTCAGGTGCAAAAGAGTTAGGGTTAAACTGATTCTGTGGGGAATCCAATTAGCTGACAGCTGTATTTACTACACACTTGAATAATATTACCTACAAAAAAGCCCTAAACCTCCTGACTGTTATGCAGGTTTTCTGTGAAAGACTTCTAACTCACCCCCTCACCCCTGTCTTTAATTAAATATTAATCAGTCAGTAAGGTCTGAATGATTAATGACAGGACAGGCCTGAAAGCTGTTCTCTTATCTATAAGATATGTATGTTTTGGATAGTTTAGAAGAATCATTGAGAATGAATTTGTACTTGTCTGGTTACCACAACCCAATGTGTAATAAAGCACATACTTAAAGAATCAAAAACTATGTATTACTCTATTTTGCAATGGGAACAAAGATATAAATTCATGGAATTGAAAAACACTGTGTCCTACCATAATAGTCATACATCCACTGAAGATCAGATTTTACTAAGAATTTACTCATTATTGTGGAAGTCAGTGACAGTTCTGCATCACTAAAGAACAAAAAACAAATTGAGCAAGTATTTCAGAAATTTGGCTCAGAAGGGAAGATTTCTCTGCCAACCCTGTTCCAGAAATAAAGCTGTTGATAATAATTGACAGAGTTTAGGTATTGGAGCCTACAAGCCTTTAAAGCAAAACTCCACATCTCATTATTGTAACTGATGGAGAGAGGATCTCCGAAGAAAATCCTCTCTTATTTTTCCCTCTTCACCACCATCTTTGAAATGGGTATAATCAGCATAGCTAAATAGTCTCTCTCTCTCTGTAATTTTTCTAACTTCTGCCTTTGCTGAGTGAGCAGAGGAGGAAGATGACAATCTGTGTAAAAGACAAAGGAGCATTGCTTACAGTCTGAGGAGGGACACGTGGCTATGGTTTGGCTGTTCCAGTCAACTTCATTCACAGAATACAGTGATCAGGGACATCTTTTCTACAGGGCACAAACCTCGGATATCTAATGGAAAAACGTGCAGAAATTTCACAGAACTCTATTTCCACAAACCATCTTCCTTTTAGCACAGAGGTGATGGTCTGGTCTAACACAATAACACCTGCTAATATTGAAAGCGGTAAGGGTGGATCACCATCCTGCTGCTCTCCTCATCCTAGAAACCTGTAGCTGGCACTTTCCTTCTCAGTAGCAAGTTCTGTCTTACAGAGTATACCAGCGCACAGTCCCTTAATGATGGACAGTTGCATGGGATAGCTGTGTTTGTATTAGAAACTCATCTCAGCCTTATAGAAAACATGTTCTGAATGACCTGTAGATGATTTTTGTGTGGTAGCACATACAATGCTTCTCTGCAGGACGCTGGAAAGTATGTGTATGTGACATGAGTCGTGCATAAACAAATCTTTTGCTAAACTGGAGTTCATTATGAAATAAAGTCAGTCAGGCTTCATCTGAAAAGAAGGTGCCTTTAACTATTTAAAACAAAAGCATTGCACTGTGTTATTGTCTAGTTGAACATGATTATGGCACGTCCAAGAGCAGAAACCTGGAACTTGTTTATATTGGACTTGTGGTTTCTGTTTCTGTTTTATAACTTAATAATGTTCAATTTTTTTCCGTCTCCTTCCAAACTTGGATCAGCTGTTTGGAAATCA
Source organism: Heteronetta atricapilla (assembly GCA_011075105.1). Taxonomy (NCBI): domain Eukaryota; kingdom Metazoa; phylum Chordata; class Aves; order Anseriformes; family Anatidae; genus Heteronetta; species Heteronetta atricapilla. Next base: position 5,787,690 of record CM021740.1, read on the forward strand.
GTAGTGACAGAGACAAAAATATTGTACTCTTGCAGAACAGTATTTAAATGCAAAGTAGCCTTTGAAGGGTCTTTCTGCAGTATTTCTAGAAGTACATATATATTGTTTTCCTTCGTTACCCACTGGGCTTTTATTAGGTAGATTCACATTGGCAGTGAGATCATTATCTTGCTGTGCATAGTTTAACAATAGCTGTACAATATGGCTTTTTATGTGTAAGCACTGAAGTCAGACACACATATCCTGTATTTTTCATGTCATGCAGATTCAGCAAGATCTTACATGGCCTCCACTTAATATAGAAGAGAAGTTTTTAAAAGTACCATCTTTGTAGCTACTGGTGGAAAAACTACCTCAGAAGCTTTTTTTGCAGCCCTAACATAAAAAGCCATTTACTTACCAGGAACTTGGCACAAATCAAATGGTATTGAAGTGAGCATATCCTTAAATGACCTCTCATGCAAGAGAAGGATTTTCCGTAATCAGTTACAGCATTTTTGTAGTGTTCTCAGGAATTACAGGCACAATATTTGTGACCAGCTGTCTTTAATAAGCTATCTTACAGTTATTGCACACAATGTGCCTACCAGACTGCTCTCTACTATTCAGTTACGTGACTTTTGGAACAGAGGCACCTGAAGAACTTTGTTCCTGCTGTGCACTTTGTGGCTTTCTGTCTGCTTTGGTCCTGCAGCAAGCTAGAGTAACCCTGGGCAGCAAATCCACGAGCAGAATGGGCACATAGGTACTAACCTTTACTGTCTTTGACAGTAGTTTTAAAACTGCTCAAGGACAGAAACAGAAATGCTAACCACTTGATTCCAGAGTAAGACCACCTGAGGTACAGCAACCAAAAAGGAGGCTTCGAGCTTCTTCAGCTAACCGGCTGGAAGTAGCTCCACAAGGGGAATTTACAATGGAGCCAGCTGAGAAGGGTTAGGACGTGGCAGCCTAGCTGTCTTAAGATGCTTCCTGGAAAAAAATTGGCTGAAATGGTGAACTATTTGTTAATAAATCAGAGAAATATTTGTTGAGAAATTCGGGTTAAATAAATGAAATTACATTGGTACAAATTTACATGCTAAACTGGAGCTTTATAGATTCTTGCAAACCTTGCTGTGTATATGGGGCTTTCCTGAATTCTTGACTTCATAGTTTAGGATTCTTCTATAACAAATACAAACAAGGATGCTGCTGAAATGTTACTGAACCACTGACTAATTCCTCTTGTGTATTGAGGGGCCTTAATGAATTTAAATTTGCAATTTCTTTTAATAGCAGCATTAAAAGAAAAACTTCTTGTTTGTTTTGGAGATATATTTTGGAAGACTAATGTGAATTGTATACAGCTTTCTGAAGCACACATGTGAAACTAGCAGAGGACTGAAAGCCCCTCTAAATCAATGGAAATGTCTGTCCAGCACATCTCCCTCCATGTGAGCAGTTCTGATAGGTTGCTGGCAGGTGGCTACCTTAGTGTATAAAAAAATGGGGGTGCTTGCAAAGTATGCTTTTTAAAATAGTGCATGGCCAAAACAAAACCGAGTATATCTTGGATACCCCCAAAGAATTACTTATCTGCCAGGATTCACCCAGTTAGATTTATTTCCATCTGTGCAGAGATGTACAGCACTTGCATCTTCCATTTCCCATCCCTGGAGATATTCAAGACCAGATTGGATGAGGCCCTGGGCACCCTTATCTAGTGGGTAGCAGCCCTGCCCATGGGGGGTGGTGGTTGGAAGTAGATGATCTTTAAGGTCCCTTCCAGCCCAAGCCGTTTTATGATTCTGTGATATCCCCCAGCTTTTGTCCTTCTTGGAAATAACTGAGTTCTTCTCGCTTAATGTGCCTTACAAAAGACGTGCAGAAGCACAGGCATACTACTGGGAGCATAGCTGAATGTTGTGGGAACATAATGCCACTCAAGATTCGTTCCACTGTGGTTACATTCCACAATTCCCTTAGCATCTTATCTGCATGTTCAGATATCACACAAGATCAATAATTACTTCATAAATGCTGAAGGAATCGTTCGCAATTTTCCTACATTTTCCTTCCAGCTTCAGTCAATTTTGTTGTGCTGGGATCTCCTTTCAGGCTGTGGGACAATATTGTTAACGGCACCATCTCATCGACCAAATCAGCCATGATTTAAGCCTGCATCTTTTGGAGCTTGGAGTTTAGAGGAAGCAGAAGTCTCACTTCTGGGGAGCTGTTTTAATAAACAGGTCTCACTGATGAGTTCCAGAGGATGGGATGGCCGAGCATCCCATCGGTGTTATCCTCGCTGTGCTCACTGAAAGAAGCAAAGATTGTACAATGGTTGGCGCAAGTGATTTACCATGAACCCTGTCCCAGACCTATACAATTGGGAAACATACAGATGACATGTGTTTAGGAACATGATTATCAGACACCTTTTTAAGGCGATAATTTATGAAGCTCTCATTACATAATGCAGAGACAAAACTGGATTGAGAAATAGCTTCTAAACACTGCTTGCCAAAGCACAGATGTTCAGCAGCAGCTTCTAAGGAAAGAAGCAAAGTTTCAGGAGGTCCCCAAAGGGTGGCTTTGTTGTCGTTACTGTTTTTGTTTTTTGTTTCTTTTACTTTCAATGGAGTGAAGAACATTTTGTTATTCTGTTTATCAAAGTAGCTTCAGTTTATGGAATCGACCAACATTTCTGATAAGCAGCTTGGACTAAGCAAACATGCTGTTTCACTGCAAGTATAAACTCTTGCCTGACTCATACTACAAGATATGAGAGGCTGAACAGCTATACATTTTTAGACTTTATTGCTAACATTGTTTATTGCTGAAACCCATGTAGAACTCACCTGGTTTTTTTTTACGTTTCTGGACATGAATGTTTTGAGCAGTGCTTCCTCTGCAGAATACAATATCACTGACCTTATCAAAGCAAAAGTATCATATAATGATAAGCTATTTTAAACCTACATCTTGGACTTGGTACTTCCTTTTCTCTGCCCCGTCATTTAAAGTGAACTTGTTTATGGCTGCTATTAATTCTTCGAAGTTTTAGGGCTCTATAAAACAGAAAATAAAGGTCAGAGCTCAGCTCTTTCACTATGCTTGATAGGGTAACATAATAAGGATTTGAGTAGTCTCCCCTCTCTCAAGACTGACATGAAACTTTGCAGTGAAAGAGTCCTTTTCTTTCCCTCCGTTCATCCTTATCTTGACTGGTGTTCTTGCAGGCTATTTATAGGAACATAATTCAATTTTTGTATACAGTAGACTCCTTCACTTTGAACATACAAATCATTGAACTTTAAAGTTATTATTTGGCATTAAAAATCTAGTAGGTAAAAAAAAAAAGGTCTAAGAAAATGCCACCTAGCTAATGATTTGTTTTTGTAATGAAAGTTGGTAAAGCAGCTACACTTTCTGAGGATATGTAATCAGTACCCTGCCTTGTGCTGCTAAGGTTAGCATTTGCTGGTGAATTGCAGTCTAATTATTTTGGAGAAGTGTTACTAGCATACAACACCCATGCGAAACTCAAGTGTTTATGCTTGCTTAAAGTTTTTCTCTGTGAGAAAGCTCTGGTCTTGTGTATGGTGTACTCATGGACACATCCAGACTACACTATGCACTTCTATATTAAACGTATATATTGTGGATGTGATCAGTGTTGCTTGTAGCAGATCCTATATGTCAGTAAGGGACTAAGCTACATTTTTTCCAGTGTTAGTGTAAGAATTGCTTTCAAAGATGTGCTTTCAAAGATGCTGAGATGAATTTCTTGGAGAAAGATGAGGATGCACATATTTTTTCTTAGTTGCATGCTTTCGAGGAACTGAGCTGTACTCTCATTTGGAAGTTATCATTTAACTGTTTTCTCAGCTAAGTAGTTGTAGAGAGGCTGTAGCATTCTCCTGGGTGTTCTGCAAGTTTTGTGGTAATCCCTTTATAAAGAAGTGATTGTGCTAGCATGCTTTCCATCTGAGGGCAGTCATTGCCATTTCAAGGACAAAAACAGTAAGAATTTTTCTTATTTTTCACAGTAAGATTTTCTTATTTGTCTATTATTCACAAAGAGTAACAATCTTAAATTTGTAAAAAGTTTTATTTCCAAAAGTATAACCAAGTTTCAAAAAATTAACTGAAATTCAAGATCCAAGTATTGTGTACATCACATCATTTGCAGGAGTAATAAACCATCCTGTTTGGCACTGTCAAACTGCAACAGCAATAGTCAGATCATCTGAATTTCCCAAAGCCAACTCAGGGTACAGCATAGCTCGGGCAGTTGCAACTCCTGTTTTCTTTGGTTTTATCTACAGTCAGTCTGTGGTAATAGAACCTCCTGATTACTCAAGTTTATGAACCTTGCAGCTCTGCACATGGCAATTCCTGAATCCCAGCTCAAGATCCCTCATAGCTGCCTGAGCTGTGCTCAGCAGGAGGTAGGAAAATGAACAGGCAGTCAGGTTCAACTCATTGTGTAGGTCCCTGTCTTAAAACTAGATTGAACAAGAATCCAAAGAGAAGAAAGAGCAAGAGGGGACTTCTATGATCTTTTCAAAGTAAAAATTGCGACCTCTGCATAGGGTTTTGGAGCTAGTCTACTGGCTTGTATGCTAGGGATAGCCTGTTAGACTGTCACAATAATAGCTTAAAATAATCTGTATGTACTATTACATTTCACAGAACTTTTCCATCCGGAAAGCTTCTCCTGAAAATCTCTGGCAGTAGTAAACTTGTTGATTTTGCAGAGTATTCATTAGCCCCTCTGCTTTGGGCAAACAAAGTGTGTTCAGCTAATTTGTTGCACACAGAAAGGTGTGCCTTCTCAAGAAGCCGGAAGGCTTCCTTCTCCCCACCCAAATTAGCAGGACTGTTAGAGAAGTAGACTTGCTAGCATTTTCAAGGAAGAAGCGTAGCAAAGCGTGACTATATGTACCAGAGGTGCTTGCCATTTATGTTTTAGGATGTAATAGGGAACTTTCTACTACAATGTGTATGCCTATAGAGCATCTGCATCCTTGTGATATGTGTGACCTGCAGAGCTCAGAACCTCTGCTAAGTGGTCCCTCTCACAGTAAAATGGTGAGATAAAAACATCGAAGAGGCTTTTAAAGCGCTTATAGAGAAAGTGTTAGCTGCTGGACGAGCCCTTCTAGCATGCTTCCCATATATAAACCCCATTCCTTATTGAGAGATAACTGGTTTTAATGCTAGGCTGTTCCATAGAGGCAAGCAATGAAGACACGAACAAAGCATGCAAGGAAAAGTAGTTTTATTTGGTAAAGAAACTATGTTTGTATCTAATTGGATAAATTTCAAAATAGTAAAAACGTTTCTTCCAGTACTACTTTGAAAAAAAGGAATGTAGTTGATTCCTGTATGAAAGTATATGATTACATGGTTTCTTCAAAAGTAAAGAAGTTTTCAAAGTTATGTATACCAAGATGCCCTTGACGAAGCTGTCTTTGAAATGTGTCTGTGTTCTGTGTAAAATCTTAGCATTTCAGTTATGTCACGTCATACTCAGATCATTGGCTCCTTACTTGCACTCCTCCACAAACACATACTTCATTCATTCATTGCCAGCACACACCATGGCCTCTCTCCTACACCCTGATCCCACATCAGACTCAGCTGGTGAGGCCAGCGTGTGACCTTACAACCAGCAGTCCAGCAAAATGATCGTAAACCAGGGAGAGATTCAGGACGAGCTGCACCTAGGCGTGTTACACCGTGGGTGTTAATGCTCAGGAACAGCGTTCTAGTGGTGATGCTTATCTACCACAGCCTCTCCTCTGTTGTATGATGCGCCCCCACCATGCTAACTGTTGATACCTGATGTACCATAGACACTGGGTGAAGCTGCTTTGCAGGCCTGTCTAAGGAGGAATCCTAGGGAAATCTCATTGGAACATCCCATTAATAACCATTCATTTCTATTTTGCATAGAGTATGCAAAAAGGTGGTAACGTATTCTTTTGGAATCTGCTTGAGACTTGGATAGGAGCCTGATTTTCAGAAACCTGAGTATACATACCTAAAAGTTTGTTCCACTGATAATAAATGAATAAATGTAGCCAAAATTAAAAGACAACGAAATAATGGATAATTGTTGAAAACCTTCCCTTAGTTATTTTCTGCCTATATATGAGAATGAGGCCTAGGTGTTTACATACATACTTGTAGTTTTAAAGAAATAACACACAGAGAAGAATGAAAAGCAAGCTGAGACTAGAAAGGAGCAAGTAACTTGCTCTTTTCTTTTAATACAGCTGTAGTTAAAGGAGACTATCAGATGGGACGATGCAAAAGAAACAGGAAATAGCATATATAAATGAGACTTGCAAGAGTCGATTGTCGAATAGCTTGTCTTTTCTTAAAGGTTGACCTGCTGTAAAAGTGAACACATCAGAACATGAGTACAACTCTTTTCATAGAAAACAGTTTATTAGAAACCAGAATCTGGGCTTAAATGGGAAGTGCAGCTTTAGAGCCTGGGAAGATCTTCTGAGGTACATGCAACAGACTTGTGCATACTTTGAATGACAGCTACCTGATGCCAGGCAACAGACCTACTGTTTGATTATCAGCCCATAAAACTAATTCCCAGAGCTGCCTGTTTCCTGATGCTGGATGTTCTGTACGGTCATTGGCTGATGCTGCTCATAAACTACTTCAGCACTGCCTTGCACTCTGGCACAACAATCTATCCAGGGTCAGAATAAAAATAAAATTCCCACTCCCTTTCTCCTCAATACAGTTGGAATAAACTTTGAGTATCAGAACATTTCACTCAGCTATAAAGCTGTGTTTATAAACTCTGAAGTGTCACATTTCATGTATGCTGTGTTACTGTGAGGTTGTTGATTAAACAATATGAAAGTTCATGAAGAGACATTTCACAGTTAGAGCCAAAGACAGCCTCACTAACTTTTGTTTGCTTGCCTTCTAGCAAAATAAGATTTAATTCTGTCCCCAAGACCTGGGAAGTGCTGTGCATGTAATATGTCATAACTCACCCTCAGTGTCTATTCATGCCAAAGACTTCAGTTGGAGGCAGATCACATTCAACATCTTCCAGATAAATAAAGCACAGGTCTCAGTTTAGAAGAATAATCCTTTAGTCTGTTATTTTGCATAGCAGGACAACCTTGCATTAATTTGTTAAGCTTTGCTTTTACAAGCACTTTCCTGTTTTTAGTAGAATAGAATAATAAAAAATCATTTATATGTCAACAGAGAAAAGACTGATTCATGGGGTCATATGATTCTTTCTTTACAGTTATTAAGGCAAGTGCTGGGTAACAGCTCAGGGAGCCAAAGTTTCACAATTTCAGCATGAACCTACAGTTCACACCAGATGCATATACTTTATCATTACCTATTCGGTTGCTCTCCCACTTAAAACATTTAAATTCCTATATTAGGGATCAGAAACATTACCATGGACATTTTGAAATGCACCACAAAAATATTTGGGAGGTAAGCTTTCATTGAAAGCACTGTTTAAACCACTACAGAGGTAGCTTTGTGTTCGTGGTATAGACAGGGATGGGTTGTGACGTTTCAGTTTGATTTCATATGTTCTTGCAATACAAGCTTTTTCATGTTTGAGGCTTGAGGTTTGGTCAAACTTTTCAGTTCCTACCTTCCATTGTGATCAGAACTCAGATACATTAAAATTTAAGACCATCTAATTAAGCTATCAGAAGAACTTTGGATTTTTAGAAGAGCAAGGAATAACCTACAGCCCACACTGATGGCTGAGGAAAGACAGGCCATCCATTGATCAGAAGAGCAGCACAATTATCTTCTGAGATACTCTGGCAAGAGAATTTCCAAAGAAGCAGCTGATATATTTAGAAGGGACTACACTGCATTTTTGGTGTTTGCCATTTTACCCATGACTACCTACTGGTTAATTCTACTGCGTGTGTAATTTCTCTGCGTGACTATACAGTTGAGAATGAAGGGCTTGACAACTATCCTGTCTGCTCTGTTGGTACATAATCCTGACTTCCTAAAGGAGGTAGCACAGACTGGAAGAAAGTAGGGAAGTGCCCTTCTGTAGTGAGCACTGGATTTTTTTGTTTTCCTCCCCACTGTAAGAATGGGCTGGAAAAAGAGAGGGTGCCATGGACCGTAATAATCTTAAGAGCTCCCATGGAACTGCTAACAGTCAGATGTCTGGAGCTGTTTGGAGTTTGCAGAGTGGACTGGTAATGACTGAGCAATTCTGAGGTAGAAGAGGAAAGATCCAGACAGCCATTTGTAATGGAAACCTTGTGTTTCTGTTGGTACCTTAATTATATACATTCCCAGTAGACACATTTGGTTCAGTTGTGTCAGCTGTGGGTCCGATTTTTTTTTCCCTTCCTGGAGGAGGGAGAATCAAGGCTGGGGAGTTTCCTTTTTGGCTTCAGTTGCTGTCTGCATAACATTTTAATTAATCACCTTATTTGCTGTAATGAATCATAGCAGCTGAAATCATCAGCTTGTAGCATACAACAACACAGCAAGCTGGCATGCCGAGACAAAAGAAACATGGACTGTAAATGAATAAACAAGATCTCAGTTCAGCATATGTTTTCACCAGGGTCCATATTAATACTTTACTTTTCAGATTTTAGCTGGATTAATTTGATAAAAACAGTGTTCAGTACTTGGAGAGTCCTCTTCCAACGCCTTCTCACTTTAAAGAGGCTTGAATTGGCTCATCATGTCTGAAAAAGAGGAACAAAATCCCACATACCTTTATTGATGTTTATCCCTGTTACACTGTAAGAGGCCAGATTTCTCTGACCTATGCTGAAGTCACAAGTTTTTTTACCTAAGGAATGAAGAGAGCCCCTTGCCCAACAAGTCGTTGGCTCGAGGCAGGGATTCTAGGCTGAAATTCCTTTGTTGGGGTGATGCGGTAGGTCAGATTTGCTGATTAGCGCGCTAGAGTTTTTGGTTTTGCAGCCTCAGTATACTTTGAAATATATTTATTAAAAAGTATAATCAACCATTAGAAAAGGAAAAATAAAATCTCCATCTTTTAGTTTTGTCATTCAGAAATAGCCAGGTGTGTTCAAAAGCTCTACTTACAGTGTTTCTTACTATTATTTTCTATTCACGATAGAGGATTTAATATTCACTTGACATTCTTACATTCATAGAACAGAGTAGACCAACAAATCAGAAGAATATAGCAGTTTAGGGCCTGCTTTACTACTCCCAAGAGGCACCCGCTTTGCGAGAAGACTGATACTTCAGTGTGGTTTGGAAATGACATAGCACAGACGCATCTTCCTCTCCCCCTAGTATTCATCACTTCATCATTTCAAAGTAACACAGTTTAATTATCCTGCATGTAAGTGCAAAGTGAAAGGGTCAGCTATTGATCTACATCCTTGGAACAAGCCACAGGAGAGAGAAAATCAAGTGGAAGTTGCTGCGCTTTTAAGTTAGTGACATTTCAGCTGTTTCACTGAGCACTGGTCAAGGACTTTATGCCTCAGAGATAAGGAGATAGTAAGAGTTTTAGGCTTACTGAAGAGAAATTGCATACAGCAATTACAGGGACCTAACTTTGAGAGAAAAAGAAGCAATATTTAGTAGTTTGCATTACTTTTGAATATAAGCTCTTTGGCACTGAGGCTGATGCCTTTTGTTTTCCGAGAGTTAGCCCTGTCATTGACACTCCGTAAAGAGCACTGTTACCCAGAGATTCCAGCAGCAGAGGGTAAAAAAAAACCACCTGCTTTTATAATAGGGTGCTGCAGGAGTCCTTGTAAACAAAGCCATGGAGCTTAAAGGAAACACGACTGATAGCAGCTATTCCTGTGGGCAGAGGAGGTCTGTTCTGGTCTGCATGCTTACCTCTACATGTGGAAGTTCACCCTGCTAGGTAGGATAAGAAGCTTCCTCATGGGTATCTGAATGGCTCAGATGTCCCTCTTTTCTTAGGTGGGAGGTGTCCATTTTTGCTTGCATATCAGAACTTTGGGGAAAGAGAGTGAAATGGTGAATATAAAGCTTTAGAGTTAAGATAGAAGCAGAAGAGCAGCATTAGATTACAATGATTAATCCATATAGAACTGTAAGAACATTTATAGCTTATCTTCAAAATTGCATGCCTTGTAAACACCATCTCACAAACATGTAACATTATCATTACTAGCGTGTTTGTTTCCTCTGGCTGTTGGATTATCACCCTTGTAAGAGGTAGCTGAAGTTTTGATAAGTCACAGTGGTATGGACTAAGAGGTAGTGAAGTACACTTAAAGTGCAGTGCGTTTAATGTGCATATACTATCTGTGCAATCACATCGAAAGATCACAGCAAGTATGCCAGAAAAGAGTTGAGAGAAGTATTACACATAGATTTTGACAAGACCATCTAGGTATAGAGTAAAGCAGTATCACAATTGCCACCGCTAAGTTGGGCATTATTTTTGCTAGCCATCAGAAGGGAGCCTTACCTGGAACATCAATCATTATACTTCTGTGAAGAGAAAACATGTGTGCCTCTGTCATAGCTGCCGTGGCTAACCATAGCACTATTAACACTCAAGCTATTAATGACCAAACTGATATCCAAAAAGAATTGGTCTCACTGCACCAGGATATGATCAGGAACTCCCCCAGAAATACTTCTACTAAGACCATCAGAAAGAGTAAAGATGGAGAGGAAAATACATCCTGGCCTTTAAGCGTACAAAGTACAGCCCTACCCAGGATCAGGGAATGGAAGTGATGGAAGCTAGTTTTGTTCACTGACCTAGGCTGGAAAGGATTCGTCCTTCCATCTCTCTAGGAGTGTTGTGAAGCCAGGTGGCACTATTAGCAGCAAACCAGCATGTACTAAAAACATAGTTCTTGTAGAGGAGGCCAGGGGCATACTTTGCAACCATCTACTCTGATTTCACTGTAAGGCCACAAAATTTCACCTGCAAGCCCTTTCCTTTTGTCTCTTTCACACTTTTCTGTTACTTTCCTATACCTTTTAACCATCCCACGTTTCAGACTAGGGAGGAAAAAGATGACTGGAATGGTGACATTTGTCTGACACCATCTTTTACTGTCATCTATTTTTCTCTAGTTTGCAACTTATTATTTATAGCCTCGGACACAACGCAGCTGAGACTAAAGAAAAGCAATACATAAATCACTATTTTATAAACAAGAGTGTTCTCTACAAGCTTAGGCACAATGCCAATGAAGATATGGATTATAGAATCAGTAGTTGCTTGGAGAGGCAAGAGTATAACCTCATTGTATTTGAAAGAAACAGCTTGGCATTTTAGGCTAGCAAGACTGACACAGAACAGCATAGCCTTCCCGTGAAACCATGTCATGCAGAGTGCTGATGTGGATGTACTGAATAGGTCACATGATATATATTGTTGAAACAGATAATCAATACTAACATTACAATCTTGCTGTTTGACAGCTGATCAGAATATTCAAAGGTATCACCTGTGTCTTACTGTTAGCAGTTACAGAGAGAAAGGAGAGGAGAGAATCAGGTATGATGCATTAAGTATTTTCATGGAAACACAGCAGTATACATATAAAGAGATTATTTAGAGCTGTCTTGCTAAATTTTAGACCTTTAGATACCAACAAGAATATTGTTTCTTTACCTTGTTGTCGTGGCTGCTAGCAGTTTTGTGATGGGAAGCTGGGAAAGACAGCAAAGACAAGGATGCTCTCATCACCCTTCACTGAATGAACTCCATTCATTTTGCTGGTAGTTGAAGGTAGCCTGTGACCCTTGGTTAGAAGAATGCTGAAGAACCTCTAAACCATAGGAGCATTTCAAAAATTAGGCATATATCCATCCCTCACTTTCCCTTTCTCAGCTTTTAGTTTCTGAGATGTCTTTCTGCAGGCTTTTCTGTCCCACTAGGTTCTACTGATGCAACAAATTGAGTTGGCAGATGCACACATTCTTACCTAAGCGGTGACCGTATGACAGAGTACATTAATTATTCAGAAAGGTATAAAAGCACCTTTGGTTCGATGCTTTATTCAGTTTATCCAGCCTTTTGCTGAAGTAGCTTATAGCACGTCTGCTACTCCTAATAGGATGCATTTCAAAGGATTGTTTACGTATCTAGACCCCATCATTAAAGGAATGTTCTTGAATGCTGAACTCACCTTAGCGATTTTGCTCTTGATTGTGTTGCAAAAGAAAAACTCTTTAATAAATTTAACAGAACAAATGTAACTATGTTTACACCGTCCCACTTTTGACATACTCTGTGTAATTGAATTCAGAGCTTCACAAGCCACTAGCATAGTGCAACTGATTTTTTCTGTACTTCAAAAGAGGAAGGAAGATACAAGGTAGGGAGGGGTTGTGTGAGGAAGGGAGAAGAGAGAAAGCGTGAACTCTTCAGAAAACATGGAACTGAGAAACTGCAGAGGAGAAAGCCTGATATTAGGTATAACAAGTATTATGTATCTTGGTACAAAGGTGCAGTAAAACCTAGAGCATCAGACTCTCAGTACCCAGGTCTGCAGACGTAGATGTGAATTTCTAAGTATGGAATTCCAGAAGAGGTTTTGATGCCCTTATATGGGAAAGAATTGAATTTCTCAATTACCCAACAGGATTTCCCAATTTTTAAGTACTCTCTAGCAGAGAAAGAGACTGAGACTACTTAACTATATTTATATCACATAATTGCCTCTATCCCCAATTCATTTACTCTTTGGGAGGGGAATGTTTATTTGCAGCCACATAGTGAGACTCCATAGGGCACACTTCAGAAGGCAAGGGGGAGATCAGAAGTTTTAGGACCTTGTGCCCCAAGATGTTATAGGGGACTGGAGCATCTCTTTTACAAGGAGAGGCTGAGAGAGAGCTGGGCCCATTTAGCTTGGAGAAGAGAAGACTGAGAGGGGAACTGATCAATGTATACAAATATCTGAAGGGAGGGTGTCAAGAGGATGGGGCTGGACTCTTTCCAGTGGTGCTCAGCGACATGACAAGAGGCAATGGGCACGAACCAAAACACGGGAAGTTCTGGCTGAATAGGAGGAAACATTTCTTTACTGTGTGGGTGACAGAACACTGGTACAGGTTGCCCAGAGAGGTTGTGGAATCTCCTTCTTTGGAGATATTCAAAACCCATCTGGATGTGATCCTGTGCAACATGCTCTAAGTGACTGTGCTTGGCAAGAGGATTGGACTAGATGATCTCCAGAGGTCCCTTCCAACCTCAACCATTCTGTGATTCTGTGATGCAAGTACTGATTTTTTTTTTCAAGTACACAAATCCTGGAGGAAAGTCCTGCTGTAGATGTGCAAAGGTATTATTTTGTAGTGCTAACATCACTAGCCAACATTTTCCAAAACAGCTCAGCAACACAAATGCACAAGGAAACCAAAGAAGCTTATCATGACACTGGAAAATAAGCGTTATGTACTTACAGTGTAGGGAAACACCTAATACTCACAGATCACACTGCAGTGCCAGAGGGCGTATGCTTAGTCACATTCCCAGCATAGATCTAAATCCACTCCAAGACTTCTTTGTGAAGGTGAGGATAGATTTCATCGTTCTTACACTTCAGTTGTTAGCCTGCCCTGGCTGGCTGTCTTGGAGAATCCCTTGTGCTTGTAAACACAGGGAGCCCAGTGGAAGTTGAAAACACAAATGAAATGGTTCCCTTTTAATACAGATATTCAGATCTCCAGTTAGGGAATGGAGATAAAATATCTGACAATAAAAATGTCAAACATTTAATCTTCATGGAAGGAAAGCTGCCAAGAAATGTTAACAGAGAAATTAATAACTTTGCATTTATTTTTAGCTTGTACTATAAAATCTATATTTTTGGTGAACAATTCTTCACTAACAAGTAATCTTTTATGAAAGACAATTATTTGCTGGTGAAGTCAGCAAATAGTTTAGGCTGATTGTTTTATTTAAGAAAAGCTGGGATATTAATGTTTCATTGATTCATTTCAGATTAACATTGTCATTGTGCTGAAAATTATCCCCAAAGCTTAAAGGAATTAAAATAGTGTTATCAAAAAAGTAATCCTCAAAAGAAATAAAACAATAAAACAAATAAATATGACAAATAAATATTTAATATAAAACAAATAAAACAATTTGGTTAACCTAAAATAAAATTACTCTGGAATTCTTGGTTGCTGAGCTTTTCTGCAGCTCAGTCTTTTTATTTTTTTCCAACTCAGAAAGTGAATTAGAAAATAACTTATCCACATAGCCCTAGCCTATATTTCACTCTCTCATTCAAAACATTAGCAAAAGATGTAACTACATATATATATATATATATATATATATAATTTGTGGCCATTTTATTTTTAAAACCATTTTGCTTTAGGATTTATTTTCCAGATGTTGGACCTTAACTTGCAGCTACTTACTGATTGCGTGGTCTGGAATTAGGCTGTAGCTGGGAGTGGAACAGAGCTTTGTGTACTGACCACAGAGAGATGCACTTCAGCAGATACAAAGTGAGAACTAAACAGGATTTAAACAGAATTTACCAAGTTAGGCACAAAATGACTTGTTAAAGAGAAGTTCAAATTCATATTCTTAATTCAAACAAAATGCAGGAACAAAGGTACAGGTATTTAAAAAGTGCTAAGCATTCGGGAACTCAGACAGCACAGTCCATCTTGGGCATCCACCTTGAAGAGGGATCCAATAAAGTCAAGGAATGCATATTTTTGAAAACAGAAAGAGTGTGATGCAGTATCTTGGAAAAGAAAAGCCTAAAAAGGCTAGGGTTATTCTGCCTTGACAAAAGAGCATGTAAATGTGGCTGATGAACGTACAGTACAGTAAAATAGCTAAAATTATTATGAACTGAGATTTCAGATCTGGCTGACATTATTGAGCAAACTTGAAATAAAGGCCTGGAATGCAACTGATAATAAAATGTAATATGTAATTAAAAAAATGTTTTCCATGTGTAACTGCTGATAATTTTAAAGAAGGATCAGATAGCTGCATGGAACATCAGTTATTTTGGTTCTCGGATGGATCTGACTGTGGTTGAGGTTAGCATAAGAATTTTGCATTACTTGTATTTCTCTGTCATTGGAGGCATTACCACTGTAGTATCTGAATCCATGTTCGTCATTTTGTTTTGGGTTGTTCTAGTTAGCTGTGGTGATAAAGGTAAGGCACATGGTGTAATCTGTGCTCCTGGATGGAATAACACGAGCTCTTCGAGAGCAAGCAGTAATGGACATTAACTTAAGATGTAAACTTGCTGCTATGAAATTCCCCTTTCAAGAAATATTCACGTGTGTCTAAACAACTCAATGAAAATGTTACAACACACAAAATAAACCAAGGATTTAAATGATGGTATGGTAGCTGATGCTGCTCCTGCCCTGTAGCAGCAGTTCCAGATGCACTCAGGATACAAAGAGCCAGTAACCTACTGATTTCATGACTGCATTTTTTAAGATTAAAATAAAGATGCCCACACCGTAAAGTGAGTTTGTACTAGACGCCTGGGTACGTACCTGCTAGAAATCTGAGAATTCCAGTTCCTAAAAACAAACAAACAAACAAACACATTACACCACAGATGATAGAATTAGCAGGGACATGCACACTTCTGTCATGCAACCTGTGACCCTCGTTCCTTGGTGCTCTGTGTCCTAGGCCTGGGGCGAGCCGTATGTCCCAGTGCCTAGTAACGTGTCAACTTCGAAGCTTTTTGTGGATTTGGGCATTTGTAGCACTCCCCCATACTGGGCTTCTGGTATCTAGTGACAGTCAAACTCACACTGTAAAAAAAAAGTAATGTTTTCACTGAGAACAGTGCTTGAACCTCCTCATTTTCATGGAATTAGTAGAGCTTAATACTGCTGGAAAGACATTTAAAAGCCGTTGGACAGAAACACAAAAGCAGATGCAAAAAAACATGATTGCATTTGGCTTGCTTGGTTATGAAATAAGTCTCTGCCAGAATCATGAATTTAAAACTGCTTCATTTTAGTTTATAGGAATTCAGAAATTTGAGACTTTGGATTTTTTTTTGGTTCCCTTTTCAATAATTGATAAAGGATCCACCGTTTGTCCAACATTAAAGCTATGTATTATTCTCTTTCTTGTACTCAGAAGGTTAAAGTCTTGTTTTTCAGATATCCAAAAGTGTTTGTTTATAAGCAAGAGAATAACATAAATGAAAATATTCATGAATACGTCAGTGCCTTTTTTTTATTATTATTTAAATAACAGCCATTCTTAAGGAACACAGACTGCTTGGCTGAATGTTTTTTTCCCAGGATAGCATTTCCTTTCTTGGAGGAAGAGTGCTTCAGTTGCACATCTATTTAACTGTCTGCTCTTCATCCTCCCCACCCAGCCTTGTCAGTGTTTCCAAATATACCCTTAATTATGTATATAAAAATGTAGAAACGTAAGAATAGCACACAGTGGCATGTGCAGTTTTCTAGTCTGTTTTCAGGACAACATACAATTCTGTTCCGTGAAGCAGCAGAACAGAGAAAGATCACAGAGCAATTTGTTTCTGGCTTACTGTTTCTGGTTTTGCAGTCACTCTTAGAAGGCCCAGGATACAAAGAATTTCTTTGTTCCTTCACGGCCTTGGCATATGCTTGAAGATGCTAACATAATGTGCAGAGCTCCTACGTAAGGTAAATTGAAAATATAGCCCCCAGTAAGTGGTTAGACTTACTAATATTTTATTCTGTAGGGCAGCAGATACCACGTTTCCAATTGTTCCAATATTACTTCCTAATCTTCACGCTGTAATTCTGAAACTGGTTTGTATCCCAAGTCTCACAACCTGTTTTGGTATTTCAGTGATTTGTAGGTTATTTTTTAAGCATGCTTAGACCTACACAGTACTTAGTATCATTTTTAGTTGTCATTCAAATGCTGGATATCACACGGATGAGCTAGTGAAACAGAAAGCACGTTACTCCAGGGACTGTATAGGCGTGTCACTGTACAGGAAGGTGGATCAGAATAAAGTCAGCAGTGCCCTAAAAGTACAGTGCAAATCAAGCTCAGAACACATCAGATCTGGTTCCACCATCTCTGTAGTTCCACCATCTTTCCCATAACTACATATAGTTGTCTCAATATAAATAACAGTTAACAAATACAAAATAATACAGAGGACCTTTATATAACATTGTAAGAACAGACTGGCCCTGCTGGCTTCTGAATTCTTTCCAGCAAGAGAGAAGAGAGGCATTTTTAAATGCTGCTTCTACAGTTCGGGTAACTCTGCGGTGCCTCTGGCACTCGGCCCTGGCAGACAACGCAACCAGCAGGAGCACCTAGGGCTGTGCTGCTGAAACGAATTCAGAACTCGGTGCACCTGCAGATCTCACTTAGTCTTACTGAGTGAGCACTTCGAGTTTCTTAATGCAGTTCTGTGCACATTTTTTCTTTTGAACTGGGTGGAGCTCAGGAAGAAGCCAAAAATGTTCTTGCTTGTGTAATTTTCAGTTAAGATCAGATGATTCTGATTCTCAAGTGTGATGTTTTTCCATTAGGTTGTATAACTAAACACAACATATATGATGTCGTGCTCTGGCAGAGGATCTGGAAAGGTTGCGGTTCACGGGGATTTAGAACATGGAAATCCGAAGTTATTTAAAATGGTGAAAAACAAGAATATTTATTAGAATATTCATTATCTTTGAAAGGCATCTCTTATCAGTCTCTGAAGAGTAAAGAAGCTTGAGTTTATTTTTGCTCCCTTGATTTTCAAGCATAACAGTTTATCTTTTGAAGACTTACCTCTTTGAGAACTGCTACTAACACTCAGCATAAAAATATTCTGCAGCCAGGACATAGCGTTAAGAATCTCAATATAGACATTGACACACTTGACATGTTTACTGCAGTATTTAAGATTCATTTATTTATTTTAACATTTTGACATTAATTTATAGGATCAAATTCTGTAGACATTCTAGAATGACAAAGTTCTAAGTACAACATGTCCATGAGTTAGTGCTTATGCAAGAAAGTTGTACTCTGGCTGCATGTTCCCTAATGAGATTAGGCAATTGATTCTTACAATCTCTCATTCTGTTGATTGCTTTACTGCCAGTAAAAGGACATTTATATAACTTACCTGCACAGAAAACCACATCCCTTCTGTTACAGAGAAGAGACTGATGACAGACTGTGAATTTCCACACGTGGTTTTGGAGCAGTAGCTAGGTCTTGCCTTAATTAATACCCCGCAGCAAGTTCATTCCAGATCATGTGCTAATTTTTTATGAACAATAATGACTCTCACATCTTCACGCAAGACATTCAGCATTTCCTGACAATACAGCTTTTCTTTGAGGAGCTATTGCTAAACCTCACCGAAGGTGGGAAGCTCTCTAGGTAACTCACTGCCACCAGTAGAGTGATGCCAGCTGTCAGACAGCGTAGTGAAGGGCAAGTTGCTTGGCCAAGAAATTTAAAGGCAACTCCAAGATGTGAATGAAGACTAGAGAGGGCTGAGGGGGAAAAATATTTCCTAAGAAGGAGGAGAACAGAACAGAGTAGAAAATGAGTATAAGAAAGGCACAGTGCCTCATTGTCTTTGGCTCAGAACCCAAATCATCACCACCACCATCGCAAATATCAAATCAGACAGATGAGTATGAACCTGAATGTTCCCAGCCAGATCTGATGAGCAATGAGGAGAGGGGGAGATAGATTGTGCAGTATCTTCATCAGCTCCCTGTTAGTGCTGGATAACACAGTTATTACATAATCCTGCTGCAGAACCTCTTCCCTCATTAGGAACTGAACTGTTATGCCTATTTCTGGCTACCAAATGCTAGACATTTTGAAGAACACTGATGCCATGTCGGCTGATCAACAGAAAGGGACTTTTTTGTGCTTCATGATGTTGTGAACAGCAGAAGCAAAACATTGCATCTTAACCCTTGCCTTCCTTGTCTGAAAGCAGGCATCACATAGGGCAGTCCTTCTGGTGAAGAATGTTTGCTGATTTCATTTGTAAAGAAAACACAGAGAAAATTAACTTGGGCAACAAAAATGTCCAAAGACCACTGCCTTACCAAAAAAGATGCCATTGCTCAGGGATGAGAAACTTCAAACCTGCAGGCCAGACCCAGCAGTCAGACCATGTCTCGTTGCCCTTCTTGCCAAGGATCCCCAAATCCTCCCACTGTCATAGAAGTGTATCTGTTGTATGACCAAAACACAGGGAAAAGGCTGATGTATCTGGTGGCGCAACAGACTAGCACGTCCCACCATAGGCAGGGGCATATCCAGCAGATGACTAGATACATGACAAACAGCCAAAATTTATTTGATTCCCATGTTTCACATTTCCATCAGCAGAACAAGAGAGGAGACCCTGACAGTTTGCAGGAGAAGGCTCAGGAAGACACTGAATGGATTTACATGTTTTTTTAAGCAACAGAACTATGTCCATTAAATGAGTTGGTGGAGTTTTTGTTCTTTATAACACTTGTGGGGACCTAGGTTTTTAAACTTTAGTTCAAGGAAGGCAAACTGCAAGCAGTCCTGTTAATCTTAGCTGCCTTTTTCTCCTTCCCAGGCTGCACAGCTAGTACAGTGCCCAGCTGCAGACCTCCGGCACTGCTGTGCATGGGCACCCAGTGCTGTGAGAGATGTTTCCAGTGCCTGAGATCTGCTGAGAAGTGCATCAGGTCACCCGACTGATATTTATTTGAGCTCACTGGGTCACTGGTCCTACTCTAAGCATCACAGGTCATGGTTTTTAGCATAGCTATTGAAATCAGGCTGCTCCCTTCAAAATGGCACATTTACCTAGTAGAAATAACACGCTACCTGCCTCCCACCTAAATGAGACCTAAGGCAGTGAACAAGAAAAACTATTGTACCTTGCAACAAATACAGAAAACACAAGAGGATACTAGGTGAGAGCCTCTCATTCAGTGCCTCAGAATTGCCTTCCTGTATTTTCACTGTAGTTGTTTTTAAGTAGCTGTAGAGAGGGCAGGGGCTTCATCACACCTTCTGAATTTTTACAGTGAGTCAGACATAGGGGCAGCTCGGAAGCAAATATCCTAGAGAGCTCAGTACAGTTACAGTCAAAGTCCAGAAGTAAAATCCAGCAGACTACCAGAGATACAGAATGTGACATCCCTGAAAGGATCGGAATCTCTGAAGATCCAGTTATTAATCAAGGTATCAATCGTTTAATCTCCAGCACTTTTTAAAATGTTGGAATACCACAGTGGCCTCCCTCTGTGGTGGAGAACGCCACCACCTCCATCCATTTAGTGCTAAGTAGCATCTGCCTCACACCCAACCTTTTTGTTCTAACTTTTGCATATGAAAAACATGGATAACATTGCTGTCTGTCTCTAATTATGTCATATTCAATCCCTGCAGGTGAGCGGCCTTTTGAATGCAGCTGGCAAGAATGCAACAAGAAGTTTGCTCGCTCTGACGAGCTGGCCCGCCATTACCGCACTCACACTGGAGAAAAGAAGTTCAGTTGCCCTCTCTGTGAGAAACGCTTCATGCGCAGTGACCATCTGACAAAGCATGCCCGTCGCCATGCCAATTTCCACCCAAGCATGCTCAAGAGGCGAAGTGGAAGCAATTCAAGAACAGGGTCTGTCAGTGACTACAGCCGCTCAGACGCCTCAAGTCCTACAATGAGCCCTGCCAGTTCCCCATAGACCTACCTGCACTGGATGCCAGCACTTTGCCTCTAATACTTAATGTGGAGTTTTGTTTGTGTTGCACATGTTTTAAAAACCCTGTCACTTCCCCTCCTCAATTTGTCCCTGCCCCTCACCTCCGTTTTTTTTTTTTTTTTTAATCAGTAAGTAGCTGCCTCCCACTGCAATTTCCAATCAGATTTTCTTTACCCAACCACACAAGTGGCCATTCTAACCTCATGGACAGATGGATTTACATGTTCTACTTAGTGACTCCTGCTGTCTCAATATCCCATACATTTTACAACCATAACATATCCTCATGATTATTCTTTATAAGAAAATGAGAAAATCTAAAAAAGAAAAAAAAATCACCTCAGGTGTCAAAGTAGTTTTGTAAGACCAGATTGCACAACATGAGCATACATCCACTTAGAAATCAACTGTGTTGGATTGTGTCCCCCTTCTCCTTTCTCAGGGATGGATATTTATGTTACACAATAACTACAATGAAGACACACCCTAACCGCAGCCTTATTATGTAAATATATTTGCACTTAGAAGCTTTTTGTTAGGTTCTTTCACACACTGGGGAAAAAATAAACAATACAAAAACCAAACCAGTACTGGAATATAGTACCAGACTCTTCCATTGTTTGTTTTCCTGGTTATACATCTACATTTGGGAGCACCCAAACAGGAGTTTTCTTTCTTCAAACTGCCCTCTACTTGCTTCATGCTGAAGATGATCCAAAACCAACTATTCCAAAAACCTTTGTGAAGTTGATAAACTACTACTTTTTGTTTTACACCAGATAAAATTCTGAGAAAAAAAATCTAAATGCGATGCCTTAAGTAAATAACCTAAATCATGAGGAAACACATTTACACTGGGTAACATTGTATTGCATAGTGGCATGGAATCTCAGAGGCATTCTCTCTTCTCTCTCTCTCCAAGTCATTAAGCCCTCTGCGCTGCCTGCTCAGTATGGGACCAACAGAATACTCAAACCAAACCACATGGACTTGAACAGTTTTCTTTATCCTTCCTTTTTTTTTTTAATGAACTATGGAAATAGCATAACTGAACCAATGCCTATCAAAATTTTTATCAAGGTACTTACCTACTGTACAGCTGTATGTGAGCAAGACAAATTGCTTAAGACAGTCTCTGTATCCTGTTGCATCACAGTCATGGTCTGATAAAGGAAGCGAAAATCACAAGGTATCTTCTGACTAGAAAAATAAATATTCATTTTGAAGTGTTACAAAAAAATGGCATTTCAGCTCAGCAGGCCTTCAAGTTTCTCAGAAAGACACATACCAGCATAAAGAAAGGATCTCTCATTTCTGATTAACTGCCTAAAACCAGAAAGGGAATCTTGGCTGTTTTTCAATAATTTTCAACTATTGGGCATAAGATAAAGCACTAGAAAGTAGATCTTTATGTTTTATATGGTAAAAAAACAGCAAAAGACCAGAGCATTGTGATGTACTAGGGACTTCACTAGCAGCAAATATGCTTTCCTTGTTATGGCTGGCTCTGATGGTGCATATTATAAATTCAGGTCCTTTTGATTCTGGAATTTGAGGGGAAGGGGTTCTTGTTTTTACTATAAAGTCTAAATTCAGTTAAGTGTAGCATGGTGAAAGAAAACTCTATATGCCAAACGTGCCATTTGATATCAAATTAATGCATCCGCATTCCAAATGAACGTGTATCATAATTGCTGCTTTGCATTGATACAATTTTGCAAGTTTTTTTTGTACTGTATATTAACTGTGAGAGGCTAATATAGATTCCCGAGTTGTTTCGTGGGTACTTCCATAATATTTACATTATTCCTAATTCTATAGTTGTATGCATCAATACTTGCAGATACTTCAAAGTGCAGATATTTCAGTATTTTCTCATGTTCATTTGCTTCAGATTCCACCTCTAGAAAATCACATTTTCCCCTTCTGAATTGGAAGTCGTGCTAGGCCACAATTCTACTGCCACATTTACAAAAAAATGAAGTAACGTTGCAGTTTTGTTGACAAGCATTACTGAATTTGTGTGGCAAGTTGCCTAACCACTGTATGGTAGGGGAAAGCCAGATATGTTTACTTCCATAGGTTTATTTTCTTTTTTAAAATCTCATCTACTGAGATAAAAAATGGCGACAACTTTATGCTATTCAGGTAAGAGGAATTCACATTCCAATCATTTCTGTGACTGATAAAAGTGTTCTTGTGCTGTAGTTAGGAAAGAGGCAATTAAGATACCCAGCTAAAGGAATTTTACAGGTCAGCTGTGCCTTGTGCACATACTTCAAGTCATAAGCACATTTGTCATTATCATTACACTGTAATAGAGGGATATGGGGGTGGAGGGGACACTAGTATCAGCAGCAATCATAGGGTTTGTGTTTTGTCCGCAGTTTGTTGTAAAGTCACCTTCTCCAGCAAGACCACCATTTAATCTGTAGCAAGGGAAGAACCACTCCAGTCCATCCATTTAGAGCATAATATTCACCACAAATCAGTAGATACATTATAATTTTTTTTAAAGCCTAGAGAAAGAATATTCCCACCATGTTTTATTAGTACTAGAATTATGGGGACATAAAGATTATGCAATAACCTATTCTGAGACAAGAACTAGTTAATCTTTAACTCAAGCAGTAAACTAAAGCATTTTATGCATTTTCCTTATAGAGCTTACTAATGATTCTCCAAGGCTTTGTGGGGCAAAAACGATTGGGTCACAGCTGAATTTCCAGTTCAGCCAGTTCATCTAATAAGAAGGCTGGGAGACTATATATAAACCAACATAGCTATGCTTTCAGGAAATTCTCTGAAATTGGCCGTTTTATTTTTATTTTTATTTTGACTTCTTAGCTGTAGGCACCTCAGAGTCTGTTAGAATGACAGTCAAATTATCAAGTTTTAAAATCCTAGCTAGAGCTTCAGGTATCTCCATTAAATGTGAAATGATGGCTCTAGAATATACAAAGATGAAGTCCAAACCACTACTAGTTTTCACTGAATGTGAAGAAAACTTCTCTCAGCATTCTGATACGGTAAACTGGAGTTTGGGGGGTTTTAGCATCTTCTGGGAAGCAGAAACAGCAGTAAGGTCATAAGACTATTCATATGATTGCTTCTCCTAAATTTTGCAGATATGAGAAGTCTGAACAGCTCGGATTGTATTTTGAAATCTGGTTACTTACCCAAACTAACATCAGAGTTTTACCCTTTTGTTGTTTCACCCAGCTATGTGACCTAATCCAGTCTTCTGGGTTAGCAGCAGATGTGACATCTGCAGGAAATAATTGCTCTGGCAAGGTGCAAATCTTCTCATAGGCCTCCTAATTTCCCCATATAATCTGTTGAGGTGAGTCCCCACAAACGACAAAATTGCTTGACTTTTTTTCCTTTTGATTTCAGAGCACAGTAGCAGGCTTATTAAGAAAGCTCTGAAAGTTTGGTATATTTTTTTTTCAAGCCATGATTCTGGCTTACTCTCAGAGTTGAGCTGAACTACCTTGCTATAGAAAAAGGGTGCAAATTAAAGTCATCACCTCGCTACTATCATTCAATTGGAACTAGAGATGCTCACAGTCTCTCCAATCTGTCAACTCAGATCTTTGCAGTGGGCCAAGTTGCTAATTGTAGTACGTGAACACAGGCAGAAATGAAAGGAATTAGCGTCCTCCAGAGCGCTACTCAATTTTTTACTGATATAAACTCGTTCACCCCTTCCATTAACCTCATCCTGCACAAAGGCCTAAAGTGCGTTAACGGCCACGTGAATTCCTCCTTCTTAGATGGCAGTCCTGAAATCTAGGCAGCTGGATTTTATTGTGAGAACTGTTTGTATCTGCAGATTACTTGTTCCTTGCTTTTGTAATGTATGCATGGTATTTGTTTACATTAAATTACATAACTGCAAAGGTATATATTTATAACAAAACATCCGAAGTCTGTTTGATGGTAACACCTAATTCCTGTGCGTATCCTACCCTCTGTACAGCTTTGATATTTGCAATAACTTTTAGCTCTGTGAGCCTCTGTACGTCTTTAAAACCTGATTACCTTCTATTCAGAAGTTCAGTGCTTTTCTTGTTTCTTGCATCCAGACAGGAAAAGGCTGTCTGAGGAGCAAACCTGTTTCTAGCTATTCACATTCAGACTGGTTCTTTGCCATGTTCTTTGCCATGAGTTCTAGGATTTTTAGTGTGAAATGCATTGTTGTTTTGAGGAACGTGATTTATGAGGAAAGATTAAGGAAGATGAACTCTACATACTAAAGCTTGCCTATGCATTGCTATGTGATTTACTAATTTCACCAGGTGATGCCTACAAACTGACTTTCAGGTGCTCTTTTACTCCTTCACACCATCTTCTTGTCCATTGGGTGCTAACACAGAGTCTATGTCAGTGAATGGTATGGCGAACGTCTGTATTTTTAACGTTTTGGGGGATAAAGCTGTAGCCTTAGGCAGTAGAAAATAACTGTTATTCTTGTTTACCCCATAAACCAGAATACAGAATGCCAACGCCCATCCACTGGTATAGGTTTTATACATATATGGATTTATATAAGCATATGCACATATATATAAAAATATGTGTATGTGTGTATATTGTGTAGTACGTGTGTGTGTATACATAAATATACAGCAGTGTGCATATACTACACACAGAATAACGAAGGGATGTCTACAGAGCAAAACTAGGTATCCGTTTCATTATAGCTAGAGGTGGGTCTGAACCAAAATCCTGGATCCAAACACCATTGCCTTTGGAAAGTTTGAATCTGCGTTTTGCGATTTGTGGTTTAGTTTCATCTCTTGTTACAGCTGTAGTTACTTGTGTATATATGCATTCTGGGGGACGTGTGTGCGTGTGTGTGTGTGTGTGCACATGTGCTTATTCACATGTGTATGCCTCTGTGAGTGACAATATTTGTGCAAATGTGCACGTTTACGTACATACTTGCAGCTTTGGTGAACTGTAATGTTACTGGTGTCATCTTCTCTTGGACACTTATCAACAGCACACAAATGCTTCCATGGTCACTTTTCAACTCTGTAAATCACTACATTGAAGTATTATAGTTGTACAGTTATATCCTCATCTATTCTTGCTCTGCTGTAACTTTTTATGTATTTTGTACTGCATAGATTATATATTGTGATAATGTCTATACAACAACAGTAAAAAGGAAAAAAAGGAAAAAGGAAGAAAATTAACAGCTGTAAAGCATCGTCTTAACATGTATGCATGGTTAGTGACGTTTACATTTTCCAAAATAAATCTTATAATATGAAGTGTTGCCTTACCTGTAATTTCATTCTCTGTTATTTCATTAACTGTAATTTCATTCTCAGTTAAAAAGCATCAGCTAGGTAGTATTTCTGCTGTTAGTTTGAGGTTTGATATGTTGTTTGATGTCTTTGTTTAAATTTCAATCAGCGCTACTGTTTAAAATGGGATTTTTAAAAAACTATTGAGAAAAAGTTTGTGTGATGTTTGTTTTGTATTCTTCCTTAATATGTATTTTAGAGCTGCATAGTGAAATTCCTTTCTCAAGGCTGGCATATACTTTGTTTTTCTTTACAAGATCGTTATGGGATTAATATACACAAATCGAAGCTCAGAGTCAACCATCCTTTCTTTCAAAGCCTAGTTCTTTGCAAATTTCTGATACCATCTCCACAAATGGCAATGTCCTATCAGAACAGTTGTAATTGAATCTCACAGTGCCCTGAAATGTTTTCTTACCTCATTTTGGAGATGATGAAATTGAAGGACGAGTGATGGAATGACTTCCTCAAAGATGTGAGGCTATTGCAGATACATGTCTTTGTCCTCCTTTGGAATTAACACCACACCCACAGGAGAACAATTCTGTGTGCTACAGTGATTAACTGTCTATGGAACATTATATCTGATTGCAAAAATAATTTGAAGGATTGACTACTATTGAAAGATGAAAGCTAAAATATCCTCACCAAGCCAGGGACAACTGTGGAAATTACTTTAAAATCAATACATTTTCTTGTGTGGGGGTGATGACAACTGTTCAGAGCAAGTAACTTGGAGAGGCATTATCTTTAATAGCAGCCTTCCCCGTGTCTTTATTGCTGTGTTGAACTGTCACTGCTATTCATTATCTCTGACCACGCGCCAGTTAGCTTGTACATCTCTATGTATCTACGAGCAACTGTTGTTCTATAATTTACACAAAGGAACTAGCTAAATCACATAAATGCTTAAATATGTTAATGCAGTATTTATGGGATCTTTATCTGGGAATACCATACTCTTTGGGCAGGCAGTGGATAGCTTTGACTCTATTAGTGAACCTCACTGGAACAGAAGATAAAATGCCTGTGTCCAGCAGAAAACCACAGGCTTTTTCATTCTTCTCTACAAACATTGGCATGATGTGGCTTCTATCTGCTTATTCTCAATGTCTTTGGTATATATGGGAAATTTCAGGTTGTGAGAGTCCTTAGGCAAAAATTCTGGTAAACTAATACCAATGTGTGCGTACTTCGTTGTCCATCAGTCTGACTTTGACGATCTGAAACTGAAGAAGTTCAGTTTCTTCTTCAGTTTCAGATCGACTGAAGCAATTAACCTCACCCTGCTCCTGGCAGTCCTTCCCTTGAGTTTGCACCCTTGGCTGTCCTCTCACAGCATTCACATTTCTTAGTTCCATTTTTATCCCTTAACAGGTAGGCTACGCAGCTGCTTTAGAAGACTAATTGCTTTCTGCTGCTTGGTTCCCATGGATAGGGACATTTCTGACTACTACCCCTACCCAGTTTTTGGCCACTTGCTCCAGCTGAATTCACTGTTAGCACTAGATGGAAAGGTGGTGAGGTGCATTTTTTCACTGCTGCTGGAAAAAGTTGATAATAGTCTCCTGCTCCTCTTCTCTATTAAAGGACAGGTTTGAACTTTTTTGAAAATACAGATTAAACAGTGCCTTTAAAGAGCTACGTGTTTGTGAAAATAGATTCTGAAAAGTAGCACTTCTGAAGCCTTCCTACATGAAGGCTCCATGTCATGTTTGATAACAGAGGAGCAGAAAAAGATCATTTTCTGAACTTTCTGGAAGAAGGAAAAGAGAAACAAATCCTTCTGAAAGGATATGCCTTTTCAGTCTGAGCATGGAGTGGTTGCCTAGGTTCCGTAATGTTATGTGCATCCCCACACAGACACCCACACTGAAATATGTAACACGTTCTCATCCACAAAAGAAACTGCTCCTCTCGGGTTGCTAAATATGTGGGTTTCTGTCTTGCCTGTGACTCAGTGCTTGTCACCAGATGTTCACAGCCTTGGCAGCAGTCCATCAGCTCAGAAGAAAAGAGATAATGCTGTTAGAATTAGGATGGGACTTTTGTATTCACATTTACCTGTGTATGATTGCTGTCTTCAAAGTAGTTCACCTCAAGGTTCTTTGCCCCAGCTTTTCAAGGAAACACAGCCGTGACGTGCCTTCCTATTGGACTGCCAGAGATTAACGTGACAGAAATATAAACATACTATCAACAGAAAGACAGAGAAGAAAGAGAAGACAGGTTGAAATATTTTTTTTTAAAAAGAGATGAGGAAAATGAGACAAGCCAAGTGTTCCTAGCAGCTGACCAGGAAGGCACCAGAATACACGTGGGGCTTCCTAAAGAACTCCAAGGTGACCAAGCTGGGCAGCATCTTCAAATACTGAGGACCACATCATCTTCTCTGTCAGCAGTAGAAAAGGGCCCTACGTCAAAGAGTAATTCAAGCGGGCAAGCACATGTCTAGCTAACTACAGTACACTGCTGGCACGGCTGAGTTTAACAAGAGATTTTTTAATAGTCTTCTCAACCCATACACAAGACTAGGGTGGGGAGTCTGGATGCCCAGACATCTAGGCAGCAAGAGAGGGAAAGGGAAGCGTGAATGAACAATGGCTTTGGCAGTCAGCTTTGTGCTCTGGGCAGCACAGAGAACAAGATCACATTAAATGAACGCGAGAAGAAAAGAATGAAGAAAAGAGATCCGAGAAAACCTGAGTGAGGCTTTAGGCAGGAAAAGGCCTCAAAGGTCTATGAACACTGCAAACAAAACCTGAACACTTTCAGCTTTGTAATAACTCTACCTCACTGAGAGCAAGCAGCTCTACAGCGTAATTGGTGCCTCATCATAATAGTAAATAAAGGACCAACCTGCCCAACCTGACTGGCACCGGCAGGAATTAGTTTTAATCTTTCGCTCCCGCTGGCAGGAACGAATGTGCAACAGGCAGCAAGGGGTTGGCATCAGGGGCTGGGCTCCGAGAGGCTCCGAGGAGCTGCTGCTGGCAGGCCTCTGCCGAGCTGACGGTTGTTCCCTGCGTCAGTGCCTAACCGCGCTGCCGGAGCACCCGCAGCACGCCTGAGCCTGCTGAGCTGGCGCTGGGAGGTGCGCTCCGGAGGCTCGCGCAAACACAGCCACGCTTGCAGCACATCCTCTGCCTCAGACCACAGTGCTCGCTACCACTTCCCTCGCAGGGGCTAAATCCAGGCACCACCCTTTCCGTGGGGCTCTTTGTGCAACCACGATGCTGTCTGTAGACATGACACTCAAGGCATACTGTCCCCGAGCTCACACGTCACACCTTTACCACCCTGTCACCCCCATCACAAACACCGTAGCAAGTCAGTAGCAGTGGGCACAGAAATACTAACATCAGAAGTCCAATACTGTACTTTCTGTGAGCAGTAAAGGCTTGGAGCCCGCCCTCCTGACTCACCTGTGTTGGCAAGAAGCCCCCAGAAGTCAGTTGGAAGTGAAGACTGAACTGGACCCCTGTTTTCCATGTTCCTCAGCCTGCAGGAGGAAAAGACCACTGAGGAGTTACACAGGTATCCTGAAGTGCTGCCATTCTAGGATTTGTCTCTTACAGCTTGCCGTCACCAACTTAAGCAGTGCTTTGCAAATACAGATAAAGATTTCCCTTCTCTGCCTGTCGTGAGCTGAGTTAGACTCAGGTTGTGTCTAACACGTCAAGATGTCCAAGCTAACGCTGGAGGTGATTCAGATATACTAACGTGACACTGCTTGGACTGACAAATAGCCCTCAGCTCGTTGCTGAGCATCATTTTAATGCGGTTGTGGTTACACCGCCCAAGCCGGCTGGTTCTGAGCCAACCCAAGGATCCTTCCCAAGGTCTACCCTGTACGAGCTGGACGTGGCCCGAGGGGAAGGTGCAGGATGCCCAGAGGGTGGACAAGAGGACACCAGTGAGAAAGAAGGGCCGGCTGAAGGCCAAGAGAGACATGCGCTGGCCAGGCAGAGCGCTTCAGGTGTGTGGCAGTGTAATAGCAGGAATGAGAGGAAAAAATGTGGGAAACAGATCAATAGTGCAGTGAATGGGGAAAGTGAGGTTAAGAGGAGGAAGACTGGCATAGAAAAATGAGAAAGGAGTATAGGGTAGGGCAATTCTGTATCATTTTACACAGAGAAAAAGAAAGGGCTAAGGTGCAAAATCCAAAAGGAGGTCTGGGGGAAGGAGCACGGTAGCTCCTGCGGTAGCATTTCCAACAGACTGGACGCTGAGATATGCCAGCACATAACAAATAGGACAGTGCATCTTTAAGAGCCTGATGTTTGTATTTTCCCATGCTCTCCTATTGCTGAGATAACTTACTGAGTCATTTCTCTGATCCTGGAGACAAACGGAACAGGCACAAAACATAACAAAACAATAGCAACGGGAAGAGAGAAGTTCCTCCCTCCCCGTTCACCACACACGCGTTTAACGTCAGCCATCTGAGCGCACTCAAAGCCTCCAAGCGGAAGAGAAACAAGGAGCAGGCTGATGGCGCTGCTTGGCGCACGTGTTTCGAATCAAGGTCACCTTCTCTGCCACTGCACGAACGTCTAAAAACATGAAAGCTACAATTGCAGTCCTCCAGTCTGGTACTTGTAAATATTGTATCCAGTCCCCTCAGTTAAATGGCTTTTCCACAGAGAGCGAACTGCGGCAGGAATTCTCTAGCTTTTTAACTTCAAAGCTTTTCACTTCAAAGACCCCACAATTTTTCTCTTAAGCTCCATGCCCCACCCTCTGCAAAAACGATGGCAGTTTGGGAGTCTCCCAATGCCACGCCGGGGAGCTCGCAGACTGCAGCCTAACTTTCCTACTACACTTCCAAAAGGCAGCGTCACAACCGTGATCTCCCTGGAGGGGAGTAAGGAAAGGGGCACCCCCTCGAGTGGCTGCCCCCCAGCCCAGGCTGCACCAAGACTTCTTATAACCAAAAGGCAGAATCACCACTGATCAAGCATAGGGCATTTTCTCTGTCTCTAACCTGTACTGAGAACGATCTCATGCCCTGTGATATTACAGGACATTAAGACCCCACAGAGGTTTGGTTTAAAATGTAGCCCTTTGGTTGACTCTGGAATTAGTCAAAAACAACTCCAAGCTTTCCCACGATGGGGCTGCTGTTCAGACTGCAGTTTTCAGCCTGCTGGAAAGAGTAAGATAGTTCGTCAAGAAGGCGGCAGAAGAAAATTTAGTTTGGGATTGGTACTCCCTCCTCTCATGTCCCCGCAGCCAACCCCATGAGGGCTGGCTGCGGGGACAGGCAGACCCCTGCCCACAGCCCCGAGGAGGACAGCCACCCTCGAGCAGAGGGCTCTGAGCAGCCACAGCACGGCCTGGCTTCTGCACCTTCCCTGAAGACCGGGTAAGGGACGGTTTTCCCTTAATGCGCCCTCGCACGCAGCTGGACTGAATCACCCGGGTGAGGAAACACAGGCGAGCCCTGGGAACCCTGCGAGGGTGGGACCGCCCAAACAGCAGGATCGGGTGAATACATCGGGGCTGGCTGCTGGCTTCCCTGTAAGGAACCTTCCATTAAGGCTCTGCTGGATATTTTTGGACTCCAGCTCTCTATTTTTAGGAGGGATAATTAATGCAGAAGGAAATAAGGAAGGAAAATACCAAGCTTCAAAAGTCCATGTCTCCACAAAATTGTCCACTGTGATTAAGGCGGTGTAAGAAGGAAAGGAAGGGTTATATTTCATGAGTAAAAATATGCTACAAATCACTATAAAAACTGTATGTTACGTGGTGTTTGCTAAGAGACAGGAAGCATTTCTGGGAGACGGCATTTCACCAATTAACTGCTATTAAAGAGGAGTGAGTGCCCAGCTTTAAAACACAGCTGTACCCTGGCTGTGTTTCTGTAGAGCTGTCAGCTGTGCAGAGGCCACTGGCGTCTCAGCATGTTGTGATCCCGCTTGGGGAGGGGCTGGCTGTGACCTTGAGAACAACTGGCAGAGGCTCTGCCCAGCTCTCTGCATGAAGTCAGTAAGAGAAAAATCACAGTCAAGTTGCTTAACAGCCTCGCCATCTGCTAGAAAACCGCGTGAGCCACATGTAACACCCATCCCAGCACGGCTGTGTTATTCTACGAAACACGGAAATATTTTCTGACATGAAAAAGCAGGTCCTTAAAATAACCTGCCTGAAACACGATGGAACAACATGTGCAATGCTTTGAAAATTCAGCTATTATTTTAACGATAACAGTGGTTTAGGTTCACGTCCCTCAGCCTTACAACACAGACTGGAATCAGTATTAATGTCACCATTGCCTGCAGAAGAAAAAATCTGAGTTTTCCCTCACGCTTCTTTACCTGTGTCTTCAATTCTCATCTCTTTCCAAACAGCAACTGCCTCAGAGCAGGGCCTCCTTGCCTGCCTGCTCAGCATCTGCAAGGCACCTTGCAGGCACTACAGACCTGAGTGGCATCGTCACCCTCCTCCAAGGAGAAACGCCGGCTCCTTACTTCCCAACCACAGCCCACATTCACCGTTGGACACAATTTTTTCTACTGTAGGGGTCACCTCATTTTAGACCGAGCCCAGCTTGTAAATTCCTGACACCACAGGGAACATTTGTGTGAAATATCTACCAGCAGCAGAACGTGGCAGGGGGCAGCAGTCAAACAATACCTAAAACAGTACCTCCCTGTTAGGTGCCTCTAAAAAGAGTGGGCTCTTCACTTCGGGAAGCATCACACACAAATTTCTCTTTTCAGCTTAGAGCTGCCATTTCCTCCAAGCATGAATGAGGGCTGGGAAGGTTTGGAGCTGGCAAAAATCCCTGGGAATTAATACTATTTCCTAATCATACCTGTCCTGCCTGATAAACACTTGCCCCCGTGCCTCTAATTAGACAGAACCTTTTGCAAACCCACTGAGGGTCTGTTTATTTCTAAGGATATTTGAGGATCTGTTTATTTCTAAGTCAGGGAGATAGAGATCAGCTCTGAGGAGTTACAAACCTATTGGAAGAATAATGATGTACTTGTGTAATGAATACTGTTTCTAGTTTCAAAGAGGTTTACAGATGTGAATGAGACTGTAACAAGCGTTTGAACTCCTGACTGCTACCCACATTTAAATTATATGAAGCACTATACAGTAAAAGTTGAAGCATTTATATTTCTTATGTGTGCAATTACTTTTGATAATGAAGTGTTAGAGCAGTATTGTCTAGAAATCTCAGAAGCTCAGATTTATAAGATATTTATGATAGAGCTAATGAGCTTCTGGCTTCTCTCATAATTTCCTCAAAAAAAACAGGTCACTGTACGAACAGCAGCAGCTCAAAGCAAAGCGGACTGGCTGTGGTACAGGTTTAATCAGCAGTAAGATACACAGTCACCGCCTAGCTGTCCAAACCTAAGCCCCATACACAGAAAATACCAAAAAGGCAATCCGGGAGCAATAGCTGTCATTGCCACACAGGAAATAAGCTCACGGAGTTGATCCAGCTCTCAGGTGGTGATAACTTAGTGAGTCACTGCCGCTGACACCCATGGCTACCCCACAGACACACGCATGGAGCATTGTCTGGAAACAGCTTTCCTTTTCTTCATAATTTCCAAAGTTAAAAGCTTTCTTTAAAGAAGGAAAGCATTTTTTAAACAAACCTTCTGCCAACATTGAAAATCCTCTAGATAGCATATGTGCCAGCTCTCTGTTTTCCTGGAATACTGTGCAGAAGACATGAAGTCAATAACAGGTTTTGCAACCGATACCACATTGAATTCATGATTCTCCTGCTGTTCACATAACTGATGTTAAGTGGAGAATGTTACCTATCAGCACTGCAGAGACAGACACAGGAATTTCCCCCTGCGGTTACATCCTCATCATTTCTTAATTCCAGTGTTTTGTACTTGCCTTCAGGTTCCGTTCTGGAGCAGAGACACCATGTATTCCTGATGCCCTGGACGAGAAACTGGACTTCAAATCTAACTGGACTCTTCTGTATTATGTTTATCCATACGCCGCAACTAGTGTGCTGGTGGTACGTACAAGCAACAGAACGTGCACAGAAGTTACGATCATGAAGATCTAGCTTCCTGAGCCATCAGCATTCAATCTGGGGCCGGAGTGCCTGGTGTCCATCGGGACAGCTCACAACCAAAAAGCCAGCAGGGACAGAGCAGATGACAGGCACTGAGCTGACAGCAGCATCTGCCTCAGGAGGAACGCAGTTCAAGGTAATGTAATTTCAAACTGTGTGGACACTGATTGTGGAAGTAAGGAAAGGGAGAGCATCACCTGTGAGCTTTAACAGGAGGTTTCATGGGGCCAGGCTAGGTGCTTGTTCTCTCTCCTTAACCATACCAAAGAGCTTACTTGCTGATCCTACACATCCTGCATTGGCAGGGCCTTATGCAGGCAGTTCTCTCTGTCTACCTGCAGTAAATATATTCACTTACTAATATACACCTATTAGCAACTGGGTCCTACACTAGCCACTGCCATTTGGCCCATCTCCTTCCTACTTATTTCAATTAATTGATCAGGGTGTTTATTATAATTGGCAGGTGAAGACTAACGTGTGAGATTCTGCGTTTCAAAAGAACGTGGACATGCCATAACTTACATGCTGGTGAACCTTGCGTAAGGGGTACAGTTCGTTAGGGCTCCTTTGCTTTCATTCCAGTCACTCCAACAGTTTCCAACCTTTGCATAATTCCAAGGATGATTTGCTGTAGAATTAAGAAATTGAATTCACTATTATTCTGCACAGCACTGAGACACGTTTTTTCTGTTCATGTGGTTCTGTGAACTCCTTGAATGAACAGAGTGACTTAACATTTTCCCACACAAGCAGGCAGTGTTTTCATCTTACAAGTGTGAAATGGGGCAGGGAGAGGGAAGCCAGGAATCATGTAGGAATCTCTCCGAGCCCCGGAGCTCAGATAGCCACCACGGCCTTTGCTTTGCCAGTCAGATTTCTCTTAGATCTTACGCTGCATATAGCTAGACATTTGGGCAAATGCTACACTCGAGGTAATAACAACCTTGTTTTTATTAATTTATTGTCTTAAATTCACAGCACCTTCTGAGCTTAAATCAGCCCTTTGGCAAGTCTTGTTGTCCTTTGGAAGTCTGTTAGTTCCAGGCATAGCCCTGTAAGGTCTGTCAATTCCCCCTGAAGCCTTCATTGTCCCTTGTGGCGATACGCACCTGGCACAACAGCCGCAGTTTCTGCTTTTGTTTTGGGATCTTTCTGTCCCTCTGACTTCACCATCTCTGGCTTTCATCTTGTTTTTAGATTATTGACCTCAATGGGCAAACTGCAACATACTTCCCATTTACAGTACGCCCCTGAGCTGTGGCTCATACTTCCCACCTGGCAGTTGTGATGCAGGTGCTCTCAGTGGTGCAGTGCCATTGTCACCAATCCCTTTTACACTGAAATAAGACAAGGGAGACTCAACCCTAACAACAGGGAAGAAAAAACACATTTTCCTGACATGACTGGTACTTACTCTAGACCTGTGTTTTATAGCTGTGTTCGGTTGCCTGCACGACTTCTGTTTTGCTTCCTTTAGCACCATTACCAGCTTTATCTGCGCCTAACATCTAAGTAATGTGGAGATTGGAGAAAAGGTTCCCAAATGATTCCTTTAAAATGCATTCTGAATCACTTCCTTTTCTTAGAAATGTTGCAATGAAGAAAAATGTTGCAACAGTATAATAAGTAGAGGGAGGCTTTCAAATATGGTGACAACTCAGTGATACACAGATTTGATTAAAGCTGTGACTTATGGGAAGTAGAACATGAGGGAAAGCCCGTGGAAGCACAGGACAGATGTAAAACTGAAGACCAAAACTATTTGCAATGAAGAACAACTCAGAAATGATTAGGAAAGAATTAAGAGCAAATAATAAAGGGTAAGACCAGTGAGAGGTGAGAACACCTCCAGTGAGGTGGAACACACAGTAGCTGTTCCATTGGAGAAGGAGTCAGCTGCAAAGTATAGCCACATATTATGAAGAAAGCTGTGCTTTTTAACGTAAGTCTCTATCAAGTAAAATCAAGTTTGCACTTACATTTAATGTTGTAAAACTCCTTTTTTGTTGTTGTTGTTTTCAGGCTAATTATTTACTGAAGCATTTGCAGTATTAAAATCCAGTCAGATAAGCAATATACTATATGATATTTAACTGTTCTGACTACAGAGCTGCCCTCTAGTGCTAGGGGTAAAGCTTACCTGAGGAGTAATCTGTCCTGCAATTTATCAATCTCCTAAATCTCGAGGTTTAGAAATCTGACTCAAGGGAACTCAAAAAAAGCTCCTTTTTAGAAATGTTTTCCAGTTACTCATGCAGTTTGACTGAGCCATCTGTATAAAATGCAAATGAATGAAAAATAAAAGAGAAATAAAAAAGGCTTTCCTGTAGCAAAGATACTACATTTAAACAACATTAATAGTAAATTAGTGTACTTTTATATATAAATATATATTTATATATATAGGATTTAAAGTTACCAGAATAAAACAAAAAACTATAAATGCTAGTTAGTCTGGTGAGGAAAACAACTCCACAGGAGAAAAATTGAATTACTTGTGACAATGCTGACAGGCTGAGGAGAATTCCTTTTTATCAGCACTCTGCAGATGTGGGATAGTTCCTCTTCTTTCATTAACAAATCAAGCATTCACTCTGTGCCAGTAGAATGAGCATCCATCACCAGTTTTCTGTGCAGCAAGCGGTATGTGATACCAGCAGCGCGTCCTGCATCCCCACAGCAGGAGATCAGCAGATGGTAACTGCTAACAGCTGTCCGGGAACTCTGTGGTTATGCAGCAAGCAAACCACCCATGAAGGAGGTTCACCCAAAGCCCAGCCTTCTTACAATACGACCCCAAAGAAGCCATTATTTACTAGCACCATTTTTCCTGTTTAAACCTTCTTACAGAAGAGACTAGAGACAAACAGTATAAATCACAATGCTATTTTCAAAACTTCTGTATTGACTGAGTATTCCTCCATAGTAGTTCTGAGTAAAAAGGAAACATAACTAGCACATCCTGATGGAATCCGAGTGTTTGGATTTTGGTTAGGATGCTGATCAGGATGGACAACCAATGCTAGATTTCAACACATAATGCCTTACATTGCTTCCCCCAGGGAAGTCTTGAAGTGTTTCATGAGTGTAAATTCCAGTTCTGCAAACTAATCTGCCTTGGGTTTTCCTGAAACACTGTTGGTTGATATAGCTCTAGAAGGATGCAGAAATCTGATCATATTGAACAAATTGCATGTCTGTAGCCTCTAAATCGATACAAAAAGAGGACAGATTAATTATTTTGTGTACTGCTGCAATAAAGGTAACCCAATCCCAGCATCAATCAGCCAGACAGGTAAGTTTAATATTACAATGTCATTATATCTAAGAACCATATTCCTAAAAACTAGCACTTAAAGCTATGTGCACAAATAACTCTACTAAATACTCCAAGGGTTTGTATTTCAAAATATTTCAAGTTCAAATGGCAAGGTATTTTGCTTAAGAAACAGATTTATAAAGTGCTTTAGACATATCACATGCAGACCAAGATTTTTAGTCACTACCAATGGAGGGCTTAATTTTTCATTTCATTTTATTTTTAAGCAAGTTTAGGTACTTACTTTCAGCTTGTGCTTGGGCTAGCAGATAGAAGGATAATTTTCTACCCTTGCACCCTTCCTTCTCTGGCTATTACTCCATCTTCTCCCCCATCAGAAAGGTATGTTTTATAACATGATCCTGTGGCTTGCTGACATAGGAGGTGGTCCAGCTACTCTCTTCCCCTTCTTCTGCACTGCAAACGCTTCCTTTGTGCCAGTGCTGGTATTCTCGTTACCCCACAATCAGCTGGTTTAAGAAGTCAAGTCAATAGAAAGCTATCACAAAAAATACCGTTTTGTAGGCAATATGCTGTCTGACATAGAGGAAGCTCTCCTACAAGAGGAAGCTCTCTCAGTTAGCAGTTCTCCAAGTTACACGTTGATTTTTTTCCTTGTGACAGCCCTAAACCTTCTCCCCTGTTTGGTAGCAGTGTTTCCCTAACCTAGAAGACAGAGACAGATGTAAAGCTATTAAGCTTCAGAGAACGTTTTCTGTGAACATTTCTACTATTTGTTTTTGGTAAGAGCAATAATCTCTGAGCAGCATTAGTGCTCTTCTAAGCCATTCCTTCTGCAATACTCAGCGCAGTTGGTCCGGTCATATCAGTCAAGAAGACTCTTCAGCAAATGCATAGATCTGAGCAGCTCCATAACCCCTGCTGATCCTTAGCTTCTCTTCTGTCTTTTAGGTCCAGTACGTTTGCATGAGGAATAAAGGAAATCCTAATGGCAGGCTGGCACATGTCGATGGAAACAGATGGAACCTTTGAGAACTGCAGAACAGGTAGATGTGCTCAAAGATTTTGATCTTTGTTTTGGAAATTATTTTATCACTGATTTATCCCCAATTCAAAGAGATTGTCAAACAGCAACTACTGAAGGTAATGGTGTACTGTGAACACAGGCAAAATAATGAAGTGCTTAAGATAGAATTTTAATCAAGAATGAAAGAAGGGTGAAATAATAAAAAAAAAACCAACACAACACTGTATTGTATTATAGAAAATAGGCCCTTTCAAAACTTTTTAGCTTACTTGAAAAGATTAGATGATTAACTGATCAAACATTTTGCCACCAATCCAATGTCTCAAAGGAGGGCCAGCCCTACACTATCAACTAATTTTATCAATCACCAGGGAAACGTACTTAAGTGAATTACTATGAAAAGATTACATGATAGGGTGCCAGTACAGAGTAATCTGGATTGCTCAGTAAAAATCAAAAAATAAAAATAAAAATAAAAAACAACAAACAAACCGCATGGGTTTGATACAATAAAGATTAAGTCAGACATTTAGGAAAAATAAATGCACACCCTTAGGTACTCACCAGATGGAGGTCTTTAGCTCAGGAAGTAAGAAATCTGAAAAAGACTAGGTCAAAGAGCAGCTGAATGAGAGTTCTTTGTACATCTTATACCCAAAAAGACTAAAAACGTTTGAGAATAAATATACAATATTTTCTGTTAGGGAAGCTGGTACTGAAACTTAAAAACTATCAATTCTTACACAGAGTCAGAGACTTATTCAGAAGAGAGGCTGTGATGATTGACTCGCCTCCTACCACAGCCTGCAGCAGGGTCTGTCTGAATTAACTCTTGTTGGATCTGGAGTGTATTTTAGAAAAAAGCTTTCAGTCTAATTGAGGTACCTACAGATCAAGGGAGATGTTACAAAGCTGGAGGAGAGTCAAAGCATGGGCAAGGGAAAGGTTGCAGAACCGGAGATACACCTTTGCAACACCCTTGGAAAGCACAGTCTATTCAACTTGACACAGAGATGGTTAAGGGATGGCCCCGTCACAGGGTACAAGTACTTCAAGGGCAACAAACCACTCAGGAGTGAAATGAAATCCAAAGGCAGAAGCTTGCTATGCAAATTTGTGTTAGAAACAAAAGTTCTTAAAGAAATGGTTAATTAATGAATAGTCATTTCTAGGCCTGAATTCCCTGAAGAGAGTAACAACTACCACAGCCCAGCACGTACTACAACAGCACAAGGTGTTGCAGCACTCCTTGCATGGGAGTGCCTTGTGCCTTTAGAGCCCAGGAGCTCAGAATGCTCCATAAAAACTGAAGCTGAACAGGCCTGACAGTGCCTGGTTTCTGGCTTTTGCCAATTACCTAGTTTATGCAAATTAATCTTGAAATGAAACTAAGTGACTTCATGGCAACAGAATGGAAGCTTGTGGTGAGCCAATTAAAACCCCACTGGTTTGCAGCATGCCCCCTGCACGCTCCTCTTCTCTGGGCTTCAGCATTTCCCCAGCATAACACTGAGGAGAATACACAAAAGCACAAATAAGAATTCAAGCAAACGGATACTTTAGAAATAAGTTAATTTTATTGAATCGGCATTATAGCTTCTCTCCGTTTCAAATAATGGAGAAGCCAACTCACACAGATTACAGAGCTATCAATTACTTGGAGTAATCTTTCATAAAAGAAAGAAATTAAATACAGTTCTGCTATAAAAAGTGCGACAGTTATAACTGGAAGTTTTTCAAAACATAAGCAAGTTTTACTAGCTATTGCAAAAATTGGTTTAGTGCTCAATACTTTACAAAGTAACAATCCAACTGCTAAAAACAGCTCTTACACATCATCTTTTCAAAGTATGGATCAGATTAAAAATGACATTTAAATTGAATTAGAATGAAAACTGTATGTAGAAAAGGTTCTCAAGAACTCACACTTTTCACAACAAAAAATATTAATTATCCTTTAACATTGTTTAATGCTCATTTCATTTGAAAAATGGATTTAAACATGTGGCAGCTTAAAAATGATCAAGTGTATTCTTTGCAGACAAGAGTGACTGCAACCAATCACATCTTTTAATCATGAATAGGGAAGGCAATGGAAAAAGATAAATTCACTTCATTCATACACGATAATTCTGCATGAAAATGGTCAAATATGGAGAAACCTGAAAAGTCACTTCAGCTTTAAATAAATTTCAGATATATATACTATTTTCTAAAATCTGAAATCAATCTTTGCTAAAATAGGATAAACGTACAGAAGACAATAAGAAACTTGAGCTCTGAAAAATAAGAAAGATGGTGTGCCTACCAAAAAGTTGAAGTTTTAGCCAAGAAAAAACAGTGAGTCTTGCTTTATTCTTTACTAACATTACTTAGACCTTGGTGAGAGCCAACTATCTTTCTTTGAAACATGGACTGAAGTTACAAATACATTTATTATACATTTATTCGGTTTTAAAAATGCTGACTTTGCTAGGTTATTAGAAAGAGTCACATTACCTGTCCTCATTTTTTTAATTAATTAGCTTTGGTTATAATTGAACAGAGACCTTCTGTTAATGAGTAAATGAACTTCTGTAAACTAAGAGTTTGACATCTATGCTATTTGAAATCTTCTTTGTGCAGACAAGCCACTCCATATGCAAACTAAACAAAGAAGGAAAATCTGCCAGAAGCTTAAAAAATATCCTGCACAAATGAGAACAAAGAGCTTTAGGACTTGGCTAGGGAAGTAGAACATGAAAGGAAAAATAGTAGCAAGTAGCAAAATAATATATACAAACAATCTGGGGAGGGCACATTATATAGTAGTAAAGTTGTGATCAAATCACTACTCATCCCTTTTGCATACCTTTTGTGTATAGTAATTTGGATTGTCCTACAAAATTTGCCCTTATCTGAGAAGCACTGGGTTTTAACAACACTGGACCATGTAGGATGCACACACAAAAAAAGTATGCTGAATGTCAGAAATACATGTGAATTGCATTGATCTTTTTAATGTTTCATTAAACTGTTCCCATACAAAAATGTCAGTCACAAGAATCAATGAGGAGGAACAAGGCCTTCCAAGGAGAACAAAGTCTTTCAGCCATGCAACAGTTAACTTCAAGATGTCACAAAAAGTTTATAACAGTAACTTACTACTGGAAATTGAACAATAAAGCTCTAGATTGATTCCAACAGGAACACAAGAGCCATACAGTTCTGAAAAATTGCATCACAGCTGAATCATGGTAAGGCTGGCACATTACAAACGCAACACAGAGTTACCAGGGTAAGAACAATGGGCTTGAAAAACACATGGAAGT
Organism: Heteronetta atricapilla; assembly: GCA_011075105.1. NCBI lineage: Eukaryota > Metazoa > Chordata > Aves > Anseriformes > Anatidae > Heteronetta > Heteronetta atricapilla. The sequence continues at coordinate 5,829,379 of CM021740.1, forward strand.
AACTGCTCCTCCCTGGAAAAGAGAAAAGACCTCATCTACATGATTTGGACAGAGTTTTCTACAAAACTCAAAGCTGGCCTATGGTCCCAGCTGTGGCTGGGACCTCCTCACTGTTTAGGTTTGAGTGTCTAATTCCATTCATTATTTAATCTGAGCTTAAATCTTGTTTGTTCTCCTTGGCTTATGATGAATGAACTGAGATTGGTATCATGTACATGCAAAGCTCCTTAGAGGCTCCAAGGGAACAACATTTGCTGTACTGTACATGCACTTTGTGCATTATTCAAAGGCTGTATTTACGGTACTCAGAATCTTGAGCAACAAAACCATAATCATTCCTTCATTTTTGTCAGTATTAAAACATAAGTGCATACAGTTTGCAATGTTGAGAGACAAGAGCGCTTCTATTACGCCCACATGGCTGTGTTTCAGTTCATACCTGATTGCAAGCCCATTGAAAGGAGACATAGGGCACACGTTTAGCCTGAGATGCCGCAGTTTGCTGCAACATCTCCTGCATACTTTAGCCAAAAGCATGGGGGAAGAGGCTTTGTGTTACTCAAACCTGGAGGCAAATGACAACAAGGCAGTGTGCACTCCATCTGTACTATGGAGATATTGTTTAGACACCACCAGTCAGAAGGGACTGTATCTGTTTCAGCTAGGCTGGCCGTGGCTCTTTGCCCAATTTTGCATTGGGCTAAATTTCTATGCCAGAGGATTCTAATTTTATTCTGTGGCAAAGCACTTTCATGAGATTTACCGCAGAAGGTGCCTTTTACCTCTCAGGTGTCTGAGAAGGAAAACATAACTCCCATATAACTCCATTTTCATGTTTACATTGATTTTACACACAAACAAAGGAAGAACTGGGTCATTATCATACAAACATCAAGCTTTTTTTTTTTTTCTTTAAATTTCCTGCTTTTACAAAAAAAAGAACATTTGAAAGGGGAAAAGGAAAAATTAAATACACAGCTCTCACAGAGGAGTATCTTAGGCACTGTCGAGTTCTAACACTGGATCACACTTTTGCAATTTCAGATGCTCCTGCCATTACAATGGCATTCACTTGGTGAGAGAAGGGAAGCAAACTTGCCATTGTTCTCTCCATTCCTCCCCAGTAATGAGCCTCTGCATCAAAGTAAGAGGCTAGAGTAGATGCAGAGATGAACAGCAATACATGTTGTTGCTTTCCCAGAATACAGGAAGATCTACATAGCTTCCAGTCTTCACAGGAAATAGCTTTTGATAAAACAACTATCTTCCCTCGTTCAGTATTTTGGTGCCATGGTTACTCCGCTACCCACCATTTGACTATTTTTACCCTTGTTGCTTTTTTTGACCAAGGTTTTCTGACACACCGACAGTTATCAACAAATTGTATTTTGTTTTTAAAGAAAAACGTCTTTAAAAATGACAGGTTATTTGGATGAGTATGCAGACCCTTATGCAGACAACAGGCTAAAGTGTTTTACTCTCTTAGCTAAATGAGGAAGTGGGACAGAGGCTGCATCCAGTTAAGTGACTCTCAGTCCCCAGAGAGTCATAATTTTAAGGCTGTTTGGAACCCAGTGGCTTTTACCCATATCGCGTTTTCCACAGTGCAAATGTGCATCAGCCATTTCAATTCTCTTGGTACAGTACATGCGTTCAGGTAATGGGAGATAAAACAGCAATCAGAACAGCGTATCTACTTCAGCTACTTCAGAAAAAAAAAAAGATCATGATATCCAAGAAAAAGTTTTACATCGCCTCCGAAATCAGTGGAATACACTAGCCCTGTCACAAATGCAGTAGTTAAATGTACAATGATATGGCGTTTTGGTAGAAAGCAAGACTCCACATTCAAGCAATCACCTTAAGAACAAGCCCAATTATTTGTTCACACATGGAAAATTGCTGAAGATGAAATGAAATTTCCATTGAGTGAATGGAAGAGTAGAATATTAAAGAAAAGCTCTGAACATCTGTTGGAGTGATGCCCACTTGATTTTGTGAAACCAAGAAAGAGCTTGTGCTCCCACAGAAAATTACTGTTCAGTGACATTAAAACCTGTATTCATTAGGAGAAACCTAGATGCAGAATCCTAACATTAGGCATCCAGATTTGACATTTTTGGTTGCAGTACATACCTTAATAGGAAATTCTTAAAACAAACAACCACCACCCCACCCACCCACCCCCAACAAATTAAATCACAAAAGCTATGGAATTTTAAAAGCTATACCGACTCCCAACTTAACATATACATTAGTTTGCAAAGTCATTTTTTTGCACACTTCACCAGTAATCGATATGTACAGTACAAAAAACCATGAAGGAATGAAATCTGAACACTTTAATCTGCAGGGAGGCAACACCTTTGATATATATCAAGACACGATGTATCTGCCAATTAGAAGATGATATTTATATGATCTAGAGTGGTTTTCTTCCCACACGTTAGATGATTGCACTGATTATTCTTGATTTTCATTTAGAACGTATAATAAATCCACCATTCTTTTTTTCAGAGAAGGAAAATAATCCTACTTCAGTGGATTCGGGGTGTGTTATGAACGTCCCAAGTCAATTAGTATCTGTGCAGAAATGTTTCATTTGGTAAGAAAACTTTTCAGATGAATGTTTATTCAGAAGCTGCTTATAAAAGTGGCTACTTGTAGGGACTGGAAAGAAGAGTGGAAGGAGATAGGGAGCAATAGTGTTGTACCAAAATATATAAACAAAAAATTAAAGCTTTTCAATTAAAAAAAAATTTGTATATTCAACTCTCATTAGACATAGATGTGCACAACAGACAGAGCAGTTAGAAACAAGTACATTTTTACAAAGCTTTCTTTTCATGGTTAATTTCTACCAGCACTTTGGAAGGTAACCTACTAAAATGATGACCCTGTTTATAATAAAGGCGCAAAATATTGCTCTGTAGCATATTTTGAAAATAATATAAAAATAATTTCTATATTACAATTTAAACTTGGCTTGTAAAATTCCAACATAATACAGTCTTAAGTCTACAAACAGAACATACTTAGAAACACCTTTGTGGTTTTTTCCTCTCATTTATAACAATATAGTATTTTTAGTCATATACACTGGAAATTAATGTGCAAATTAAAATCAATATTAGTGCCTGTTAGTGAAATAATTTAAATTCTATGCTGTATACCATTTGGTGATCCTCTTTGTAAGCTGCCATACCTTAAAAGAAATACACTTCAAATACACTGACAGAGACTTAAAATACACTAAGCTGAAAAGCCACCTACAATCAGCATCAGTTATTTTGCTTTTCTGGACCTACATTTATTTGAGATTATTGTGGTTTCTATCAACATACGGGTTTCTAACTGTGCAAAAACATTCCCCGTGTTATGAAGACCTTACTCCTGTACTAGCTCATTCTTACTATTCTTACATCCAGCTTGCAAGCTGTGCGTCTGTGAAGCACTTGGTTTAAGGCCCCCACTGCTGACGGCATTCTGTTCACAGATTTCGGAGGACAGCAGATTTCGTCCAAGAGGCCTAAGGCATCCCCCTACACCTCAGGCAAAATTCTCATCAATTCTCTCACTGGAAGAGCAACAACTGGCAGCCTGAGGGGAACAAACACTGGCTAAAGGGCTCAGGCCTTGATCCCACAAATATTTACGGTAAGTTTCTTAACAGTTATGTTAAGTTTCTGAAAATATGCAGTCTCCTTGATATCAGGAAGACTGTTCATATTGGTGAAATTGAGCACCAGTGTAATTGCTTGCAGAATCAGAGAGTTGGAGGGCAGTATTTTGTCAGATCTGTGCTGTGCATTTTTTGATATCTACACATTCATCATCACAAGAGAAGTAGATTACCCTGAATATGCCTGTATGTACAAGGACTGATATTGCCTCAGCAGACTGCTTCGATCTGCAGTCAAATGGTGCACAAATCCACGTTAAGCATCTCTCCTCAATGCTTTCTGTATCAAGTAATACTGCTCATCTCATGAGTTTTGCAGTTTTAGAAAAGACGACTCTGAAGACTTCACTTGGCCAATTTAGACTCATTAAGCAATAAGCAACACAAAACCTTCCAAATACAGCATCTTTCTTTAACTGATTCTTCTTATGCTATCTTTGACTTCGGAAGAAAGGACCAAGTGCTAAAGAAAGCTGGGTCACACACTATATTCCACTGCATTTATAAAGCTTAATGAACTATATTAGCAAAAGGTTAATCAATCATTTTAAAATCCAAAACATCTTAAGTTGTTTTTGATAATCTATGCCACCTTCTTCTGAATGAGCTGCTTGTTAGCCACTTACAAGTGATACCCACATCTGAAAATATACTTGTGAAGTCTGGCAATAGATTTATTAACTCTTTATAAAGCATTTTAAATGAAACTTTAATATAAAGTGTGACTGAAACACATTATGTACTTGAAGCCTCCTCTGTTATGAGCAGACCTTTGTAGCCAAGTTTAAGAACAAAGTTAAAAAAAAAAAAAAGTTTGCATAAAAAAAAAGTTTGCATAAGAGGTTTAAAGACTTTTTTTTTTTTTTTTAAGTAGAAAAATTGCACACACACACATTTGAAAATTGCACACACAGCTTCCTCCAACCTAAATATCTCCTAGTGATTTTGTATCTATTCTGGGAATAGCCTACCCAGGATTTAGCTTGTATTTTGGAATCTGGTAACAGTGATAGTGTTGAATCACTATCAAGGAGAAAAAAAGAAAAGCACACACAATTGCAAAATAAGCATATGCATCGCAGTCACTTGAGCTAACAGAAGACATGAACAGGGTCTCCAAAACCAAAAGTGACTTCTGTACAGCTTGGGCAAATTGGTAACTAACAAGCTCTGAAGGGTACAGGGGGTAGATCAGGCATGGAGATGGACTCACTGATATGTTTTCAACTTAAGAAAAATTGACACAAAAGAGCAGTCAAAGGTTAGCTATTTAGTGCAAGAGCAAAAATACATGTGAAGATTATGCTTTCTCACAGCCAGGTGAGGAATGGCACGATTTCTTTCGAGGCTGGTGAATACGACTCACAAAGTTGGGAATTCTCTCTGAAAAAAAAAAAACAGGTAGAAAATACACCTTTTGTAACTATAGTCTGCTTTTAATGGGACACTCACTTCCTTCAGAAGGAAGCTGTTTCTGCATATCAGGACTATTTAATTCCAAATATGATGTCCCTGTTAGAAAACGGACACAAACAGAGATGCATCTGCTCAGAATTTAAAATAATAATCATCATCATCACAATAATTCTTTGGAGGGAGAGAGGGGAAGGAGAGGAAACAACTGAGGAAAAAGACAGGAAAAAATGAAAAAATCGCCTGTTAGGCCCGCAACAGATGTTACAAGACAAGAAAATCGTGAGATATTTGAAAGGAGTTCTCAAAGCAAGCAGGAATATTAAGCAAAATTTTTATAAAGGGTTATCAAGAAAGGGACTCTGAGGAAACTGGAAAAACTAAAAACTGTTCTATCATTACATCATGTATTTTTTTTTTAAATGAGCAAACCGGTAGTGGTTAATGCTTCCAGAAATATTTGAGAGACTTAAGGATGACTGTAAACACTATCCTATATAGATAAGCCTATTGTTATTCAGATGAACAATTAGTTTCTCAAAATAACCTAACATACAGTCACCATCTCTATTCAGTACTTTAGAAGCAATTCATAATGTAAATATTAGCCTTCTGCATATGTATTTGTTTTGGGAACAGTACATCTTTAAAACATACTATAGAAATAACCCCTTTGACAAATGGGAGCCAGCAAATTCTCATGGTAATTCCTTGGTTTTACATATGTGCTGTTACTTGTCTCCTCATTCAGAAAAGGATACAACTGACTCAGATACATGGGCTGGTGGAGTTTGCTGCTAATGTAGTACTTCTTAAGCACAACTTCACATAAAAGCATTTCTCCGAGTATCAAATGCTACTGCTACTCTGATTCTATAAGAATTTCTAAATACCTGAACATTTCTTTATTTGATGAAGTTTTAACCTGTCTATTGTATCCATCTCAGCAGCAAATACAATCAAATACGATGTTTGATTTAACATATTCTGACTTGCTTTAACATAATCTGAAATCACAGATTTCTTTGGCAATGAGAATTTGCATGTAATCACAGCAGTTAACCAAAAAAGGACACCGCTTACCAGTGTTTACAACCAGAGACATGGGATTTAGAATCTGCTTACCTTAAGCAAAGAAGTCATGTGGAGTTTTAACTTCTCATTAAGCTCACCAAAATTGCCCTTTTATGAATGACTGCAAATTCAGTGACATGCAGTGTATGCTCACTATACTACAAGAAATATGAAGTACAGGTCTGGATTCATGGAACAGCTTTTAGGACTTTTTAGAAGTGGCTAGCAGACTTATTTTGAAAGCATTCTTTAAATCTCCCATCCAGCGGAAAACCTAAACATATGGTCAATTTTAAGCATATGCTCAATTTCACAAATTTCTGTGGGACATCACCAAACACCTATGTGCTTTTCCTGAAAGCAAGTAAGCATCAGTATTAGATTGTGCATCATGTTTAACAGACTACTTCACGCTTGGCTTCATGACTAACTAACATTAACTGGACACAAGTCAAATGGCATCACCCATGCCGAGAATAAAAATAAGGGTATAGCAGAAAAGAATGAGAAATGATTCCTGGGAAAGAATCTCTTTTGTGCAGGGCAGAGAAGTGCTATTCCATAATGTTTAAGGTAAAACTCCTATTCCGCACCTTTAATTGGCAGAGCAAGCAGTCTTGAAGGCAACACTTCACTTATTTATGGAAAATGAGATTTTCTCAAAAAAACATAGGTAGACAGTTGATAAACTGTTGCTTTCAAGTATAACTATTCTTATTACATTCTGCCAGTAGGCAGTAGAAGGGTGTAAAAACTGCATATGCTATTATCAGGAAGACTTGCTAATTTCATACATCTACTTTAACAGTATTTCTGTTGTTTGTTTTACAGAAATGTTTCTATGAACAAAATTTTATTTTCAAAGGTACTCCAAAAACTTACATAAATATTTGGATTTCAGACTTGTGCAAATCTGCACTAGGAGGATCATACTTGGAGGTACTTTACAGCCATCTTGGAACCTCCTGGCAGACAAAGAGCTAACTGCAGGAAAAGACTGAAAAAATAGGTAGAGTCAAGTGTCATCAACAAATGCTCAGAAGTAATTATGTCTGCAATAACTAACAAACAACAATATTGGAAAAGGAATAAATAATGATTAAACTCATATAATGATTAAGGGAATTCACTGATGCGATACATTTGTTTGGACAAGCAGTTCATTCAGCACTAAACTAAACCTAAATTTCCTAGCTAGCCATCAAATTTTTCAAATCTCATTTTTTTTATTTTAATATTCCTTCCAACTTTAACAACAATGAAAATACTACTGAGATTCCAGCGCCCGAAACCATACTGTGTGTAGGGTTTTCCTGTTTTGTTTTTTTTAGGAAGTGAAGTCTTGCAGGTCATAATGTATTTTTTATAAAACTCGTTTAAAAAATCAGTAAAAATAAAAATGGCTCAAATCTACTTTTTCATGGAAACATAGAAATAACTGGTAAGAACTTAAAATTAGGAAAAGCTACAGCCTTCATGAATTCAGACCTTTCACTTCTAGTTTCCTAGAATCGTTCCAGACTAAAATTTCAGACTAAAGTACAAACATTAGTACTAATGCAATACTCTGCCACGTTAAAAATGTGCATTATGCAAAAACCACTACCCTCCTGAAGAAAAAAAAAAAGCTATTAAAAATTTAACTTTTACTGAGGAAAAAATACTCTCATAATCGCTATAGAATTTCAAATGTTTACAAGGCAGATACTACCCTACTGCAACACCACATCTCCAGTATTATGACTTTCCCCTATCATACTACTACCTGAGTGATGTCAGTGTAAATTCAGGCACCATTAGTAAATTTTTGACCAAACATATACACAGCACTGACAAATAAGTAAACAACCCTTCAGCTTACCATTATATGTAAAAAAGACACTGACAAAATGGAAAATAATATATATATATTTTTATGATAAATTAATCCTATTATTTCCTCATTGCCCCGGAAAAGCGAAAAGCTAGACACTAATTTACTCATCAATCCTTTATTCTTTTTGTAAGGATTCCTTTTACTGCAATTCAACACTGTTTACTTTGTAAGTAAGAAAATGATAAAACTAAATAGTCACAGAAGAACCCTCAATGCCTGTGTCCCTTGCTTTCTCTCTCCCTGCGCTTCAGCTCTTCTTTGTAGCAGTATGAACAGTAATTTTCAGTCTCAGGACGACCATAAAAGGAACAGTTATCCTTCTTACAGCGGTTCTGCTGGATGGGATATATTGGGCAAACTGTGCTTCTGCCTTGATTTTTATCATTGTTCAACCAGGTCTGAGGAGCATCCTCATCAGCATATTCTAAGCAGTCTCTAATATCGCCGGTATTGAATCCATTTGTGTACGTCTGAGACTTGTGTTCAGTAGGCATGGCATAGCTCAGTGATTCCACTGTGTTCACCGTACGGATTCCAGATATCCGGGCTGGGCTGTAGCTTTGAGAAGACAGGGATCTGTTCTGCTGGGGGTACGTGGCACAGGTTTTTAAGGTGCCAACCACTGGCTTGTAGGTATCATCTTGGAAGCTCGATGGCTTGGAGTTGACATCATGCAAATGGATGACACTTTGCCTTTGAACAGGTGGTGTATGGCTATAGTGGGCAGAGACTGGGATGGGGCCGCTTCTCTTAGCACCGTTACTAGGTGAAGAAAATGACCCAGGAGTGGGACTAGTGCGATCCTTAAATTTTAAAACCAGTTGGGTTGTATGGCTTTGAGGCAAGACGGGTGATGCCCTATCCTGAGGAGATGCTTCTAACTTCTCTTTTGAATATGCTTCTGGCTCCAGTTTCTTGTTGGATGACCCATTCAGTGCAGCCTTTTTCTCAGCATCCTTTCTTTTCTGTTCCTGCTCTGCATTGAAACGCTCCTGTGCGCTGGTCAGGTAATAACCTATCATCTCCTCATGGAACTGATGCCTGTGGCTGGTCAAAAGAAGGCCAGCAAAAATAAACTTCCGTTCACCCTGCATGGCAGCTCTCAAAATATTGAGGCTGAGTTTCACATCAGTGCTGTACTTCCATGGGTCAGACTGCTTGTCGGAGAAAGATTTAGTGTTCATCTTTTCAATGGGTGAGTTGCCAGCTCTGTCAGTAGGAGACGGAGTGGTCTTTTCAGATGGAGAAGTGCTTGCAGACTGTCCAGATTCCTCTTTGCTCCCTTTTCGAGACTTAGACTTCTTCTCTTTGACTTTCTCTGCGGTGTCACCATTTTTCCCATTCCCCGAATTTGCCCTGCTCATTTTGCCATGCACCAGGCCTCCAAGACCACCCATGTTCTTTTTCAGTTTAATTCCCAGGCTTTTACTGAGGCTTCCTATTTTATTGGCAACTGAATCCGTCCTGTTTTTGTCTTTCTCCTTCCTCTGTTTGTCCTTTTCTTTTTCTTTACTGTTTTTGCCATTATTGCCGTTGGAATTACTACAGATGGAGTCTCGGTCCGAGTCCATTGAGTCAGCCAGAGACTGAACATCTTCCCCAGCTGAAGCTGTAGGGGATTCTGGTTGAGCCAAAGGGGCCTGCTATGGAAAATTAACTACAATTAGATACAGCAAAATCAGTTTCGTATAGGGACTTGGTGCAAAAAAGACAAATCTAATATGGAGCTTGATATTGATTTTAAAAGCCTATGTTTTAATTTACACACTGACATTTTAGACTGGTTTCTTCGCTAATTTGGCTGTGCTATCTGTCTTGCTTGATCCTACAATCTTGGCTCATTTCAAGCACATTTGTAGAGGTCAGTCAGCCAGACGTTCTGTGAAAATCAGTGTCTGAATAATGGAGAGAGGCAAGTCAGTGCTCCTGTCAAGGGGTCTGCAGCTCAGCTTCCCTGGTTGTGTTGACTAGCTGAGCAGCTGGCCAGTGTACAGAGCCCAGCCGCTGCGCTGGAAGCATCCTCAATACTGGCTGCCTCTCGGCCAGGCGGGAGACAGCCTGGAAAGAAACTGATACTGTGATGGGAAGGAAGTGAGGTTCTGCCGAAGGCTGTGAGGGGGATGCAGCATACAAACCTGTCTGCAGTAATATTTCAAAATTCACAATGTTCACAAAACAACTAATTTAAATGAACGTTCAGGTTTCTGTGCATGACAATTGAAGTTACAATGCCTCAGAGCTAAACAGCTTGCCTGACGTGTTAAATATTAAACTTAAGCAAACGGACTGAAGAATACAATGAAGTAACTATTTGTTCTATGTCTACTATTTGTTCTTACTGGAAATATAATGCAGATGAAACTGATGCAAGGAGTGTGAGTTCCAAGTTATGCTTTAGGTAGGGTAATAGAGCATCTTTCTTGAAAATGCAGTTACGAGGATCCTAGGAACTTAAAAAATTGGCTGCAGTTATTTAGTCCTGCAAATCTTAGTCTTACATTCAATCATCCTGAAGCTATAATCTGCTGAAGTTAAATTCAAAACACGCATACAAAACATAATGACGTAGAATAGCTCTGGAGATGTATTTATTTCCACTACAGAAATGCACACCTGTTTCTTGTCACTGAGTGCTTAGATTTCGTCTCTCTAGAATCCCTGAGCACCTCATCAACCGGCTGGGAGCAGAGCTGTCACTTGGCAAAGGAGGAAATGAATGCTGAAGTGACTTGCCCATGCTCACGTGGCAAATCTGAAGCAGGGAGAGGTAACCCGGGTCCCACAGCTTTCAGGTTCACAGCTTACAATTACAGGACCATTTTGCCTCTCCTTCTGATGTGGCGGCTATCACATTAGGGTGAAACTGTAGAAAAATGGATTTTTTCCCCTCCTGCAGCTTGTTAAATCCTGTCTCCTTTTGTGTTGTGTTCCTCCTTTCAAATACCATCTGTGTATGCTGTCTGAATCACCTCCATCCTCTCCTAGCAACCTTTTGCCTCTAGACTAACACCTCAATCTATTCAATGTAATTTGCAGAGAAATTTGCAGCTGACAAGGTGCCAGCTGGGCACAGTTCTAAAACAGTTTTCTGAAAGAACCAGGCTCCAGTTCAGTGCCAGGCTGTGGCCTTTTGTCAGCCACTCTGAACTGGGAGCTGTCCAGGGGTCCAAATCTGTTCTTAAAAACAGAAAGGACGAGGGACTGGTGACCTAACAGTGGCACCAGGAGAGCAAACTGAGAAAACTGGTGAGAGAAGGTCTGTTTTAAGGTTTCACTCAACTACTGAAATAAATAAAAGAAAGATAAAGCTAGAAAATACACTTTAGAACAGAAATATGAGTTGCAAAAATGTACAAGCAACTGTTTTAAAAACAAACACCTAGAAAATCTGCAAGCCAGATGGCAGTGACAGCATGCCACCAGTGACTTGTCTCTGCTGCTATGGCCACAAGGTGGTTCTAGGCAGCTGGCCAGTCCATGCAGCCTACTCTGCACAACACCCTATTGTGCCTCGTTACCACTTATTTGGTTTAAATTAAGGAAAAGTTTACCTTACCCGTGTCTCAGATGGGATGCGTATCCATGTTACATTCATATAGCTGTGCAGAAGATTAAGCTTTGCCTCAAGAGACAGAATCAAACTAAGGATGAAAACAGAAGGGAACAAGCAGTCAAAAAAACAGCAAAAGAGAAAGCAATACTTCTTCAGAGGGAGAGGCCACACTGCTCAGCGTAACAGCAGCCTCCCACGCAACCAGAAGACGTGAACAAAGCCCTCTCTGTTAGCAGTTCTCTCAATACTTAGTTCAGGTATGGCTCAAGACATTTTACTGCTTAATACTGAAGTTACAGAAAGGTCTTACTTGGCCAGTCTGGTGTTATCATTGTCATCTTTTCCCCACTCCCAGTCTTTCCCAGGATCGACCGCAAAGTGCAAAGGCAGTAGCTTGTGTTCAGAGTCAGTCAGGGGGATCACCGCTGAAGTAGAGAAGAAACAAGGATTGGAGGGGAAGGAACCAACAAAAGACTTAGCTGTGAAAAGCACTTAAAAATAAGAAGTGAAAAGAAAAAGGCCCAAAATCAGATGTGCTGCAGAACTGTCTCATCTGTATTTAGATGCTTGCATGATAAGAGGGGAGGAAGAGGGTAATACAGTGATCGCTGCTGGCATGAAGGACAGTCACCGGTGGAGGAGGGGAGACCTCTGGGAGAACAACATTGCCATTTTGTAATGCACAATAAACATTTCCTGGAGACAGAACATTCAAACAGTACAAAGCAATAAAATGTTGAAATATTCTGCCCGCCCTGTCTCTCACACAAATGCTCACACGTTAATTATTTTGCCTTTTCAGGTTAGAACCGTTTGGTTTTCCACTGTCAAAGAAATAAAGACAGCAGCATTATGTGACAAAGCAAAAAGTAGTTACAGGGCTTTTGGACTCAAACTGTGCATTACTGTAATTGAAGAGCAAAGATCAGCATATAGATGGGCTAAGAGGTCAGTTTAAGACCTGTCTTGCGAGTGGTGTTAGGACCATTCCCGCTGTTACACCCCAGCATCACTGTCTGGGTGTTTTAGTGGTTCTGTTCTCTTGCCTCTCTGCTAGTGCTCTCTGCCTTTTGACGTATCTTAATGACTCGGCTTTATACTCAGCATGCAGGGTCTGCAGGCTGGTTTTTACAGAGTGTCTATCATTCATCACCAATAAACTAAGAGAAAAGCACTGTCAGCTTTAATTAAAGCCAGCAATTTGCTTCCATTTCATTAGAAACACACTTAAAGCTGTTGAGGGACTGGGGCGGATCCTCAGCATGATGCAGGTCACTGCTGTTCCTCTGACAACCAATGAAGGAATTTAATTTTCTGTACCACAGGCCTTAAGGACATTGCCTGAGTAGTCATTCCAGCCAAGCCAAGGAGCAAAGAAAGCGGGAGAAATCACCCAACAGCATGGCAGTGATTACTGAAAGTTTATTGCACTTGCTGGCTATATGTTGCTTACAGGATTCCCTGCGTTTCAGAAAATCTATCTTGTCAAAAACAAAGGCACAGTATTTTTGGTTAAGTATTGCTCCTCCCCTAGCAACATGCAGGAAATATAATCTGCATTTTTGATTAAATGGTGAAGTCAGTTTTAGATTCAGGCAGCTTCACAACAACTGCAGAAAATATGCTTATTTTTCATCTCTGCAGGTTGGGTAACATTCAAAACTCTACAAGTGTCGGGGAAACGTTGCCCCCTACTGCTTATAGTGAGTAATTTCTGACATATTTTCCCCCTATTAACTGCAAATACAGCATCAACAGCTGGAGATTCATCAACTAGAGCTGCCCGCGTTACTTTAAGATGCAAGCACAGAAGTGAATACTGTAAGGTAACTTAGCTCCAAAGGAAACTCAATGGGAGTAAGAGTCCGATTCTATACAGTGCAAAATACACTGTAAAGCACGCTGTCGAAGCACAAGAACATAAAGGTAGAGCAGGGGTGGGAACAAAATCATTTTTATTAACACTTATTGGTGTAAATCTGAGGGCTCACCCTATTGCATTCAGTGGAGTTTTTGCAGCAAAAGGGGATGGAATAACTGAGAACACAATTAACTGATGGTGTTTCTAAAGGAAATCGGATATTCTGCCAATTAACTTAATTATACAGAGAGCAGGAACCGACTGGATTTACCACTGACCTCACGATGCAATACATCAACCACCTAAAGGAAGAAGGCAACTTAGGAAAGTTGCTGCATGCTAAGCTTACAGCCTGGCAGGGCTCTTCTGCTAGCACCTGGCCACATGGGTACAGCCGGGTAGAGAACCAGGAGCGTGGTCCTGGGGCAGGTTTTGGGGGCAAGCTCGAACCTCAGAACTGCCACAGAGTGTAATTGCCTCTTTGAGATGAAAACCTTAGAAAGTCCATTTGATTTTCTTTTCTGACAGCATAACACTAATTAGTTTTCATGTAGTTCAATAATCAATAATTTGCAGAAACAAATTTTAAAGGAACCCTTTTTAAAGCTAGTTGTTTCTAATAGCTAAATGATGCTAAAAATACACCTTTTACAATGCTTACTGATAATAAATTTTATTAAAATCTTAATTTCTAAGTACAAAACAAAGCTTAGATGTGATTGCCTATAAAGTGTCACTATTATCTTATTTCCATGTTATGACACCACAGTCTCCATCTTTGCACAGGAATTTGTTAACTAATAGTTTTCCAAACTCTGAGTTTAATAGAAGCCACATACTCATTCTTATGGGTAGTTCAAGGTTGGTGTGACACACTATTGTCCTTATGCTAAAGGTATCTTCTAAAGCAATTTTGGAGTTTTAAAATTCCAAAATTTAAAATTTAGAAGTCCTAGTGCTAACAGATGGGATAGGTCAACAGCAACAACGATGATTTCACCCATGTCAGTTTTAAGACACACACTGAGGACTTTCATGCCATTTGTAAGTTTGGTGCTTTGCCTCCCACGCTGTGAAGTCACAGGGTTTCCTAGCACTCATTTTCATGCTGCTAGTGGCATTATTCTTCTTCTTTAAAAAAGAACACTAAGCATTTCTCAAAACCCTAGTACAGCAAAATGCTGATGCAGGTGATGATGTACTGCTGTTAAAAACCACTGTCAGGACTCTCACGCTTGTTATTGCAACCTGGCACTGGGGAGCTGTTTCACTGCTGCCTGGCTGACAAAGGGTGGGACTGCTTCTTTGAACACCCTACGTTCAGTGAAGCAGTCTTAGGGGAAGCTAAGAACCAGTCTTTATTTTCCATAATCGAAGCTATAAAACACCTGCATAAAAAGTCTGCATGAATATAGAAGAATTTACAGGTTTTTGATCGGACATGAAGAGTATAAATATTGTGACCCTAAGTTATAAATGACAGGGTTAACAGAGACTTACTTCCTTTTAAAAAGTCATAGCTCTACACTCTCAGCTGCATTCTGGCAGGTCAAAACCCGGCCATATACTGTGGCACCTGTGCCATCCTATTCTGACCCCTACTGTTGTGGCTCTCCCTTCCGCTATGCCAGAGCTGCCAAAATCTCTATGTTGGCAAGATACGAGAAACGGGCATTAGTAGAGCATCCTTGTGCCAATCTATTTCCTGACAGAGCATTTGAAGAACAACAGTAATGCTGTGTTAGCTGTTAGCAGTCTCTAACAGCAACAAGCTTTGCAGCTGAAAGCTGAAGCATTCCCTTCATCCCAGATTTAATACCAAGTGCTTTGCTGCTCCACAGAATTGAAGCCTGTGTATTCAAGGCCCTGAAGTAAAAATGTGTAAAATCTGATCATACAAAACAAATACTATTTTGATTCATCAGACCTTGTAATGAACTGCAATTAACTTATACATAAACAAAGCCAATATTTGATGTTACTGATGCTGTACAGGATATTTGGTAGCTTTTTTTTCTCCCAGCACCTTTCCTTTATGACTACGAGTGCAGGAAAAACACATAGAAAGTTTCTAACCACAAGAAGAATATTTAACAGTGTTTACAATACATACTGCTAGTATTTGTGGGAGAAATCAAATACGTGACCTTGTTACCAAAGATCTTATTGTGTATCATTAACAGGAATACATGGCTTGTAATACTAGATATACTGCTGAATGCACTGAGCAGTAGCCTTCTTCACTGTCTTATATGTCAATCCCATCACTTAGAAGATGCCACAATAGCAAAAGGTTACCAAAACAGAGTTTTATAGTATAATTACTGTTTTAGCTATAGTATAATTACTATTATGCCAATAATTTATATGTAGTTTTCCTAAGGTGTATCTAGCTAAAAGAAATCTGACTGCTGATAAAGATTATTATGGTGTACAAGCTTGAGAAAAATCATTTATCATGTATTTGAAGAACACAAAAAAGGTAAGCACAATGATGTCGGAGAGAACAAGCCCCTGCTTACGTACAACGATGACAAGTTTGAGTAAGCACACCTAAGTTAGCCTTAACCTAAATAGCCTGCATGCTAACAATAATTTTAAAAAGCCATTAGAACATTAAAGCAATCTGTGAAAGCATAAATAGGCAGTAATTGAAATAACTATAGCATGACCATAGTGTTCCACAAACCCTGGCAGAGATTAATTTTTTCCTTTGTTGTTTTTTAAACAAGGACATTGCTTCTCATTTTGCACCTACATCAGGCCTTCACTGACAATACCTGGCAGCAGCATTCAGTGACCAAATGCTCTGACTACGAAAGCCATTAATATGGACCAAATTTACTGTAGGTCTGCTCTCTTGTGGACTTTCTTGTAGACACAGATAGTTCAAGGATTAGAAGTGAAGAGTTCTTGGCTCCCAGTTTAAACCACTGAGGTTTAGACTTCTAAGAATGTATCAATAAAGTTTAGTGGACGTTGCTTCCTCTCTGATAGACAAATACACTTACAGGTAGACACAAGTACTTTGTGCATTGTGTTCAATATATGCTTCCGAGTTGTGTGTTTATAAGCATACCTTGTTCTCTCTGTTGATCTTTTTGTTCCATGGAAACAAGAGCAGAGAAATGTGCCTGATCGTAGGCTAGAACAAGAGGTGAGCAATGACATCTGTTAGGTAGAACTTCAAGTGGCAAATAAATTCCTCCAAATGGTATAGGTGCAAATGCTGCAAAGAAAAATTAGATTATTATTTTAAACTACGTCAAAGAACAAACACTTATGTTAGTTCTATTGTGTAACAGTTGTGCTACATCATTTTCAGAGCTCCATGAGAACAGCAGAGAAGTGGAGAAATCAATTTGGGAAAGAGTCATAACAACAGGTAAATTTTCATGATAAGACTGTCTGGAAATATACGAAGAACAATAATGAAACCATTCCGCCTTCACATATATTTTCCTTAATGCAATTGTTCACTAGGAAAGATATTAAGGTCTTTTAACAAAATCTTGATGATTCTTAAGTGTTTGCTGCATCTCTAAGGGCAAGGCTTTCTCCTTTGAAAGATTCCACACTTGGTTTTATATAATTATGGGAAGAAACAGCACATTTGGGCAGAAAAATTCCCTCTTGTTTCTAACCAATTATTTTTCCTTTTGCTGTGAAAATACAAATCCATACTGCTGAAGTATTTCCAAAGTGAGCATAAGGAAAAAAAATGTATGCAAATAATGCACTGCTTTTTCTAGAGACTTTTTCTTTGAACAGGTCTGCTGTGTTCAGGCTTTGGGATGGTGAATAGCATTGTCTTTGAGGTAGAAAACTACATTTTAGTGAGTCTGTCCAAATTTGACGAGGTTATTAGTCTTTTTGAAAACCTGTACTTTACACATACAGCAGTTAAACTGGGATATAATTTGATCACCTGGTCCATGAGGCCAGCAAGGAGAAGAACATTGGGATTATTGTGACAATCAGATTGGGTCAAGTAGAAAAAAACTGAGCGAGTGGAGAAAACTGGGATAAGAAAAATTATGAGAAAGTTAAGTAATAGTGATTGACTCTGTTACAGCAGATAGCAATCATACAACCATTACTTGTAGTTCAAAATTTGAAGGAATCTGGGATTACTCAGCATTTTCCTGTACAAGTAAATTTCTGTAAACTCAGTCATGTGTTTATCATTCCCTTTGACTTCAGCAACATACTATCAGCAATTAGTTCATGGTAAAAAGTGAAAGAGATTAATCATTGCTGCTCTGCTCAGACAGCTGACCAAGTGGCTCCACATATGAATCTAACATTTGAATGCTCACGTGTAAACTGAATAAAACATTCTGAAACTTTTGAATGAGAGGGTGGCAAAGAAGTTAGTAAAAACAAAACAAACAAACAAAAAAAACAACAACAAAAAAACCCCACACAAGATATACACATTCCAAATTCATTTTTTCTATATCAAATTAGATGAATTTATGCAGAGTTTTATGCGGAACCAAAATAACACAGCAAAATTAGAACTTTGTTAGCCTAGCCCAGTAAGAAATGTATCGTGTTCTGCAATTCCATGGTTATTATCTTAATAGTAAGTAACTAGGATAAACAGATTTTCTATGAGACTTATATAATTATATGGTATTTTCTACTTTGATCTAACAGAACTAGCTCAAATGTCATTTTGTTCTTTCAGAAAAAGGCAGCAGCTACCATATAAATGCTCAGGTATGTTACATCTAGGTCCTTTTGTGTGTGTGAAAGCTTATGACTGCTTCAATTTACATAGGTGTATAAAGTTCCAATGAAAAACTCTTACCTTCTCCCCCCGAGTCTCGTAACATTGTGTCTGCTACTACAACAATAGGTCTTCTTAAAATATGGGCTAAGACAAAAACGTGGAACTCTTCTAAGCTCTCATACACTGGATCTTCTGAGTTATCAACTCTGGAAGACACCGAATTGAAACGTTAGTGAACCAACAAACTGGAACAGCTATTTCCTCTGCCTTGTCATTTATATTCCTACTGTTCTGAGGCACACATTCCAATTATTGAAACAGGTAACAGAATAAATTGGAAAAGAAAAATATATTTTTGGAAATAGAACAATAGCAACAGAGATAGTGTTTTCACTTGCAGACTCCATACTAGTTTAGTAGTCATCAAAATTCGTTATCTTCTGATATTTGGTAGCCCAGCAGGAATAAAAAAAAATTTTAAAAGGCAATTCTTAGGCAAACACCTGGTGTAAAGCTATTTCCACCACAAAAAAAAAATAAAAAATAAAAGATCATTTCTTATGACACCCTTGGCAAAGAGACTCTAAAATAGGAAAAGTGTTTTTCTAGTTCCTCTAAATCAAATACAGGTGTGTTACCTTGGCAATGTAAGAAATACTGATGTCAACCTGACTAGGAAGAACCTAACTTAGAAAGTTGTGAGCAGAACCTTCTTCCTTTATATTATTAGCAAAATATAGTTTGTTTAAGATGGGGAAGGTTACCTATCCAAAAGCTGGAGATTCATTTTGCTGTCAGCCTTCCCAATTGGATAAATTACACCTACCTTTAGACATCTGAAATGCGAAGTCTAAGCATTTCACCTCGAATACCTCTATAAATATTTTAAGAAGATAAGCACATCTGGAATAGGATCATTCCTTCCACTTAAGCATTTGCTCGAGGATGAGATGAAAATTTTCATTTTTCTTTACAGAATACAGAAGGAATCTAGAGCAGTACGTAGTCAAGTGAGACAAGGCCAAGTGGTTTTGCCAGTGCCACTTTGTATTTCAGAAAGCTCACTGAAAGGATCAATGCAAGTATCTTATATGGCAGGACTGCAGGGCATGGAAGTCAAGCAGTAAGACAGCACTACAGGAAACCCCTATTTTTTTTCTTTAAGTTCACTTCTAATGGGTCTGATCCAACTACCGCTGAAATTAATAAGTCTTTCCATTCTCTTCATCTAGCTGGCGCAGACACAGAGTACTTCAGAAAGTAGAGAGGTAATATTTCATTTGTAGACTAAATTAAATGGCTTACTGAGTAGTATTACAAGGGTCTAAACAGTATTAATACTCAACCAGCTTCACTGCAAGCAAGTAATTTAAAACAAAGAAAAAAATGCTATTCTTGGAAGGAATTAAAAAATTGTCATAAAATCTAATGAGGACAATTTGAGCACTTGAAGTCTTCCACCTTTGTTGTTTTTCTTTTCAAAGTTTTTACATATGGCAAAGTTTTTACATGGCAAAAATATGGAAATGCCTTTCCACATCTAGTTCTCCAAGGTAAGGGTATTAACTGGTTACATTTCTTAACTGACAATATGATGTTTTGTGTCCAAGCCATCATAAATAGTCCTAAATTTCCAAGGTAGCCAAAAGGAGTAATTACCTGCTAAAAGAATTTTATAAAGTACACAATATTTAAGAAAAAAAAAGACTGAGCAAACCCAATTCTATCTGAAGCACTCTACTTCCTCTACAAAAACATAATGCATCCTAATATTTAACCTTCAGCTTTAATACCAAATATACTTGCTTTTTTTCTGTACGTTTCAGGGTTAAGAGCATGTTGAAAGTAAAAGTGTGAAGAGTTACTTGGTAACTTTCCCTTGAAAAAGATCTCTCTAAAGATTTTCTACGTTTGAACCACAAAGCAAAAAAAAAAAAAAAAAAAAAGGACTTCTGGATGCAAATTACCCTCACATTAGCATGGTAACTATATGAGAAAACTGAATCAAATTGCAAAATATTATAATGCAAAGTTTCAATAATAGCATTCTACCATGCCAAAAAAGCCCCAACCAGTTGAAAATGAGGTTTGATGCTCCTATAAACATTGTTCATTTGTACTTTTCTCCTACTGAGAACAAAAATGAAAAGCTTTTGTCATACTCCAGACTTACCCACCACCAGTGCCTCCATTTTTGCTGAAATGTGTGCGAGGTTCACTTGATGCCAGCTTAAGCAGTTCATTCCACTCCCGTTCCCATTCTTCTTCTGTATACACTAAACCTGACTATGGGAGAGAACGAAACACCATTTTACTGTTATGCTGGTACTAAATCTAAGGAGAATTCTGTAGTAGCATTTGCAAACAACTTTTTCGAGCTTCATACATGAGACAACTTATTATCTCGGGCCATTAATCAACATTTCTATTCAGGCAGAAAGAATATTAACTTTCTAAAAACCCTACAGTTTTTTAACCTAAAAGACACTAACTGTATACTGCATTACATTTCAAGATGTGGATCTGATCCAGCTAACACACTGCTGGCGATCCACTATTTGAGATGCGGTTACTTGTACCCATGTGAATTCTTTGCGACCGCAGTTAGTATGCTTCACTGCCCATCCCTGGAGCCTTGCTTTCTTCCCCAATACACGGAACTGCTAGGAAAGCCCTCTTTGGCAGACTAAGAAGTGCTTCGGCGCCCTTTGTTTTCTCATAGCCTGAATAGCTGAGTCATTGACAGCTCAGCTCTATTCTCATTGACTGCTGCCCACAAAAAGCAGGTTACAAACAAGTCACAAACAACCCGTGAGGGTTGTGGAGAGCCACTGCTGCTGTATTCAGAGATGCCATTATTTTTATTTCCATAGAATGTATTATTTTGTATAGGCTTCACTGAAAACATATGGTGGTCCTCCTCTCTGCTTTCCAGAGAGCAAAGCAGCCCAGTAGCTCTCCATTAACATCACATATAAAAAGAAAACAAACGCATAACAACATTGTTTAACCTTAACCAAAAACCTTAACCAAATAGCAGTTCCCAAAAACTACGTGGTGAAGTACAGATTTTAATCAGCAGTTCAGCCAAATCTACAGATAATTTTTAAAATTATTATATATATATGTGTACACACACAAAATAGCTGGTCACAGCTCTAGGAATGCTAGCTCATCACACTGCGGAAATCTTTCTTAAATGAGGTTTTCTTTTTCTTTCTTTCACAGATTTCACCCACTCATTTTATAAAGCTTGTGATAGCTAATTTATACATTGTATTTTACAGACTATAATTTTCTACAGGTTCTGAACACATCCTAGACCTTTGTAGGAACGAAACGGTGCATATTTATGCCCACAAACCTACAAACACATTTGCATTCTCATGCTCAAATTCTAAATACGAATACATCTCTCTTCCCCTATGCAAAATAGAAATGCAAGGAATTTGACAGCAACTGAAACTTTCACAACAAATTGCAGGTATTATTATTATTATTTATAGCAAATGATGTTAGCAAGTTTGATTTTGAACTGTACAAACCTCCTTATTTTGCTGGGTCTGTTGCCATCTCCATCTCCTTTTCAGTGCTTCCCTTTCAGCTCCACTTCTCATCATAGTGTAGAGTGCTTTCCGTAAAACAAGGTCCCGGTCATGAAATCCCCACATCCCTAAAGCAGCACAAGAAGGCACTCAGTTTTACACAAGTTATAGTGAAACAGAAATAGTAAGTACTAATACAATTAATATTGCCCTATACACACAAGCAGCAGAGCTTATACATTATTTAAAATTCTCCTTAGTGAATAATTCATTATTTTTAAAGTTTCCTTAACAAACCGTACAATATAGATAATAAAAGGAACAGTAAGAGAAAATTCTAACAAAGTTTAAACTTTGCTTAAGGAATGACCAAGGATGTGAGTTGTTTCAGTGTATGCTTACATGCAACTTACAAGCAAGGAATGGAATATTCAACACTCAGGTTCATTCTAGCTGTAGTTGCCCACAGAGCTTGCAGACACAAGAATGCTAATGACAACGGCAGGCACTTTTGTGCATCGCAGATGATGATCGTGACACCCACTAGCATCCACCCTTACACTGCATGATGGCAAATTTCCTTTGGCTTCAACATCCAGATAAAGAGGCAAACATTCAAGATGACTGGAAGTCTAAAAATACAACTGGCCACAGGCTTTCAATCTTGTTTTAAGATAGTTCATGTATCCTCACATAGTTGAGAGTACTAACCATGACCGAATAGCAGAGCTCTCACCAAAACACATGCTATCAGCTGCTGGCATTGAATATGCTTATTTCAAACTTTGCAAGTAAAAACACTCCTAACATTTGCTGTAAATAGTATGCAATTCCTCCTAGCTAAAAATTGGAGTGGGCAAAGATAAAAGGATCCCTGGAAACAACAAAAGCTATTTTCCTACTACTACTTTCCAAAAGAACAGTCTCTTCAAATAATTAAAAATCCTGGTGTTTTTGAAAAAGTCACCTTTTGGAGTTCTGCTGGCACAAGATTTTAGCAACTGCAACAAAAAACATTTCCTCATAATATATATGATATGGACAGCACATCAAAGGCTCTTGGCTTCACAGGTTTCTATTTATTTGATAAAATTTGAAGAAAGGCTTCAAAGATCTTGTATTAATATTTAATTAATCAACTGGAAATTATTTTTAATTCACTTCAAACTGTTTTCCACAGAGTTACGATCTCCAAGGAATGAACAGGGATAACTAGATATTGCATTCCTGAAGATAGCAAAACAACAGTTAAAAAAGTCAGAGGAGAACAAATGCAATTCCTTGCCCACAAGGAGGACAACCTTGCTCAACCACCTGGATTATGTGTTTCAGTGCTGTTAGGTTGGGCTATGTAAGGAAAATGCACATCACTGGTGGTTATGATAACATGCTTTTGATAATGTTCCAATTATACTTCTGATACTACCTCATGAAATTTATACCTCCCATCCCTCAAGCATGCCTACAACAAACATTTCTGTAAGCAAAATTTGAAATTTTTGAAATTTTGCTCGAAAACCAAGCTTTTAATTAAAGTCTTTACATTCCATTTGTTTCGGAGCTTTTGCTGGGGATAGAGAAAAGTGGTGAATATTTTTTGGCAGGAGGTTCCATGTGCAGACGTTCCCTTACCTAAAGAGGCAGCATGCAAGAGGCAGTTTCCATCACCTGTTGTCGCCAAGGGAAGAAGACGTTTGCAGCTTGTACACACTGTGGACCACCAATTTAATCGTCCTGAAAAGAAAGCATCTGTTAAAATGGTGTAGTGGGTTCTAACCCAGTACGCATACAGGCTTACAGTGATGATGTATAATGTTGAAGGTTAACCGTGAACCGCCTTTCTGCCAAGTAAACTTAAATCTAACGTTAGAAGTACAAACTGAAAGGTTAGAAATAAGATGCACCTAAACCATAACTATCACTTAAATGTACTTGGAATAAGAAGAGAACACCTTTAATTAATTTGCATCTTCTGTTCCTATATGCTGCATTCATGGGTGGACTTCTAAGTTAATTGCCTAAATACCCTTATTCCCCAGAAGTAATAAACATTGGCATCCTATATATATAGGCTGTATTGCTGTAATAACATCTCAAAAGTACTATGTATGTGCTAATCAAAAAACCTACTGCTGTTAGGTAAGTGTATTAAGTAGATTGTTTCAAACAGGTGAATTGTTCAAATAGATGATTCTCCTTCTTATTTGCCATAGAGTATATCATGATTAGGCCTACAATCAACAGCTACACATTACGAGAAAATTAAAATGAAACCAAATCCATGACCCAATGTTTAGGAGAACATGTAGCTTTTCCCTCTGCGAACATTTAGAGGACCCCTTATGGATCATTGCTGTACGTAGCAATCTTCACAGATTATAAAATATTATGAAACAGACTGACTGAGGACAGATATTTGATGTACCTAGGTGAAGCAAATCAAGCCATGGAGAATATCAATGTCAAAGCCTAAACTGGAAGTCCATCATTCTTGGCACACAGATTGCCATGCGGTAGTTTATTGGGGTATTAAGTCTGGGTGAAATGCTCATGTGAATGTTTTTAACATACAGAGAATGTGACTAATTACATGGCAACTTCGGGGTAAGGAGGAACAGATGATTAACAATGATTAGCATAGCTGGTATATTTCGTAAGACTTTTAGAAAGGCTATAGGTAATGTGCAATTGATACAATGAATAATGCAATAGGCAGCCTGTGGTGACTCAATTTCTTTGCTAATACTCTTTGCAGACTTGTCCCTCCCCAGTTCATTTCCTTGCAAGATAAGAATAGATATATTTGTACAGTAAGTCTTGCTTTTAAGGTTAAACCCCCAAAATAGAAAATTTAAGTACAAAGAAATAAGAAAAGTTTCCTCTGTTAATGTATTTTCACTACAAAATTATACTGAAGTTTATCTGTTACAGGAGGTAATACATATTCTGAAAAAAAAAATAATAGCCTAATGATATTTTAATATGTGCCTCGTTCTGGGTACTAAGCAAGAATGCCATTCAATTTCAATTAGTCAGTATAGGTTGAGAGTTACTACGCCATAAAGGTAAAAATGCATAGCAGATCAGTAACTAAGCACATTTGATAATCCTCACATGATTTTAGCAGCTAGTTTGCAAATGCCTGACATCTCAGACTAGGCTTAAATTCTCAATTAAATATGCCTTAAAGAAGCTTAATTTAAAGTGCTATTGAACAGCCTTTGGGGAAGATTAATCTGAAATAACAAGTTATCGTTTTTAGCAACTCCTGTGTCTGTGGGCTGTGCAATAACAACTTACCACCTGTTTCTTGCAGAATGTTTTGGTGCTACAAAACATTCAGTATTAAGTTAAACCAAGGTGCTGCTTAAAGTGCTGTTACAAGACCTAAAACAGACAGACCTGAGGAGTTACGGGAATAGTAAGTGGCATTGCTTTGGAGATTGACTAGCAGCTATTGGCAATAAATGATAGCGCCTCATGTTTATACATGATTTTACTAGCTGAGGAGGTTTCTATAAAAGTTTTCTGATTTCAAGCAGATGACGCAAAACAAATTTGTGGGCTTGTTTAATATCAAGAAGCTGATGGCTGGCTAAAAAAAAACACACCAGAAATACGTTGGATTATAACAAAAAGGTGGTGCATTTTCATTTTTTTTTTTTCAAATCTAGTGGTCATAGTAGATCCATTTAGGGAAACAACAGGTATGTGGAGCTTAAATCAAAACTGGGAACACTGGTGCCTCAGGCTTATTTATCTATGCTCTGATAAGACAGTATCAATAGACGATTTCTCACTCTCCCTCCCTTGTTGATCTCCTACCTGATTTTGCTTCTTACTTGTTCACAAAAGCTATTTAATCTTAAAAAACACAGTTTCAAGAAACATCTCTTATCTTACAGTAAAAACACCATGAGAATTAATACAGCCACATTCTATAGCACATCAAAATTTGATCTTAATTTTACCGCCAGATTAAAAGCCCTCTCCAGCTCTATTACCTAGCAATAAACAATTGGAGACACACAAAATCACAATATTGCCCTTTCTCTGCAAGGCACTTAAGACTTCAAATGTAAATTCAAAAGAAATGCCAACAGAATCTGGTATCCCTACGGCCAAAAAGACTGCCAACTTGTATTCTGGTATCATCCTAGTCCCGCACTACGTATATACATCACACCTCACACAGAGCGGAGCATGTATTGGCTCCCCGTGGGGGGGAAGGGCACTGCTCCCTTATTTGCAGGGCCCAGCAAGAATCAGATGTCCTGATACAGAAGCAGCTACACAGCATGTACTCTATGCAAAGAAGGTAAGCTGTACCTCACAGAAAGTTTTTTAAGCTTTGGAAAAAAATCACTACCTTAAATCTAGGATCTGATGACTTCCAGGACAAGTTGCAAACATCAAAAGCTGCCCTATCGCTAACCCACTGCATCTGTAGTCATGAATATGAACTAGCTTTTTTGACAGGTTGAAAGAGCTGTATCTAGAAGAAAAGGAAATCAGAAATATTTCTCTACCAGCTATTTTAAAACAGCTTTTGCCCAGGATGCTCCATGCTGGAGTATTATTAATAGACAGTAGAAGGGTTTATGTGTTATTTCCATAAGCCTCCATATTTTATTACAAGTCACAGGTATATTGCTTCTTTTTCCAGGATTTACAGGAAGAAAAGCACCAAAAAAGATTCTGGGCAGTTATATGATGTGAATGGCTCAAAAAGAAAGCAGTGGAGAACAGAGAATGCATGTCAAGTGTTAATAAGGACCAGGCTTGCTTTTAATGTCAGCCCCTGCTGCTTTACATACTGGTATAAGGTAAGAATGCATGACACCCTCTAAGCAAAACTCCATTAACAGTGTAAGCAAGAAAATAAAAATATGCAACAGAAGTTATTCTGCTTTTTGATTATCCCATAAAAATGCTCATACTGTGCTCCTTTCCCATCTACTAAGGCCAATTAAAAGTATTCATTGCCCCAGCCAAGCACAAGGTTGTAGGAACACACAAAAACCAAGTTCAAAACAAACATTAGCTTAACATTGAAGATCTCTATAGAAACTCTGCAGAAATCCTTTGCTCCTTCATTTTCTCCAGTCCATATTCTTAAAAAGCTACTAGTCAACTAAATGTCTATACAGACTTTTTTTTTTTTTTTTGTAGAATTAACAACCAAAAAGTTGCAAGGACTTAGTAAACAGCAATTTAATAAATCTCTCTTGTACAGGAAAAGGAGATCTGACAAACAGTGAGTCCTCTCTCAAGCTCTGTGTGACTGGGCATTGTGGTGGTCTTTCCCCACGTGGATTCTGTAGCGTTTAATAAATGTTATTCGTACTGCAAGTTTTTCTTCCGTGGAAATGATACTCAGGGTCTGCCACCAAGATGGCTTCTTGTTTTTCATGACATTTTCAGAAACTTATTCTGATAAACAGTTTTGAAACTGAAAGAGTTAAATTGAAAAAGTAAACAGTGGTACAATGACATCTTAAGAGTTCGCTGACATGAACTCAGTTTCCTTACAAAAGGAGGCTGAAAAGAGACTTTCTTTCATTTCCCCAGGAGATCATATTTCCAGAAATCCACCCCAGGTAAACAAGTCACAAAACAATATTTTCAACTTCAAATCAAGTCTAATAGTGGACATCCCAAGTACCCTCAAACGCAACGGTTCACCCTAGGCACTCACCAGCTCCCCTCTAATTCAACAGCAGTTCCTGCTCTGGTCTGCCCAGTGCTGGCTGCCCAAGCCAACAGGGGGCCACGCAGCCCATTCGGATCAGACAACCTGCAATGGGTGCAGGAACCTCTAAGCCAGATTGCAGCACAGCTGCTTCTGCTTGATGTTCCTGAAATGCGATGATGAGTTGTGCATGTAGAAATAAACTGCATTTCTACAGAAATAAAGTAGAAATTTCACAGAAGTAAAACTGAGCAACTTCGCTTTTGCTGATGTGCAAGCAACACAGCAGCTGCTGACCAGAAGGGGAATCAACTGTCAAAAAATCTGATGGCTCAGAAATATGTGAGTGGAACCAGCTATGGATACTGAGCTCTGGTCCAGTCTTACTTCATCTGTTTTTCTGTGACGTTACTGCATTTCATCCTCCTCTGTGATACAATATTTGTCATTCATATGAGAACTGAATTACATAAGCGTGTATTTCAAGCCTAGAAAGGAGGAAATGAATACAGTTCTCTTATAATTATAGTGGTTGCTATTCTAGCACCCTGCATAGACTGTGTGAAAATCTGCTAAAAATTCTGGGATAGACAAATATTTTTACAGCCTGAAAATACACCATTTTTCTTCTTTTTTTTTTTTCTTTTTTAAATCAATGCTTAATTTTTAACAGTTTGAAATTAGAGCATTTCCAGATCTTTGAGGTATTTGTTTCTGGGGAAGTAAAACCCAGGCAATATATTACTGTTTATATTGACCACAGCTGCATTACATGCTTCGTAAAAATTAGTTTTCCAGTTCCTACAGTTTATAGTTACATTTCAGCAAAGCAATGGATTTTTTTTTTTTTTTCTGTTCATACAAACCCTGTGCTAGACCACTCATTGTAGCCATCTTGCTGCCCACGTTACGGATTTCTCAACTTACTGGTACAGCAGTTTTGTGCATTACCAGTACCTTCCATCCAGCCAAGCAGTTTTCATAATCTCTCAGGCTACACATTAACTGCACACAGGGAACACGTATGTAAAGGAAATTAACATCCTGCAGCAAGACATTTGGAATTATGTAATTCCTTTCACGCAGACCTCATTTAAGATTATCACCACCCGAGCCACCCTCCATGAAAGAACTACTGCTGCAAGAGCATCCAGATCAGCCTGCTTACCCTGCAGCCTGGCCTCATTCCAGGCAGTAACGACCAGCTGAGTTTATATGATGCACAAAAGCCCCAAATGGTCTTATGAGTGCACTGTGCATCCTGATGTCTAAGAGAAAAAAACAGCTGAAAGCAATCATGGAAACAGCAAAGCAGACACTGCAGCAGCAGAGCGTAGGTAAAGCATTCTGCCTTTACTGGATCTTTCCTTGCTAATCTGACACAGCATTACTGAGTAGAACAGGAATTTTGCTCAGTTTCTATACAGGTAGGAAGCAACCTGAACATCCTTTTACATGTAGATACAATGGCAGCAAGTGCCTTGGCATCTAAAAAGAGAATTTATCCCCAACCTCCCCTCCCCCCCCTTTTTTTTATAGACACCCAGCTCATTTGGGC
The DNA here is from genome assembly GCA_011075105.1 of Heteronetta atricapilla. Lineage (NCBI taxonomy): Eukaryota > Metazoa > Chordata > Aves > Anseriformes > Anatidae > Heteronetta > Heteronetta atricapilla. The sequence continues at coordinate 5,858,371 of CM021740.1, forward strand.
ACTTCAGCCAAAATGTGCTAGTCTATTAATAGTATTTTTGCTATGTTTTGTGAATAGTGAGCTACTCTGTGTCCCTAACAAAGCTCCTCCTTCTCTTGCCTAATCAGCTTTTTTTTCCTCCTATTGAAATTCATGCCCTTAAACCAGAGCAGAAGCACACACATCTCTTTTCCTTTAACAGTACTTCCAGCCTTAGCTACTGAAGCTTCAAGAGCTTCAACTCCTGTTTTCTTCACCTTATCTCCCTCTCTCTTTTTTTTTTTTTTTTAAATAGATTTTGCCCCTTTGCTGGGAATGCACCTTATCCACGAATATTTTGATGTAAATGACCAAAGCATAGCCAAACTGGGCCCTCTGTTGGTAGGAGACAAAATGTCTCATGCTGAACGTCTCTTACTAATTCACGTTCTTCATTTCAGACAGTATGTCTATAATAGGCATGAAATAAAGGGAAAAATATTTGCATGCCTTAAATAGAGACAAGTCGGTTGTTTATGTGAAGTCTTGAACTTCTTTTTTTTTTCGATATTCAGTTTCTGTTTAACTAACTTGAACTGAAGAACTATTTCCCAGAAGTTCTAATTTACATGAATGAAATGCTCACACAAGTAAATTAAGTCCACAGAGGTTACAAGAATACCTGCAATCAAAACTGCAAGCACAACGGTCAAAACAGCCTCCTCTTCAGCTTTCCAGAGGCTGTCAGAAGAAGCCACCTTCACAAAACAAATAACAGGGGGACTCGCAGGCTTCACTCAGTGCACTAACCAGTGGCAGGAGCAAAAACAGTTGCTGATTTTTCCCACTTTCATAATACTTTATAAATAGCCAACAGAAGGACTTCTCTCATGTGAATCTTAGTACTGCCCTAATTAAAGTAATTTGAAGAAGTTAATAATTCATTCTAATTGTCAGCGAGATTTGAGAGGAATGCTCAGAGGCAGGAAATTCTCAGTAGTTTTCAGTGGTATAATCTTATAAATGTGCCTGCTTTTCACCTGTTGCAGTGGTTTCGGACACAAGATTAGGAGATAAGACTGCTGCTCCCCACCTCCTTACCTGTCTTTTCTACATTAAATGTCTGATCTGCTTATGAAGCAAATCCTGGTATTTCAGTGAATACACTGAACGTTCACTATATAGATGTGCTCATTTCATGGTTCTTTAATAAATTTTCTATTTCCTGGGGCACAGATAATATTAATTTTAAATTCATTTTCTTCAAATCTTTCAAAGTGACTTAAAACTTTACACTATTAATAAATCTGATTTAAAATCAGAATTTCACTTTTTTCATGGCAATAACGAAATATTGCTTTCATGATCTTCAGTTCCTTCTTACAGAACCAATAATGGATAAGATGTATATTGAAAAATGTTTCTCAAGCTACAATAGAACTTGAAGATGTTTCCTTTGTTAGTCACTGCAAAGTAATTTCCTCACGAGCACTACAAGCACCTGCCCCCTTGACCACTCGCCTTTTTCTATTGCCCAACCTCCCCATCAGTCCCTCCTTTCCTTGCTCCCACACCATCTTTGTTTTATGGAGCAGATTTGACAGTTTTCTTTATAAAGCTTTAAGAAAAATAGAGGATCAGGGTACTTGTCATTTTGCAGAGCAGACTCATTTCTTTTAATCTGACATTTATTTCCCATGCGGAACGCACAAACTCCAGAAATGAGGCATCGTTAAGAACATCAAAGCAAACACCAGACTGCCCAGCCGCTCACATCTGAAGCCCTTACCCACCTGCTTGCTCCAAAGCAACCATTGTAGCCTGCTCAATTAAGTCACGTTCAATGAAGCTTCTGAAATCTTCACTGTACACGCTAAGGTCTGGTAGCTGGAATGTGTAGATGGGCATCTCCAAAGGGAACTGTTCATTGCTGCACTCGTTTGCTACATGTGATCGAGCAAGAGAGACGATGGCTGAGCTGGCGTGAGAAATGCCTCTGGAAAGCCGCTTCTCTGTTAAGAAACCAGAAAGATGATACAGCCTGTGAGGCTACACTGAAAACCATTCAGCACCAAAAGTCTGGTGAATTCATTTCTCTTAGGAACATATTCTGCTTCTTGTTTGTTTCTTCTTTGGGGTTATTTCACTATGCAAAGGATTACTTAGTTATCATTACAAATCCCTATGGCAAGTCAGAGATGAACTTTACTCTTCTAGCAAAATAGACAAACAGTAAAAGTAAGGACATGGAAGATGACCACTTCTATTAAAAAAAACTAGCTGGAAAGGGTTTTTTTTTTTTTTTTGTTGTTGTTGTTTTTTTGATGTTTCTAAAGATGTATCAGAAGAAACATTTACTGGCAGATGGACGATAATTTGAGAGTTCAAAGCATTAACTGATTGACTTGTGAATGGAAAATACAGCACTCTCCAGTCACTTCATATCAAGTGCCACACTGTTTTAATCTCAGCACAGTCTATCTCAACAAAATTTTTCCATCATTATGCTGAACTTAAACTCGGTTTTTAGGCATGCGTTTTGTGTTCATTTTTTAAAATTATTATTATTTTTTAATCCTGATCCAAGGAACAATACACAGTTCAAAAAGAACAATGAAAATAACAAGTCTAGTATAAAAGAATGATATTTATCTAAAACAACCGATCTAATGTCTTGTGATTTATTGAACTTCTTTGCTGACATATGCCATATACGGAACAGCCAATAGTGGGTTGATAAAGCAAAATAAGCATTGTAATGTTAGAGGGACAAAACACTACTATTGTGTGATTTTAGGTTACTGCATGTCCTCAGTTCTGGTACCAGCAAATGGGTAACAGAAAAACTCACGTACTACATTAACACTCTGCAAGTGTTTAAACCACAAATCATTCAATTAAAACTGACAGAAATATCTTTGAACATGGGAAAACTACAAAACTTGTGACAAACTACAGACACCGTACGGTTTAGTAACACAAAGGGCTTAGAACTATTACAAGTAAAAGGTTTCAGAGAACAGTTTTAGAGGGAATTAGTTAAACTTCAGAAAGCAATTTCAGTTTTTACATAGACAAATTGTAACATTGCTCGGTTTTTGTCTGACAAACTGCCTACTACAACAAGTAGGGGTGAATGGGATCACTGTTTGATTTGAATTGGTAATTTAATTCTTATTTTATAAGACAACAAGATTAACTGTAGTGTGTAGAATATTCCGCTACGAAAAAGAGCATTTCCAATTCTGCAATCAAGTGAAAGCATCATATTTTGCAAAACATTAACTTGGTACCTGAAAGCAACAACTTCTTTTGTTGTGCGTGGGGTAATGCCTTCAGCTAACATCTGCTTCTGTTAGCTGATAAGCATAAACTGATGACAATTCATTAAGGAGGAATAGTTGCCTTTTTTCCTTTTGTATTGTAAAGCTTCCATGGAACAGCTCTAATTCCATGAAAGCAGTTTAACTTTTGGATTAAGAAGTTTATTTAAAAGTTACAATAAAAGTGGCTTATAAACTGCCTTTTCCTTCTTTCGCTACGTGTTTTGGTCAACACCATGAAGTAGCCTAATTAAAGGATATTTATATTACTCTGTGTTCTCTGCAGGGACTGAAACGTTTCTGTTGATCGAGTCCATGTGCTGTCCTTACGCCAGCACATTTCCTTCATCACACAAAAACTCCACCTAGTTGCTCTGGGGTATCATTTCACACGATGCAGAAACTACTGCTAGAGCATTTCCTCAGATGCCCAGAGGAAGTTTCCCTCTGTTTAGTTTCTGGCTTGTACTCCTGTTCATATCTTTTAAAACTGAAATGAACATTTTGTACCCGCTTGGGATTTATGTTCATCAAATGCTACTGGTCTTCTCTCTCACAAGTTTAACACTGAGCATAAAGTTTCTTTCTGCACCTGAGGAGTGGCACTCCTTAGAACCACAGTCCTGTTGCCTTTCTGTGCTTCAAAGAGGCTGACCTCAGGCCTGCCAACAACTTGCACTCGCTCTATCCATCCTTAACAGTGGAGATTAACCTAAACTGGTCCATCACAAGACCCTCCTTTCCCTTCACTGCTCCTGCCAGAACATCCTCCTCAGTCCAATTTTGGAGCTTTAGTCAGAGATGGATCATGAAGAAGTCATGAAGGACTTCAGTTACACATCAAGGTGGTAGCAAATTTACTGTCGGTCCAGATGTTTAAAACCAGACTTACACCACGCTGCCTACTACAGACACAAAAATATCAAATAGACATTTCTGTGTAAGACTTGACAGTTTAATAACATGGATTTTTAGAGTGAGCTAGATCCTAATGAGGATGGAAGAAATCTGTGTCAACTTGCACTTTTAGGAGTCATAAAAGCACTGCAGCTCCTTTTCTACTGGTGAAGTTTTCTATTTAAAATAAAGCTTCGCTACTACTTGTAATAACTGATGCCATTTCCTGTTTAATAGAAGGCAAGAGCTGAGAGAAAAGTGGAAGACTTTTTCTTCCTTCTAATGACTGCATAGGAAGCCCTACTGAAATCACCAAGGTAGTGCTGTAACGTCCCTACATGAGAAGCTGTCAGGCCTTTAGATTTATTTTAGTGCAAACTACTTTCCTTGAAAAATTAGTATGAAAAAGAAACGCATTCCAACAGTCTGCGCAAAATAGGGTCTGCAATAAAACCTATAAAAGAACTGCATGAAAGAAAGTAAATTCTAATGCTTATCGTGCTGTACTGGAAATCAACTGCTAGAGGCAGCTGACTCATTTTTCTTCTTAAGGTTTAAGTTTCTCTTTGGTGGGGCTTGAGTAGGGCTGTACATTCTTCTGGAAAGCCATAAAAGAACAAGATTTTAGAGGCAAAATTCGTTGATTTCATACACACTACTCACATACTATGAAAAAGAATGCAAAGGTTGAAATGCCAATTTAAAAATTTATTATTATTATTATTAACCTTTTTTGGTCTCACGAAGGACAGAAAACTACATACGGCAGTGGTCTTTGGCACCCTCTTATTAACTCTCTTTGTGCATACCACAGGACTGCTTAGGAGCAATGTACTTGAATCGTTCATTAAAAACATAATTTGCCAAGCTGAGGAAAAGCTCATGACAAGTGAAACGTGGAACGCAGGGTCCAGTAGCAGCACTGCGAAGCCCATCACAGTGACACAGCTCGCAGCCTAAAGGACGATGACTTCCAGCTCCCCACAGACAAGCACAACTCACCAGCTCACAAGGTAGAAAGCCCACAGAAGCCCCCAAGAAGAGCTCTTACCTTGAGCAATGTCATCCTGCCTCTGCAGGCAGGGCCGCTCAGCCTTTGTCACCTGAGGGGGCTGCTCTGGCTCTGGCTGCTTGCAGTGCTTGCCCTCGTTAAACACCTGCGGCAGGTTGGCGGTGTGCACCTGCCGGAGCTGCTCATAGTCACTCAAAGCGGCTGTCAGGTCCCAGTTTTTGCCTACCAAAAAGCAAAAAGACATTCTGCTCATGTCTGTATGTGACCAGGCTTGGTACCTGGAAACATCTCCCCGTGCACGTAAAACATCAACAGAGAAATCATTCCCACTTAAAGCATCAGCAGGGAAAGGTTTCCTTGGATAAAACATTTTACAGCTGCTCCTCCCCAAACACAAATGCAGTTGATAAACACCTTGAAAGTACACAGCAAATGGGCAAAGATGTGAACCTTTTTTCTATTTTTCTTGCATCTTATTTCCTGTTTTTTGTTGGTTTTTTTTTTTTTTTTTGTATGTGTTCCTGTTTTGTCTTTATTGTTTACCTCTACTGCCTTTACCTGCAGCCTTCTGCACCCGTGCACTGCTGTACGTCTGCTTGCATTTTTTGCAATGCTTCAGCATTTCCATTTTCAGGGGCTGATCTGACCTTATGCTTGTCTCCAGCGCACCGACCACACTCGGACATACTGACTGTCTCTCAGTTGTGTCACATCCTTTTACATTCTTTACTGTTATTAAAAATTTCTCATTCAAAAATAGATTTTTGTCTAAATCACTGAACAAACTTATAAAACTTCTGTGGAAGAGAGTGGTTTGTGTACAGACAACTTAGAAATTTAATTAAGCTGGATTTTAAACATTGCCTTTGCACAGAGTTTTGATAAATCAACCCAACTAAATAATAGGGGTTGGTGAGTTTTTTTGTTTTTAATTTCAAAGCTCTCTTGGAAAAGTTTGAGTGACCTCTTGACAACGTCCTGACTTCTTTCTGTTAGTAAATTTATTTCCATCTCACTCTGTATTTCAATAAGCTGATCAGCTTGAAAACTGAAATCTGAACGAAAGGCACTAGGAACCTTGGAGTTGTGCATTGCACTGGCTCAAGAATATCACCTACTGATTTTTTTTAGAACTCTCCTTCATAAAGTTAACAGAACTAGCATCACTCAGGCTTTGCAATAGCGTTCACAGTGCTTACACATCTTTGTTCACCCTTACTTTTCTGCAATTAAAACTGGCCCAGAAATCAGGAATGGAGAAAAAGCGTCCATTATTTCTCTCTTTTTTTTACCTAGTCTTTCTCTAGTCAAGTCTTCAGCTCCGTTGTGCTGAGAGGACGAAGAGACCTCTTCATGCTTTACATGAGTAATCCTTGCTTGCTCCGAGTTAAGCACATGCTTTGCCAGATCACACTTGACAGGCTTTACTAACACAGATCAGGCAGCCATTCGGCAGCCTAAACGAGTTGCACTGTTACTAGATTTTATGTTTATCAGGTGATAACGTTCAGGTGGGGTGGCAAGACCTGAGTGACGTGCTGTTACTTAGGCTTTGGTTTTTTGTTGTTGTTTTGGTTTTGTTTTGTTTTCTCAAATGGCATCACTTAGTGGCATTGCAGCAGTTAATAAATTCCTTTTTTTCAGTTATTAAAAACAGTCATCAGAGAAGGAGAGGACACTCATCATTAATTAGTAGGAATAGCAAGCATGCAATTACAAAGCCACACCCACAGCTTTCAAATATCCTCCTACTCCAATATGTTAAAAAGAACATTTGAAAGGTCACCAGCAATTCTTGGTATAATGATAAACAACACGCCAGAAAGAATGCAATCTGAGGAGGAAAGATCTAAATAGGAAGGAGCACAGGGAAGGCCAACCTGCAACAACACACGTGCAGGACTTCAGAAAAGGAAATTTTAAAAAGGGCAGGAAATGCAGCCTGAAGTTAAACAGGACCAAAAACATATAAGAAAAAGGATGCGGAAGGGGAAGGGAGAGGTTACAGATAATTAAACAAATTGTGATGCAGCCTGTGTTGACAGTTCCAGAACTGCTAGTGCTTGTATCTAAGAAGCAAAAGCAATAAAAACATCCAGTAAGAATGAATGTGAAACTTGCACAAAACAATAAAAAAGCCAAAATGCTACACACCTCAGAGAGAAAGTGACTTGAAAAAAAAATTACAGATATTGTATTTATGAAAATAAAAATGAGGTCTGTAGAAGCATGAAAAGGCAATGATGCTGAACTAAGCTATGAGGAAGAGAGAGCATCGTTTTTCAAAATAACAAATATAAGAAAGCAAAATGAGTACTTCAGCAAAATGGCAGTAAAACTAAAATGAACACACCTGAGATTTATAACCATTCTAATCAAATACTTTTTTTGCCCATCTACTTTACATTCAATGCCAGTTTTTTGTAGTTAATGAAAAATCACATGTAAATGCAATAGCATTTAGAAAACAAGATGACGATGACTGGAGAAATGGTACCAAGAATGTAACATTTTTGCCGGCATTTCTTAAATACGTTACTGTCATTGTGCATATAATTTACTCAGGAAATTGAAAAAAATCACAGTCCCAGTATTAGTAACACAAATGCAAAGCTTCCACTGAACCAACCCCCTATTAAAATAATAGCAATACCAATAACCAAACAAAGCCTCCCTGCCTACAGAACAGGGCTGAAGGCTGCGAACTGCCTTGCTGGCAGACAAATCCTGTTTCCATTGGCATCCCCATTATTTCAAAAACTACTGCAGAGTCACCACGTTGTGACTCTCATAATCCCAAACACCCATACCATGGCGTGCAGAGGTGTTCTTGGAACAGCAGCTGTCCCACAGCTGGGAAGTATTAGCTGTGAGGGGGGAGCAGCAGCATCTCTTTTAGCCCATGATTCGCAACCAGCATTTCACACGAGACTGTACTGTGGCTTGGTAACAAAGCAATTAGCAGGCACGTGAGCTTTCAGCAGGAATGCGTGACTCATGCCGTCCTTCCCCTTGTGGGGATACAAATGACCTGCACAGAGGTACACTCTGAGATGTTTACAAACAACCAGACATAAATCCAGTATTTGGCAGGCTGTATGATGAAGTAGTTTTAAGTACAAAATCAAGGCTCTTACTCCATCAGTGTTCTGGGCCATCCTTCAGCTTAGATTTTGAGCAGTTAAGCGTGGTAAAAAGTAAAACTATTAATTTCTACGTCATTGTCCTCCTTCCAAGGAAGAAAGAGTTCTTAGCTGAAAGTGTTGGCTGCAAGGCTGAGAGGAGAAATGAGAGAATTCTACATTAAGAACTCCTCATGAGCAATGATATGCCCAAGACAGACCAATATGTGGCCAACTGCAGCAAGAGAACAGTTTTTGTTCCTCGATTTACATGGGTATTCAATTTCACAGGAGAATTCAAAAAGGCTTGAAGGATGTGAACTGACTTAGCTCTCTAAAACACAGGAAACTCTTCAAAATTCTTCCTTTCCCTATCTGTCTCAACTTTGTCCTGTCTAGATTTGATGTTACTTTCTGTGCTTGTAATACTCTGCATATTTAAGGAAATGGAAAATGTCACCTTTGACACAATGGGAATTAAAAGCTGAGCGCTGCTAGTGTACTTTGCCACAGACAGGACCTCTCCCTGAGTACCTGTATACCTGGGTGCTTTGTGAGATGCTGCAGGGAGACAGGATTCGTAACCGCCAAAAATTATGAGATCTTCAATCTTATTTAGGACCAAAAGGCAAAATTATTACCTTAATACAATAGGCAACACTGATCAATCATTCTAATACCTTGACCAAATCTAGACTCGGGAGCCCTTACTTAAATGTCTCAGCTGAACCATGACCAACTTCCATCTTGTCAATGCAGTGTATGTTTCCAGCTGTACATGCTGGTGAAGTTACAAGAACTATTCTGAACTAGAGGAGTTCTGGCATCTTACCCTCACAATCTTGCAGGAAGTTTTTTCATAGGACTCTCTCCAGATATTTGGAATTTGGATTACAGGTACAAGGTAAAGTTATAAGTGATGTAAAAACAAACAAAACCTAATTCCAGGAAGCAGGAAGTGGCTACAGAATACGCTAATACACCTTTCAATTGCAAAAGCTTTTTACCTCTTCCGTTATTCCTAGCTCCTAGGAGCTCTTTTACTGGATAACAACAATTATTTACTAAACCTACAAGTCAAAAGGAAAAGATGGATAAGCTAGAAAGGCTCGGAGAAATAGTAACCAACTTCTGTGCTTCCAGACTATTAACTGATTGTTAGTTTTCATTAACATAAAATGATCTTCATTTTGTGCCACTACACCAGTGGACAATGATTAAAACTTCCTCCAGCCTGACTGCCATTTAAGACACGAAGTCCGCCATCGCCTTCTTCCCCCCGTAAGGAAGTCTGTTCTGCTAATAAAGCAACCCACAAGGTCAGTTAAAATCCCGTCATTTCTTCCTATTTGGCATGATGCAGATGAACAGAAGTGCTAACAGGCACACAGTACGACGAATTGTAGATCAGCTGTATTCCTTCTGAAAAGCTTATATGCAAAACTAGGTTAATATTAGACCATAGGATTTAAAATGAAATTGAGGTTTGGTTCTCAAATAAAATAATGCAGCAAGGACATTTTGTTAACATTTTTTCTCTTTTTTGGCTAGAATGCACACTCACTCAACGCTGAGCAGACAGCTGGAAATAACCATTTTGATCTCTGTGTAACAAGACATTGATAGCTGCTCGGCTTCCTCTTCGCTTTGCCAAGCCTTCCACAAGAGACTTATAAAAGGAACCGTCTGAGGGAGAGAGAATAGGAGGCTATTTTGGGGGAGTTGGTTTTGTACAACCACATGACAGTACTGTAAATTTCTCTCTCTGTTAATTACATGCTTTTCTTTCAATTCTGCTTATATATGCTATTCTCAGAGGGAGACCATCTATCTACTGCATCTCTCAATTTCCATGGGGTCAGTATCCTTTACCACAAACACTTTTTGACTAGGAAGCCAATCTCCTGATTTCTGTTAGCTGAACTACACATTCATTACTTCAATTAAGCTCTACATAAAGCTGGAAGTAAACACCAATTACTTTTATATATCTTTGTTATACTTCACCATTAAACAGTCAAGCAGAAAAACAAAGGTATCATCATTTATACAAATAAATGCTGAAAGTTATAATTTATGTAAATGAATGGAACCATTTATACAAGTAAAAGCATAGCTTTTTAACTAAATATACAATTTTTGATGCAGTTTGGTATCTTTCTTACTTTATATTTGTGCTATTATTGCCACTGAATTTCACAAATCCCTCAGTTCTGATAGTTGTCTATACTGTTGGCATGTTAATGTATTTCATCCTATGCCTTTTCCCTTACCCCTGAAGAGCCCTCCATATTAACCAAGTGATGGTTGCCGTGCACCTGCTGCTTCTGGAAAGCTAACAATGTGATAACTGATTTATCTGTGATCTTCAAGTTCCTCCACACCTACACAGAAGGTCTGTCAACACAGAAGGTCAACATTAGAGTTTTAGATCAGACAGCCACGAAAACTTCTCCAATTATTTTTGTTTTCATACATATAGCAGCACAAGGCGAGTGCATGCTCCCGGCACAGTGGAAATCTATTTCAGATCACTGATTTCTCTTCTTTTTAACTAGAATCAGAATCCAAAAAAAAATCAGATTTTTTTCCACAGATTTCTTACATTTTTAAAAATCCATTTTTATATCTAAGGTAAATCGCCTCACAGATCATCCCTATGCTGCAGCAGACACATTAAGAGGAAAAGCTGGCTATTAAAGTCAGCAGTGAGCACCATTATGTTTGTAGAACGCAACTACTAGTGCTTAAGCAGAATGATTTATGCTGACGTACGTCAGTGCCCAAGGACCGTACCTCTGAATCAAATTAAAGGCTCAGTACATGCTTTCAGTGATCAAGTACTAAGCACTGAAAAATACAGTGGCGGAAAGGCAAGTTAGTACCAAAACCAGAGACCTGAAATCGTGGTATTAGGGACCTGTACAAACAAACAGCGACAGAGTTCCCAAGTACTGAAGACTGAGGGGACAGATCACTTCGTTCTGATGCAGCGTTTTGCTACAACACGATACACGTAAGTAGAATATGGTCCTTTTCTAGATTTCTGATTTTCAAAGACAAGGCTAATTTAATGAAGACAGTGTCTTCACTTGTTCTGTGTAAGTCTTATTACACAGAACATTTTCAGGCAGGTTGGGTGAATAAATCTGTTTTTGTTTGTGACATCTCCCCCATATCGTATAGTCTTTGAAAGCATACAGACAAAATCTCGAGTCCCCAGGAGATGTTTTTGATAGAGTGATCTGCTTCAAGCCTAACTGATTCCTGAACCATCACAATGTGTAATATCAGATCCAGTTTCCATGTCCTCAAGAATCAAATGCTACTCAGACAGTCAAGCAACTGTCACAGTCATTCTACCTACTCTGTAATTTGCTGACATATGTGGTGCTCATATATTCTCCCCAAGCCACAGTTATTTGTTATTTCATACAGTCACCAAATATTTTTGGTGTCCTTTTATTTCCATAGGGATACATTAATTATCCTTTACTCATCTCTTAATTATTAACACAAAAACATCAGGATTAATGATGTCTCGGAAATGCCATGAATTTGAAGACACTTATCTGTAGATGGCCAGGCTCTCCAAAGTTATTTCCCATTGGGTGTTTACATCAAAGTCTCTGTAAGACTAGAGAAGGTACAAATTGCTATCAAGCAAGCATCCTCCCTGGCGTCCTAAACAACAAGGAGGAATACTGCCAAGTCTTGTCATCATAACCAAGCTGACAGAACAGTGCTTCCAATTTTAATAACTCAGCCATAACAGTAGCTAAGAATTTTATCAGTGTTTATATAAAGCTGTTCTTGTAATGGAAAAGAATGATGAAAGTAACCTGGCTGGGCCAGAAAACGTGCTGAAAACATGCCTTCTCTAGTTGCAAGCCTTACCCCACTGAAAAGAATGGCAGCAATGCAGATCTGCAGTGCTTGATGTAAAAGTTCCTGAGGCATAAGGACAATTAGGTAATGCAGACCTGGGAAAGTCTCAGAAAGTACTTGCCAGGCCAGTTTCCTTATTTTTAACCAGTATGCTGTGAGGTTCCTACAGATTTCTAGTTTGCACATGATAGTGACGTCTAATGACCTTTTACTGTTCCCTTTCTGCAGAATTCACCTGTCTGCAAGGAAGTCTTAGAAATCCAAAGTGTTTAGGAGTAGTCAAGCTACAACATTTACAAATGAATCAAGTCATAAACTCTACCACTGTTATACTGAACTTGGAAAAAGGCCTTATTGCTTTCAGTATTTATACACAATCTAAAAAAATCACTGAGTTAATAACATATAGCTCTGTCACCTATTAGAGTTTCTTAGTCAGAACTATGAAAAACAAACTCATTGTTTAATTTTAATGCAGCTTTTTAAAACCATTTATATCTATTTTCAGATGCACATGGCAAAGTTCTCATACTTTGATTTTGAGTCTGTGAAATGCGAACTCCATGAAAGTTAAGCAAGTACACAGAATTCTAGAATTGCTAACTTTGGAGTGTCGAAGTGGGCACAGACTGACCACAAGCTCCCCGTGCAATACCAAGGCAAACTTAGCCAAAGATACAAACAGCAGCATAGGTAATGTAATTGCAAAAAGGCAATCTTTGCTCTCTATGTAACACTAGAAAGGTACATACCCACAAAGTCAAAGCATTTCTTTCGACATTGCTTTGAATGACAGAGGAAGTACAGAAACAGAAAGTGAGACTTGGAAATCCATGTTTAGCTTATCAACATATGATAGAAAAGAAACGGAATTACACCTTAATTATTGTTCTATACTAATAGCTGGCAAAAAGAGCTAGACACAAATTAGAACCAAGTCAAAGTTTATAAAAACATGAAAGGAGTGAAAATACCTTTTTCATCTCTCTATAAGTTCATTTCAAATTAAGAATGGACACTTCATGGAAGGTGTGTCAAATACAACAAGCAGAACGTTTTGGTCAGACAACAAACTGTGCTCAGTACAAAGCTCAACAGAAATAAACAGCAGGGATTGTACCAGATTGTCTACGCAATACTGGAATTCAAAAAAATAATCCACAAAAGTCAAAGAAAGGAAATGTTATTAGAAATGGCTCTGAAAAAGAAGTCAACCTTCCGTAAGAAGCACAATTTGAACCTTCAGTCTGAGCATGTAGTAAGAAGAGAATCTGTGAGCAGATCAGGAAGAGAGAAGGGCTAAGAGGTCCTACAAGACCTAAAACTTGTGATTATATGGAAATGAAGGTCTATACAAATAATCTTTTTTGACTCAAAGTTCTCTATTACAGATGTTTGAGGAATACAAATTACAGGCAAATCTTGAAACTGCTCAAAAATGTGTACACCTGTTTTCAAATTCTTAATTGAAGTTGGTTTTCTGACATCATCATTCCAAGACCAGGTGTAGGACATTTGCAATAGCTTTGTGCACCACCACGTGGGAGGTTGCCCTTCTCTGAGCAGTGCTGAAAGCCATGAGCACAGAGGACACAGGTGTGCATTCCAGAGTCCAGGAAGGAAGGTCTGCAACATTGCCTGGACATTACTTTGCAGTCCTCCTGACCCCCGATCAGATGCAAACCTAACAGCCCAGCGAGCACACTACAAACTGAGCTAAACAAGGTTGTGACGTTATCTGCATTTTATCTGGGGGAAATACATGATTCTAGTGAAATATATGATTCTATGATTCTATTGATACGACAGTAGCCACATTACAGCAGCATGCCAGCAAGAGCCTGTCAATTCCACTCTGCTACACCTGTGCTGTGTGACAGCTATGTGGGACAGTAACAGTGGTGTCAGCGTGGCAGTCTCTTTTGTGTCCTTTTTAGACAAGTGAGAAACCACTGGATAAATTATTGACCCACAGCGTGAGACATAGCAGGTGTTAACAGCTGTTACACCAAATGCATCCATAACTACACGTGAGGAAACGTTCCTGTGAGCACATTCTTGTCCAGAACTAGCAGCAAAGCATTTTACCTTGATATATTCTTGTGTAGGAGGAAATAATTGGCACTAAATGCCTATTAGCCTGTTCAGAAAATTAAATTGCTCATTCCCTATTTCTTTGTTAATAGGTATGGTGTGAATTTATTCATCTCCACAAATTAAAAGTACAACACTCTGTATTTATTTGGACGCATTATCCTTTATAGCAAGGAAAAGAAGTAACACTTCTGAATCACCTCTAATATATAGAAAAGTTTTTCAAATTTTGGCAATTTTCTATCAGCCCCAAAACTGACAATCTGTACTGATACTGCTGAGAAAAACTTTGTGGTGTTCCCCACAAATAACTTCAAGCATAAATACTATAAAATGAAACTGCTTTTGCAAAAAGTAAATATATACCCCAATGTTTACCCCCAAAGTCTGCCGTGGTTGTTCAGTAATTACTTTGATTTAGCATAAAATTTCTTGAAATATACTAAATTAAAAATCATTCAGGGAAAAAGTCCAATGTGCATCTACCTATCCCACAGAACTGCATGGCAATTGACACAGATACCACCAAGTCATTTCTAACTTCCCATCCTCACAATTTTGGCTAGCTCACTCAAAAGAAATGGAAAAAAAGAAAAAAAAAAAAAAACGCCTCCAAAATCAAAAATATTTTTCCATTTGTAGGCTTATAAACTTATACCAACTACAATAACATCACTAAGAACACTCAGTTATTTTTTTTGATACAGCTTCTTAGATGTTTTCCAACCTAGCCATTTGACTCCCACACCAGTTCCAACCAGGCATGCATATTAATCTGGTTCCTCTCTCACCTCTACAGTAAGACCATCTCAAACTCAACTTAGCTGCTTTGCCCAGTGAGCCAAAACATTTACAGCTGCTTTTAGGCAGCCGGAAATTACAAAATTTAGCTACATTCCCTGGGTAGGATATCTACATTTAACACATTACCGTTATTAATTTTAAATTCTGCAGTCTAACACTAAGAATTTATTTTTTTAAGGCTTTTGCTGAAAACGCCTACTCTGATAAAATCTAGAGTCAACTTATTAGGAGAGTTGGCTTAACTAACCAAAATACTAAGAAACGTCTGTTTCTAGAGGCTCAAGTTCTCTTTTTATGGATTCTTGCTTTAAGAAAGCTGTGAAGATAAGAAATACTGGCATCCTGAAAGCTTACCTTCCAGTAAGTCTCTTGCCAGACCTGGTTCTGCCCCTGTGGACCGAACAAAGTCTGACAGGACTGCATCCATATCAAGAGTCATGTGATCATCCAGAGATGCTGCCAGGCACGCAGCAGCAGCAGGACTCGCCGGTTAGCTAGAAGGCATCCATCTGCCAAGGAGAAAAAGAAACAGAATTTGGGAATATATGCCAAATTGATGTAAATGACATTTTTCTTCTCTGCACCAAACAAAACTAATAAAAATGCTAAAACATTCAAGTTACTACATTAAAATAAACAGTATTTGTCATTCATCTCTGCCTTAGCCTAGGAGCTGTTGATCACTTGCACCGTCTGCATGTTTTTCTGTTTCTTAACATTTCGTATTTTTATTTCTTCTTATGTGCAGCTTCTAAGTAATTCTGCAACTCAAAGACTCCAATCCAGCAAAGCATAGGCACGGTTCATTTAAAACACAGAGATCATGTCATTGACTGTAAGGACAGAACTGTTCACACACTGAAGTTTAGCAAGTATTTAAATGTTTGACTAGTCTACAGCTCTTTTTTGCCTTACTTCCTTACTAACATACAGTTAATGTTAGTTAATTAGTTAACTAACATGCAGTTAATTTTCTTTACTTACTTCCAAATTTGTGCCTAACATGGTGCTGATAGCACATCAATGCTCTGGGCTTTGTTAAACAGTGCTTGCACGCCATCACAGCCTTCTTCATTTCGCACCCTGCCCACCCAGAGGCTGGGGGTACGCAGCCAGGCCAGGTGCCCCCAGCTGCCCAAAGGGATATTCCATACCCCGTAAACGTCACGCTCAGCGATAGAAGTGGAGGAGACTCTTCCCTAAGTAGCTGTTGCTTGGAGACTGGCTAGGCATCGGTCTGCTCGTGGGAGGCAGCGAGTGACTGTCTTTGCATTACTTGCTTCCCCCCCCCACCTCCTCTTTCCTTCATTTTAATTAAATTGCCTTTATCTTGGTCCATGACTTCTTCCTCATTTTTGCTCTTCTAGTTTGCTCCCCCATCCTTCTGTGGGGTTAGGCACTGAGCAGCTGGTGGGTGCTTAGTTGCTGGCCAGGATTAGCATCTCCAGGGCTTCTTAACATCTGCTTCCTGCTTCTCCTCTTCGCCGCATTCTTTTCCTTACCTGGGAGACTTATAATAAAAGCAATGGCCTCAAGTCTAATCTGGTATTTGGCCCTTGTATTGCTGCCATCCCAGTACTCAGGGAACCATCTCACGGAGACAACTAACAATTACACCTTTCGGCTCTTCTCCACGAGCCACTTTGTGGGAAGCTGAGAATGGCAATTCCCCCTTCTCCTCCAGAGTTTCCAGCCTTGTTGCGATGGCCCTCCAGTTTCTCAGACTTCCCTCTGCAACCAGAATGCTCATACTATGCAGAAACGTTACAGCTGTCATCCAGGTGAGGGAATTATCACCTGGCTGCTCTGACACTGGGATCCTGAGGCCCAATCATGAATGACAGGGTCATTAGCAGCCAGCATCATATCTAAGGGCTGGGGAATCAGCAGAGGGACCAGAAAAGGGACAACAATCCTCAGTCTCTGCAGACAGCTCCTGCTGAGCGTGAAGGCATAGTCTCTCAAGGAAGACCCTGTCAACTAGCAAGGCAAGTGGACCACAGTGGAGGAAGGTATCCGGCATCTGAGGCAACTGGCAGTGGTGGAGGTGCTTTACAGCAACCTGGGCAACAACCAGTCCTCCAAAGATCCATAGAAATTCCATGTCACAGAAGTTTGTATGGAGCATGCCGACACCATAGGCCAGCCCCTAGTGCTAACGGACAGACACCAAGGTTCCACCCGTGGCTAGACCGGCCTGCCAGTGCCAGCAGTCAAAAAGAACATCTTCCTCCCTGACCCCGGGGCCTGCACCTACCCACAGCCAGAAGGCAGAGATTTTGGAGCACCACCCGAGGAGGTGACTCATGCTGAAGAGGCCTCACTGTACAATAAGTTGTCAGAAAAAAAAAAAGAAACAATATTCTCATGACCAATGGATCCTGTCGTATTGTGAGAAACCACAAAAACTAAGCTGAAGCGTTTAGTTAGTGCTTAGCTGCTGGCTGGGTCAACACACCACACTTTGTACTTTTGGATAAGGAATTCACATTTTCTCCTGTTGCTTCTGAAATAGTGCTCTCTTTCTCACGTGGCATCAGAAAACATTTTTCAGCTTCTGCAGCAGCTTTCATTTCAGAGCACTTCCTACAAACCTCTCTTAGGAAGCGCAGCAGCAGTGCCTTTTCCATATAATATAATGACAACCACACTAAGAGAAAGCTGCTCCCAATCCAATGGCCATGCTCCTGTTCACCAGTGCAAGTCAAATGGTTCTGCCCAGACTGACAGCTCGAAGCCCTCTCCAGAGATATTGTGAGACTGAGCTCCTGTCACTTTCTGGGAAAAATGACAGCATGACTTTTTGCAGAACTCCTGAAGCATCACAATCAACTCTGCACCAGGCTAAGACCCAGCCTGAACACACCACGACCTTTCAGTACCTTTCCACTTTTGTGCTGGATTCCCCCTCAGCCCCAGTAAATCTCAGCAAGACTCCCACAAAGTAACTGTTGTGGACTATGCTGTACGTTGCCTTTTAAAAAGGAAAGCTTAAGTGTATAAAGGTACCGAGTACAAACTATTTGACTGTCATACACAGAGTCAATCACAGGTAAGCAGCCTTCCTCCAGTAAATGAAGTCCCCGTTAATAGAGCTCAGTCAGATAATTTTTAGGCCAACAGTTCTAGACAGTACAACGAACACCGCAGCTGAGGATCAGGTATACATCTAGCCTCCTCCAGTGTAGTATTTCTATAGCTGAATCTTCAACGGATAAATCATCTCCACAAAGCGAATCAGAGACAAATAAAGCACTGTAACTCTCTGTCCAACAGAGGCCTGGCTGGGAGAGGCAGAACGGAAAGGCCTGCCAGGATTTCACTCTTCTTCTCCTGACTGATGCAATTAGAACACCAGTTAATGCAGTTAGGGTACACAAAGGTCTTTACTGCTCTTACTCGGTATTTCTACCTAATGCCAGCCCCAACCCACCCATCTAGCCAGGGCTTTCTGAAGTAGTTTCTGTGTAATACCTGCTCTGTCACAAGAAAAAACACAAACATTTTCCTGCTTCCTTGTCCAAGCGCCAAGTCCCAAGGCCAAGTGATGCTCTATTTCAGCAGCTTGCTGCAAAAACCATGGCACCCATGCAGCACGTGCTGGGGGGCTGCGAGGGCTCTGTGAGGGGAGGGGGCTGCCCTGGGCCACACAGAGCCAGCTGGGGCCAGCACAGCAGCGACCCAGGGCAGGGCACAGCCGAGCCCAGCAGCCATGCTGTGGTGCCTGTGTGTGAATGGTCCCGCTTTACATCCAGTTAGAAGGGTGGTTTTAGAAGGGAGAGAGAGAACGAGGTGATGTTACTGTAACTTCGCAGTTTTGCTTTCTTGACAACCAATACTGTAGTTACCGAGCAATTTTCTCCTGTGTTTTTAAGCAGTCTGGCAGGGGCAATCTTACTTACCAGGGTGCTCAGAACCACCTTCAGACCCATCAGGAAGCAGATAATTTCTTGCCTCAAGTGAAACATAACACAATGTTGGCATGTGAGGCTTTGTTGCCAAATCCAGGGCTAACAGAAACATCTACCCTTACTGGAGCTTGTACTTGCCTTTTTTTTTCCACTTTTTTCCTGAAAAAAGTGAACTCTAGCTTTCTAGGCAATGTTCTCTCCAAATATCAAATAAAAATTAAAGCGGGTGCTTCAAGAGCAGCTTGTGCTCGACATGCTAGTAAGACAGCTGACATTCAAAACCAAGTTATGCTAAAGGTATCTCTGTACTTCTACTCTGCCTGCACTGCTGTGGAAATAGTGCAAAGCAAAGCAAACAGGATCAAGTTAAATGATACATACTTAGGCAAAAGCACGGGTCTTACTTCCAAGCTTGTTATTCATTATTGGTCAAAGTTTACCTTTAAACATGAATTAGATCTTTCCTGTTAATTCCTCCTCACAGGGTCAGCTGCAACTTTGCCAGGTGCCAAGGGTAAGGATGAGCATGGAGGTTTCCTACCAGGAACAGATGATACTGGCTCTTGCTTGTAACACAGCTACTGAGAAATAGACTGTGGGGAGAAAAAAAAAAAAAAAAAAAAAAAAGTTAACCAGTTGATTTTACTGTTCCCCAGAAGCAATGCAGTCCTTCCCTAGTTCATTTCTTAACCTCCATATGAACATGATGGGATGTACAACTCTGCAGAGAGCACCTCCCTGCCAAAGCTGTTCCCCCATCCCGTGCTGTAACAAAACAGCGCGAGGGATCTCCTAACAGCTTCCCGATTGCCACTCCATGCTTTGGTCCCTTGCAGACACGGCCGATGTTGTACTGAAGTCTGCATGCCCCAATGCATGCACATGCAAAACCAGACTCCTCTGATGTTTAGTTTTGGTGAAATGGCTTGAAACCAGCAAGTAACAGGACTTGTTTACAGTACATCATATCAGTCCAATAGACTTCCTTAAAGTACTGCGATGAGGGGGATTACAGTTGCCATTAGAATACTAATGTGGAGGATCTTACAAACTGACAGGTGAAACATGGCTGAAGTCCTGCGATTCCTCACTTTGATCAGGCTGACAGCTGGCATACTAGCCAGTGTCCCAGCTGATGGTTGTTAACTTCTTCAGACAAGTTAATTACCTAGTTATAGTCAACCTTCGAGACTGGATGCCTTAGCAATTGCTTCTTTCTGCAAGTACATACCCAGAAAAATATCCTTCCATCTCAGAAGGAAGGGGTCCTCACCATCCTCAGCCATGAGGACTGTGAAGTCCAACTAATGCAACATGTCTAGGATATGGTTATGATTTTCATTAGTAAATCAGATTATACTGCTGTCAACTCTACCCATTTCACGGCTGGCCCTTACACTGCTACCTCTGTATGTTTTGCACTTCTACATTTATGTAATTTATACTTTTATACTAATTATACCACCATTATCATTACAATGGGGCTGCAATAGCGCTAGGAGGGAAAGTGATCCTTTCCCTCTGTTCAGCCCTGGTGAGCAGCATCTGGAGTGCAGTGTCAATTCCTGGCTCCCCAATACAGGGAAGACGTGGACAGACTGCAGCAAGTCCAGTGAACAAACTACACATCTGGATCACCACGAAACAAGAGAAACGTTTCTAATAGTTAACAAAGACAAGGCAATAACAGAATGAAGTCTAAAACATGGAAAAGGCTACTCAAAACACAATGCTGGCACTTGAGCAGTGAGAGTATAGAAAACTGGTTATATCTGTGCATTGACAGCTGATGACATTGTGTGTACCAAAGCCAGAGACAGCACCTGCTGTTTTACCGAGAAACAACAATAAAAAATGAAATATTATCCCGGTACTATGATATAATGATAAATAGCTTTACAGTTAGAAAAAATCTGCCTTGTGTTAGGTGCTAAAGAACCACACCCAATGGAGACCTCCCAAATCCATGACAGTGTTGAGGAACAAAGTTTGTAGCTGAACACTCCTGTGCCTGTGCACTAACACTACACGTCTCTAGGCTCCGAGTCCTCCAGCTGTGCTTAGAGCACCTGCACAAAAATATCTATGCTATTTAATTTCCCCTGCTACTCATCAAACCTAAATTAACAGCACAACCTGATTTAATAGTGTTTATTCCGACAGATTTGTCTATAAGATGGAACGGTGAATGCAGAAACATGTTAATGAATGCCGAAAACTTAGAGCTGAGCCACTGACTACCTGAAGTAACACTGGCTCATCGGTTTGGGCTACTTAAAGATGAAGTAAGACATGCAGGGCTGTGCTGACTGGAACCGGACTCCTGCACAGTTTCCTGACAAGTTCAAAATTTCAGCAATGCTGAATTAAGCACATAAGAGACAACTAAAATCTTTGCTACACGTACAACTGAGGAGCAACCTGCTGTGGAAGCTCATTCCTCACACGCGGGCAACACCTCCCCAAGTCTTTACAACAGTATAAACTGGATGCGGTACTACTAAACCCATAAACAGCTTTATTAAAAATAAAATCAACTAAAATAAACTCTCTAAAGGTCAAATACTAGGTCTCCTAACTACAGCAATATTTTGCTGTACTAACTAAACAAACTGCTTCTCTTTTTTATTTCAGTCAGCAGATGTTACCATTTCTAGTCGCAATTAGCACGGAGGCAGGTGATCTGGCTGCTACTTGAACTACCACGCCATGAAAAAAAACTTTTACAAAAATCCAAACTATGCACGCTCTACACTGAAAACAACCTTCCGAGTTGGTAGGTTCCTCCCTTTATAAATTTGAACTAGCCCTATTTTTATTTTTTTTCCCCCTGGGAAGAGCTGTTTTCTTAGCTCTCTGGGATTTAAAGGGGGAAAAAAAGTCTTTCAGCAATTATTCTCTTTAAGAAAACTACTATTAGCTGTGCAAACACATCCAGATGGAATAGATTGCTAAGCAAGAAAAGGAAAGAAGTTCTGAGGAAGCAGGCAGGCAGTGACTCAGTGCGAGCTGGGAGCTCAGGACCAGCTGGCAACCAGACTCGCTGTTCCCACCGCATGCACCACCTCTCACCTGCAAAAGCACCACCACCCTTTGCTGCTGGTGGCCAGTTGAAGCATCAATGCAACTTACACCTGAAATCCAACACACCCTTGGAGCAGATCTAACACGCTTCCATATTACACCAGCTGCCAACAAGCAGCACTCCTCTCGTGGTAAAGGTATTGGCATACATCTATGTTTGCTTTTTCCTTTCACATGAGTCACATGTGGTAAAAGAAGAGCACTTTGTACCAAATAGAGATGGAAACTATCTGACCCTCAAAGCACAATGGAGACCTTGGCTTTCTCTCACTCTGTAGCCAAATTTCTTCCCTAAGTAATTCCATAGTTACACAATGCAAATACAAGAAATAATGAAGGAGAAACATTTGTTGCTGTAAAAAAGAGCATTTTGAAAGGCTTTAGGGAAGAGGGACAGGTAGATTCTAAACGTTAAGATGGGTGAATAGGACCTGAAATCAAGTTAATAGAGTCCCATACATATCTGATCTTTTCTTCCCCTTGACGTACCTGTCTCTTCAAACAGCCACGCTTGGAGTTCAATCTAACTTTGACCTCTTCAAAATCAAAGAGCTTTATGCAGGTATACAATATAAAAATGCACATATGTTTTTTTTTCCAAACAGGTGCAAAGAAATAGGGCTAACTAATGGAACAAAATCCAGTATGTTGAAACAAAACCCATGCCTAAGGAATACAAATAGCTATCGAAGCAGAGGCGAGTAAGTGAAAGGAAACAGTTCAAGAATGGACAAACGTTCAGAAAGACAACCACTAAACTGCAACCAAAATCTTCAAACGGCAAAACAACATCTCCAGCAATATGCCTGAACTCCAATCTCTAGGAAGCCAGTGGCAATACACAGACTGCTTTAAGCCCATTCTGTCTGCCCCCATCCCCACCTCCCCCTCCTTCTTTCCCCCCATTTCTATTTCCCTCCAGCGTGACGGAACTAAATACCCCATTAACATTACTCAGTCCTCCCAGCTGGTCTGGCAACACGCAGGCTAAGTGCAGACCCCTTGTGTTGAATGTTCATGCTCCTTTGATTTTCCGTAAAGTCAGAAAGACCCCGTTTGCGCACAGCTCCAGACTTTGCAAGTAATTTTTCCTGACATGATGTATTTGATGTAGAATGTCATAACCCTACCACCTTGACAATATCACTAAATTGAACCAATGCACCAAATGAGGTCATTTGTATTAGCGAAACATCTAAATTCTTTGAATTAAGGTTGTGCAATTTTTCATTCTTTTCTGCATGTAAAATGTATTTACTTACAGTTTCACATAGGCTTTTTTTTAGTAAGCCAGATATATTTATTAGGTTATTACATTTCTAAAGTTGCTCCACTTTTCATTAGGTAACATTTTGCCAAACGTTCATATATGAGATAAAAATTACTAAGCAAAAACCTGTAACTAAGGAAATCCATTAGCGATTTGTTTAGAAGCAGAACACCAGCTTTAAGAGGACTGGTATTTAATGTCAAAATACAGCTCTTAAGATTGTCTGGTATGAATAGCATGTGTATGTGAAAATGAATTGTTCTAAGTGTTTGTCAACCAGGTAAAAAGTGATTAACTATAAAGACACAGGACCTGTTTGAAATACAGAAAGAAAAAAACATGCCAAGAGCAGCTGAAAAGAATTACACTGATTTTTTGTTTTTATTTTTTCTTTTCAGCAATCAAGACAATTTTAAAAGTAATTAATAGTGCAGTATGCCTACAGGAACACTGCCACATCCCAAACACGAAACGTCTTCCTATCCTTTACGTGGGTTAACTCCAACACTATTTTGCACAGACTGACTTCAATTCAGTGAACTTCTTGTAAGCAGCATAACACAATCATGCTTTTTTTTTTTTTATTCCAGTATTTCCTGAATAGCTGGGGACCTTTATCTCTAAGCACACCGTGTGTATACAGATATACACATAGGTAGAGATAAATGTCCCCAGCTATACACATATATATATATATATATATATATATATACACACATATATATAGTGTATATGCATATTTTATCTTGACATAGTCAGGTCTGCATCCAAAATGTACTTAAAAAAAAATTATACATACAAGCATGTTTCCATTTTGCAGTATCCAAAATAGAACTAAAAGGTAAGAAAACAAAAAAAGGACAGATGTTGGCAAAGCCTCTTCTAGAACACTGGGAGCAAGTTCAGCAACTCAGAAATCACTTCAAACTGAGCAGATGAAATGAAAGGCTGCAGAACGTTAGAAGTTAAGCATTTCATCTTAGGACAAGTGACCCAAAGAGCCTGGCTTGCAGAGCCTAAGAAAACATGGTAGAGAACAGGGTAACTGTTCCTCATAAATGGATCAAACCACAGGAAAATACAGTCCAGAAATAAAGGCAGGGCTCACAGTGACTGAAGTACTGGGAAGAAAATACTGAATTATTTTGTAAAAATAGTGCTACAGAAGCACACACGAAGTACAACAAAACATTCTGCAGTAATGTGAAACCAGCCTGAAGAACTCGGCAGTTTTTGTGCAGTCCTGTGGCCTATTTTTTTTTTTTTTTTTACATTTCTGCATAAGCTGAGTTTCTAGGTAACCCTTTTAGGGCGTTATTCTCACAGGACCATGGATTAAGATGGTCCACATTCCAACATTAAAACAATCTCCAAATGAGAAAAGCCTGTATTGAACCTTTTCCCTTGCTCTGGATAATTTCCACCTGAAAAATTATATAAGCAATTTGCACCTATGTAGGAATTCGCTTACTTCTGCAGTAGGTTACATACATATGGAACAGATATAGGTGTATATATACGAAGAGAATATAATATCATAAGTGCAATTCTTCCTGAAAATGAGTTTATATACTCATTTACACTGGTGCAAAACAATACCTTAAATTTACGGCAGTATTTTATATCCCCTTGTCAAAGGTGACAATGATTACGCATGAAGAACAGGCGTAACAAAAAGTCTTCTCCTCCCTAGTTTCTCTTTTTTTAACTAGCGAATGTTTAGCTTATATTAAAATATGGACTATATTGTAAATGTTTGTCTTGTATGTTTAATATGTTTAAAATAAAATGTATCAATAAAAAGATGTGTGATCACTTGAACAACTTCAACTTAGTTGACAGGCTGTTTTTTTCCCTCTGTAAAAAAATTATTGTCCCTTTTTAAAAAAAGCATGCCTCTAGTAAAATATGTAAGCACTACCTGTATGAATTCAGACATCTTTGCTATGATGATGACAATTATATTAATACACACACGTATATATATAAATATCAGTACATAACCACATAGCTAAATTGCAACCCCATTTAGTTTTTTGGTATGAAACAAGCATGGCAAATGTATAAAGGTCTCAGAGTTCACAGCTGCCGTAACAGTAACGTTAGTCTCTATGTCTACAATTCTCTACCTTTAAGAGGAACTTTAGGCAAGTCGACCTTATTTTCCAGAACTGGCGTCTTGTTTTCTTCCTTGTCAACAAGATTGCTATTAATTTCTTATGAGAAATGAGAATTAATACATTTTCCAGGGATAAGAATAACTGCTAAGATGTTAGACCCTAGAATTTTAATAGAGAAACTGGTTCAAGAAACCCGTCACTGAAGGAAAACTGCAGAATTTCCCAGGAGCTAAGCAAAGTGCATGCAATGATAAAAATTCAGTTTTATAAAACTGTAACAATATGGTATAAACTGAAAATGTAGCTTGAGTCACATTCATCTATACAAATCACTGTAGCAGTGCTTCAAAAAACCACAGAACCATGTGCTTGGCCTTTTTTTTTCCCCCCTTTGGTTCATTACTATTTAGCAGTTGCCTTGGCCTTTATTCAGGACAATGTTATGAGTTAAACAGAATCTACTAGAATAATCTCATTATTGAAATGATCACACTAATTCATCCGAAAAGTTCTGTTTCTAAAAAAGTTAATGATTTTGAATTACTCTCACTTTTGACAATTGCCCCATTGTTTTTTTCTTGTTTATTTAATCTGAAAGGTTTGAATTTGGCACTGTAAGATCTGTATTTAAATAGTGGTGGATGAATACCTCTGTATGAAAGCCCTTCATAAATTCACAACAGGCCCCTTAGTTCTTCTCTTCTTCATGTATATGTATACTTATGGTTAAATGAATTTTAATGCTTGCAGAAGGAACAAGTTATTTCTCTTGGTCTTTTGAATTCAAATGGGTCAGCAATTTGACAACTACATTTAACAGGAATTTGCTCTTATCTGGGATTTCAAAGGGGTTTTTACCTGTCAGTAAGAATCTAGTATTCACACTGTCACAAGCCATGTGTAATTGGCAGATGAGTGTATTACCGAACCAATGCACTAGAGTGATCATCGATATTTATGTACTGTTATTTCTATAACATACATCCTTGGACGAATCTACCATACTGACTATGTTAATTCAGAACTCTAACACCACAGTACTGATTTCTCAGGAGGAAACTTCAGCAGTAACTGCTTTCCCAGAAAAAAATTATCTTAAAAAGTGATTATTTTTCGCATATATTTGTCAAAAAGACTAAGAAGAGTTATAAATACAAATATGTAGAATAAAATACACTCAATCAGGAAGCATGATTTTTTTTTAACCAACTAGAAAATTACCAGAAGGAAGAACTCAACTTCAGAGAAATTCCAAAGCAGAAGCTAGATAATGTGAAGTCTTATAGATTTCCAGCACGACTGGTGACAGCTGAGCACAACATACTGCAATTCCCAAAATATAAAAGGAGAAATTATCTGAAATGGTACTCAACAGCATATCTAGCTATATGAAGAAAGGTGTACAAATCTATCAAATCTGTAATTCTTTTTTTTTTCTTTTATTTATTTATGACCATCCAATAACTGGAAGGAGGAAAATAAGCACATGGAGTTTGGGCAAAATTTGTGTCAAAGAGAAGGTGGCAGAGGAAAACCGTAACATCACTGTCTAACAGAACACACAGAAATCAATGCAGACATGTGAAAGTAGGTAGCTAGTGCTACTCTACACACCTCACAGTAACTTCTGGGTTTCATCTGCTGCTCCGCTTTTATCTTCACAGAGCCTCCAGTTTTAGCACATAAAGATTAAATGCAGTTTTTAAGCTTCCAGTTAGAACTTATCCTAAAGAATTAAATGTGCATGTATTTACATACACACACTTCTCTTTCATTGGAGGTGAAGTAGTTGTAAACTTTGCAGTCTGTTTAGTATGATTGGACTTGTTATACTCACAGAACTCCAGTGAAAGATGGCGTTCAGGAAATGCCTCTGCACAAACTACTATTTATTACCATTTAAGCTATTGAATTACATTCTCCAAAATGTTCCTGAAGGCCTCTATACTGAGCCTGGAGGACCAGCTCCTCACCAACAGACATGGTAGAAGAAACTAAACCTGTTACATACATACATATATAAAATATGTGTATAGATGTGTGCATATGCATGTTGAAAAACTACTTTTAATTAATATTATATGTTCTTACCATAAGATGCTTCAAGTCACAAAGACGTTCATTCAAATTAGCTGCACCTTACTGCGTTCTGCTGTCAGAATGGCAAATCACTCCACTAAGAGACAATGTGTAATTGCATTATAAAGGGGACGTATGGTCAACACTTAAATACTATAAGAACCACCCAGTTCTGCAAAAACTTTTTTTTTTTTTTTTAAAAAAAAAAAAGCTTTAAAACTTTGCTGGATGGTTGAGATCATGACAGAGGATGTAGCTACAGTGATGAGCTAAAAGGCAGCTGGAATAGCCAAAACGGTAACAACTGCCTAACATACGGTAATATGCACTAGACTTGAGAGCAAAGTCAGATCTTTATAAATTAGTTACAAAACGTTGATTCCCAAAACATGTAAGATGACAAGACAACACTTAGTGACTAGGACAATTATCGGCTACTTTCCTTCTTAAAATACCAGTGCTATAGGAATAAAAGGTGAAGGAGTATGACTAAAAAAAGCTCCAATCAGGCATTACTACTAAGGTTTTGTCTACACAATGAGACACAGGAAAATCAACCCAAATTAATTTAACTGGGTTTGCCTGTGTCCATTAAATTCCTTTGCCAACACTTCCATCTGGGAATAAAAACGTGGCCTTAATTTGGTTTGGCTCATCTTGCCTTTGAAGTGGATTAAACTAAATTCACTAGAGGCCACTTTAATAATGAATGGGAGAGTGCACACAGACACTTGGTGGGATTTAAGCTGCCATCTTTACATTCCTACATTTAGTTGACTTGCATCAATTCTCCTTGGTATCTTGTGTAGACGAGCCCTGAACCGATACATTTCACACAGAAGTGGAAAAATAGACAATGCGGGGAGCTGTGCTGAAGAATCCTCTGTCAACACAATGACCCCCCATGGGAACCAGCAAAGTACTATTATCCAAGAGAAGAGAAGACTGATTTCAATTCAGAAATACTATTTAAAGCATCTACTACTCATTTATTTATTTGAATTCTTTAAAGCTACAACTATTGACAAAGAACTCCACTGAATCATCATTTGAGAATTATTTAAGAATTAGAGGTTAGGACCTTATATTTTAGGCTAAGATAAAAGAATGTAGAAAAGAAAAGACTGAAAAGATCATGCTGTGCTTAAAAGCTGTGGCACACTCCCACTGAAGAAACATCATTGAAAGCTAGAAACACTCAATACATTAAAGTACCAGAGTGCCCTTAAACCACCCCCAGGCACTGTCAGCAAGTGCCCCGAGAGGTGCTTTACCTGCACCTCGCCACTGCTGACAGCCTGGCCAAAAGCACAGCACCAGCCCCACGCCAGATGTGTGCGCAGGGGAATTAATTCACCTGCTCAGGCAGTGCTCCTGCCCCACCGTTCTGCAGGAACACTTTTACTATTTTTTCACAGAACCTCAGAAGCATTTCTTAACACTATGGTGTTATAAATGATTATATTCTCAGAGGGAAAAACCATCATAGATAAATGAGAAGTTCATGGAAACAGGTCTAGAACTGAAATAAACCAACAAGCAGGAGACAGAACCTTTCCAGGTAAGGACCCTCCACATCCGTCCATCAATATTTTTTCAGGATAAAACAACTTCATTGCTGTAATGTTTTTGTATTCATGCAAATAAACAGATGAAGGGCCTGAACATAAGACAGTTACAGCATCTCCTTTACTTTACTCACAAGTCCTCAAGGTGTCCTAATTGTATTCTGGCAGAAGGCAGCAGTGCAAGAGATAAACATAATGCCACTGATAAAAATGGAACACCCCTAAAACAAAGCTCCATTTTAAGTCAAATTCAAGTATTAATTAATATTTTATATGGGAGAATGATAAAGAAGTAGGCAGCACATTGCACTGTACTAGAAATAAAATTTGAGGCCTCTTATTAAATTCACAATTTCATTAAGTAACCTATATCTCTTCTACTAGAACACATCTCTACAGAACAGAAAAAATTTGAACATGGTAGATTTTCTCCTCATTTTGAATTTTTGCTTTATTTTTGTCTCACACATTTTACCTGATGCTGCTAAAAAAAAATAATAATAATAATAATAATAACGTTTTCCAATACTGAACTTATTCCTCCAGATTTAATCCTTCTTTCAGGTAAATATGGTATCCTGGCCAAAGCTCTAACCACACCATTTTCTTTAACATATACATACTACACACTCTACAAATACTCTGTATGAATACAATTTACTTCAGTATGTGTATATATATATATATATATATATATATATATATATATACACATATATACATAT
>CM021740.1:5888625-5959873 GCA_011075105.1 Heteronetta atricapilla
CTTGCTTTATATATATATATATATATATATAAAAAGCAAGATACCCATTATTGGATATAACATGCAGTTTCTTTAATTTTTATTTTTATTTTTTAAGTTCACATTGCATTACAATGCAACACTCAGGCCTATAGGCACCATGAAATGCAAGCAGCTGAAAAAACAACACAATGAAAAACAGCATAAACACTTGCTGTTTCTTACATTTTGAGTTAAATAGCCCACTATTTCTACATTGTGAATTCTAAAATTGTCATAGCAACGTGAATCTGAGTCTTCATTTACAATGCAGATAATCTTTTTGATTGTGTTATTCATGCATAACCCCATATCGTCTGATTAGCTATGTACTGCAGTAAACTTCTACTGGGGGCTGCGGGGAGAGGAACAGACTACACAGGTATGACGCACTGGCATGCAGTGGTCAGGAAGTAGCTCAACCTCAACCTCTGCTTTACAGCAAGTTATTTCCTCCAATACTTTCATTTAAGAACAAACAGCTGCTGCTGAAAAGCCAGACTGCTAAGATTAGTTCTCTTGTTACGGCTGCTTGTTCTTGAGCCATAAATAGATACACAGCAGATTAGAGCTACCTTTAAGCAAGTTTTTCATTTGACTTACTTTGAACAGACTTTAAATAAGATTTCCTTGAGGCAATTGTTGGATGGGTGTTATGCTGCTGGTTTTTGGTGAGGAAAATAATCCATTTTTGCCACAGTAGAAGGTATGAATAAGCAAAATTGTGTCCCCTGAGAAATCTGGAAGAAAAAAAAAAAGACAAGATATTAATCATCACATCTATTCTGCACTATTTGAATGCCATCTATCACTGTCAAGAACCAACTTTACCTTTGACACCAACAGCCTAATGGATACACTACTATCAATGCAGATAAATTACCGTGTGCAATAGTTTGCATTAAACAGATTACTTGGGCACAACCCAGAAAATGAAGAAAAATATGAATTATGAATGTACAATAATATCCTAATGGCTACCCTATGTGAAAATGGTAATTCTCACTTAAAAACTCCTCAGTTTATTTTATTAAGATTCATCAAATACAACTTTGTACTTTTTTTCTTCTTGTCTGTAGTATTTTTCTGCATAGTGATCCAATAAACTGAAGACTGCTCCCCACATAACAATTTAGTCCATGAGAAATATGTGGAATTTTAAGTATACAGCATAAAATTATTAGCTATGAAAAGGTTCAGACTGTAGAGTAAACTCAGCTGCAATTATTTTTATGGGGACAAATTTAATCCAACTTTCTACATTTCTTTGGTCCCTGCAATAACTTCCATGGGAAGTTAGCAAAGAAAACAAGGAAACACAGATTAAGGATGTTACGTAAGTATTTCAAAAATCAGCCAAGGCCAGATAACCGCGTTCTTCATTATGAATGAATGCTCACAATAATATTCTAATTTTTCCCTATTTTTGTCTGATATTTGGAAGTAATCACAGCCAAGGTGCTGAAGAAGCTTCCCCCACTCCACCTCAGTTCTCTAAGACTTGCATGTAATCTTTGCCCTAAACTCAGAAGGGACCTAATCATTCAATTCTTCTGAAACAGGACCAAAACACTTCCTACTATCTTCTCTATAGCTTAGGACCAGCAACACAGTTCTGAAAACCTTTTCCACTAACATTGCGTTGCACCTGGATGAGCACCTTCCACAACGACTCAAGTGTGCGGTCCCTTCCATTAGTTTGGTTTCAAGCATGGAATTTGAAGTGATTTTAGGAGAATACACAGGCTACATCACCTTGGTTCTTAGTTCTAGTAAGGCTGGGCTCATTCAGCATAAGTTCTATATTCAGAACAAGGCCTACCTACAGTTACATTGATCAGCAGTTCTTTGCAAGGATGGGATTTAGTTCAAGCAACATATGAAGGATAAATGATGCCTAATAATAATGAAGCAGTAATATTTAAGCAGTGTGACTGGTAACAGACCATCTGAAGAAAGATCTGTTTACAGTAAGGATAGTCACTATCACTACTTAGGTCTTTCTTAAATAGAAATGACAAGTTTCAAAGAAATGATTAGTCTAGCTTGTGACCAACAATCACATGCTGCCACAGTTGCACTGGATTAAAATAATTGTCCCTGACAGTTTAACTTAATTTGTTTGAAGGACTGCTAGAACTGACGAAGTCATACCAGAGCTGACTTAGAGAAATACCTACAGAAGGTGGATTTGCAATGCCATCTCTGACAATGAACTGTTTCCAGCAGAGGCAAAGCTTCACATTGTCTTGACTCGGGCCATTTCTACAGCTAAAAATGCTGCTGAGGAACCAGCCTTGGCAGGAGGAGGGAATGGAGTCTGCCATTGACAGGTGTTAGGCAGCACATCTGGGTTAACTTCTGTGCCTCTGGTTTTAGCATGATCTGCTCTAAAACTGACTGAAACTTCCAGCTGGTATTAATAGCCTCTGAGGATGCTAGCAGAGTTAGTCCAGTTGGTATGAAAAGCATATGAAAGTTTTATACAGCTGTGAAATATTAGTACAGAAATCACTGGAGAAGACGTGCTAAATATATATTTTTGAACCTTGTCAGAGACCTCTCACTCTCCAGTCACAGATACCTCGACTGGGACAATGGGAAGAGGTGAAAACTTTCTTCACTGAAGTACCAAAACAGCAAGCTTGGTCACTTGTCATTTTGTCATGTTATTAAAGATTTCTTTGTCATGTTATTAAAGATTTCAAGTAACAACAAAAAATGTGTTGGTTTTTTTCTTTTTTTTTTTCTTTTTTAAAAAAAAGGTTAAAAGTTCTGTACTATTATGATTCTGTTTTCTTTCTCACTGTTTCTTCATGTTGCAGCTCCTTCCCACTTAGGCCTATGCATATTAGTGAACTATAAATTACACTTCATTATCAAGCAAAAATCTAGTAACATGGCCATTGTGAAACCATCTAGTGTTGAAAATGGCTCTTCATCAACATTTTAAGAATACGTAAAATGCTCTAAACAGCAAGAAAATCCTTTTTTCATTTAGTCAAATCAATTTGGTAACATTCTAAGTTTTCTCTCACTGCAATTAAGATGTAGCTACCTCTGCAGTCATACCAATTGTCAGCCTCTGCCTTTTAAATTTTTACTGTAATTCTGACTATTTAAAAAGTAATAATAATCATAATTAACAGGACATTCAGGCTCACCATGAAAAACTGGAAGCTGATGCATCAAGTAAAGTGCTACAAGGAAACACACAAAACAATAACAACAACAACAAAAACATTGGCAACTAACAGACGGACAAATTTGATTTTAAAAAGGTGCAGCCTAATTTTTGAGAGCTGTTGAGTATTTCTGAATAACTTCAACAGGATTAGTGGATATTCAGTCTTTACGAAGTAGACC
Source organism: Heteronetta atricapilla (assembly GCA_011075105.1). Classification (NCBI taxonomy): domain Eukaryota; kingdom Metazoa; phylum Chordata; class Aves; order Anseriformes; family Anatidae; genus Heteronetta; species Heteronetta atricapilla. Next base: position 5,892,010 of record CM021740.1, read on the forward strand.
ATTAGTTCTAATTGTCATTGTCATCATCACCTATTATTACGTGCTATGAAAAGCAGGACACAGTTGGAGTTAAATATTAGTGTGTGAAACAGAAAATTTAGGAAGCCAGAAAAAAATGGAAATTGCTATTGATTGCAAAATAAGCCTGGAGGTGGGGAAAGAAAAACCCTCCACCACACTGAATATTATAATGTCTACGGGCAACAGTTAAAGCAAATAATAAAAGTGCCCGTTTTGTTGTTGTTTTTAACATATGTACCAAGCTCACATATAAAAACAGTGCCTGTAAACTTAAACAAAGAACAGTCTCCCCCAAAGAAAAATGCTCATCATAGACTACTAGACAAAAAGGAGGGAAAAATACAAAAGAATTTGTATTCCCCTTGAGCCTACTCATCAAACCTGATGACAACGTCACTAAGGAATTAGAGCTTGTTCTGCATAGCTTACTGCAAGCTTCAGCACACAAATATCTTCCAGTTCAATCTACTGCAAAATGAATTATTTCTATATATATATTTAAGCTATCTTAAACGTTTGGCTCCTTTTTACATTAAAAAAGCCCTAGAAAATAAACTGGAATAGATCATCATGTCTTAAAAAAAAATCAAATCGTTGAAGCTATCCAAAGTGACATTCTCTTTCACACAATTTATTATTCTTTAAAGACATGGATCAAAACACATGCTTAGCTGCTGATCTGAAACTAAATGCATAGCAAAGCTGGCTGGGAGTTGTTGCTATTTATTTTTAGAAAAAAAGGTATTGTCACTTAGGATGATACGCACTGTCATTTCAATAGAAACTCTTCAAAGAAGCATGGCACAAAATTCTTCTTCCCAACGAGCAGGTCTGCTTATTCGGCAGAAAAACAAGGGAGAAAAAGAATTCCATGACTCCTGATTCATAATAAAAAGATGTGGAGGTGGAAAAGGGGTGATTTCAAAGATTATAATTACAGTTGCAAGTCAAACAAAGTACAAACAGCTGAGAAGGGGCCAGTGGGGGGGAAGAGGAAAGCTATTACATGAGGTGGGGAGTTGGTCCCACAATACAGCAGTGTTTGTTACAGCAAGTGCTCAAACAGGCAAGACTGCAGATCACATAGAAGAGGAAAAAAAAAAAAGATTTTGCCCCAAACCATGCTCTTCCATCATCTGCCAGAAAGCAACTAATTGGGCTGATCAAAATGGTGGCTGCATGAGTGACTGATCAGAGGATGAGAAGCAGAGAAACAGGATAACTCATTTATCTGCTTCATTTTGCAAAAAAACTGTTTGGAAAAAAATGTTTTTATTGTTTATGTCAGTAAACTTTCTACTAAATCAGTCAGTTTGCCAGATAGTGATCATGTGCAATATTTCCTCATCTGAGTCAGCTGTTCTCTTATTTACGAATGCTTTGGAAAAGAATCTTTTGATTTTCACTCTGCTGAACCAGTCAGTTAACTGCAAGTGTTCTCCATTTCATGACAGAACAAGCTAATTTCTTGGAGCTGCAGTCAGTAGGCAGAAAAGCAAACCTTGTTGATTCCACAACTTGTTGACTATGGAAGCTAAAGCTCATGTTCATTCTGAAAGCACCCCAGAAGCTGCACTACCAGGCACAAGTGTGATAAGCAGCACGAAGTCAGCGACCTTCCAGGTTTACAAACGGCTCGAACTTTTTTCAGAAACAAGAACCAGCTCCTAACACTGCAGGTGAGGATCTCTTCAGTTTTGTCTGGACCCATCTATCTACCTTCAGTTAATAACACCACACAAATACTGGCGCGCTTTGAGGCACAGCTAACGTGAATTCACAGAATCAATTTGACATGTGAAACTTACTTGTAAAACCCTACCAGCTTCACAGGTTTTTCCTGCGAGTAGCAAAAAGAAGGAAGCCTGTTTTTCTTGTTTTTAACTTTGTTTCATTAAAAAAAAAAAAAAAAAAAAAAATCTGTCCTTTACACCCTGAACTTCAGCCACCACCAGCACATCCCAGAGGCAGTCCAGAACCACATGTGCATTTGACCGGCCAGACAACTGCTGTTAAAGAGCGCAGAAATCAGCAAGGTTGTAACTTCCATCTTCTCCAGCAGCCACAGACATTCACAATTTTTTAAGTATTTTGTTAGCTTACACAACTCTAACTATTTTTCAAATTGCACAATGGTTTCAGGGGAACTGGGAATGACACATGGACAGATGGGCAAAGTCGCGTTTGTTACTAATGGAGGCCAAAAATGCTTTCCCCCTTTCATGACACTTCATACCAGTTCAAGGCTACATGCTTGTGAGTTTGCTAACACGACACTCTCTAATGATGTCTGAGTTCAAAACTTAATTTCCAGCTGAGCATAATCCTGATTTGCAGATCCTAAGGGCACAGTTGAAGGTTTACGCTTTCTTATCAAGTGATGGAAGAAGACACTGCAAGAATTTCAGAGCCCCTAGCCTCTGCCAGACAAATCAATACACAAATGGAGATGTGAAGTTCTCCCAGGACAGTTCACAAATGTAGACAAGGTGCTCCAGTTGCCCTCTGGAGTCTGCATTAGCTATTTTGGGAGCCTAAGTTACAGAAGATGGTTAAAGTCGCATCATACAAATATTCTGTTATACATACTGCCTAAAAAATGCCATAAATTTTATAACATGTTGGATCATAGACATTACAGAAATGAGAGCACAGAATTTAAATATCTATGCCAACAATTCAGTACTAAATATACATATTTTAGTGTGTCCTTATACCACAAAACAAAGAGATCATTTGGGGGGGGGCTTGTTTTTCTGTGCAGAAGTTATTTTATCACTTTGTGTCCCCTTACGGAGCCAGCTGTTAGCCCTGTTTATCAGCAACAGCAAGACAAATTGGAAAACTTGATTCACTGGCTCAAATACACAGCATGGAAACGAACAGGTACAGTGAATCTCTTTTCACCATAGCACAGTTTACTAAACTAATTAATCAACTATAATCTCAGTTTTTATTCCTTCTTTTTTAGAAGCTGAACTTTTAAAGGAAAATGCTATTTTGCATACAGCTTTGCTTGGCTCCAGCTTTCAGAAACAAATCATTTAGAGACATATTGGGAATTCCCCCAGTGCTTGTCCTTCCTACACTGTAAACAACTTGATATAAGACATAAAGTAAACAGACAGCCATCTACTTTATTTTTACTGAGTCTTGCTGCCCTCACATGTGCTTTCAACCTTCATTAACTTTCGGAGCATTCCTGTTTCACCAGAAGTACTGAAGATAAGTCAGATCGCATTCAAGAACACGCAAGTGTCCCTCAGTATTTTACAGTTCTGTCATTGCCTACTGCAAAATCTGTTCTTGATAACCAGCTGCAGCAACTAGCAGAGCTTCACCCAGTCAGAGATAAAGAGAAGAGCAATTAGATTCCTCTTGGCTGGTACCTGCATTGTCTTGTACCATCATAGTATCAAGCAATTCTAGCAGAAGCTTTAAGAAGCAACGAAAATTGATTTCATTGTACAAATTAAAGTCTCTGTTAACTATAATTATTGAAAAAGAGTGCAAATTATTTTTATTTTCTGTGTAAAAAATCATTGCCTTCACAAAATAAAATATACCACCATAAAAAATATCAAATGTCTTATGCAACTTTTCAACCAAGATATTCCAATAAAACATTCTTTTAATCCCTGTCTGTTTAATAACATAAATAAGGCATTTGCTAGTTTATTAAATCACCAGTGTGCAATTCATTTTTATGAAACAGCAACAGTAAATAACTTAAGAACACAAATGGAACAATCACATCTCCCAGCCTCCAGTGAAACGATATATGGAACATAATTACATGCAGTACACATTTTGCAAAGGATGTTGACTCAGTTCCAAGCTCAGCAAAACGTGATCGGGAAATAGATGTCTGGAACTTAATTGCAGTGTTTGACCCTTTTCAGTCTTGAAGCCTACTACTTGCCAAACATCATTTCAGACTATAAGAGCGTTAAAGATCCTCTACCCCTCTGTAAAGAATTAACTGTTCCATAGAGAGATTTTTTTTAGAATGTCACTGGCCTAATTTACACTGAAACTTATTTTTGTTACTCAGAAGGATTTTATTCTCTGAATAATGTATGGAGAGATTTCTAACATTGATGAGAAACCAACAGCATCTGCTTTCGCTGCTTGAAATCTATGGAGGTAATTCAGGAGAAAACGTGAAAGGAGATCATTTACTCAAGAACAAATGTTACTCTCTGCCTTCTCTTTCGATGTATCAGTCGATTGCTTCTTCTAGCTATATAAACAGTACCAACTTATCAATCCATACACCCTCTGTCCCCACACGTTAATGAAACGGAGACCATGTCTGAATAATTTTTCGTCCAATTTAACTGAAATTCTTTTTGTCCTCAAAAAAGTAGTAGTTCAAAAAGTATATTAATTTATAAGTAGTTGAATCTGACTGAACTTCAACGTAGCTTGGGTTACAGTTAGGTTCTGCAGTGCCAAGAACTTATTACAGTGCCCTACAGCATCTATAACAGATGACATTTTTATTTTGAACTGTTCCCATTTTAAAGGTTTAATCAATTACAAACTTGAAGTTTCTAATTGCCTTATATAAAATTGTAATGCTTGTAGAAAGACAAAGACCGTATTTTCATCACTCTTTCCTACATTATAATGTTATTACACGTGCTAACTGGCAGTTTTATTTTAACTTCTTCTGATCCTTCTTTCACTGTCTGAAGTACAGTTCTACATTGACTACAAAGATGCAGCTATTTAAATAATTAAAAAATATAATAAAAGTCCATGCTCCCATCATCCACACTGCATGTGCTCCCTTTCCTACTTTGCACTGGCATTGATGCTTATCTGATTCCAAGGTAAACCAACTCAGGAAGTTATATTTGAAGAAAACCACACATACTTTAGGAAGATTTGTCGTCTTTGAGTTTCATTTGCAACAGTAGCTTGTCTCATTTCTCACTACAGGGTAAGGTATAAAATATTTCACTCTACTGCTAGTAATTAGAAGTATTTTATTTTCATGAAGGTTAAGTAAATGAGTCTAGCTCACACTGGTGGAATAAATAACACAGCTCGTAAAGGCATATACCAGAGGTAAAAAGCATGAACTAAAATGTTTGTTTTCTACATTAGAAAAAGCAAAGCGACGTGTTTCCACTGACAATATGTACCTCATACAATAACAATATTGCTCTTGTAATGTAACAAAATTGTCTCAGAATGGATAGTTATGGAAATAACCAATCCAAATAGCAATTAAATCTCAAAATAATAGAGCATGGCCTGTAATTAAAACAGGCTCCTACTTCCACCCACATTAGGCAGAGCAGCCTGAGTATCCTCACAGAGCACTTAGTCTTTATTAATTGTATCTTAATGAGGATTCCTATGAGAAATGTTGAAATTCAAATAAACAATCAAATGGTACATAGTTTTGAATTAGCCTAAAATTAATAGGAACTGCCAAATGATGAATTCAGAAGTAAGCTGCCTGTCGTGACAGGTAGTGTGTTCCGTTAACTGCAAAATCAAATGGAATGTAATGAAACAAAATACTTCTCTAAAGATACTTCAACAGGAGCCAAGAAATTTAAATAAAATGGAATAACATGCACCTGTTTTGCACTACAAGCTGCATCAAACTCCATCAGAAAATTAAAAATCAGATTTGCTTTCCGATAGCCACTTTCTCATTACCAGAAAGTTCTGGGACATTTCTTAAACCCCAAAGAATAGTTTCCTTATAGCCTGCACACGGCAGTTTGTTATGCTTTGGATGACACCATCTCCAGCCCCTCAGGAGACAGCAGACTGCTGGGGTAGATGTGTAAAACAAATTAAAAGCTATCAGAATTTCCAATTCTTTGCAGAGGATGAACATCAAAGCAGTCAGGGTAGAGACTCACTCATTTTATGCAGGCCCTGCTGATCTCTATTTGACCACTATCACTAACGAGATCTGAGAATTTTGTGGAGTCACTGCCCCAAATAAAATAATGACTTTTAAAAGATTAAAGAAGCCATTAACATGGATGGACTTTGCCTCAACAACACAATCTGTTCAGTGCTGGTATCTGGCAAGGGCAAATAAAATTAGTCTGACAACCAAGGAGAAAGACCGAGAACGGTAGATGCTGAGTGCACTGTCACAAGGACTTTTGAGGTGACAAGAGTTCCAGATGGAAGGTTCTATAGGCAACACTTGCACACAGCATTTTCTCCATGATTTAACTGGATATTTATGAAATTCTCAGCAAGAATCCCAAAGGTTTTACTAAAACAATTCTTAACCCTCAACAACTTGAATAAAAAACTGAGTTCCCACAGGAGAGGGTGGAGTTCAGAAAAACTTGGTGTTGAGCTTAGTGGTGGCTCAGGAGCCTTAACATAGTTTGGCCCATCAAGTCCCTCTTCTGAAATGGAGAAGCACCTGAAGGATCTATATGCTCTATATGCTCTAAGAAACATGCTCGAGTCCACTTGATATTAAATATAGCTTTTGTAATTTCTCCAGCTCAAGGAATGCTTGGGTCAAAATACAATCAAACCATTGCTTATACAAACACCTCTTGTGAAAGTGATAGCTCACAAATACCAAATCTGAAGTTTTGCAATAGATCCAATGCAATTACTGAGTCTTAAATACTGAATTATCTTTAAGAGTGCTGTAGTCTACTATAGAGATAGTTTGCATATTTCATGGAAGTTGGTCAAAATAAATGTATCAAATTTCACACTGACAAAGGTAAAGAAAAATACTGCCTTAAAGTTCCAAGAATCCATCCTATAATTTACTACAATATTCATAAAACAAGTTTTTTAGTAATTAGTAAAAGAAGCAAATTAGTATTTACTTTTGTTTAAATGAATCCCAAATGAACTCAAAACTGGGGACAAAGACGATGTACTCATAGGCTTCGTTAGTTCCCCTTGCCATGGAAAATGTTATTTACTGTGAATTTCAAACCCAAGGTTAGACTTAAAAGTTTGACAAAGACAAAATTACACCAATGCAGTTACATTTTCCACGCTGCAGTGCTATGAATCTTTGTTCTGTACAGACTTCTTGACAATCACTGTGAACAATGGCAGGAAACACGTGGTTTGCAGCAATGCAAAATCGACCTCTCCCAAGTATTTTGTTATCCTGACATCCTTAAATCCTTTAAAAGATCCTTAATTATTTTTTTTTATGATCCAAAAATCATCAGTATTGATAGTAGTCAAAAACCAAGACCCACCCACTCCCAATCCCCAAGAAAAAAATAAAAATCTGACAATATGATTTACTGGTGCAATTCATGAAAATGTTATGGAACACTTCATGTCAAATACAGTAACAAACCATTTAAAAAGAAAAACCTCCTAAGTCACAAATATGCACAGAAGTCTTCTATATTTATATGAGAATACTATAAAATTCATTTTAGCAAAGAAAAAGTAGACAGATTTAACACTTAAACTCTGTATGGCTTAGAAGACATGGTTTCCCCAACAGTATACATGCTGAAAGGCACGAGAAGAATATGCTTGCTGTAACTTCCTGTAGTCAAATTTAGTAAATGCAAGAATGCAGAATTTTTATTCAGTTCTCTTGCACTGAAGCAATGTTATACAACATTTGATTGTATCCTCAATATCCTGCATTACAAATTTTCAGAATGGGCAGGGGTCACCTAATGAGCCATTTTTCAAAGGCTCCTTTGGACACTACCATACAAGCATGGCCCCAGGAATCTGACTTATTGTACTTTTTGTACCTCTTGAATGGAGGCTTAAGATTTTTTTCTTCCTCCAGTGGTCATCTGTACAGTACATCATGTCTCAAAAAACATTAATGAGCTTAGTTAAGAATACGCATGTACAGTGTGCAACTACTACTACTTTAAAGGTGGAGCTGATGAATACATATTAGCTTTAAATAACATCATTTTGAGTCCCTGCAGATTATTACAGTTTTAGAGGGTATTTAGCACCTAAAAACTTAAAAAATCATGTTACCATGTAATCAATTTTCAGCATCATGTTCAAGACAGACACTGTGGTGTCAAATCAAGAACACATGCCATAGTTTCACATATTTCTGTGTGCATGGTAGCAAGGAACTATTTTCAGCTCCGTTTATTTTGCTGCTTTTGTTTATTGATGGTCCTCTCAAACAGTTCTGTGGACCCAAAATGACAGGGGAGGAAGAAGCAGTAGGAAAGAACTCAAGTCAGTGCTGCTGCCAAGGAAATACGTGCAACACAATTCCAGAGAAGTAGAAACATTCACATGAATTTTGGTTTAAATAATGTATTTAGCATCACTGAGAAACTCTGCAGCATATTCAAGGATAAAATCCAACTCACCATGGTAGCTTCTACTTGCCAAAATATCCTTTCTCTCCTGCATGCCCTATCTCATTTTGGTCAAGCAAATGATGCAGGCAACCACACCAGTATTCCCACTTTCTTCCTAAAGAAAGTACAAAGAAGTCAGCAAGCAAATGGCAATTTGCAGCAGCTGATAATCAGATAAATAATACTTATTTAACAAATGTATTGTTCCCTTCCCTGTCCTTACCAAGGTTATTGCAATAGGAATCTTTCACTATAGTCTTAAAAAGGATTGCACCATTCTGGTACTACAAAATGAACTGCTATGAAATACGATAGCAAAAAACTAAGCCCAAAACAGAGCTTCCACAGTGACAAGTCAAATCCTGCAGTAGTTTAACATAATGATAAGGATGGTTTAGGAACTTAATTAGCATCCAGGCTTTACAAAGCACAGATAAATTTAATGAGTACTACTACATCATCTGTCAGCTCTATGTTGCCATACGCAATAGGCATGCTGTTAGCTCATTAATAATTTTAGCTGGTTTCTTTGGTTGGCTACACTTAATTGGGTGAAGAACTGGCTGGATGGCAGTGCACAAAGAGTCATAGTAAATGGAGTTGAATCCAGGTTGTAGTGGGTCACCAGTAGCATTTCCCCAAGGCTTAGTACTGGGCCAATTTTGTTCAACCTTTTTATCAATGATATTGATGAGGGAATCGAGTGTATCCTCACTAATTTCACAGATGACACTAAGTTAGGCAGGCCTGACTCAAAAATAGTGTGACCAGCAGGACTAGGGCAGTAATTGTCCCCTTGTACATGGCACTGGTGAGAGCACACATCAAGTACTGCATTCAGTTTTGGGCTCCTCATTACAAGGAGGATCTTGAGATGGCCAAATGTGGAGACAAAAGACCAACAACAGCGATGAAGGGACTAGAAAATAAGACTTATGATAAACTGATGAAGGAAAAAGGGTTGCTTAGTCAGGAGAAAAAGAGGCCGAGGGGAGACGTCATTGTTCTCTATAACTACCTGAAAGGAAGTTGCAGCAAAGAGGGTGTCAGTGTCTTTTCTCATGTGAAAAGTGATACGACACAAAGAAACAGTCAATTTGCACCACAGGATTTTTAGATTGGACATTAGGAAGAACTTCTTCACAGACACGGTGGCCAAGCATTAAAATAGGCTGTCTAGGGAAGTGGTGGAGTCCCCATGCCTGGAGGTATTCAACACATACGTGGACATGGCACCAAGGGATATTGTTTAGTGTTGTAGGTCAGGTTTATGTCCAGACTTGATCTTGAAGGTCTTTTCCAACCTAGATGATTCTATGACTACAATTGTTGTCAATTACGAGACAAATTAAATTCTTGTTTTCTTTGCAAGGCCCTTATGTTCAGCATTTCAAAACAACTAAATGCCAGATGCTAATTTAAGGGGTAGGAGGGATGTTTACAGCTACTCACAGGAATGAGGTAGACAAGCCTCTGTTTCTGTTTTTAGAATGTTTACCTATTTAAGAAGGCAGGAGGCAACTGTCCAGCTGATTTTACTTCTGATTTTGAAGCTCTGGAGTGTCACGTACCTGTGAGAATAGACAGAAGACCAGAACATGTTTTACTGACTTCAAAAGTAACACTGTAAAGTACTATTCTGCATCCATTTATTTACCACACTACTCACCCCAAAATCTCAATCTATACCACTATTAAGGAGAAAGAATTTTTCTTCCAGCTTTGACCATCCCCAGGATAGTGGGAAGCCCTACACTATGCCACTGTTAAGATCACAATAGTTTGTCCATCAAGAACTTCAGCCATAGCCCAATCCAATCTAGATTAAATTAAACTTCCATTAGAAAATAGAAACACAGAAAAGAAGCTTTCTGGAAGGAAATGTTGTCTGACCCCTGACACACATTAACATGGATGCAAGGATCTTAAAAGATAACTTGACAAACCCAAATGGTATGTTATAAGATCCAGATTGCTTTACCATTGCAGAGATATGTATATCATATGACAACGTGTTAGGAATGCAGTCCCCTTTACTGTTTGGTTCAGAGAACCAAATGATCCACAATATTAAACTAACTGTGAATTACAGACTGGAGTGGTTCAAAACACTGTATGATGAACTTTTGATTCCTGGATGCATATATAAACACACTGTACTTTATCAAGCATTTTATCTGGTTTACCATTTAAAAGATAATGAAAATGATGTTTAGCAATGCTCTGACCAAATACAATTATTTCTGATCCCTGACTTCTCTAGTAGGTACCACTAAACAAGGTCTTAAAACATTACATTTTGTGAAGTTTTTATGGCTATCATTCTTATATTTGCTTTCTCTATATTTTTATATTCTTTTTTCTTTCTATATTCTTTTATATTTCTATATTCTTTGAATATTTTATTCCTCCTCCTAGTTAAAACATGACACTTTATTCTCTATATACATTTTTCTTAACTCCATATACGTGTATATATTTACTCATATTTATAGAAGTGAATGCACATTTGTTACATAATTTGTTTATTAAAAATTAGATAAATTATTTTTCCTTCTCTACTCTCTCTGCTATTTCTTTCCTGGTATACACAGTGCCCCACAAACTTATTTCAATATAGCACATCTTCACTGGTTATTTTAAAGCTGTAAGACTCTGCCTGTTTTCCAGGTTCAGTAGAGTTTTTAAGCAGTTTGCATGTGTCAACCACCTAACACACTTCAGGGACTGTCAAAGTCCAAGTTTCCATTAAAATCCACAGATATGGGAAAACAACTTTGGTAACTTGACCAGGAGGTAAGCAACCTCCACGTCCTTAGAGCATTGGTAAGTAGTAGTACTCACACAAGCTGACATTTCGGAGTGTAAAATGAATGTGCAACTCCACGCAGACAGGCCCTTACACGTGCATTTTTACAAATGCCTGTTGAAGTCCATACAAAAACTGTATCGACATTCTGACTAAGATACTGCATTTTGATTCCCAGCAGTACAAAACCAATCAAAAATGCCAAATTCATTAGGTTTTTAAGAGATAGCCCAGATAGTTGTTTCACTCTTGCTGAGGCCTTTGTTCCAGACCTCTAGATATGACTCCCCAGACTCCAATTCAATTTCACCGTAGTGTTTACACTGTTACGTGCACATCGTACAAGTACACACACTTACGCTAACATTCTCCTAGCTGAAGACGGGTGCTCCAGATCCTGAAGTTTGTCCGATTCCTTTCCACCAGCAACATTTCATTCACACACATTGCCGTCACACACACGACTCATTGAGAACCAGTGGTGTGTCAGTAATGCCGTCAGCAGAAACAACGAGAGCCCAAGCCCCTTGTACTGCTTGGATGTCCTCACCTCCTGACAAACTGCTTGACACTCGAAAAACTCAGTTAACACTTCTAGAAAGAGCACAAGCAGAAGTACTAGTTATAGTTCTGAGTTCTGCCCAAAGTGCCCATTTGTTCCTCTCAAGGGCCATTAAAAAGAGCTGGTTAAATCGCACTTCAAATACAGCCAGAAGAAAGCTCCCTCTGGATAGCAAAAATGGGAGCTTAAAAAAAAAAAGGAATACATAAGAGATTGAGAGAGAAAAATCTCTTCTGATATGTTTCTCTACTGCTAAAACCATCCCTGGACACTTGCATGCATCCACTGGATATATGATGGGCTGGGGAAATGAGAGGAAATGCACAAAACACTCATGCAACAGCACAAACGATAGATAAGCAGTCACAAAACTCTTCCTTCAGTGCACAGGACACTGCAAAAGCCATAGTTGTCTCTGCTTGTGAACTACAGATTCTAATGAAGTTGTAATTGCCAATACAAGCGATAAATTTGACCTCAGTATTCAATTCTACACTCAATTACTTGATGAGCCTGTCAAAATTATACACATATAATGCGAGAAAAACAAATGGCACTAAATTCAAACTGAAGAAATCACTACTAGAAAGTCTTATGGAAAGAACATCAAACATTTCCAGGAAGTTCCTATAAAGGTAGTTAATGATTTCAAAATTACATGTCTTATTTATGCCATAACCAAGATGTTAAAATCTCTCCCTAATGATTAAAGAAGGTTTCAATGCAGCAATACCATGAAATGATTACAGTCAAGTAAGTATTTTATGTTCTTGCGTTTGATGATATGACCCCTAATATCAATACATTGGTTATATCACTGTTTAAACTCCAGTTTACTGCATATTTACAGTTTAGGCTCTCGCTAGCATGTGCCAATTTGGGGCAGCAGTTTGCCTCCTTCTATAAAGTTCTCATTTAAGATTGATAAAACATCTCCACTATGGACATTACTGCTTGCTTTTAGCATCTGCAGTGACAACACAAGCAATCAGAAAACACAACTTCCCCCTAATATGCACAGGAAAATCTTCCATACCTTCATGTCCTGCATGTGCGTGCTTCTGTTACTTGAATTTAACCATTGCAAGATGATAGCAAACTTACAGCAAGTGCTGCTAGTCATTTCCAAATGCCTTTCAGAGTTGACTTTGTAAAATGCATAACACAAACATAAGGGCTTGCCCCCTACTTTGTTTAACTAGTTGCTACATTAGCAGATTTGCACCTAAATGAGAAGAGTTAGGCATTGCACAGCTAGAGTGACAGAAAGGGTATGTACAGCAGGGAGAGACTAGAAAACACATTAACATTCCTTTAAAAGACATAGTCATGTCATTTAATTAAATACTACCACCTATGTAGGTATTTGACAGCTTGTGAAACAGCTGAAGATGTAGCTGAAAGCAAGGAAGAAAAAAATTCCTAGCCAAACTAGTCTGTAGTGTCTCAAGAATTATGCTAAAATCCAGTAGCTTTAAAAGGCTGGATTCTTCTTCTCTGTTGCTCTGCTTTGGGCTACTTAGTGCCATTCACTCCTTTCCACTCACACTGATGCTCGTCTAAGTGGTTTGAGAGCCACTGGCTCACTCAACCAACAAAAAAGTCCTCCTACTTTTCTTTCGTATGTAAGCATTCTGTGCTGGACTGAATCAAGTCACCAAAATGTCTGCAAAAACACCACAGCCACTACAAAGTAGGCAGCACAAAGCAAGTGGGGTGAAGAATCTCTTCAGTGCCAATGACCTACAGGATTAGCTCTCCTCTTTTGCAGCTCCACGGCTTGAGCGTGCTCCAGTGCAGCTAGCTACAGGGCAGCCCACTGCAATTGCACCGAGGGCAAAAAGCAAGGCTGCTCTGCAGAGCTGGTGCCCTGCTGGCCCTGGGGAGCAGGCAGCTGCGCTCGGATGTGGTGACAGCTGAAAAACCACTCTTGACCTTTAACAGCACAAAAGCAAGCTGGGGCTTAGGTCCAAGGGCCTTATCTGCATGCTGTACACGGCTTGTATTTCAAAGAAATTTTCAAATGCACGTCTGCACATTTCTTAGCAATCATACAAATGCTGTGGAAATAGCCACAATCCTACCTGTCCTAGAAAACTGCTGCAACATCAGTGGATTCAAACATCTCCCTTTTCATTACTAGCCAAGGAATGTTTTACCAAGAGTAAGGAAAAAAAATCATTTGACTGCATAGCCACACATCACTAATCTGACTCCTGTGTTGTCAGAAATGCTGCCAGCTACTCCTATCATGTCTCCATAAACAGGACTGAGAAACACAGGATCATAAAAACTTTTTTTTTTTTTTTTTTTTTTTTCCCAACACTGTGAACACCTACACTCGATTGCATACATACTTCAACCAAAAACTAACCCCATCATCAAGTAACTTTTTCCTCTCTTGCCATTACAAAGGCAAAATTCTCAAATTGGTTCTAAGGATTGTGCTGGAAGGTGAAAATAGCATGGAACTGAACCGAACTCCAAAAGTAGATCTTGACTATGTAACAATTATACACTTGTATTAAAATACTATACAAAACAGGAACCACAGGGCCTCCAATATGTGGAAAAACGAATGGAAAAAAGGGCTACATTTTATATTCAAAGAGCCTAGCTTGATAATCACAAACCACTCCTGTCCAACTTCACGAAGAACATGTTTTAAACACAAAGTCGTCTGATTTCAGTTATTAGCTCAATAAAAGCTCGTTCTGTAGCCTTGCTTTCATCAAAAGAGCAAGGTTTGGGAAATAAAACTGATGCCACAGCCACACCTACAAAAACGCCAAGACAATTCCAATTTTATTCATTTTTCTCTCGGTAAGCCAATCGTAGGACTTCCAATTTACTTTCTGAAAAATCGATTTTGTCTTCTTATGCTAAGAAAAATTAAACAAGAACTACATAAAATGCTCAAGTAAATACTACTTGTGAACTAAAACATGAATTTGTGAAGAATACCAAGAGATTGAATATGATTTGCCATGGTTTTGTCAGCATGTGAATTAACATTTTTCTTACAAAGTCTCAAGAATTGCACTGTACCCTAAACCACAAATGTTAAACTACAACCTATTTTTTTCCTCCCTCACATTACTATTAATATAAAAAAAACATTAAATTTTTCTTCGCCAATAATACAAAATCAGCAAAGCATCAATATAGGTTTCAAAACAATTATCATTTTAAAAAATCAAGTTTTCATTTATCAAGTCCTGAAGGTAACGGTTTAAACCCATACCAATCTACTCACACGATCACTTTTACTGCCTCCATTACACAGTTCACACAAAAGCAAGCAGCACCTCGTCACCAGCTTGGCAGTGTTTCTGAGATCTTTTAGAACACACAGGAAGAAATCCTAACTTCATTAAGGTCAGAGAGTTTTCTATGAACTTCATCTATAAATATCCTTTAAATACCATGACCTCTGTTAATAGGCAAGCAAAAAGCTCAGGGAATCAAACAATACCTCTCACCTTTAATCGATGCTAAAATTAACTGACTTCTACCTGTAGATTCTCATTTTGTTGCGGTTAGGAAACATTCATATTATAATGTGTTTAAATTTGAAGTATCTATTTATATATGCTCATGCACGTGTGCACACATATATATAAATCTACCTCACTTGTTCTTCATTTTTGTTTCCCATGTGCCTGTCAGACTTTGGTACAAGAAGGTAGATCTTGAGCTGGTGCCAAATCTCTAGTTATTTGACTAATCAATGTTCCTATTCACACTTCTTTTTGACGTGGGAGCAAAGATGTTGTGGGCATACAATATATTGCCTTTTACTGTTCAATAACGTCCTTCATTCATTTCTAGTTGATATGGATGAAACGAATCTTAATTTCCAACTATTTTTAATTACCTGCAATAAGTTTCTGTGAGAAAGTTGCTTATAAATTTTGTACACTTGCAAAAAGATCACAACAGTAGCTGAACAAAGCTGTATGACTAACTTTCTCTGAAAGCTATCAGCAAAGCAATTTAGAAGCACATAGACACCGTAGTGATAGAGTACATTAGGAAAAGCTGTTGCTAGAGAGCTGTACAAACTTTAGCAAATAAACAGAATACATTTTAATTACAAACTGAGCTGCTCTCTCTTCCAAAAGAATACAAAATACAAGCTATTCAAATTTTTCTTTTGTACCCTGCAACAACCACCCAGTTTGCTGACTTCATAGGAAAAACACAGCCACCACTTTACCCTTCCAGACTTCTTTTCAATACTTCAATTTCACACGGACAGCTCCACTGTTACAAATAATAATGCAATTTCACTTGTAAAAGGGTTGTGTTTTGTTCACAATACCACACACCTCTAGGCACCTGGCAAGCTCCGAAGTACAGCTACTACTCTGTATTTCAAAGTACCTCCTCAGGTCTGACAGGACTTTTCTGGTCACTGCTGGAGGAGCAAAGTGCAACGCAGAGCTAGAACACGCACTAGGTACTGCTGCCTGAAGACACACAAAATAAAGCCTTGGTGATTTAGTTTCATCTCATGAGACCTATATTTCTTTAAATCCTCCTTATTCTACCAAATAAAGCGGTTTTCTAGTTGCCACTCTCCCAGTAATGCATGGTAAAAGACTCAGAGGTTTGTGAGAGCTTCTGTACCAACTGGGAACCTGCTACTGTTTTAGATAACCACAGAAGCACCGTTTCTCTGCAGTCAGGCTCTTCGAACTGAGCATTTAGACAGAAGAAAGGAGGCCTACGGTCTGGCTCAGCAACACAGTACGGCTGAGCCAGGGTAATTTCAACTGACTGCATTCGACAAAGCTCCGTGAGTTTTGCCCATCTGTGCTTCTTACCGGCAGCTTCCCGGGTGAGGGGTGGGTGGCAAAAGGAACGGAGAGCAGCAAAGGCACTGAAAGCTGCAGAAGCCGGCGCCTTGCTAACCAAATCCTTCTGCATCGTGAAATGCCAGCCGAGCAGATCTGACCTCTGCACAAGAGAAGATGATTAAGGAAAAGGAAAAATGACTAGGGAAAATACTCCGTATGACTTAATGAGGTGGGGGAGGGAGAGAGAACATATTTTGAACCACAGACAATAACTCTCATCACTCAAAATATGTATGTGTAACTATAGCTTAGATGTCATTGAACATTTTCCAAAAAATAATTACTCAAAATCTGCTTGTTAGATGAAGACAAAAAAGAATTAAACCATCTTTCTTGTTTTTCAGAGATGTTCTAAGAGGAAAACATGATGATTATATGATGAGCTGTCGCTCAGCTACAACCCACTCTGTTCTATTATTGCTCGCTCCAGCTGCTTAAACATTCAGTCAGCTCAGCTACCTTTTATATTCATTACATGCAGAAATTCTCAGATGTCCCTTATCACACAGGGCAATCCCTGCCCTCAGAGTCCAACCTGATTTGCTCTCTTTTTGCTTTTTTGGAATTTCAGATTGAACTGTCAAAGAGAATAGGAACCCTGTTTCCCTATCATTTGAATTCCTGCACCACATACATTTTTCTCTGCCCTTCCTTTTGCTCTCTAGAAGACTGAGGTTATACGGTACAGTTCAGCATTTGCATATCAAAAGCAACAGCACTTTATGCAAAAAAGAAAAGCAACCAGTCTTCTGCTTTCAGAAAGAGCTTAAGACATGAAAAGCACTTCCTTCCTCTGAACCTTTAACTCCAAATTCAGGTGTAGCTTAGCCCATCAGGAGCAGTTCAGATAAATGTCTTAAAACTGAAGAAGCTCCCCCAGTGCCACTGTTATCCTGACACTCACTTGCCAGAGATTGCTTTCTGTCCAGGCCCATTTCCCCCAAAGCAGTTAAAACTTCACTCCTAAATCAATGAACAAAATTACAAAAAAGACTCAAACATTCAAAAATCACAAAGAAACAATTCTTACTTATCTCTAGTTACGTACAAATTGTGTGAACAGCACTACCCCTCCTACTGAGGTATTTCAACACTTTTTTCAAGCTAGCCAGCATGGTTTCAGAGGTGTTAGATTTTGGTATTAAAATGAGCACAATGATTCTCTGCTCTACCTTATACAGTCTAAGAAAAGAACGCCACAGATACAGAGCATTATTTCAGGTTTCTCTAACTTCTTACTAAGGTAGCCACTTTTCCCCAGTTTTCTGTAGGAACGTGCCTCTTCTGAAGCAGAATGTCCAGCATCAGCGTTAAGAACACGCACACAAGCTACTAATGCAGAATAGTTAGCACATAAACTTTAAGCTAACTCAGTTTGTGATAATCCCCTTCATCAAGCTGCAGGAGACAGGCTGGATGCTATGTTACTGTGTCCCATTTTTCTTAACAGGAGGCAGAAGATATTTAAGCACAAGCTGTATAACCTTCAGAAGAAAGGTGGGATGAAGGATACCAGCTATTTGCCGCCTTGTGAGGCGCACTAACTGGCCATCCATATGTTCTTCCACTCATCTACACTACTCATCCCATAGACGAATGCACAAAGGCTCTATAGGGTAAGAGAGGGATTCAGCCACGTCCCCTCTCCCCAGTAACGTGACTGATCTCTGACATCGATGTCAATGACTTCCCATCCAGAATCACACCTGGCCACCCACGCAGCCTAGACAGAGCAGCAAGGGGCGAGCAGCAGAATGAATGACTCAGAGAAATACCAGCTGCTTACCACAGCCCCCCTGCTCTCAGTACCCACAGCAGCGGGTGGTGTCTGAGCTGTCCTTGGCCCTGCCAAATCCCTCTTCAGTTACATCCCACCATTACAAATGTGTTTCCAAACCCTACCACGAAAATCCACTGACGAGTTCACGCATAACCAATTTCATAAAGCAGACTTCTCTGCTTCAGATGGTTCAAAAGAGCAATAGCTAGCAGACATTCTTATGCTCAAGAGAACCATGTTATATCACAAGTACACTGGATCGCATATTCATTTGAATTGCAGCGGCCAAACAAGCTAGTTTATTATTCCTGGGTCACCTAAAACCCTTCTTAAACCCTCAGAGATACCTGAAATATATCCCCATATGTTCTCAGTTAGCGTCAGATGATTTTAATAAATTGCAGTGGATCAGAAACAAGAACCAGGCTTTAAAATTAGCCAGTCTCAGCAAGCTACCTTCAATTTTTCATGTATTTCTTACTACAAATCTAAAGCACACTGTGTAAAGGCATGCTCATTTAACAGCACAAAAAAAAATGTTTAGGAGTATGTTGATATTGGCATAGAAATCTTACTATTAATCTTTTTCCATTTAAAAACCCATTTTAACAATTTCCCAACCATTTCTCTACCAGTGCTCTGCCTCCCATGAAGCCAACAGTCACCCAAATAAATGTTCTCACAGAAGTGAGAGGATAGAGGACCCATAAAAGATTGAGATCTCAAATGCAGCAATAGTACTATTGCCACCACAGTCAGTAACCCTTAAGGGGTTACAACTCAGCTGGGAGGCTGTATTCCCTCTACTGCACTTTGGTTGGTAAAAGTGAGAACCTCCGAACAGTATTAGGTGAACTTTGCTGCTGAAGTCATACATCTTACAGTGAATAAACAGTTCTCTCCATAACGGTTGCAAAATCAGACATGGGATTTCTTACGAATCATTTGAAGAAAACTACAGTCATCTTTCTAGAAGGATCTGCTTTTGTGGGTTCTAGATCTATCTTGATTCTTCAAGACACTGTGAATATCCTACATCCCACACAGACAGAGAACAGTCAGGTGTTAGAGCACCTGGCTTCCCCACAGTTCGGTCTGACTGGACGTGTTCGTTCAGACCCCAGCGTAAGCCAAGTAACCACATTCAGTACACTAATCCTACTCTCTGGCAGTCTACACCGCACACAAACGAAACAACAGGAATTACCTATAAAACTTTAAAAACTGTTGAGAGATAAAAAGTGCAAAGATAAATTGCAATCGACACCTGGCAAATACCAAGGTGATCTAAAGTAGCTTGGCTAACCTCCGTCAGGCTCCAGGACTAGCCAAATTCAACCCAAAACTGACCGGATATACACGTGTTAGAAGTGAACATTTTTCACTGCTCTATTTCTCGTGAAGCACACGGCAGAAACTTACTATTCACAGTTCAAACAGCATACACAAACCTCTTCAAAAAAGATCACAAGTCAGCTGTCAAAACTATCTTTTCTGTTCTGCACCAACCCCGGTGCAGTCCTGCCTCGGCGTCTGCCTGCCTGCTCTATTCAGAGGTCGTTGCTGGAGCCACTTCCTCTTGCCCGTCCTCTTTAACTAATGGCATTCAGCGGAATAAAATAAACGATTTCTGCAATAGCAGGAAGGCACATAGTGAACTCTGGAATACCAAATATACCGATTCACTTCATTCAGAGGACACAAATTTTACCCAGAGTACCTCGCAGTCACTGACTGACACTGAAACAGACCAAATAATTCAGCAGCCACACCTGCACCCAGAACAGTCTGTCTTGTTCAGGACTGAGGTCATCCGCAGAGGGAGGTTTGCAGCGCAGCTGCGGCACTTTACATAAACGCAGAGCTTCCCTGGAAACTGGACTGCCTGCTTCTTCCACCCCCACCTCCTTTTATTTCCATATACCTTTCCTATATGCTTTGGGCAAATATATATTTCTGTCCCCAACTGTCTTCCATCAGCAGCTGTTTTTTTTCCTAATTTGAGAATGATCCACAGCACAAAATCATTTTCTGTCGGAAACTACGTATCTGTCTGATGATTTCAGTAGGGTATTAACATAACATTCTTGCCTGTTTTTATAGCATAAGAAATAAAAATGCAGAACACCTAACGCCACTTTTTCAATAGCCACCAAGACAGCTTTAAAGGAGCAGTACCTAACAGCACAGATGAGACATGACACAGACCCATCTTTCATGCTTGCACGGTTATACCCTTTTGGTGGCAAAATGACCGGGGCTTGCACTCACTTCTCCATAATGCCAAGTTCCTCCTCCACCCCAGCCCTTATACCAACCAAACTGCTTACAGCGATGAGGAATAGTCATCGCCATTATTCATGTGCTAGATGCGTACTTGCTTCACAATACCCTTACTGGTTCACTTCTGTTGGAAGCATGACTCAGTACAGACCTCCTCAGTGCTTGCCAAACCCCACTCTGAACATTTCCCAGGCTGAGCTCGTGGGGTATGAAATTCACATTTAACGTCCAGGATAGCCAACCTTACCTCTGATGCATGGAAGCTAATTTTTTTGCGACGCAAATAAGCATTTAGCAGAGCCCAAGATAATATATATCCACGTGTAATTAACCTACATCAAAACAGATCAAAGCTCTCATTTTGTGAATAGCTCTGTATGAGTGCACTTTTTAAAAAAAAAAAAATCAGGTTTCTGAAACGAGTCATAAAATGTAAGTTGCAGGTGTTTCAGTATCAGCCAGTGTAGGTATCCTAACTGAGCCAAACCCGCTCACTGGAGCCAGCTGAGAACCCTGCTACACAAAGCATTCTTAGTGAGAGCCGTTCAAATTCTCATATAAACTGACAGAATAAGCAGGAAGTCCAACAACAACAGAAAAGGAAACATAGATGCACATTTCAACACATTGAAATAATGTAGGACTTCCATTCTTCTCTAACCAAGCTCCTGTGCATATGCAAAAGAGAATGAAGATGTGAAGTTCTGAATTTCAACTATGGACTGAGTTACAAGCAGCATCAAAAGATGGAAACGTGTCTCTACCCATTCAGCGGAATGTTACCTTGTCAACTGCTATTGAAATAAGCTTACTGAAACAAGTGGCAAAATCACCGCAGGCTTCAATAACAAAGAATCCACTCTGAAGAAAAAAATACATATACAAATATATACACATATAAATGGGGAAGGGGGTTGTTATGCACTTTTACTAAGTGCGTTTGTATTACATCAGCTTTTGCATCAAAGCTGGTAGCACAAAGAGGAAAGCAAAGCCTACTGTTTTATGGACTGATGTAATCAAGCTGAGCATCTCTGACTACTTGGCAGTGGCGGGCAATGACAGTTCTTCACCTCAGATCACACGCTTTTGTGTTCTTTTCCTCTTGCTTGTACATCCTGACACATCAGGAGTCAGCCTGCATTCCAGTGGGACGCAAAGCAACACTTGCCTCAAATCTCTCCCTCTCTTCCCCCTTCACCCCCCTCCTTCTCTCAATGGTCCCAGCTACTGCAGGCAAAAATCAAAACCTATGAAAGTGGAAAGGAGGGGGAGGAGAAATCCTGGGAATTGAAATAGGCACATCTAAACACTAAGAAGTGGGTCATAAATTTGCACACTGTTCAAACAACAGCTGTGTTTTAAGTGTAGTGTAGCAGATATTTATCCACACACACCTGGAATGATTGTTACTGAAGGTGTCTGCCCAGTGACATGGGGAGGTACTTCACTGGGACTCCAGCCCCGTAGGGGGGAACATTGCAGTTGAATTACAGGCTCAAAGATCTTACTTTCTATTCTGCATCAACCCATGTAGCTATTTCATAAGGCTCCTAAAAACTTATGTATGTACCTTCACTCCTCTGTGTCTGTTTCCCACCTGTAAACTGGGAATAGCGATGCTAAGGTTCATAAAGAACTGCAGACATGGGCTGAAGAGAAGTTGGATCACTTTCTGTACACATAGCCCAGCCCTGGAATTCCTCCCAGTGAAATCTTGCGTGTTTCATCCTCTTATCTGCAACACAAGATGTACACCAGACCTATACTCTGCACTGAGTTACTTTACACTAACAAGCACAAACATACTCCACTGCCTCTACAAAGTTCTTTTTTGCAGTGCCCATTTGCAGAGTGCAGCATCATTTGTAAGCAACTTACATATTCTGCTGTCATGGGAAAAGCATTTTTTCCACAAATTGAGTTCTTCCACAGCCTTATCATAAAGAAACACATTTAAACAGAAAATATTAAAGAAAATGTATTTACACATGGAAAATACCATAAACCTCACTGACAAATCTCATCTATTACCGAGACCCACCAGTATACACACAGTATGCGTTGTGAGAAGTTTTCCTAGTGGGAGGTTTCTCAAATCTGCCCTGCTCTATAGCACAAACATTCATCTGTACATTGGTTGTATCAAATATATCAAATATATCAAAAATAAGATACATTCATTTAAAAAGCAATAACAACAAGAATTCTCAATTAAAGAAAAAATATCATTAGTTTTTTGTTTGTTTTTTTCCTTTAAAGGTACCATATTGCTTCAGAAACTAGAAAGAATTAAGTTTTCTAAGGTCATTCCATACTATCGTCCAAGCCACTTTTCCCTAAACTTAATGATGTAGAGTCCCTGGCAAAAAGAAGTCCAATTACAACAGAAGACATTCAGTTCTTTCTAGTTTTATGTCACATGCATTAAGCAGCATATAACAAAAATGCAACTTAAAAAAAATACAATGAACCATCAAATACATTGCAACGTAATGACGTTCAATTTAATTTCAAAAGCCTTCCGGCACCACTGACTTTCATGGCTTTATTTAACCTGCAAGACCTTGAGAAATTATTCCTGATTTTATGTATATACACACACACACACACACATTTATTTAAAGACAAAGCATACCATGACAGAGGTGGAGATGACAAAAGGCAAGAATTTCTTCCATGAAGTCACACCTTTCCCAGCTCTTCACAGCAGTTCAGATGAATCTGCCAGATGTCCCCCTGGCAGCATGGAGGAAGGTAACGCAGTCTGCCCAGGGTCTTGAACTTGATCCCATGCAGCTCTGCTCCTTTTGCCAGCTGCACTCAAAACCTGGGTAATTACCACCAGGTGAACCAGTCATTCCCAGAACTTTTCAAGTGCCTGAGTTTGTATCAAAAAAGTCTTTCAAATTACAAGGTACACATTTCAAAATGCACTCACCTGGTGTATTGATAGACAAAGCAAGGAGCTAGGAGCTGCTGCACAAGGGATAAATTACAGAGCAAAAAATCTCTGAAGACTGGCAGACATTCAGACCAAAGTGATTCAAAAGCACTAAGAAGATGCAACTAAAATGTAACTTAAGTAAGCTCAACTTTTCAACACAATTCTGTCAATAGCAGGAATCTATCAGAAACTAAATTGGGTATGATGGTATGCATTAACTTTAAAGATGAGCATCGAACCTTCTGTGTTTCAGTTTGCTAAAGATTTTGTTTTGTTTGTCCTTTTTCTGAAATGCATAGTGGAAGCAAAACTGTTGGAGACTGATGGATTATGAGCTATCCACAAAGAACTTTAGGGCGCTTTGGGGAAGGGCTCAAAATCAAGTACGTTCCCAGAATTACAGCATCATGGACTGGCTGAGGTCGGCAGGGACCTCCGGGCCCCTCTGGCCCAACCCCTGCCCAAGCAGGGCACCCAGAGCAGCTTGCCAAGCTTACAACAAGCAGCAGACAAACCAAACCAAACCAAAAACACAGTGTCAGGAAGAACAAATCACTGAAACAGGACTGGAAGCATAGTAGCCTTTTCCAGGTATAACATCTGTTTTTTTGTCAGAGGGACACACAAACACTTGTACACATGTGGAGAATGAAATAGGGTCTCTCTGCAGGGACTTTAAAATCTCTGGAGCACATATGACAAAAATCGATAAATTAAATGTTTCTTTTATTGGGTTTTAATTTACTTGAAACTTTAAAGCCTTTGCGTGCATTTTACCAATGAACAGAAAATAAAAAGATTCATCCTGCATAGTATCATCTTCAGAAAATGTCAGGCAGTCAATACATAGCCTGATCCTTTGAAAATTCTCACTCTAGACAAATGTTTTCTGTTGCTGAAGCAGATATTAACCAACATTTTCCCAGAAAGAATGAGCTCCTTGTTGCAGATTGTTTTTATCTTACAAGAACATTCCTTACATGAAGTCAGTTCTTCCTGGAGAAAGAGAAAAAAAATAATCCCCATCTTTCTTGAGAAATGTCTTATATAGACAAGCTTTAGGGTTTTGCATACATCTGTCTAACATGGGCTTTATAAATACTGTTAATGTCACAGTAAAAAGAAGACTAACTTTGTGTTACCCCCGAGACATCAAAAAGAACACTTCCCATTCCATTACCTTTGTATAGGGGGGCAAAAATACAATGAATCATATTAGACAAGCAAAGACACCAAGCCACCAGCTCTCTGTTATAAACCTGAACAGAGCAAGGGTCCCATCTTACAAACACTGAAGAGATGTTTTGGGAGAATTTTTACAAAACTATCACCAGTTCTTTCCTAGAATTTCTGCATCTCTGCAGGTGAGCAAAACAAAACTTTAAAAACCTAACCCGAAACACGATTTTTGCTAGGCAGTAATTTCTCATAGCCCAGATCAGGCTTAGCACAATTCCTGCTGAAGTGCATTAGTATGCTCTAGGCTTTTACCTTCAGTGCCATGGCTTTACTCCTCTCCAAGTGTTCTCATTACCTTTTATGCTTTCCTTTGAAAAGTGACATTCAAAGCAGATTAATCACAGAATATTTGACTATGAATATGTAATGATGCTCTTTATTTTGTTGTGAAACTTTTTATTTGAGTCCATCACTAAAAGCAGCAGTTTAAGAGCAGACATAAAGCAGAGGACTGGTGATGTCAATCAGTTACGCGGTCATACACGCTATGACACTGTAGAGCCAGTATTCCTATGTTCGTGTTGCTGCTCTCATCATAAGGATTACTAAGCATTCTGTCTTCAGAAAGAAAATACTTTTATGGGCTTTTAATTCCCAGTATCGAAAAAAGATTCTTATATTCAAGTCCAATGCTAGTCGTACAGAGAACAGACTTACAAAAATATACCAAATCAAAACCACTGGAAAATCTCTGTCCTTCATATGACTGTATTTTCTAGATGTTACATAGCTGGAATTATTTTAAAAACCCTAGGCTTGTATACAAACCAGGTTCAGAGCTCAACAGGTGTAAAGAGCGTTAGACTAACATAGTGCTAACCAGTAGAGTATGGCTAACAACTCCAACACACTTGGAGTTTAGAAGTACCCGGTTTTGAACGTTTGCTGCAAAAAAAAAAAATATATATATATATATATATATATATTTAAAGACCAGAATACAAAACATTAGAGTACAATAATAATAACAATAAAGTACTAATTTTATTATCAGCAATTTATTTTGGAACAGAATACACTGTTCCAGATAAGTTAGTGAGTTAGTGTTCCTTATCAGAGTACTTTTTAAAAAAAATTAATGTGCAGTTGGCCAAATTCATCTTTGACATAGCCTGCTGAGGTCACCCAGGCTTTATTACAGATAAACACGGTTCAGTAGGCTCAGCTGTTACTATCTACTTTAAAAATAAGCTAAAAAGTCAGGACTGAAGCTCACATTTCAGCAAGTTCTTACAGGTTTTCAACTGAGAAGCTGTCTAAGTGAAGACTCTGACAATCCACTCTAGCATATATACCTTTAGAATTTACATACAGTTCTCAGTTTGCTGTCCTAATAATTAGTTTTTTTAATGATTTCCAAATAAGAAACAGCAGAGAACTGTCTGGCAGCTGGATCAAGACATTTGCCCTTAAGATAACAAATCCAGATAGCAAATACTTAACAACATAGATATTCGTACTTGGAAAAGGCCAGAACTTACTCCATTTGTAATCCCGTCCCCCATGGACTATTCCAAATGTACAGATAATTGGAGCCAAGTGGAACAGCTTGCAGACTCAGAACTACCTGAGCAATGCTTCTCTTGACCTTGCACGCACATGCCAGACCCAGCTGAGGCTGCAAGCACTCATACCTGAAATTACTGCAGTGCTACCTGCCTTGGACATGTCATCTAGTAAAAATTGCTGATTAATTACCATGCTGTTAAGATAAAGCTGCTGTTAAAGAAACGTATATACTGCAAAAAGCCATGCTAAACATTTAAGCAGAAAAGAATAGAAAAAAAAATCAGAATGGAATTTCCCTCGAGCCTGCATTTCCTTCCTTCTGTTGGCTTAGTGTACCACATGAAAACAAAACAAAAAAAAAGATCTTTTTTTGGTTTCATCTAATTGGATAGTGAAATCAGGTAATGCTAAGTTGTGCAGACTGCTTGAAAGCACATCAAATTTCATATGGAAGAGTCCTGCTGGAGTAGGGGTTTCAGTGATGATCTCAGCCAAATCCTTGGACTCTTTTTAAAAGATCTGTGTTATGCCAATTATCTGGTTTATATATAAGTAAAACATATTTATACATTTTTATGATAATTTCTCAAGTTCTCTGTCCAGATTTTCTAGAATCTCTAAATTTCTTACATTCTCTTTAAAACAATGTTTAGTTATTGCAACAGATTTAAAAAGCTAATATAAATCAAGTGAGAAAAGGGTCAAAGGATTTTCAGCAAGTCTGATGCAATGACGCTAGCAGCATGTGAAGGTTTCTGTGGATCACAATAGCTGTCATCTACTGTATGCCGTTTCCTAGCGTACTGGAATTTTCCCCTACTATCATATCTATGCACTACGCCAGCAGACAGATGGTAGCAAGGTGCAAAATACGTAATGGCTATAGATCAGTTGCATGATAGGGAACTTGGATATTTTTCCATGGTATCCGGATTTATGTCAAGAATTTAGTATCAGCCACATCGTCATTCTAGGACCATGAGCTCTTACGAAGAATATATATATATACAAGCATGCATATACAAAGCAAATATATATCAGTATATTCCCAGATACTTTATATATGTGTGTGTGTATACATATAAATGTATAAATGTGTAAAGCAAAAAGGAATTTTTCTTCTTTAGCCTTTTTTCAATAGCAGCCATAACTGGCTATCTTGAAAAAGGAAGGAAGAAAAACACAGGTAGTCAAATATATTTATAACATTCTAAGCAAAATGAAGAAAAAATGGAAAAGGTCAAAAATAACCAGATATGCACAGAACAAAAGCCATTTGTCCTGTAATAGTCTTGAGTGTTTGTAGGTTTCTATTCAGATGGACTGCTTGGAAGGACAGTACTTCATGATTCGTAACATGTTTAAACTGACACTGTAAAACTTCCTCTGACTTCCTTTTTTTTTTCCTCCTTTTATTTTTCTGTGTTTTTCTTGCAACAACTGAGTCATTTCTGTTACTTTTTTGGACAAGCAAAAACAATTTTTCATTCTATTTCAATTCATTCAGAAATTTACAAAGTTTCCAAAAAGGAAACTTATTAATAGAAGTTTCTTGATCAATTTTTTAAGAATGAAGGGGAAAAAGTAAACGAGACACTTTTAAAGACAGAGTTTGAGCCAGTTAAATTTGTCCTAACTGCACTATCATTATTGAAATTGCAATTTTATCCGCCTATAGATTTCAGAATAATATTTAAATCATAGAAGTAGTTCAGAAGACAGCAGTGCATACTATCACCTAGCTCCTACCTAAGTCAAGCCAAAGAAGCTGATCTCTGAAACAAGTCTATGACTTTCATATGTGCTATGTAATTACTTTTAGGAAGACCATCTGCACTGATGGAAAACCCCTCAGATTCCAGATAGTTAAGTAGATCTGCCACTGGAAATCTGGGGGAACTCACTTCCAGTTTGCTTTATCTAACTCGAACTTCCAAGTCTAAGACTTGGCCTCATAATACAGTCTTGTGCTAGACTTAACCATGTACTCCTACTATCAGGAGCCTTTTTCTCTGTTCTGGCAATTGTAGATCGTTAATTTATCTCCTCTTATTCTTCTTTGCATAAAATAAACAGGTTATTTTGAGCTTTGGAAAGCTTTTCTTATAAGAGCAGATTACAGAATCTCATTGTTTCTTCTCTTACCTCACACACATGCATATCACTGCTCCTACAGCACTGAAAACCTGCTCTAAAAAATAAATAATAAAAGATGTGCTATTACATTTTCAAAATATGCTTTTACAGCCTTCTACAGTCATACCTGGGCTGCAAGTAGGCAGCAGGATTATGGCTGGCGATACAGTACATCTGGGCACTCAGAACGATGACCCTGGTAGTCACGTCTGGCAATCACGTCAATTTCTTTACCTTCTGATGCATTCAATGGCTATTCACACACTGACAGCCAAAGACACCATTAAATGGAGTTGTATGTTCCCTTGGCCTGTCTTAACCTGTGGACTGTCAGGCATGGTAACAGGTTTTTATTTTAAGACATTTTGTTCATCAGGAAGTAATTGATCCACCTGAGAGGAAAGTATAATTTTTTTCTCATTCATAGCAGGTAACCTGAGTTAGACGTGAAAACACTGTAGTTATAAATATGGACCTGTCCAACTACACAGTATTATTCCTCATACTTGAACAGCTTGTAAAGGATCTGGGGCATCAGCAGCCAGTGATCAAAATTATAAACTACTACCAATATAGCATATGCTATCAAAAACATAGTATCAAGTTTGATATAAAGCCTAAATATTTCACAACGTATTCACAATTTAAAACCATTTAAACATTTTCGCTTTGAATTTATTTAAAACCACCAAAGAATGAACCTGGCAAACTTTAAGTACAGAATTAATACTATATGCAGTAGTTTCATCACTCAGAATTATAATTTCTCACTGCCTTCAAAGATTCCCCTTGGCAAAAAGGAACGTAGTATTTAAAAGCACATCGTGCACAAAAAATGTGGATTGTTTTTAAGAAATAATAATAATAAAATAATCCATTGGTAAGTCAAAACCCTATGTCTGTAAGAGAATGAGTTTGCTGATTACACAAAGATTTTTTTTTTATTTTAATTTTTTAAAGCAGATGCTCATAGAAAACATTACGTAAAGATAGGAAGGAAACTTTTATGACATACAGCCTCACCACCTTCTGGTGCCATCACCTACTTTTGAAGGCTACACAGAGTTGAAACAGCTCAGACAGCCTTCGCCAAGGAAGGGCATTCAGTTCAGGAAGAAATTATAAGTTAGTACTATAGACGTGCTTCAGCATGATTCTGTAAGGAGTTAAGGCTGTTCCATGATACTAATCACTGACATAAAATAGAATTAGCTCTTTAAGTTGGCTGTGCAGGTTCATTAAGCTAATGGCTTTTAGTCATTTTCTACGAGAAACTCTTCAAAAGCTTTATTCCGTGTTCTTATATCTGTGCAACAGCACATCATGAACTGGCTGCTCTGCATCTGTGGCTGAAGTTACCTCTACGTAACTCGTAACAAAGCACTTCCTTAAATGTGGAGGTAAACAGAATACAACACACTTATTTTAGGAGGGTAGATAGGAATTCATAACGATCTACTTTCAGTAAAACTGGAATCATTTACACAATGAATTCCAGTAGGACTATGGAAAAACTCAGTGAACTTAGTTGGGTCTGCATGGATTTTTATCTGTGCAGGCACTCGCCTAGTGTCTTCATTTTTCATTCTTCAAAGAATTCACGGTGTTTCATAATACAGGTTCATTATAAAATTTTGGTGACAGCAAGCAGCAGTTTTTCAAAGTAGACCAACATAGAAATATAAAACAATTTTTCATTATCAATTATGCTTTGAAACTAGATTAACTATTTTTCATCATGCTATTGCAATAACAAACAACAAAACTTCATGAAAACCAGTATATTGATGTTTAGTACTCAAAATGGATTCTACCAAGCCCCTAGTAAGACCCTTATTTAGAACGGCACAGATAACAAGTAACCCAATGGTGGACAGCAGTTAATGGATTTTAAAGCCAAAAAGGATGTATACCTTCATTGGTGTGGCATGCAGCAAAGAATGAAATGGATCCTAGTACGGTTTTCCCTCCCTGAAGTCAAAATGCAACAATAAAACCCTGTTTTGCTCCAGCTGCTGCTGTAGTCCTATCATAGCAGACATGCTCACATCCCACACAATTAGCCTAGGTATTTTGTCCACCATTTTCTGCAAAGGAGAAGAGAACCAACAATTGTCTCTACAGAATCTAGCATCTCCTGGCTACTTCCCTGAACAATTTGAGAACTCAGAAGAGATGCTTCACTGTCAGGGTCAAAGGTCTTTGCATGACTGCACCATTGCTGTAATCCTGGTCTTGCAAAGAACGGCTTTGGCATACAGAAGGTGTAAGAAAGCATGGTTCAGCATATTACTGTGCTTACAAATACTGACAAATGACAAGTACACAAGGAGAACTCCACTCACTAAAAAAGTTGGTGCTGCATATACATCCCACCAGGAGTCCCTGTCACAGCCTAATTCAGCTCTGCTCGGTATCACCCAAACGCACCCAACCAGCCAGCTTTGGTGGCTCTTTAGCAGCTAGAACACTGCAACTGGTATTACGCTGGAAGTCTTCAGTAACTTCTGGAAGCCATATTTCAACATTTTAGCTATCCCATTGATTTGTCAAGATCTTGGAGGAAAATCTGAAATTCTAAAACACAGGTTAAGTTTAATGATGACAGTCCACAGAAGGGATAATTTAAATTATTTTCCTTTAAATGAGAACTGTGCCACGTGCTAAATTTTCCCCAAATAGGAATATATTAATGATTGTGAGGAAAAATGTGAGGTCTCTACATCTGATAAACCTTGCACAAATATAAGGTTCCTCTCCCCACTAAGTGGCCTGTACAGCGAGAAGGCTGTGTACATGTACACACAGAATGGTAGAAAGGGAACTAACAAGGAAACTTCTAGCTATTCCAATACCTAAACTGATCCGTTGTTCAAAACCTTGGAAATATACATCACTAGTTATTTCACCCCTCAAAAGAAGCCTCTTTTAACTCAATCTCAGGAAGCAAATACATCAAAAATCTGTTTGACTTTGATATTCCACAAAGCACTGCACTGTGCTACAGCAATTTTCTTTGCCATGTCCTATTTTTTTTCTCAGTTAGAGAGATTAACTGCCAAAATATGTTTTGAGCTTGAAGGTCTAAGAGAACACTAAAAAATCTAAAATTCTAAAATTAACACTAAAATAACTAGAGAAACAAAAAATAATTTGCTGCCTTGGTGAACCAAGTAATTTATATAGAACCAGTGAGAACTATATTGCCAGTCAGAGGAGTAAAATACTGGTGTAAGATAAGCTGGCAAACCAAGTTACCTACATACAGTCCTAAAAGCCTCTTAACCTTTGTTCAATCCAGCAAATTATAAAGGAGACAGGTAATCTTCCCGAGATAGAGAAAACAAAAGAAAAGTGGAGAAGAGAGTGCCAAGTTACATGACATAAGAAATAACACTATTATTTCTTGGAAAACCTCCACCCAACTCCTGGAAAGAGAAATAAATAGAAAAATGTATTGCAACACAACTGCTACTAAATCAATTTAATAAAACAAATTAATAGCTCCTGCCGTACCATATTTCACTAGGCAGTAAGTTGCTAAATTCCTTTCTCCGTTGAAGGATTGCATTTTTAAGTTTCCAAAGCTCTGAAGTTTTGCTTTTATATTAGGTACATGGGCCACTGACCACAGCTGTAGCTCAGCTTCTGGAGAGCAACAACTGCATGTGCAGATCCAGCAGTGGAAAGCTGCATGTGTTACTTCAGCAGCAGCTCCTGACCAAAAGCAAACCTTATTGTCAGACAGCAGGAACACTCAGTGGGAGCAGAATCTCTCCCCCTCTCTCTTCAGGAACAGCAATTTCTAGAGCGTTGCATCAATAGTTATTTGCCTCGGTATCAGAAAAAACATCTTAGCTCATCAATCACAAACATATTCTCAGACACCCACAGCAAAACCACCCCCAAACACTAGGCAAAACGTATATATCTACCAAGAAAAAAAAAAAAATCTGACAGATGAGCAGTCTTTTTAGCAAAGTAAATCCTTTACAATTATCAGATTCGTATACTGTCTTTTGATTTAACTACCCAGTTACATGGATTGCTGTACTGATACCGCACAGAATTTACTGAATTTGCAGTCTCAAACTCCTAGCCTTAACTGTCATGTTACAATATCGTTCTTGTTTGAATAACAAAATTCATTTAAAGATGAACTAGATAACATAGCAAGCAATAGCTTATTTTTAAAACCTATGAGATTGAATAATTTACTATCTCCTTTTCTGTCACACATTTACATGTCCAGATGAGAAGTATCCATCTCCCATTATTACAAATACATTTTACTATTATTGTTGTATGGCAAACTTTCAGAAAGCTCCAATAGAAAATATCTTAGATGGGTTCATTGTTTCGTATTTGCTTTAAGAGATTTTTCCACTTAGACATCTATCGAATTCAGTTCTCACTGTAGCCTACAGAATTTTCAACTGTGAGCCTGAACTACCAGATTTCATCCCCCATTACATGCAATCTCCTATATTGCAATCTCCAAAGTTGACTAATTTTCCAGAAAGACACCTCGAACTCAGCAGTTCTTCCTAAAGTGAAAACACACAAGCAATTCAAAATCTTAAACATTTCTCAGTATTTGAAATTCTTTTAAATTGTATCATCAGGCCTACTGAAAAAGAATGAACTACTCAAATCTAGTCTTGATGTATCCTCCCAAAATATGAAATTAATAACAAACATACATAGTGACCTTTAGTTGATCTAGTCCTAATCAGCTAACTACATAATCATTCTGTTATCTGGACTATAACACAAACAGGATATTCCCTCTGCCACCTAGTAGTTGTAGCTACGTGTGGTATTTCTGATCAGAGGAAGTACGTACTCCTTAAATAAACGGCTGAATCCAAACCATGCAGTTCAGCCTCCTTTGGACTTTCTGAAAGGTAGAAAAGTAAATTATTTATGCCAGTTAAAAAAGAAAATATTAATCAGAATTATGATAAACTAAAAATTTTGTGAAAGCACAAGCTGAAACTGCCAACAACTGTGCTGCTTCTCATACTCCGGAAGAAATTAAAATTATACCACTGATCGGGGGGAAAAAAAAGCTTTTATTCCTCATGAATTTTAATCTTGTTTTTCACTGTGCTACTTCTCTCAGGATTTGGGAAATGCATAGTGCTGGTGTTCATCAGAACATGCCTTCAGGCCCACAGGCACGTTCTTACTTAGCTTTCCTATTTCCCATACAAGACTGCTGCTTCGTTTTGGGGGTCTTGCCCAGGAGAAGGCTGATGAAACATCACATACTTTTATCTCTATATTTCTTGCCTTAATGACTATGCAGAGTTGTTGTATGGTCTTTGACATGTACAATAAAAAAGACTGCATTAGTAACAGAAATTTCTGAGAGAACTGGGACTCCTGAGCTGCTTTTTTTTTTATAGCTTCAGGGAGGTGGGGGATGACAGATTTTGCTGACATTTACTCTTGGATAGGATTGAAATATGACACAGAAATGGTTCATGAAATGTATGTTGCTTTCTTCACAGTATTGGAAAATAACTCTACTCTCTTCCCAAATTAAACATAAAAATAAAAGAACGCTTCATGATAGCTGCTTTCTGCAAAGCTTATATAAATTGTTTTTAGCAGTCACTGTCTGGCCCAAAGCTTAATTCCACTGAGCTGCTGAG
This sequence comes from Heteronetta atricapilla, assembly GCA_011075105.1. Classification (NCBI taxonomy): domain Eukaryota; kingdom Metazoa; phylum Chordata; class Aves; order Anseriformes; family Anatidae; genus Heteronetta; species Heteronetta atricapilla. Next base: position 5,926,142 of record CM021740.1, read on the forward strand.
AATAAAAGATGGTGATTAAAGGAATACAGTGCCACTTCAAACACTATTTTTGTCATGTATGAGGAACAATATCATAGATTAGCATCCTAATGTATTTCGGAATTTCAGTATGTGGCTGTGATATACCCCAGCCCAGAAATCTGTCTGGTAGACTGTAGTGAGTGGCATTGGTCTATAATAGTTACAGATTACTGGTTTCATATAAAGCTACATTCATCTGATTTTAATACCGTCCAGCACAGGACATGCTGGATCTGATTTCCAATGCTGAATTACATTAACGGGTTGAATATATAATTGTGCTGAGCTAACAGGTAAAATTCAGTGTATCAAACACTATTTTCCTTCCAAAACGCACACGTCTGTCTGTCAGTCTCTTTCCTCTGGACAGATGCAGTAACTCCTCCTTTTATTCAGATGTTTTCTTGATCATGAAATCTAAAAGAGTTACTACATACTGCACCTATTCCTTCATAAACCAAGCAACTATGGGAATCTATGTTAACTGCAAACCAAAGCCAGTGAGTAACCCTTCCTCTCATAATTTCAGAATTTGGTATCAGCAGTACCACACGTAGTATTATATTTCTAGTTTTCATCAACCATGTTAGCTTTGATACAAAAATCCTTACACCTACTTCCGTCAGACACTGCCCAGGCTTCTGCCTCAAACTCCCTTCAGTAACGTCCAGCTTGATACACAGCTAGTACACTGCTTCATCGAAAGAGATTTAGCACTTCATTTGTACAGCTTGGTTGTTCTGTGACCTTAACGGACCTTACATAGTGTCTCCTCAGAACCTGTTGCAGAACATCGACCAATTTACTTCTAGTGCTGGGCGATGGTCATCACACAGTAAATGTCAGTCATGACTTAGATTTCATAAACAAGTTCCAAAACTATCTGAATGACTCATTTTGACACACAAAGTATTAAAGATTTTCTGACTTGAAAGAACATTTTATTTGGGAGAGTAACTTTTCAAAATAAAATAATCATAATAAAACTTAAAACAAATTCTCAGAACTAAAAAGAAAGAATTCTAGTGGACTTTCAGGTATACTTAAAACGTCACAGTCATATTTTCCATTTCGCACTTCCGCTATAAGTTTTATCTAATAATCCATTCTGTGACTGAAAAATTTGGCAAAACTAAATGAACAGATCACAATTAGTTTTACCTTCAGCAGCCAGTTGTAAATCTCTGATTATTAGAGAGGGAAATTTCTCCTTTCCTTAACTGATTCCATTTTTAGTTTTAATAACTGAAACTGCAACACAGGCGTTTTCTGGAGCAAAAGTAGTGAAAAATGAATCAAACACATAGAGCAGGCCTCAACACTGAGAGAAGTGCTATTAATTTCAGTGGGTGGTATGCTTAGAGAGATGACAATAATGTAAGCAGGGACAGAGTAAAGCTCTTGGGTTCCAGTCCAAATCTTTCAAACAGAATGCTCTAATGAGAGTCCAAAGTCTAAATTTAGATGTCTAAAATTAAAATGGACTGACTATCTAAGGGGTCAACCTTCTGTATCTTCCAGTTAATTTAAGATACAGTACGGTTACTCAGTTGTATGAAAAAAACAGATCACTAGTAGTTTACATATAGAACTCATGTCCCAGTTTTAAGGGCACAGGTTTACCATATAGGCATTTCCTGACCTTCATCAGTTTTCCCCAAAGTTGAAAACTTGGCCTCAGAGACAAAGCTCCCTTGTTCATAATATTCTTTATATCAAAAACCTTCTTTCAGAAATAACTGGGCATGTTTATTCAGGCTATTCAAGTTTGAGTCGTTATCTTGGACAACAACAGAACTGATCAACACATTAAACAGCTCTTCCCTTCAAGTTTTTATAACAAACAAAAAAAATTAATCTGACAAATATCTCCTATCCATTCTTTTGCTCCCCCTTTAAGTTCTCTATCAAGTAAAGAATAAGGTAGAACTTCGAGTCTGAGTGTTAATCTTCCAAACATTCAGTAAACTACAGCTGAGAATGATTGGAAGTTGTAGAATTGCCACTGCTGGACAATGAAAAGATGGATTAACGGGATGTGGACATCTTCAAAACATCCATTTCCAAATAGTTGGAAAGTATTCATTTATAAAGCAGCACTACTTTTTTTTTTTTTTTTTTTTTTTTTTTAACCCTCCTGTCAGTCTTATGAAAAATCTTTAATAGAACCACAAAATAGAGCGCTTTAACCTGCCTTTAGCCAGAGAGAATGCAACAGCCTCAGAGACAGATTACATAGATGCCATCCATGATTAGGTAAGAAATCTTCTGGGGACTTCATTTCTATTGCCGTTTTGTTACACACTTGCAAACACAATCCACTGGCCCACTTGTGTCCTACCTGCCTGTAGAAGCTGTGGAGCTCCTACTTACCCCAGCTACAGCACCTGACTCTTCAGCTCCAGCTGAGGAGAGATGGGCTGCTAGCATTACATGCTCACACTTTAGCACCTGATGTACAGTTAAGAAGGTGATTAGCATATTACATTTTACAGATATTCTTTATGAGGAGGGAAATGCTTTAATAATAAGAGCTCTTAGATAAGCCAATAACCACATAGCAACTCATCAGGAACCCCAAATTCCCCTTTCCCCACAAGAAACGTCACAGTTTTGTATACGACATTCTTTGTCTTGTAGAAACAACGACTATCTGTGGCGGTTCAATCACTTCTTGCAGCTGTTAGGGTTTGTTTTTCATCCCATGAAACAAAACAAATGAACACACAAACCAAAATGAGAGTTTTGTCATCTGAATTGTCATTCCTTGTTGCTAATGGTCTTCTCAATAAACAGCATGTTTTCCCATCTAAAAGACTGCAAAATTCATTGCTGTATTAATAAACATTCTGTAACATCACCTTCTTGCTTCTCAAGGAATTTCTTTCCCTCCCAGAAAAATAAAATGAGAGCGAGAGCCCTTCTCCTATAAAAGCAACCTCAGCGCCCTGTGCTTGTATTATGCAGAGGCCCTTCCTCATCACTTTACAGAAAAAGCAAGAGGTTTTACAAGGTGTGTAGTTACACCACAGTTACTTTCTTTGCCTTTCCATGATGACAGAAAGAAGCTTTTGTTGAAAATGTAAAATTACAGGGCTTGCTTTTCATTAGGGATTTTTGTAATGCACTAAAATATGAAAAAAACAAAAGTCTTGAACACATTCATCTCACCATTAGTGAGTAGCTAGTGCAAATATATTCTCTCATTTTACGGAAGTAGTCTAGACAAGCTATTACAATATGCCACAGTCTTCAGATTGAACAGCAAATCAATAAAATGCTTTAGTACAGCTCTCACTTTCAGCTGGATGCTGACTTTATTTATTTCTAGGACCATACGTGAATCTCAGGCAAAACGCCTAGCATTTAGATGCTTCACCGCTACCAAGATTCACTACGTACAACAGCTGCTTAAGTTGCATCTTGCTAACAGTAACGAAAATGTTTATTTAAAACAATAAATGGTCTGTTGGTTGCTTGGCTGACTAGTAATCCACTTTGAAAATATCTCACATTAAAAATGGCTTGAGATTCTGGGGAGAAACTAGAAGGTGATTCTAGCACTCAGACACCTGAATACTGCAAGGGGTTCCATGCATACGTTATGCTTCTGTGCAAACAAACCACAGCAGAAATGAAACACCAGCGGTATAATATCAGTACAAAACCAAATGAAATCCAAGCCCATGGTGAAGGGCTTAAGAAGCCCTGCATCCATCAATCCCTAAAACCACCTCGCCTCCCCAATCTTCCCTGCCAGGAAGTCAGCAGGGTCAAAGAAGGCCCTCACCGTGCGCTGCGTCGCCACATTCCCAGCTGCCAGCTTGGGGCAGGACAGACAGCTGGATGAGAAACAAGGGCCCATGGAAAACCTGACGCTGTACACCAGGGGCAGCAAGTTATCCTGTTCTTCCTGTACATACACACATGCAGGTAGGCACTTGTACATATAAACACACTTGCATGTGTTTTGTTTCTTTTTTTTTTTCCTCTCCCAGAAGTACATAACCATTCTGTAGCCAACATCCCTCTCTGCCACAAGAAAAGGCTTATTGTCTGGAATAAGCATTTAATCTTCGCATAAAGGGTGATATTCTACTTCTCTAAGGGTTCCTGTCCCCTTTTCTCTAATTGATTAAATTAAAAATAACAAAATATTAGGACATCTCTTTTGGTTCTGCCACAGAAATAGAGCATACTATTCTATACTAGGAGATGTACCTTCCTGAATTTCCTTTCAGATCAGACGGTGGAGGTGGTTTTGATCAGTACTGCGGTAAGCACACATGTTGTGACTATTGCTTTAGTTTCAGCCAGCAGCACAGTTCTTGCAGTTTGTTGAATAGTTCTCAATGAAATTTGATAGTCAGAAGCAGAAAGGATGCTAACCCAACAGAAGAAACAGCCACACTCCATACCGTTGTCTCTTGGGATCACTGGAGGTAGACAAAATCACTGATTCAAATAAATCAGAAGAAACAAAAGCTGCCAAACTGTGCAAGGAAAGAGCAAGAGATGAATATCTGCTCCTTGAAGAGCCTATAGCATGAGAAAATGAAGAAGTTTCCTCATCTCTGAAGCTGCTGATCATATTCAAAACGTTTTCTCCTCTACATACCCTGAACTGCAGAAATAATAACCAGCAAAAGCAATGTTTTGCTTCTGCTAAGTTAATAAAGTTCATTAATATTTACTTCAAATATGCAAGCACTTTAACCATAGAAAAGAGTCTTTGAGTGCTAACAGAGAGATGTGTGACGAATGCTTTTGGACCTTGAACCCCCAGTTAGAGTAATGCCTTCTGTTTCTGTAGTTGTTTAGCTCCAGACATGAGGCAACAGCCAACTGCTGACCCTTCCCCGGTGCAGCAATGGGATGCCCTCACATTAACCACCTAAAAAGCACCAAATAAATGGCCATCAACAGAAAGTTAGACAAAATGCTTAAAAATAAAATAAATCAATATTCATAATGAAAACACGTATTTAGATTCCTCTCCTATAATCTTATAAATTCAGTTCCTTTAAGAAAGGCAAAGGAGATAATCTGTGTTACTCAAGATCAGAGAGTACAAGGTAAATAAATGTTTTCCTAATGACACCAAAACCAGCTTTCAGCATAAGTACGTTAGTTGTCATAGGCAAATGAATAGCTTAAACTGCAATTGCTAGCCAGCAGCAGGTAACTGGGTGTGTGTTGTCATCTGTGGCTGAACGTCCAAAAGTGAACTTTCGAACTCTCAACCAGAAGCCTGGTACTTGCTGCAATCCGTAGAGGTAGGCTGTAAATTTTGAAAATACCTGGAATAAACAGAATTGGCATATTACAAGTCCCTCGATAAATGCAGCGACAGAATCTGCAATTAAAAGACTGATCACACCTTATGTTTCTGCACACTATTCAGATTAGGAAAAATAGGAGTTTGGATGCCAAAAAGAAGGGTTTGCAAAAAGTAGAAACGGGGGAAAAAAAAAAAGAAGGAAAAAAAAAGAAAAAAGGGGAGCTGCTAGGAGAGAAGAAGGCAAAGATCCTGGCTGGAGAGGAGGCCCTGAAAGCAAGGGAAAATCCTGGCTATCGTATCATAGATGCATGAAGGTCAGGGAGTGCCAGGGGATGCCCAGGCCATGATGCCAAGACTGGTAAATACGAGGAGCTGCAGAACACAAAGCAACGTGACTTTCTACCCTTCCTGAAGCTGCAGATATCTCTCTGCTGGGAACAGAAGTCAAGACCTAGCGAACACAGAACTGGCAGCAGAGCAGCTCAGCGAGTATGCAAAATGAATCAAGTATGGTAAAAGCTCAAGCCTTGTTGGTTCTTAAACACCAGGATATAGTTCCACTAGAGGCCATTTTTGGCTGTTTCACCTGTGACAGCTGTATGAATTTCCTGTTTGTTCTCCTCCACTTGCTGTAATCTACCTTATGAAGAATCTCACCAATTTATGAAGTTTAAGCACACTTCATTCACTATTTACAACTTAAAAACAAAAGAAGAAAAAAAAAGAAATCACACCTCAAAAAAAAACTACAAAACATTTATACAATTAAACTTCCTTTATAACCGCAGGTCTCAAATAACTAGGGTTACAATCATAAAAATGTTTTATTAGAAAACAGAAAAGATTATTTCAGAAAAAAAAAAAAATCATTGCATCCTGCTAGCTGCTGCCTCATGGAAAAATGCAGTCAACTCAAGCTGAAAATGAAACACTAATCTACAGTCGAAGTTCATAACAACAAAAAAGGTTATGAATCCACAGAAGGGTATCAAAGATTATTATTTTATTTCACAATTCCTATTTTATGTATCATGAAAGGAGGCAGGCAGAAGTATAAAAGGTTGGATAAAAAAGAGCATCTTAGTCTCTTGGGAGTTCATTTTATGCTGTAATTGGTGAAAAGCCTCCCTAAAAAGTTTATAAATGCTGTATTAATTTCATTAGGAAAGCTCCCATGGCATATTAATTTTGTTTCTGACACTGTTACTGCATCTTTTCAGATACATGAAATCTTAGGAGGCAATTAACATATAATATATATATATATATATATATATATATATATATAAAACAAATAGCAGTAAAGATCTGAGAAGGGCAACTATTCTAAACAGATTGGTGATAATTCAGCTTGGAAGCACGCATGTTTATTAATACACTAACGCTCTTTTCTCATTAACAACACACTGACACAGCAAGAGATAGCAGGCTATGCTATTGAAATTATGTTATCCTCAAGGCCTTTGTATTTGCAAAGATTGCATGAGCAACTCTCAGAAGATTAATGACCTACTCCTTTATTTAAAGCAGATACTCATCTTTAGTGATTACATATGAACTCCGAAGCCAAGCATGAAATGTAACAACTGTCTTATCTTACGATGCTAAGAAAGGCAGCTTTTTTCCAAACACTTGCTACACTCGACACCGGAGGTTAGTCTAGACACATAAAATAGTTTAAACACCAATTTGTACAATTAGCATTAGCAGCTTCCTCATCCTGGCCTTCATTCTGTAATCTGACTCAGACGTGCAGGCCTCTAAAGCTACCTATGGTCTCATTAGTTAGAAGAAGCCAACAGGAGCTTTCTTTCATACGATAAATTTATGAAATACAAACATACATGAGTTCTGTCAAGATAAGCATGCAGATCCTTACAAATCTCTCACGCTATTATCAAGTTCACAAATAGAACATGTATTCTTTACTGGTAAAGCTCTTCACAAATTTTAAAACCTGCATACACATAGCCCTGTTGAGATGTCCTGAGCACAGCTATGATATAAAAACAATCCTTTTGACCAAGTTTTAAACACATGCCATTCATTCAACCTTACTCATAAAAAAGGTAATAAAAAGAGCTTCTTTAAACCACAAATATACAACCCCTACAAAGCTGTTACTTTGTATTCATCCATGATATTCATGTAAGCAATGAATTAAGAATGTACAAATCAGGATTGAGTATACTGCTGAAGAGGATGAACTCTATATTGCTGAAGAGGTCAACTAGAGCTAGAGAGTTTTTAAGCAGCAACTCCACCACCAAATTCTATAACTACAGACTTGCAGCCTAAGCATCCCATCAAAAAACTAAAACTCCACTGCAGCCAGTAACAGATGCAAAGTCTCTGAAGAATTTATCCGTTAGTACCTAGAAGCTACATTCCGGAATTAAAAATAACAAACAAATAAATAGATAAATACATAAATAAATAAGATCTTTTAAGGACACTCAGCCCTACTCCTGTGAACATGAACACACGTTTTATTATTTTTTGGGCAATCTCATTTCATATTGAGAGGTACGAAACATAAATATTTCAGATTTTTTTTGTTTGCTGCCTGATCATTATTCACAAATAAAAGTAACCCCATGACAAGCAAGAATTGTGTTCATCAGCCAACACACATTGATAATTGTTCTACAGTATTTTAGATCCACAGCAGCAAGAACTGGACTCTTAGTCTAGCACAGAAGAAAATACAGCATGAATGGTAGTTTCCTTTCATTAGATTTTCTTCTGCACGAAATGAAAAGCAGAACACGACAGAATCACATATGACCAACTAGCCCTCTTGGACTAGGAACCTAGCCAACTGACCAGTATTCGTAAATTTTGATAATTCTTATTGAAGTGCAATTATTATTGAATCACATACTGTTTATTTTAGGTTATACATTCAATTCATCATGACCATGTTTCATTCTAATCCAGTTTTAAAAAAAAATAAAAGATAAAATTGCCTGCTTTTCAGGTTACCATCTGAGGTGACAAGAAGCACTGCCTTGCAACTTATGAACTGCCTCCAAAAATATTGTATTTCTTAACAGCAGTGTTTGCTCAAATGCTCTAAAATCAACAAACTTTTCTCACATATACAATTGCTATTGGTACAGAAAAAAAAAAAAAGGCAGTAAAAAAGCAGTAGAAGGAACACCTCAGAGACATGACATTATGAAATGTATTTGCCATGGCTTAGGAAGGACTACACAACTGCGAGTCTGATTTTAAATAGACATGTCTAAGGGCTAGGAAACTGCTTATTTTAACAAAGGAAGCAAGAACACAGAAGACGAGGGTTTAGGGCTGATCTTCAGATTCACATTTTTTTTTCAAGTATAGGGCCAATTTTTGGATTGGGGTTTCACAGCTTAACTATTAATGAAGTTAGAACTTGACATGGTGGTTTAATCATCAGAATGAGAAAAGAACTTTTAGAAATCCCTTCACATGACCTTGAAGCCTAAATTCCATTCTAAGAAGTTATGTGGTTTTTGAAATCTCTCTCTCTGCATGGACTACAGATATTAAAAATAATTCACTGTAGTCTCCTTCTCCTCTCCCCCCCCCCAGAAAAACCAACCAACCAACACTAAAATCATTTCAAGTATTGCCACACAAGACTTAAATGTTCTGCTGCAAAAAACACTAATCAAAGATATACCAACCACTTAAAGCTCCGGTCTTTGTTACATTTGGTCAACTTTATCAAATCCTGTGATATCTATCTATGATATCTAGATGTAGGAAGATACACTCATGAAGAATTCATTTGTGAACTACTAGTAATATATTTAAAAGAAATGTGCTTATTCTTAACTATGTTTCCTGTAAAACTGTGAAATCCTGCTACTAACTTCTGTAAATACAAGAAACCTTCATCTTATTTAACATGCATTATATGCAGTGACCCAATTTAACAGTGCAAGGCTTGAAGAAAAGAAGAGCTGTTAGATCTACAAATATATAACATCACTTCAGTCCAGCCAAACAAACAGGGGGAACATGCAGAAGCAACACAGAAGGAACACTGCATCTTATTAGCAGCTCTCTGCATCCGGTTATTTTATTAAACAGATGATAGGCTTTTAATTCCTGAGCAGCCAGAACACAACAACAAGACAACCAACCAACCAACAACAACTATATATATATATATACATATATATATATATATATACATATACACACACACACACATATTTCTGGCAAACTACTGCAGGATTAGCAAAAGGGATTTCAAATAGCTTCCTCAAACGATGTTTTGAAAGTGGCCAGAGCCAAAAAAAAAGTTTTATGAGTATTTTTTCTATCACACGACAGGGTTCATATGACCAACAAATAGACCATCCCTATGTAAAATGGTATGAGGTTTGAAGCCTTCTAGAGGTTTTCAAATAATTATTTTCACTATTCATCAGTAACTCATTCTTGCAGAGCACGTGCCTGTAAATCTTCAGCTACTTTTTCAACAACCTCTTTCCTTTCTGTCAAAAAGACAAGAAGCCCCTTATACCTATATACGTGCATACAGTTCCATATATACAGCTATTGCATTTCATTGGCTTTGGACCTTAAGCTGGAAGATCACAAAAAGATCCTATTTTGTGTAAACATCTGTATAGAAAATTAAGATCTGCTTTGGTGTTTTACCTTCACAACAATAGCAAACCCCATTCTTACTGCTGTAAAGAAAAAAACTGAACAGATAGTGTAGGGTGCTCAATATCTCAATTTATACAATTATAACTAACACCACATGAAATTTTTCATGGTACGATGATAAAACCAAATAACATAACCACAAGCTACCAAAATTAGAGTTTCATTTACTAGAGAATTTTTCTCCTAGATCTCCAGATTTTACTGTACAGCATTGAACCAGCTACAAAACAACATCCTCTTAAGACTCTGGAATATACTGCACAGTACTGGTACGGTACAGGTTCTAAATTGTTCCTTTTTTTTTTTTTCCCCACTCTAAATGTATGTTCCATAGACATACCCAACAAAGGTACGGGCTGGGGTTAACACAACCCCAATAAATCACATCTATAAGGCAAACCACAATTCTGTTTTGTCCTACTTTAAAGCAAGTACACTGACATAGCACAGTTTCAAGTAGTGCAAAATAGATCTTTTCTCTATATACATCACTCATAGCTAGTGTCTTAAAACAGCCAGGACTTAATCTGAAGCTTCCTGACAACAAAAGTTTTTTTTTTTTCCTACTAGGCACAGAGTAACAGTACTAGTAGTGGACTTAATCCACTTGTTGGCCATTTGCTGCTTCAGCATTTCAACTCAGAATGTGTTTTACTGGCACAACTATTCCCTCTGAGGTCACCTTCTGCCAAAGAGACTCAGCACTCCACAACTGAAAGGTTATTTTCTGACATTATTATACTACAAAAGGTCTGGTTGGTGGTTGTTCCTTTCCTTATTTTTGAAGCTCCAGGTGTTTCTTTCACCTGTCCCCAAGGACTCTGGCAGCTTGACTCTCAGTGACCAGCTACAGCCCCAAGTAATTTAAGTTTTAGACAGAATCTTTTTCACCTTCACTGGAAGGTCTGATTTGTACAGAGAAACAGCTCACAGAACACATGTATAACAACATCTTCATGTTGTTTTGTATGTTAATGTATCTTCTATAGGATAATAATTGGAGTTAAAACAGCCATAGGGTCATTTCCACTGACCATGACGTACAGCACGCAGAATAAACCTGTGTGCTCTTCAAACCTTTTCCTCACAGAAATAAAGCATCTTTTTAGGGAGGGAAATCGTATTATCAAATCCAAAGAGTATTCCATCTCTTCCTTCAGAGTCTGTAAATGTGCATTTCATGACAACCAATTGGCTTCACAGACATCTCTCATGAGAACATATCCCTCTATTTGTAATGGCTAGGAGAGTATTGTATATTAAGTGAGAGACGTGCAGACTGAAAGCTGACAGCTGAAGGAACCATTTCTCCCATTTTCATGTAAAGTATAGTTTAAGAGACAAAACTGGAAGAAGGGAAATGCTAATGGCTCTGTTCTCAAATTCTGTATCAAAGAAAGTGAAGAGATTATCAGCTAGATACAATCATCTCATCAGCTACAGATACGTACAACTGGGATGCTCAGGCACAAGGATTCATTCCCTTGGTAGCAAAAGCCAATGATTTATATTTCCACGTTAATTGAGGTCTACACTTCACTAGTGCAACATGTTGTGCTCATAATAACTTATCTCAACCACCTGATCTGCTCCTGCACTGAGGGAGGGCAGCCAAGCTAGCAATCTTCAGCTGGATGCACATTCATCAGGCTTCCCAGTATGACTACATATTGCTTATCTGCTGAAATGAGCATATCATCTTTTTGCGGTCACAGGGCTACCAGGCCTGCAGATAAGCAATACATCATATCAGCAAGGCACACGTGCCAGTAAGTCACTGCCTTCAGAACACACAAGGACAACTTGCTTTAAAGAAGATTCCTCCATGTGCAGCAAGTAAGGAACAGTCTGTGCCATGTGTTTATAATCACAGACAAAGCAAGTTCAAACAGACTTGGACCCCATTGCAAAACTATTGTCTGTTCTCCAAGTCGTAAGTCCTGAGGTGCAATTCCCAAACTACTAGCCTCTGGTTGACCCCTCCTCTGCCAATCACACGTATTCTCCCTTGGAAGGTTAAAGAAACTGAGCAAAGTACTTGGGGATGGATTAAGCAATAGAAAAAGGCTATCTCCCTTTACAAAGATGATGTAGCCCAGGGAGAGACAACATAGTAATGCTTCTTGTTTCAAACATGGCTCTAGGCTTTACGGTGCTACTCTGTCTTCTGCACATGCTTTTATGTATGTGTCAGAAGAAATCCTAACAATGCAGAATGAGGAAAATGTAAACTGTGTTGCCCAGGAAGTATTACAGACCTCTACAACTGGTTTCAAGAGAACTTCCCTTACTGAAAGACAAGGAAGAACAGTTTAAATTTCATAGAACATACTTTTTTTTCCCAGCCCTTAACTTGTTCCTTATTCTCATCAAAAATAGGCATCCTTCTATTAATCCTGACTAAATTCTGCTTTGAGCATTTATGCCTTTGCACTGATGTCTATCTATCTTTGTATTTCCTGCCTCAAACCGTAATACAATCCTTATGTTCAGTTTGGCATCTCAGGGCAGAGATGCAAACATGATTAAACATAGAAGAATAAGAGAGAAAAAGACAATCAGTAAAGAATGTCTGGGGCCTCCCAAATTAAGAGGATTTTATTTATATAAAAGCAAACAACTTTTCCTAGCTTATTTCAAACTCTGCCTCCAAATATTTAGCAATAAACATAAAAGAAAAACTCTAATATAGCACAAGCATGCATGAGAACTGCAATTATGAACACAAAGACATGAGGTTTGTATAGCTGAGGTGCTAGCATATTGCATCCATATACTGAAGCCTGGAGAAACAAACTGTCAATTGCTCAGGAACACACAGCTTCTGAAGGACCTGTCATTTCAAGTGTTCCTCATTCAGTAAAAGTCATCCCCAAAAACATGGCCCAAAAATTCATTCCTTCATACCGCTCTTTCAATACAAGAGACATCATATAAAGCAACATATCAGAATAGCTGACTTCCCCCTTCCCCCTCCAGGGACATCAAAATTTTACATAAGGGGCTATGAGAACAACTCATAGGGCTTGGAATCCTTGTGGCACTCTGTCACTTAGACATTGAGCTTCCCCAAATGACTTGGCATTGGTGTGCTCTCCCATCATTTCAAGTCTTGCTTTTTAAAATTACTGAAAAGTCAAAACTGAAACATTTATAGAGAAAAATCAGAAATTCTAAAGCATCTCAGCTGTTATTTATTTAAATTCCAAATTTTCTAGTTAACCTCACAATCTGTGAAATTAAGACTCAGTTGGTAAATGATCGGGCATCCCAGTAGTCATGGTTCATGAAAAGCTTTCAACTTTTCAATCAACAAAGAATCATATCACCAAACTGCTTATACTTCATCCATGTAAATTTATTTAACATTATCCTCATGGCCTCTGCTGAAGGACCACTGCATTGTATATTACTTCTCTTAATTTGTGCTGAAGGGAAGTCCCTCTCCATCTCTTTACTCAGCTGTACTTATAGGACTGATGAGTGCACAATTTTGCCTGAATCTTTTCCACATGTTAACTTTACCTACATCTTGCATCTTCTCACATTAACCATGTTGGAATTACATACATCTGCCTTTCCTTTATACTCTACCCTTTTTTTAATTCATCTGTACTTTTCCTGAGACAAAGATGGAAAGAGTTATTTAGAGAGATACAGGAGGTGATTTCATTGTTTTATGCTTAATTACAGTTTGCCAAATCAATGCTCTTTTTACACTAAAATCTTCTCCTCCTATTACCACAGTGTTATTTAATACACCTTTATGTCCTCCTTTTCCCACATATTGACAATGTAACAGCTCCAAGACCTAATACAGAAACTACTGGAATATTAAATACTCTCAGGTGAGTGATAGGCAAGTTTCTGGAAAGCAGTAGTAAATCTGACATGAAGTATTCCTGACCTGTCTACTTCCAACACTTCAGCCTGGATTCTGCTCTCACATAAGCATGTTATTCTGATTAGAGCACGTGCTGTCTTACCTGTATCTAAGTGCAGCATTTTATAGCCTGCATTTCCTTCTACAGCTTTCTACTTGCTACAGACTACATCTGAATAATCAGCTTGAGTTTACCACCACCAAGTATCCTCTAAACTGATCTCAGTGCTGACAGGGAAAACTATTTAACACATGACAGAAGCTCCTTGGCAGTACCTTAGAAACTCTGAAGGCAATATAAGCGTTTTCACAGAAGCTTAATGAGTATGTCTCGCTAGATATATATCTGGCATCACTCCCTCCTGTCCTTGCTTAAAAATTTCCAATAGCATATAAGCACCTGATATAGTTGCTCACGGGTAAGAGAAATGACTCATTCCAACCAAGAGACAGAACAACCCAAGCCAGGGACTGTTTCAGGTACTTTGTTTCTTGTTGTAATAGATCTCAAAAGAGAAGGAAATGATGGTCAAGTAAAGATACTGTCCACTCTATGTTCTTACTTGGCATTCTTGTATTTAATACAAAGATAAACATACAGTAAACATGCTATTAATTGACAGCTGGATGAGGCTTCAAACTACATCTATAATTAAGAAGTAGTTAATCATTCATCTCAAATTTTCTTACCATGTATGTGACTTAAAGCAAATGATATGTCTTACATTTTAGAAATTATCTCACTGTAACACTGAGAATTTACACAGCAGCACCTTTTGGCAAGTGGCAACTCAAAATTAGCGCTTACTAGCAACCTCCCTGCCTTGTTAAGCAATTCTGAAAGACAGACAAAGTTTCTGTAGTCTTGGGCCTTGATGCATGCTAATCAGGACAATTTCTAAGTTCTGGGCCTTCCAGAGTAGCTTTCTATGACATCCTAACCTTCTTATAGACTGAGATGAGATTCAGCTCATGATTTGCATAGTTCAAGATAGAAAAACCCCTTTACAATGTCATGTTCCCAAATTAAAGCTCTGTCGTTACTGTACTTGGAGCTCTACCATTCTTTGCTGAAAGAGTGTTTTTGAAGAAAATGATACCTACTGTACTGTTTAGAAAGTAATTACAGTAAAAGAGAGTACCATGACTTAACAACAAAAATCGGTACTGCAAGAAAGGCTTCTACTCCAGTGTCCTTGTTCCTGAGACTAGAAGGAGATGGTGTGATGACTGAATTGTCAGTCACTGATGCATTCAATATTTAGACAGGACCAATACAATAACCTTAGCCTGGTTTGCCACGTAACACAGAGCAAAGGAATTCATTCAATAATTTGCTCATCAGGAATATAAACACCAGCAGAATTCCTGTGAAGATGCTGAAAAATAAAAGGCAGAAAAATGGAGATTTTTTTCATTCAGACTTCCTAATAGGCAATGATTATTTTACCAGTTTCTATGGTACTATCACCATGGCAGCTAGCCATTTTAATCAAAGGCATTAGAACACGTTTCTGATAACATCACAGCAATGGCTTAGAAATATATTGCATCTCCTGGCCATATGCAGCAGCAACAACTTTGTAAATTTCCATGACAGAGGTCACTAAAGGCATCAGCAGTCATCAGGATTAGAAATTTGATATTTCAAGCATCTAATAATGAACAAGTTCTCAGTGTTCCTTTTTCTAATTCTAAAAACAATACTGGAAGCATAACCATTGTGACAGAAATGAGAATCAAAATTAATTATTTCTCAGCTAGCTCACTTTCTGCATGGGCTTTGTCCTTTCTTTGATTAACTAGTCAATACATATGATTACTCAGTAGATCCCAAGAGAATGTGCAAGCAAAAAAAAAAAAAAAAAGTCACCACAGAGCACTGAGTAACTGCAAAATACTGGCAGATAAAAATAGCTACTTTACTCTTGCATTAAAAACAAAACAAACAAAAAAATATATGCTGTTCTTTGTACAGGTTAGATGGTATTAAAAGGGTATCACATCACTGCATACAAGATTGAAATCGTGATCCAAGGGCATAACTCAGTGTTCTAACTGATCAAACTCTAAACATACGATGTGAAATTTAATTAATGATATATTCAGTAAAATTAGTATTTAGCAAATATAAACTTTCTGGGAAAAAAAAAAAAAGCATTCAAAAATACTTGCAACAACTGAATTCTTACATTTTCTACCTTAAATAATCAGTTCTGCACTTCAACATTTTAATGCAACTTTTCAACAGTTTTTTATAAATACAGGACAACAAAAGTGAGTAATGATTTTAGGAATCCTTTTCAAACTATCAAACAATTTAAGCTAAGAAAGAGGAATGGACATCCTTGTACGTAATCTGTAACGCAACAAAAATAAGCCACGTTCATATATGTAATCCTGTTCTGAAAGTTTACAGTATCCAAAATTCTGAGCCAAAGACACTACATTTAAAAATAACTAATTCTAAAACCAAGACATAATGCAAAAAGATTTGACTCTCATGAGGTACAAGCTAAAGGAAAGCAAATTTACGTCAACATTTAGTGCTGTACTCAACAACAAAGGGTAAAAGCAAACCTCAGCACTAAATACTAAACTATAATAAATACTAAACAGGACAATAAGCTGTCTAAAATACAGGGTTGGGCCAAATAGGGAGAAAAAAGAACAGTTTGAGGATAAAAATCCAAGTGACCCTTTCCTAATTCCACCAGAATAAAATGACGTGCAGAGTTGATATTTGGCACTTCAGTTTTCACATAGATGTACAAGAATTCACATAAGGAGACTGAACATTCTGCCAGCTAGGTCTGGACAATAAAATTGTCCTTTATGAACCAAATAACAACCCACCACTTCTCCTATAAATTATATAAGAAATTTTCAAACTATCTTAAAGTTATATTCTTGTCCTGAGATTTCTGATTCTTTTCAAACTAAAATGTATTTCAAAATGCTGAGAAACTCTACAATATTAAATGAATTTATAAACCCTTTAATTAAAGCTAACAAACATGTCCAACAAAGAATTATGTTATTTACTTCAAAAATAGACCTTGTTTTTAGAACAACTGAAAAGACTGAATTGACACTATTTAGACATAAGATTGGGGTTTATAACACTTATAAGCTGAATTAAATATTCAGCAATCTCTCTACTTCAAGCCTAAAGCTTTCCCAAGAGTCCACCCAAGAGACATTTAATCAGATAAGTACAGTAATGTCAATAATGTTTTGCAGCAAAACAATACAGCACAGAACTATGACTAAAAATCACTGGTATAAACACGTCCTAAAATAGACAGCATTGACCTCAAATAAAGGAAGAGCAAAACTCTGAAGTAAACTGAGAAAAAGACTTGAAATTAATCACAATTAGCTTTGTCTCTTCAAACTACCTAAAGTTAATCAAAAATACTCATTACCCATTCAATCGTGTTTCGAGAACAATGGAAAATAGAACTAACTGTACATCAAATCTCCTGTATCTCCAGCCTCTTCATGATCATCAGCTTTCCCATTTTATTCCCTTGAGTCAGTATTTGGGAAAGGACAACAAAAGAAAAAGAAAATATGAAATAGAAAATATTTGATGATGCAGTGTTTGTATTGTTACACTTATATGCACACACTAATTAATCTGCCTTTATAATAAAAAATTAATTACTAGCAAGGAACTGCAAACAGTGCTGCCATCTTAACTGGGGACACTCTGCTTCCTCAGTTGTGCCACGCACCATCTTAGCAAACCAACAATAAAGAAATACAAAAAAGTGCAGTGGAATGCAACTTTATATCCCACAATGGGTAAAATTCTACTCTTACGTACAAGACTCTACTGCTGAATTTTCAGATCACCTAGCCAGCCAGGTTCATCTTAAAGCTTTGTCTGTTGGCAAACGCTGATTAATTTGTTCAGAAGGTCTGCACGCCGTTTACCTCTATGCTTTGGTACAAATGTCCATGAATGCATTTGTGTGCCTGTGCAGTGCATATGGGGCCATAGCAACTATAAATGAACCAATAGACTAAAAAAAAATTCAAGAAAAAGCCTTTTCTATTTCTTTCAGTCTTCAATTCAATGGCAATTGCACTTGACATCTTAAGGGCTTACCACTTCCTTAACTATTTTTTCTGCTTAATAGCAAAAGATATTTTATAAAAATAAAATATATGTATTTTAATAAAATATCCAAAGATATTTTATACAATTCAAGTCAAAAGAATATTCAGATTTTGTGATGGTTTTGGGAATGTAGAATATATTAAGCTGAAGGAGACTTCATTGAATACAGTAAGATCTGAGGTCTAGATTACCTGGTGACAAATATTCTGCAAGTTCTTTTAGTCCTTTCCCACTTCCAACTCCAACTTTCCTCTCCAGCAATACTTAACTATGTGGGACTAGCTCACCACAGCTGTTTTCTTCCTCCAAAGGCTACAGAAGTTAGTGTCTCTTAAGGCAATAATGATATACATACTTTGAAATTCTTATGTGTCTAAGATGTAAGCACAATTTAAAATGTAGTGAAATATTACTTATTTTCCCAAACAGACATGATATCAAAGGACTCATACAAGACTCTAAACGTGAAGACGTCACAGTTAGTAGATTTAAAACATAGAGTTTTAAAATATAATTTGATATTCTACATATAGTCCTTTGGCTAAATAAAACGTAGATTCTTTATTTTTTCTAGCAAGTAATACGCAGGGCAACGAATAGCACAATGGTTGCATTGGTAAGATCTGAGTCAACATTCACACACCTGCCCACATACAGCTCTGCAAAACTCCTGACCTAGAGACCTATTCACTGAAAGTCTCTTCAGTCCCTGGCCTTTTTGCTTAATCTGCCAACATGACGACACAGGACATCTGCCAGGGGTAAGGAAAGATGCAGAGGCAGGCTTACTACATACCTTCCCCGCCTGCTCATTCCACGCTTACTTGAAGCCTACAACAATAGTTGTTATCACCCTTACTTGAATTTATACAGGTAAACCAAGATACAAGTCTTCTAGATCCCACATGCAAAAAAAATTACCCTTTTCAAAAATGGATACTACATTATGATTAATCATATTTTAAGCATATATATATATACACACACATATATATAAATGAAGTTACTGGTCTATTATATGTGATCCTTAAACAGCCTCAAACGCTAAATATTTAATATTTTGTACAGGAATTAAGCTGTCCTGAGAATGACTGAGCTTCTTGTAAACCAGAAACATAAAAATATAATGTCACAAAAGAACAAGACTCACAAAAAAAAAAAATATATATATATATATATTCTGTGTCATATCATCATTGCTAATCTGTGCATTTCCATTTGGGTGCTATACTCCATACCACAACTGATGTTACAGCCTTATCAAAAGGATATTGGTTATAGGATGTAACAGAAGGCATCCCAAAGCAAGGCAGGCATCGATATTCAGCTGTACTTCATGCTCAAGTGGGGAAACTCCAGCAGGCCCTTGTGAGAGCAGCACATGCACACCTGGGCAAAATCTGGCCTTCATCCACAGGAGAAGGGAGTCCATTTAGACAATTCACATCAACAGCAGGAAATGGAGACGGATCCAGCCTCAACTGCTATCACACTTATTATAACAACAGATTATAAATAACAAAACAATATTTTTCCTACCAAGCGTACTTTCAATTCCAGAAGCTCAATATAATTTCCTTTAAATCTGTGCCGTAGTAACCTCTCCTAAAGTCAATGTCATCTGTAAGGACTGAGTTAGAATAAAATGTGGGCCAAATTTATCAGATGTTGGCTTCCTTCGGATACAAAGTTTAAAACATTGTTTCATCCTGTGTGTGATTTGAGCTGTGTCCAGCAGCATACTGTCAACCATTCCAGTGCAAAATACTTGCCCTGATCATCAGTTTCAAGAATGTGTCTGATACAGTGAAGGTCAAACAGGAAGAAACCTTTCACACTTTTTGTTCACACATAAATTTGTTTCTACATGCTAGACATTGTAACACTGATCAGGCCTGAGGAGAGAAGCCTCAAGAGTTTGTTAAAATACAACACCATTAGCATTGGCCAATGTAAAGGTACATTTAAGGGACAACAGAAGACATTGATTCCCTCTTGCAGCGTGGATCCGTGTACATCCACGTAGCCATGAGCATTGTGGTGTGCATGGTAGTGACCAGCAGCGAGGAACTTACTGTAACAGAAGTACAGCAAAAGTAGTCAACAATTTATTCTTTTATTTTCAGCACTGGCTCACGAGGGGTTCTGCACCGTTATTTTGGATGGATAATAACGAGCTCCAGAAAGAGCTTAAAACAGGCATATTCCTACAACCTCTAGGGTGAGCGTAGGGGTAGACAGCTTTTAAAATTTAGCTTATGTAAGGTCGTGTGCCTCACTGCATTATGTTTTATATGCACATTCTATCTCACTGCACCGTGTCACACCCCGCAAACTCCAAATGACCGTTATTTGCCCAGACCCTGACAGATTCCCCTCCGTGGCTGTACCTTTCAGAGGCAGCACACAAACCATCCGCACACTGAACACCTCCCTGACGGAGGCCGATCCCCCCGAAGCCCTGACAGGGCTGGGGAGGCACAGGAGGCGATGCCACCTGCCCACAGCGGCCTCCTGCCCGAGCAGGACCGGCCCAGCCGGCCAGGGCGCGGGCTCCTGTGCTGAGATAAAGCCCCGAATGCAGAAGCGGAGCCGGGGCGAGAGCCTGCAATGCAGAAACCCTTCCCGGAGCTCAGCAGCGAGTTGGGGGGGCCGGGGCGGGAGCAGGGGCGGCAGACCTGCCCACCTCCCCACCTCCCCGCCCCAGCGGCACGGGAAGGGGGCCCCAGCGCCCGGCTTTGCCCTTAGCGGCACGGCCGAGGGCACGCAGCGGGAGCTCCTGCGGCCGGGCGAGGCAAGGGCAGCCCGCGGGCAAGGGCAGCGCTGCGGGCCGGGTCGGGCCGGGCCGGGCCGGGGACACCTGGGCCACCTGCCGCTGCACGGCACCGGGAAGCGGAGGAGGAGGAGGAGGACGAGGAGGGTGAGGAGGGAGAAGCAGCCCTTACCTGCCGCCGCTGCTCCTCCCGCAAGCCCTCACTAACCCAGCTCCATCTTCCTCCGGCCGGGGCGGGGGCGGGACGGGGGGGGATCTCCCAGCCGCTGCCGTCCCCCAGCTGCTGCCTTCCGTCACCGCTGTCCCCCCGCCCGCGCTGCCCGGCGGAGCGGCCGCCCCTCGGCCGGCCTGCAGTGAGGCGGGAGGGAGGCGGGGGGCGGGCCGCCGGAGCCGCCTCCTCCCATGCAGTGCCCGGCCGCAGGGCCCGCCCCGGCCCGCCCCAGCACAGCGCTGCGGCCTCGCCGCGGCACCGGTCCGCCGCCGACGCCAGCCCCAGCCCGGGGAAGGGGGAAGGAGGGGCCCCGGCCTGCCGCCTGCCCGCCGGGGCCGCCTCCACACAGGCTGCGTTCGGCCCGGCGGCTGCTCTGCCGTGCCTTCTGCCGCGATGCTTCGCGCGTTTGCTCGAGGGATGGTACCGGAGTTTACTTCAGCCTGCAGTAACTTCTCCGTTAGCCTGGCTCCTGCTCGTCCCCTGTGTCCGCAGGTGTATTCCACCTCACTCGGCTAAAGCTACCTGCACCGCACCACAGCGGTCTTGCACTTCCACTGGAGTTGCAAAGGAAACGGGTTACGGGCTGTCACTAGACTCACCCGAGCACTGCCCTTTCCCACTTCCCATCACAAAGAAAAACAGAAGCCTGCAAGACCATGGACTCGGCTAGAACGCGTGGGATAGAAGGGAAAAATCACCAGTGCGCAAGTGTCTTGTCAAGAGAAGCCTCCTCATCTAGAAGCACCAAGAATTCCTGACTGCAATTAGCCTGCTGGAGTTGGCGAACAAATCAGTGACAGATAGAGCAGCACTAAATCTTCAATAGGTCACAAGATGTAAATGAAGCACCATAAAATGTTTTGCGCTGACACAGCACATCTGGGGAGGTACATCTGGTGACGTGTGTGAAGGCGGTTTGGTAGATAAGCATTTTCAGTCATAAGCTAATTGAGGTTTGATGGTTAATAAAAACAGTTACTTGTGTTCTAATTCTCTACAAAAACCCCAACATCAATTGAGAAGACTGTTGAAAACTCTCCAAAGAATTTCCCCCTTACTTCTGAAAGTATTTCCTTTTGTAGCTGAGGAGGAGGTCAGAAAATAAAATGTTAGGAAAAGTTCTCAGCTGGGCTACATGTAACCTTTTGCTGCAAATGCAATGAGCTACTAGCTTTTGTCATACAACCTATGGCAGGCAAAAAAAACCAAACCAACCAACCAACCAAAAAAAAAAAAAAACCCACAACAACAAAAAACCACGTAACTGTTCTTTCCAATACAACTTTAGGCCTCCATTAAGTGAACTCCCATTATTTGCTCTTCCCTCCACTATTCACCATAGAGGAATTCTTTACGCTTATCGTTGAAGATTTCTAGGTGAGCAGAGTTCTCTGCTGTGCTTGCAAGTTCCTTCCAAAAGCAAAACAGTCCTGAGCAGAACAGTTTCTTGGATTCTTTAAGTGCAAAAAGAAAAAAATGTGAAATATGTGGATAACAGACTCAAAAAGAATCACAGTTACAAAAAGATACTGAAGCAAAGTGGGGTTTTATCTGAAGATTCTAAGATGGCCAACTGGTAACTCAGAGGCAGAGTTTCATTGAGGTAATTGCTGTGAAAAAGCAGTCAATTCTTTCTTTCAAGCAAAGCCAGGTATAATCACAGCAAAAGTGAAAAAAAAAAAAAAAAAAAAAAAAAGTATCTTCACAGCTGATGTTCTGCACTCTCCATTAATCCTGGCAGCTGAGTGGCTGTCAGCATAACATGACTGTGTAAGTAGACAGGTTCCTGGGTTCCTGTCATGGTGAAAATGATCAGACTTCTCCCTGTCTGTTCACATAAAGCATTGCCACTGTGTTGTATCTCTTCACCTGTCTTCCATTGCTCTGGGTCAAAGGCAGAACTGATCATAAACTAAGCAAATTACTACGAGCTTAAAAATATTCTGGCAAGATAAAGCTCATTAATGACTACTACCAAACCAAAATACTGCCGTAGGTGTTCCTCCCCTCCAAGGATGGAAGCAGGTATCTTCTTGTCTTTGTAGGTAGGTAAAAACAGAAGCAGAACATCTCTACAAGCATGGTGACAATTCTTCTGCCCACTTAAAACTGACAATTTTTTTCCAGTTAAAAGTAAGAAAGCATGAAAGAAGTCTGGCTCCTCGCTTCCTTTTTCTGTTTTATGTAGGGAGGGAAGATAAATCTATGGGCCAAGGGTTCATCTCCAATGAAACATATACACATTGAAGGGAGTTTGCAAACTTACAAAATTTGAAGATAACAAAGAAACCTTTTGCATTCTAACTGGACAGATAAACCATTGTGCTGCAAGCTAAGAAATGATATTACTAATAATACAGATTTTTGTAAAACTATTGTCAAAAGAAAGCATGCTGCAATAGTAATTGAATAAGCATTCTACAGCATGGTTTGAATTCCAACAGTTTAAACTGCTACGCCTGGGGGGGACCACGACACATACAAGACAAACCCAAATAAAGATCTACAAAATGTATGCTACTAAAATACATACATAAAGCTGATCTGAATCCACATAACCTCAGAAAAAGTATTGAACTTTCCAGTTACATACTAAAATTGAGTGTTTGGCTAATCCAAGACAGAGATAAGAACAAGAGCACTGTGATTGGGTTAGTTTAATCTAAGCAGAAATCAAAATCTGTGAGTGCTGAATTTTATAATCCAAACATAAAGACGTTGTCAGGTCCTATTGGCATTGTTATAACTTTTTGAAGTTAGTAACAAAAAGTACTACAAAAATGAAAACCTTGCACAAAAGCAAACACCTAAAGCAACAAAAAATCATTTTTCTTGATGTTATAACTCTCTTATGGCAAGCAGAAAGTCATTGTCAATATGAGCCTAACAGTCACAAAACACATTCATAGGGTTTGAAGTATACTTAAATCACCAATAAGAGTTTGACTGCAGCATATGCAGACACACATAAATTAGCTTTAATCTGGCCAACACAGGAAGCCACAGTGGAAGAGCAATAGCCATACAATGTTACTTAAATGCTGTGCTAAGAAAACATTCATTTTGTTAAGTTTAGTTCTCTTACCTTGTTTTGTTCTCTGCTTCAAGGCATGGTAGTTTCATCTTGCCTACATATCTTCAGGTCTCAAAATGCAGAGAGTTTCAGAGAAAAGGAGAGATACTTGTTTCCCCTTGTAGGATGTAGCTGAATGAGTCTCCAGGTTGCTTTTTCTCAGCAGGACTTTTTTATAGTGCAGCATTTCGCTTTCCCACAGTACTGCAAAAGTAACAGCAACCATATGTATGCAGACTGTATCCCACAGAGCCCTGTAATTCCCATTTTATAAATGCAGCAATTACACAGAGGTTAAATAATTTGAACAAGAAGAAATTCATTACCAGGCTGTGTAAAGACAACATGGAATTTAAGTGCAGGCCTGCTCCCGATTCTTAAGAAGTTTTTACCTTAAAGCTTCAAAACATAAGTATTTAAATGTACATATGTCAATACCATTATCTACTATAAACATTTCAGGCAGTTGAAATAAGGACAAAGACTCAAGTGCATTATCATGACCTCTAATACATTTTGCTGCTGGTACTGACAGACAGAAAGATCTCTGTCAGAGTTAGTGCAATCTGTCCAGAGTTTAAAAACCAAAAATAAAAACCCTCAGTCAGTAAGGTATCAACCCCTACTTCAGTTCCTTACTACCTATATCTATTATAAACATTCGCTGCATAAATCCATCAAGTCTCACACAGACCCCTTAGCCTTTTGGGGGGGATTCTCAGCCTTCTCATGTCCTTCTTTCCTTCTCTGCTATTATCTCTCACTGCTTTCCTACAGCAAAAAGCTATTTATCATGAGAAACCAACACATATGGTAGCCATATACAATGTATACTATCCTCTACTTTCAGTTCTACCATAAGTTGGACTCAATGATCCTCATGGGTCCCTTCCAGCTTGGGATATTCTTTTATTCACCCTCTCCATGCTGAGCTTGCAACAAGTTACAGAGCACGATGTGAGTTCTGGACAGAAAACTCAAAAAAGTGAAGATATACTTGCAGTTTTATTCCCAAAAATATAAGAACACAAAACTTTCATCCTTCTGGACCTTTTGAAAGAATTCTGGATAAACAACTTTGGCAGATGAAACTCTAATCATTCCTCTCCTTTACAGTGAATGAGCAGAAAATTATTTTCTATGAGACTCCAGATACAGTGGCTGTCTTTAATCTTTGCTGGTTTTTTTTTGTTTTTTTTTTTAAATGCTTTGATGAATAGATTCATATAAGTGTAATGTGACATGTATGACTTCATAAAGATACCTAAAGTTTCAAACTCTCTAAGTATCTCAGTTTAATCCTCAAAGTTCTATGAGAGAAATCTTGTACAAGATAAGTACATTTAAACAGCAGGTAAATTCTACAAGCCAATCTGCAGTGCAAGCCATCCTTGAGAAGTTTATGAAGGGCAAAAGAACTTGAAGCAGTTAAATTTAATTAGCAGCTAAAGAAAAAATATATCAAACTCTAACAAACTCCCAAGCCTCTCATCTTCACTGTAATTGTATGAAGAGCTAACGATAGATTACAGAATAAAAGAAGGCTGTATGTTAAGCTTTCTAATGAAACCCCACCACATACCCAATCATTTTTTTTCTAATATTTTCTCCAATTTCTCTGTATTGGTGCTATGTGCAGAATAACGCACAGTTCTATCTCACATCTGATCACATAAACCTGTCCCAAAGAACATACTTCCAAACATTTTGTAGAGAATGACTAAAACACAGAATTCATGCAGTTTAGTGGACATAACGAACTGAAAAATTAAAATATTTTGAATTCTTAACATGAAAGACTTCCTGCACAACATTTGCTATACGTACAACTCATTGAACAATTCTGGTGTTTCCTTCATCCACCACACTTATTCCTTCAGATTATCTACCTTTCTACACCTTGCTGATTGCAGACAGTTGCTTAAGAGGTCACCATTGTCCTGAAGCTAATAAGATAAACATGACAAATACTGTGGAATGAGGAATCTAAAATGGATCTATTAGTTTATGATAGATATCTCATCTTTAGAGTGGAAATGTTCTTTTATGTGTCTTTTATCTTCAATATAATTAAATATTCCCTTTACATTCCCACTTCAGAAAACATGGAAGTAGAGGCAAAGATATTAAAGACAAGTTATATACCACAACTTAAACTATACGCAACGGAAATATGAATTAGATTCCTTCTAAAAAAATGTCATTTAGAAAAAGCTAACTTAATTATGATCCATCTTGAATCTGAATGGTAATCCCAACTTTTAGTGTTCTTATTACAGTTAATATCAGTCTGACAGATCATTACAGAGACTAGATATGATACAAATGGACAGACAAAACAGAGTTGCATTTTGCATACAAGCATAAGGAGATGTTTATGCTTATAGATCAATAGGAAGTTTTTAAGGAACTAGATTTGTCTAGTAAAGTAAGTGAACGCATAGTCAGTTATCCCTAAGAAGAAAAAACTCCAAGTCATCTTGAAAATTTGCTACACAAGCAATAGCTCCTAATAACATTTTGGTGATAGCTTTGTAGAACCTGGAAGAGTTTCTAATGAAAAATCTCTTGTTTATTCCATTTGGACAAAAACAATTTAACATCTAAAATCCACAGAAGATTTCCTCAAAGACTTAGGAAAATCCTCTAACTTTAGATGTAAGTGTCATAAATAAAGTCATACTCACAATTAACAAATAAAACAAATAAAACCACACACAGATGCCACTTGAAAAGGCACAAAGAACATAGTTGAGTTATTAATACCTTGGAAAATTTAACACTAACTATAAAGAGAGGAAATCACATTAAAAAAAAACAACAACAAAAAACCTGTTCTTGAGTAACTGTAGCTAATAGTGCTTAAAATTAGAGTACCTGCTAAATTCTATGCTGCTTGAAGTGCATACGCTGAAAGCCAGGCCAGAACAGTGGGGCAGAGGGAAGGAAGTCAGTCTATTTACCTCTCCTCCTGCTGACCTGTGACACTGGGACCCAGAAGAGGTTGTTTTTTTCCTAGCTGATTTGGCTTTAAAGATTATTCTTACTATTAGACATCACTGAAATTAGTACTGTTTCTTGCCAGCCAACTGCTTTTATTAATTGTTACAAGCACATATTTTTCTATCAAGACAGCTGGGAAGTTTATTTCTCCTGTCATTACATCAGATTATTATTTTACAGTTACAGACAGATCGTTATCAGCCTTCAGAGGCTTTAAAAATAATACAATATGGTTCCTAGCACTCCAAAGCAGACTGAGAAATGCCACCCACACAATTAGCAATACTTTTTTTTTTTCCCCCTCTAAACACAGTGTGCAAGAAAATTTGTTCTACAGATGTTTTGGAGTTAATTCTACAGTAAAGAACTGGCACAGAACAGAATCACTAACACATGAAACTTCTGTACTGAGATGTACAGAAAATCTGCAATGCTTTTGCCACTTACTGGATAAAATTGGATGATTTCAAGTATCTCTCAGGATATCTAATTTAGGACACTTCACTAGTATGTTACTACAGCTATGCTTAACAGAATTATTGAGGTTAGGCATTACAGAATATTGCACAGCTATACCCTACTGGTGAAGAGCCTAGATGTATAACCATACAGTGTTACTAGGACAGTTGCACATGCTCAATAGCTTGCTACTTAGAGAGCTGTAAAGAGAAGCAAAATATCTCACTTCTAAATCACTATGGCATGCACAGAGGGTCT
The DNA here is from genome assembly GCA_011075105.1 of Heteronetta atricapilla. NCBI lineage: Eukaryota > Metazoa > Chordata > Aves > Anseriformes > Anatidae > Heteronetta > Heteronetta atricapilla. Next base: position 5,953,904 of record CM021740.1, read on the forward strand.
GGAAGTTGTTAGTGACAGACAAAGGGGACGTGATTTTCCAATTAAAAAAAAAAAAAAATCAGTTTTAACAGCTGAAGAATCATCAGCATTATACCCAAGGGACACGGTAAATGTTCCTCATTTATAAATAAACAGGACTTCTAGAGGGAAAGCTTTTGGCTTTTTTGACTGTGACCATACTTTTGGCTGACATTTGAGTTGCTGTCAGATTAGTAGAGCAAATGTATTTATGTATTTAATGTGTTCAGCTCTGGGGCCCCCAAGTATAAGAAGGACGTGGACCTATTAGAGCAAGCCCAGAGAAGGGCCCTGGGGATGATGGCTTTAAACTGAAAGAGGGCAGATTTAGAACAGGTATAAGGAAGAAATTCTTTATTCTATCAGTGGTGAGGCACTGGAACAGATGCCTGCAGAGATTTCTCACCACAAGATTTTGTAGCAAAGAGTTAAAGCAAACTCAGAGATAGGTATGTCTGAAGGCCCGAATGCCAAAAGACATGCACGTGCATTCTGCCTTCCTGGCACATCTGACATAGATCTTAAACATGGGCAGAATGTGACCGTTTAGAAGCATTGCAGTTTCATGGCAGAAGCAGGGCAGGGAAGAACCCAATACTGCACATCATATGTAATATGAGTGGCCAGTGGAGCAACAAAAAGGAAGGTACTTAAGAACCATGCAAGGAACAGCTGAGGAAGAGGGGACACCTGGAGCTTGTCCTATGCAGATCTGAGGTAACTCCAGTGACTGAGAGTTACTAACTCGTATGCCTTCAACAATGACAAAATACTGCAGTCTTGTGTCACATAAGCAGTAGCAACTTTTATAGTTACTATAAAGAAAATAAAAAGTGATTACAAAATATATATATTCTTAATGCAATTTCCCCCATTAAGTAACTTTGGCTTATCTTGTCAGAAGACAAGAAAATCCCTGGTTCAATTTTGTCTAGCTAGACTAGGGAGAACAGTGATACCAGCTTTGACTTTTCTATGAGAATTTCCTGGTGATCCTTTGGGATTCCTACTGCTTACTAAAGTATAGAAATTTTGCTGAAGAATGGTAAGAGATGTGATATTGACTAGATGAGACTTAACTTTCACTGTCAGTCACAACAGCTCTTTTTCCCCATTCAAAATGGCAATGCTATTTGGATTATCAAATGCTTGAACTGCCTCTGTTAAATTTGAGGAACACACCATTGGTGAATATTATGAATGAACAGACATGGAAAAGATACGCAAAAGGAATGGACCATCATTTCACCATGCATGGTACATTTTGCATATATATTCATTTAACAGGACTATAATCCACGTTTTGATGCAGCATTTAGACATCCGTGGAGGGGCAACGACAGCACCTGGATTGCACTGCTGTAATGCAAAAAGTACAGTGTGTTCCAATATGTGCATAACATAGGGAGAAAGTCCTCTTAATAACAAAATTGTTTTCCTCGGTTAGAAGTTTATAATAAAAGATCACATATATAGCTGACAAGAGGCAGAAAAAAAAGTCTATGTACTCAAGAGCTCTACACAGATCCCCCATGATGCTGGATTCTGCAGTTGAGTGTCCTCAAAATGGGTACCATCAGACATTTTATATTTTCACATGAAATTATATAATCCAAAATAAAACAAGATTAAGCCAACTTGCTCTGTCATCATCTGTGCAGCACACAGTCCCCAGTGCTCTATTTCATGCAGTATGATTGTCCACATCACCTTACCTTCTGCCTATTCTGGAAGTAAGCCAAAAGTAGCTTTGTTTGCCCACTCCACTATTTTAATTCAGTGCACAATAAATACAAAAGCAAGACTCATTTTCACCACTTTAAATAGGGAGGAATTATGCCAGCAAATGCTATTCATTTCACATTACAAACGTATTCTTAGTCCTGCCTTCCTCATGTGCCAACACTTTCACCTACCATTACAGCCATCTGCTGGCTATCCTGCTAACTTGAGGCAAAGCACACCATCAACCTTAGCTCTGCCGCATGGAATGGCACTTAGTGCGTGCTCACTGCCGGAGGTGGCTGCAGTTCTGAGAGCAGTACAGGTTGGTGGGGCTAAGGTTACACATCCCGGTTTTAGTGGGATAAGACTCCTGCTTCCACATGCACACATCCAGATTTCTAGAGTGACTCCACAACAGATAAGTTGCAGATGTTTAAAAGGTTCCATCCCAGGCCCTGAAATTCTACTGCCTTACAGTTTCTCACAAGATGCTATCACAAAATCCCAGAACACGTATGACACAACACTAACCAAGTATAACAATGTTCATATTGACAATGCTGCACTTGTGTTCCGAACATATCACTGTCACATACAACAGACCTGGAGATGTAGGTCACAGAAAATAATTGTGTCCAAGTGGACAGCTGAGATCTTTATTCTGCTACAAATTACCATACAGAAGAATAGAAAGAAATTAACTTACCATGTACTTTGCCTTTCCCGAACTTGGCTTTTCTGGCTCTAGGATCACTGTCCGTACTCCTCTGAGAATTATTAGTACATTGTTTGTAGTCTGAAGAGCATGAAACACCTGGTACAGGAGAAACAAATCAAACACACTTTACACAATATTCTAATACAATGGGTCAGAGGCTGGGTGTGTGGGGAGGTCCAGGTGAAGGTTTTTGTTAGCTTGGCTTTACAATTTAGCTGCTTAACCAGCCATCTCAACTGGATCTCCCAAGATAAATGGAGAAGCTAAATTTGACATTATTTCAGTCTAGCTTGTAATGATCTACCAGCCTTGCCAGGCAGTCTGTGTACAGAGTAAATCAACTCTGCATGGAGTATGGCACATTAAGATGTATTCAGTGAGCTGCTGCTTTGTTGCTAAGTTCTGTGTTACGTTCGCACCCTTCAAAATTAAACTACAATGCCTGAACAGGTGGCAAAATAAATTGCAAGCGTCTTTAGAGGAAAAAAATCTAATTTAAAACAAAACAAAACCCAACCATCCATTTCTCCTTTCCCACACTAGCCCTAAATATAAGCAGAACTTTCACAATGCAGTATCTGACAACACTACAGAACCCAGATTTCTCACATGGCACTTTGCCGTAAATAAATACATACAAAGAGAGAAAAAAGGAAAAAGTATCATTCAAAGTCACACTAATTTGCCTCTACATTTACAAATGTTGTAATATCAAAGGTGAATGTGTATGACCCTCCTATTTCTTTTTGGAATGGGTTAAAAACTGTGTGCCAGTAGTAGCCAAATCTGTATTTGATCATACTGCTTTTAGCCTGTGGTAAGTTAAAGAAGATCCTTCTAGACACTTCTCATGCCTCCACTGGGAAGTCCAGACAATTCAATAAGGCAAAAAAAAGTCTCTCCTTTTTTTCTTTTTTTTTTTTAAACTCCTATTTTTGATTTGAGTTTTCTTAAGGAGAAGTGGCCGTATCTTCCAAAAGCAGCCCAAAGGTTTTGAAAATCACTGGCCCTTCTAAAGCAGTTCCACAACAGCCATCTTTGCTGAATGCTACACTTCTCTTGACGCCAACATTAAAACCTGCCTGGGCATAAATACAGATAACTGCTTCTATCATCCTTAGTCTATTTTGCATATGCCATTTCACAGATAACATTCCAGAAATCACAGAATAACAGAAAATTCTTGATTGGAAAGAGGGTCTCTAGTCCAGTTTGCTAATGGAAGCAGGTCTAACTTTAAAGTTACCATATGATAGCTTTGTGTTACGCTAGAGTTACCAGAGACATTAAGGCAACTGAATCATGTGCCAATAACCACGTTTTTCATTTCTTGAGCAAAACCATGAAGTGAGATGTTTTCCTTGGGAGTAATTCCTATGGAAGTTTATAACACAAATTCAGGGGTGGGGAAAGGGCTTTATATACGGCTCCCTTCCCTCCTGACCTAAAACATTCCCTGTTGATAGCCATGGGTTCTGACTTGATGCCACCTTGGTCTCCAGCCAACGCTGAGTGGAAACTCTGCTCATCCAAGTTTACCGTTGACTTAGAGCATTTTGGCCTTGGTTGGGTCAGATGTTGTACCTTGCTTTTCTTGTCTTAAGATGCCAGAAATAAGTCTAGCTGAGAATGAGCTCCAAGTGCTTGATTTTACCTCTACCCTTTGCCTCTTGTCAAAAAGCTGCAAAGAAGTAAATGAATAGAATATTGCTAACGGGTCTCCAGGTTGTTTTCTTTGAAACCAACTGGCAACGAGAACCTTCGAATGAAACCATACTCACTTTTAAGGATGCCATGAACACCATGATCAAGACAGAATCAAAACCAGGAAGCACTCAGAGGAGGAGTACTTTGAGACAGGCATCCAAGGGGACACCCTGTAAAGGAAGAGGGGCTTACGGAGTATATTCTTTGGGAAGGGAAATACAGCTACAAGCTTTCTCCATCCTGATGGGGAATGCAGTATCACCACATGGGAAGTTCCTCAAAAACTGCATTACAAGTGTAGTTTATGGATAGATGCATTATCTACATGAATAAAACTTAGAAGGCTAGCCTGAGTCCCCTGCAATTTACTGATACGGAGAAGAGAAAATTGGAATGACTGTAGAACACTTACAAGGCAGTTATAAAGGTCAGAACCATATATTTCACCATCAGTTTTCATGGGTATTATGCAACTCATCTGAAATCCCAAAGCAAAAGACCGCAGCGATATTTTATCAAGTGTTGCCTTCCTTCCCCTAACAGTTACTAAGAGTGAGAGAGAAATCACAATTGCACTGAATGAGTTCTGACTCATTATATGAGGCTTTTTAGGAGTCAGTAAAACAGTATTTACTTATTACAGCTCAACATCTCAAAAAATGCAACCTCCTGGGTATGCTAGCTGCACTGTTTCTCAAAAGCCACCCTCTGCTCTCACAGGGATCATCACCACTAGCTCCATCTCATTCATTTTACAAGCTTTCATCGAAAGCAGAACATTAGGAAGCAATAACATTTTATAACAATCTGTTGCCAACTATCCACATTACACTTCTCTATGTAATATGAGTTTACCTTTCTGAATGAGAAAGATTGAAACTTCCATTAATAAATAACCTACCCCAAAATTATCAAGCAAAATAGAACCATCACCAAATCACTACAGACGTACTTGGGAAGAGAACAGATGCTGTAATTATCTGATTCCCTGTGAGCTTCCTGTGCAACACTTTCATTCTCTCTGCATCATCCCCATAAACCAGAAGTAGCATTAATCCGTGAAGGGAGTTTGTTCTCTGAGGTTAATTATGAAGGAATAAAACTTATTACTTCTATTTAATTAATTATGTAATGAAAATAACACATATATTCATTTTCCAACCTGAAACAGATCATAATAATGAGCTTATTGCAGCAATTTACAGTATTTCTATATATTTTTAGAGAACTTCTTAATGAGATATTCCAACCGTGGTAAGCCAAACATTTACTTCAGCAGGCCTCTCTTTGCAATCTGCAGACTGCTGAAACATATAAAAATAAACATTAGGCTTTTGTACTGCAGATCTTTTTCTTTTTGAGTATAGTGGAGATTCAAAGAGAAAATAAACCTCATTGATCTACATACACAGGATACAATAAACCTACTGCCAAACCAAGGATAATAATTTTGAGAGTTGTACAGAAGCTCAGGTCCAATTGATAAAACAATACTTTGGATATATATTGATATGACTCAGTGATCTTGAAAATTTAGTAAAGGAAGCAACACCAACTCAGAACACATTTAGCCTGTTCCACAGTATCATCAAGGCTGGCCAACTTGTGGTGTTGACACCAGAGGTACATAGAACAGATCATTAAGTTACTTTACCAAAGTGAGGCTTGAGTTTTAAAGCAGCAGCTGATAAGTACCATATATATATATATGTATATATATATATATATATATATATGTGATCATTAGAAATATATATATGTATACATATGTATATATGTATATGCATATATACATATGTATA
>CM021740.1:5960273-6016380 GCA_011075105.1 Heteronetta atricapilla
TGTGATCATTAGAAAGACATGACTATCCCTGTTTCTTCTGCTCCAGTTGTATTCTTTCTTTATTAACTGGTCAAAGCTTCAGCCACCTGAAGCTGGCCATAGCAACAGTAGCTCTTATTAGTTTATTTTACTTTGTTAATCCACTGTTTTCTCATGTGAGATTTTTTTTTTCTGTCCAAACCCCTTTGCATCATTCTTTGGCTTATTTTAATTTATTTTCCTGAAAATTTAGTTAAGAGTTAAAAAGTAAAGGAAATAATACAGATTGTTCTAAGTCTCCATTCAATCATTTCTGTGCAGTGATGTGCCTGCAGTCCCTCAGCATATACATTATTCTAGCTTGAACCACACGTTTCCAACAGTTTTTCAAGCTGCTGGTATCTTGCACAGGATAATACAAAGAAGGCATTACCCAGGAAGAGAAAAAAGTTTAGGAATAAAACTATTCATGTATAGACAACTGGAGGGGAACCATCACTTCACACCTACCCCTGTGTTCACAGTACTACATGCAAACACCTCTCAACTCAAAAGCAGTATTTGTTAAGCATTCAACAACATTACAGCTGAGGAAAAGAAGTTATTTAACTGAGAAGGCAGTTCACATAGGCTGACTGCTACCCAAGTTGTCTTTGTCCAGGATACAGGGATGTCTAGGAAGTTTCATGCTCACCAACGGAAACAACGAGCACTTTGAACACGGGTGATCAGAACTGCCAGGATCAAAGACTTCCATGAAGCAGAAAGAAGAGTAAGAAGTAGAAGGGTGTTCTGCCAGTTAGGACTGCTTCAAGGACATGCCGTTCTGTAACAAGCCAATAACTGTGTAGTCATCTGTGGGGGAGACTCCTGTGTCATCTCTACGATGGTTCAGCTGAAAACACTAGGAGGGAAGTTATTATTAGCAAATAAGAAACAAAAGAGCTATTGTTATTGAACAGGAATATTTTAAAATGTATATGGCTTGTGAGTGTTCTCCCAGCGAAGGATTTTCATTCCTGCACTTTTTCAGAACCAAAAGACCTCAGCCAGTGTCGGTATGAGCTGGCTCAGGACCTGACAAGTGCACTACGTGCTGTATCTGAGGAGCCAAATACCCTTCCCAGCCAACAGACTTACTTCAGACCTCCTCCACATTTGCAGATATTTCAGTAGAAGAACTTGAGCTTCACTTCACATGCACAGCATTTGATGAAGTAAACAAACACCCAATCTGCCTTCCTTGGAAAAGGGGTACCTTTGTGACCCAATATAGACATCCATGGGATAGTAGGCTAGTTTCTGAAGCACATTTTGCAAGAGAACAACAAACAACTGGCTAGAACAATTGCATTTGAAGAAAAATAGATGGAAGAGAGATCATCATCCAAAGGAAGTTACTAAAATGTTATTTTATCTCATTTTGCTCAGTCCAACTTTTCTGACAGACATTGGGCAGCAATAGCTACAAATACCGCAGGTTTTCCTACAGAAAACCCTACCACTAATGCTGACTGCTACATCCAGTACTGCATGCTAATTTGATGATTCACATCTCTTAATTCATTTTAGTCTACCTTCCTTTCATGTTGAGGACCTGAAATTTTGCACTTTCATTACAGCCTGCTGCTTTGCCTCTCTCACGTTATCTAAGACCACCCAGGACATGTGGGAGAAGCCCACGCTGGCCGTCACTAGCACCATTTGTGCTTTGTGATAGCAAGCTTTAAAAATCTAGTTTCTCTAGAGTTTAAGCAAAAGGAACACAGAGACAGGAACAATTCTCAGTAATACCTCTCTGCTTGCCACAGGGTAGTAAGATTTTAGAAGGATGTATCTGGTTTCTTCTTTTCTCCTACATCCTTCCCTAGAATGCTGAAGTTTGTGGAAACTGAAGAGGAATAGGCACTTTCTTCATTTTAAGCTGCGTTAAGCAGAATTAAAACAGAAATTCAAATATACAACTTGAATACTTGACACTGTGGTTTTTGAGCTTCCTGCTCAAACACAATGATTACACTAACTGTGGCCATGATTAAGGATGCTCAGGAAAGCATAAAGATAACCATACCAGTGTGTTTTCTCATTAATGTGTTTAAATCCAGTTATCTAAAGGTCAGACCCAGTTATCCTGTCATGTGTTTTAGTAGACTGGAACTCAACCTGGACAGAGAAAAGACATTTTCATAAACATTTGCATCTGCCTCAGGCTGGTTTGGGGTACCTGAACAAACAAGTACATGCACACAAGTACATGCAAACAGGCCTCCCATATAGCTAGTCTTAAAAAAAATAAAAATCCTAGAAAATCTGGTAACTCTTTCAGGACTAACAGTGCTAAATCAATTGCTATGCAGTTACAGCTTTGAGAGATGGTGGGACCTAAAATTTACTCTCATGCTTGTTGATATTTTATTGCCATTTGGGGACTTACACCTACAAACATGCAAGTCTAGAGTTGTAACATGAACCCAGTTGTAACATGAACCCAGTCTCATTCATCCAAATAAATGTGAGAAGGGAAAACGGAGCATATGATATACTAGCGTATGGCATGTGTTTTTCAAAAGCAAAGCAAAGCTAGTTGCTGTAGACACTGTGACATTTATGAATATAGTACACTTCCTCCTGCAAGTCCTTAACTCAATGATCTGTATCATACAGCCATCTACAGCAACCAGGTCACCAGTGAACAGAGATAAGAGCAGCATTTCTTCACAGAAAATTGGTTTTTGTTTTGCAAAAGCTTGTGTACGATATAATTAGCTTCTGATGCTGAAATTAATTTCAGTCTCATTTCTTACTAAGCTGTAACAAAAAACAACTTAAATGCTGAAAATATCAGGTAACTGTCAAGCTATATTTAACCACCACAAGTTTCACCTGTGAGGAAACATCACCGCGAGCAGATGGTGTTGATATGGGGTTGCCATCATTAGCAGAAACACACATTTGATTCTGAAAGTGGCAGCAATAAAGGATAAGAAAACTAGATTTATTATTGGGCATTTCTTGAAGCAAACCCACACCTATATTAAACCTTAGTTTGCTTCATTTCTCCATTCAGTAACATAAATTTATTGTTAGAGTTGATTCAGTTCCTGAGAACTAAACAGAAACTGAATCCTGCTACCCAATTCTTGCTGAATTTTAAAGAGTATTTGCATTCCTAACTTCTTTGCTCCTTTCCCCTGAAATCCCTGTGAAAGTGAATGCACAATTTGTGTTACTTCACCAAATCATTTAGGTAGCTGGGAGTCTACTGCAAACAGCTTGTCATGCTATTTCAGGAGCATGAATACCACTAGCCAGCTAATGTTTTTAGTCCATGTTATTTTAAAAAGCTAGTATGGAGTTACAATATTTTTTAAAGTTATGTAGGATGTAGGAGTATTCTAATTCAATCCAAATAAATTTAAATAGGTCTACAGAGATGTTTATGATACGTATTATTACTTGTCTTAGGAGTTGAACTTCACTAAAAATGGACGTCATACTAAGAGAGAGGCATTGTCCTGGTACCAAGAATTGTTTTAAAAGTCTAACAGCTAGAAATTATCCCAATAGCAACAGAATTCTCAACTGCTTAAGCACTCAGGCCAGTAACATTTCAAATTCCAAATTCATACAAAGAGGGAACTAATATATAACCACAGATAATATTCCATCGGCTGGAGAAATAATCATAATTCAAGAACTCTGAAAATCATTACGCTACTACACTTGTGGGTTACTTTAGGGTTTAAAAAGTGATTGCTTAGATTCCATTTTGATCTTGCTTGTTTCTCACTCGTGTGCATGTAGGAAAATAAAAGTTGTAACCAGTCAATTTAGCAACACTTAAAAGAGGATTTCCATGAGACTAATTCTGATGGGAAGGAAGGACTGTGATTACTACTTATTTCCAAATTTCTCAGTGTATTAACACAAGGACGGACCTGCAGGAAAAGCCTTAATTTCCTTGAAAATTTTGAATGAAATGAGGGCACAAAAAAACTGTGGCAAGTTAATGAACTTATTAAACAAAAAACAAACATACAAAAATAAAGTATGGATGTGAACCATCTTCCTCCTGTAATACAGTGAAATACAAATGCAAAAGGTCATGCATTACGTTGGGCTGAGGTAAATATGCCTTCTTCTTTAACAATAAACGCGTATTTTAAGGAATCTTACTTCTCTCACTGAAGACACCACAAAAAACAACAGTCTTCAAAACCTTGAATTTTGATACAGATATAGATATATACACATTGCTATTATGACTAGCCTGTTTTTTTATGTGGAGCAGAAGTTTCCATGCTTTACAGCCTGAAAAATTTCTTTGTGGTTCCTAAACATCTGTCACTAATGACACGTAGATCCACTGTTATTGTTGCAATACAAAGTATCATAACCTTTGAAGCAGACATTTCCCCTTTTCAAGGGTATCTCCTTTGTAAGGTGCAACCGATTCACATACACTTAACCCGAGAAAGCGTCATAACAAAACGTTCCAACTCTCAAGTAAAAAGGACTTGGCTCCATCCTCAGCCTTACACAGCTGACACCCCTTAGGTGGAAGAAATTCTCAAATCTACAAGTTGCTGGCCAAATTTATTTCCAAATCTTCTTTCATGTTGTTTTGTAGATTTTTGAGAATGCCCATGTCCCCCTACCCTCAAAGTGAGCTGTAAAGGCATTTTATTTGCCTAACACCTGGCAGTGATCAGAAAGGTTTTATAATTCTATAAAACAAGTAGATATACACTTTGCTGCATGTAAGTAGAACCTGCTTGCAAGATACAAACCCAATATTCTCTACAGGGAAGTCCTAATACCATCTTTTTAAACCGTAGGAATTAGGACAAAGTAGCACAATCATTAATTCCAGTAACATCATAGTGCCTAGCATGCAGGTGTCTTTCCAACATGCTCCAGATCGTTACCACTAAGAGATTAGCACCTGCAGCATTTTACCAAACAAATGAGCATGCAAAAAGTTTCAAGCTACGTGCAAAAACAAAGCCATCCAGGAAAGTATTAATAATCTGAATTACATGTTAGAACTGCAGTAATAAATTGTAAATAGCAAATTATTGTTATGGTTATAAATCACCTCTTAGCATTCAGCTAACTGTTGGTTTGTGAATTGTTTTTGTAATTCTGTCAGCAATGAAAGAAGCAGCACCGTAAAAGAAGAAGCCTAACTACAGAAGCCAAGTTGATGAATGCGAACAAATTAAGATTCCTCCCCACCCGTCTTCTCAGGGGTAACATTTCCTGCTCTCACAATTTTAACATGAATCTTACTATTTTTAGTGCTTTTCTTTAAGTTTCTACTGCTGGAATCATGCCTAAGAGTCTTAGTATTAATATTAAAAGAAAAGATTTCCACCCCCTTGCATCTGAAATTTGAAAGTGGAAAACAAGCACACCCTACAGGCTGAAAAAAAAAAAAAAAATCACAAGAAATTCAAGGTGGATCATTTTTGTGTTTGGTTTAATAAATTAATAACTCATTGTTTCTAAGCTGACTCCTTGAGTGGCAGGAGCCAGACAGCGCATTTACTCCTAAGAACTGACTGTCCACTACAATGTCACCTGAGCAGATGGAAACAAATCAGCAATTTTACACAGAAGAAATATGCAATGTTACTTCACTGTTCTTTTTGTCCAGCAAATATTCTTACACTTCAGAATGTTAATCCAGCTTCTCTTAAAAGCCATGCTTCTGAAGCGAATGCTTCACGTTTTGATCGCTGAAGGAACGTTATTTCATGCACAAACTATTTTTCATGCACAAAATTATTATTTTTTCCCTGAAAAGGTAACTCCTCTGCAATTATGAGCATGCTGTGTGAGAAGATATAACTAAGAGCTATGTTACCTGCAAGAGAGGTGTAGATGTATACAAAGCAGGAATGTAACATCAGTCTTCCTTAAGGACAAGATAATACTTTTACATTCTCCTTAAGATAGCTACTTGTTTGAAAGAGAAAGTTAAATAAATTATTTGCCAATATATTGTTATAGAATTGGGCTGTTTTTTTTAAAGCCACCACTAGATGGTGAAACAACTTCAGCAATTTATAAATCTACATCACCTCTCCGAGCCCCTTCGTTCCACTTGAGTCTTCCCCCTTCCCTGCCTCCAATAAAGTGCACTCAGAGACATCAGGAGGACAACACAAACCTGGAAAGCAAGCTTATTTCCTGTAATTAGGATTTGTCAAAATAGCATTGTCAAAGCTAGCATTCCCTTCAACATCATAATTCATTTTACACAGGAGGGAACGATAAAATTGCTCTGACTTGCTACGGCTCTGTATGACCGAGAGCTACAGCAGGAAGTGACTGGCCACTGCAGATCAGGGTGTCCAAAACATCAGTCATGGACTTCTGAAACCCAAATTCAGCTCCCTCTTCTGCTAGGCAGACCAACTCAGCAACCCAAATGCAAGTCTCTTAACATCACCGCACCTCATTTCTTGTCTGGAAGCAAAATTGTAGTTGTTAGTACTTACAACCTCATATGGATGCTGGAAAGACAAGTACATTTAAAAGTTATGTCGTATTCCAGAACTGTGAAGTATTTTTGTGTATTGTGTATCACTCTGAGAGGCAAATAACAGCTTTGGCATTCACTTTCCCCTGGCCTCTAGTACCTTAAAGAGATTCATTTTGCTTAGTTTTAGAAGGAGCTATGACAACTTCCATCAGTATTTTACTTGCTACTGCAAGAGATCAGACTCAAGAGATGCTTCTACTGTGTGCCCACCTCTTGTTTTATGGCCTTCTATTTCATCCCCCTGAAGTATTTTGATGAAAGCTTAGTGGGACAGATGTATTACTGTCCTGGTTTTGTCCTGCTGGGATGGAGTTAATTTTCTTCCTAGTGGCTGGTGTGGTGCTGTGTTTTGGATTCAGGATAAGAACAATGCTGAGAGCACACCAGCTGTTACTGAGCTGTGCTTGCACAGAGCCAAGGCCTTTCCTGCTCCTGGTGCTGCCCTGCCAGCGGGGGCCTGGGGGTGCCCCAGCAGCCAGGAGGGGACAGACCCAGGACAGCTGACCCAGGCTGTCAGAGGGATGGCCCATGGAATGCGGTGTCCTGCTCTGCTATACAACGGGGGGAGCTGGCACTGCTCAGGGATGGGCTGAGAATCAGGCAGCAGGTGGTGAGCAATCACATTGTGCATCACCTGCTTTGTGCATTTTTTTTCCTTCTCTTCTCTTTCCTTTCTTTCCTATTAAACTGTCTTTATCTCAACCCATAAGTTTTACTTGTTGCTCCCCCTCTTCTCTCTCCTGTCCTGCTGGTGGGCAGGGAGTGAACCAATGGCTGTGTGGTGCTTAGCTGCCTGCTGGGTTAAACCACAATAATTACTATGCAGCTACAATTAGTATTCATTAGTTGTGCCTATCCTGGTGGTAAAACATGGCTGGAGTTTTATTTTTGTCATTTCAATATTTATCAGGAGTTACAGGAACCTGTTATTACAAGTTAAGTAAACTGATAAATAAAAGAACAAATCTTCCCCAGAGCTAAATGAACAGCCAGGGAAGTTCTGAGAGGAAGTTCTGAGCTTACTTTGCTCACAACCAACAGAACCAGAAGCCTGAAGTGTATCTTACTGCAAAATACTTTTTTTTTTTTTTAATGATCATCAGTAAACAGATCATAACCAAAGTTATGAGTAATGTGGATTTAAGCCTATTTGAAAAAGGAAAATGTTGGATAGGTAACATTGAAAATAAGTTGTGTAGACAAGGTAAATTTTCTATCAGCTAGTAGACGTCAAACAGACTATTTAATTAACCAGGTACTTGAGATAACACACAGAAAGCACACACCTTCATTTCACAGAGGAGCAGCCTCCACCCAGCCATAGCTACCCTCCACATGTGAACATTAGAAAAAAAATGTTGAGTAACACACTTGTGTGAAATAGACCAGGAACTGCCACAGGAACTACAAGGAAACCCCTAGAGCACATTCAACTGGGAGGAAGAACAATAGGTTAGAAAACAGGTTTCAAAAGGAGACTGTGCCTATTGCATTGACCTAGGACCTGAAAACCAAGACAACTGAGAAGACCCTTCCCACTCTGCATGCGTTATGGGATTAAATTCCTCAGGAGATGACAGGGCCTCCCCTAAGCTAAGCCAAAAAAAGTCTCAAAGTATCATCAGGGGGCTCGTGGGATGCAAGAGATTCAGGCCTGTGACTTTCACCACAGAAAAGAACATTCTCTGGCTATACAAGGTACATTTACCTGTTAAGCCTTTTACTACTCTGAACACATTTACCCTGCTTCTAAGACTCAGTTAAACCTAGAACTCTTTTTGCCAGACTGTCAGAGGAATACAGAACTGGCCACCTCAGAAAGGTAACACAGGATCTACCAGGAATTAAACTGCCCAAAAGGGATCACAAGTGTGCCCTTTCCGCTGCACTGCACTAAGCAGAAGTGTCTAATAAAAAGGTCAATAGCAGACACAAATACAGCTGCTATGCTACAGAATGAAAGACCAACAGTAATCAAGCAGCCTGATTATTCATGAAGGAAAATGTACCTCAGGGACCTGAGGTTGAATTATATCTGCATTCCAAGCTAATACCAGAATGATATTACCATCAAAAGTCTTGGTTTCAATACAGTCTGACCAAAAGAACATTTACTGGAAACAGTGTCAACGAATCTAGTTGTTATTCCATCATAAACAAAATCTGGGGTGACTCCTTGGGAATTGGTTTGAACTAGCTGTTCATTTGGTTAATTTCTTAGTGAATGGGAAGATCATATTTATCAAGATCTTGCATGGAATCATTCAGTTAGAGCCAATTCCATTTTCATATTCAACAAATTATTTATATATTTGAGTAATGCAGCTATACAAATACTACATTATTTCACTGTATAAAGCTGAGAAATAGCTGTAGCCTCTTTTCATTCATACTATTCCATTGAAAGTAGAAAAGAATCTCCTTTTCTGTTAAGTGTGATCAGAAAACAATGCAAATAAATATTAATTGAGGGCACATCTACACTACAAGGCCTTTTTCTAGCATAGCAAGTGATCTATGTCACCACTATTATATAAAGAATGGCCTATATCACTAAATCAAATAGCTGCTGGCCAACCCCTGTACCGAGAAGCAGTTTATCCTGAAAGGAACTATTATGCCACCTCCTTCAGTCCCATAAGCAGGGCTGATTTAATCACGCAGCTTTTATACTGGCAAAATCATGTTTATGCTGGAGGGATTGCTAAAATGCAGATTTTGCCAGACCAAGCCTAGACTTAAGATCACATAAATGCAGTTGTTAGCTATGTTGTTGACTTTCAGCAAGCTAAACAACATACTGCAGTTTATGAGAAGCCTCCTTGACTATCTTCATCCCAAAGTACTGCTAGGGTACTTTCCTCACACAGTACACTTCATTTCCTCCAAGACGGACGTGAAGCCATTTCAACAAGATCTGCCCTTGGTGAGATGTTAGATACTTCTAGCATCTAAACTGGATGAGAAACCTGTTCTATTTAGTATTTTTCATAGCAAAGCCATTGCCTTGCGCTTGTGGTTTGGAAATTTGGCCTCAATTCCTTCTTTGTTCTAAAACTGTTAGGGAAAAAAAAAAAAAAAAAAAAAAAAGGTAAAAGGGTAATACTTATTGCAGGCACAGTTGCAGTTCTCTTTTGATGCCAGGCTGTTGCTTTCAAGATCAGCCTCCAGCTAGCAGACCTTTACCTAAAAACGCCCCACCACCCCACCACATGCAGGATGACACTTGTGGCCATTCTGGGCAGCAGCTGTGATTCAGTCTTGCAACCTCACACAAGCTGTACCAGAAAGCATTTCACGATCCCCCACTCCAGGTCAAACCACAATGACACACAGTACTTGGATCACATGGAGATCACAGACTGGCCCTTGTGCTTCTCCTGGACCCTCCCATCTCCACAGCGCATGCACAGGATAGCAGGAAAATAGTTGTCAACTTCGTTTCATGTAAGTCACTCCTGATAAATCTGCTGACTGCCAAGCAGCTGTCACAAAAGCAAAGGAGACTCCAGATAAGAGATGGGATTTCTGTGGAGGCTTGTGTGGTGGTTTTACATGGGTGGGCGGCCAAGCTCCACCACAACTGCTCTCTCACTCCCCCTCAAAGAGGAATGGGGAGAAAATACAATGAAAAGGGCTCAAGGGTTGAGATAAGGATGAGGAGCTCGCACAGTAATTATCGTGAGGGGCAAAACAGACTCAATATAGGGAGATAGTGAGATTTATTGCCTATTACTAACAAGCTAGAGAAGTGAGAAACAAAGAAAAGAAACCAAAAGCACCTTCCCCCCATCCATCCTTTTCCACATCCTTCCCCTGAGCAGCGCAGGGGAACGGGGGAATCGAGGTAATTGTTAGTCTACAGCGCTTCTCTGCCACTCCTTCTCGGTCACTCTCGTCCCCTGTGCTGTGGGGTCCCTCCCACGGGATGCAGTCCTTGCTGAACTGATCCAGCATGGGCTTCCCACAGGCAGCAGCTCTTCAAGAACTGCTCCAGATATGGGTCTGTACCATGGGGTCCATCCCTCGGGAGCAAACTGCTCCAACCTGGGTCCCCCATGGGCAGCAGCTCCTGCCAGGTCACCTGCTCCTGCGTGGGCTCCTCTCCACGGGCTGCAGATCTGGCCCGGAATCTGCTCTGGCAGGGGTCTTCCACAGGCCGCAGCCTCTGTCAGTGCAGGTTCACCTGCTCCACCATGGTCTCCTCCACGGGCTGCAGCGTGGAGCCCTGCTCCACCGTGGTACTCCATGGGCTGCAGGGGGACAGCCTGCCTCACCATGGGCCTCACCACAGGCCGCAGGGGACTTCTGCTCCGGCACCTGGAGCACCTCTCCCCCTCCTTCGCTGACCTTGGTGCCTGCGAGGCTGTTCCTCACTCCTCTCACTCTCCCAGCTGCTGTGTGGTGCAGCGTTTTTTTCCCTGTCTTAAATCTGCTCTCACAGAGGCACAAAACAACATCACTTATTGGCTCGGCTCTGGTCAGCAGTGGGGCCCTTACCAAACATGGGGCAGCTTCTAGATCCTTCTCCCAGAAGCCACCCCTATGGCCCCCTGCTACCAAAACCTTGCCACGTAAACCCACCACGCTATGCAACACTGTCACTAACTGCCAGAATTTCGGACTTTAGCCCAGTGTATCTGCACACTTGTGTTTTCCTAGTCATAAATATGGAATTTTAACTGCTATCCACACAGACTTCAGAGGCAGCAATTGAAAAGCTTCTCTTATCTCCCCCGCCCTCCCACCCCCAGAACTTATTCTGTTTTATTTTAATCCAAAAGATTTCTATTTCCTAACAACAACAACAACAAAAGATAAAAGTAATTGAAGGGAAGCTTGATTGGTCTGATGTCACTCTCTACATCAGGTTGCTCAGGGCCTCACCCAACCCGATCCTGAACACTTCCACCAGGGATGGGGCATCCACAGCTTCTCTGGGCAACCTGTTCCTGTGCCTCACCTCCGAGTGAAGAACTTTCTTCATCATTTAATGAAGGTGTGAGTGGGCTTATTTTGTCCACCTAAGTGCTATGTTAAAGCTACGGTGTTCTTTAGAAAAGGGAGACCGCCAAGTGATTGTATTATTGCCAAGCAGGCACTTTCCCTAGAACATGATACTTGCATATTTTAAAACAAAAAAAAATAGTTCAGCAATGATTTGATTCTGCACAGTGACAAAAACCAAACTTTGTCTGCTCACGCATTTCAGAGAATGCATCAGAAATCTATAAAAGAGAAATACATCTGCTTTTACCTGAACCACATGTTTACAGCCAACAATAGTTTTTAAATTTGAAAAAAAAAAAAGTCATATATTCTGTAATTTGTTTCAAAATTTGTATTTGTGTCAAAAATGGTGCTGTCCAAAGCAAATAATCTACCCAGAACCTGCAGCATTTCAGAAGAGTTTTGATACAAAGTTGTTCTTCCTCTCTAGCCAGCAGTGCTGATCTTTGATTATTTCAGTTAGGGATCATTTCTTCTTTTTTCTCTTGAAACAAAGAACTTGCTTTTCATTTTGTTTTCTGTAGATGTAACTCCTAAACTCAGAAATTGCTCTGCACTAAAAGGAAGCTAGAGTCCTGTGTCTCAGTAGGACAGAGATTTGGAGAGGTGGGAGTGCAAGTACAGAGAAAAAGTAGTACCTAGGTGTAGGAGAAAATTCAAGGATACCTTTTGGCGCTGCCTGTGTATAACAGACAACACTCTTTACAGTACCTCTATGTTCAAGGCAGTGTCTAAATTAAATATTTATTGAGAGACAGAACAGGATTTTGATTATAGTCACAAGTTCTCTCTCATAATACTTCTGTGCTCATGCTATTCAACAGCATATTGGAAAACCTTTACAGGTTACAAAGGAATGTAGCGAATAACTAGATTACATTTATATAAACTAATCAGACACACATAGCTTTTTCACATGACAGAGTGTAATATTATTGACTATTACATCTGACACTGCTCTGAAGAGGCCTATTACCTTTATGTTAAGTATATTTATATGTACACAAAATAAATTATTTAACTGAAGTTCAGAATTAGCAACTGGCAGAACGCCTCACGCTCATTATTTGAATCATCTACCAGAAACAATAAAGGAATTTCAGCTACAGTTGAACTTTTCACCTACAGCTGAAGAACAGGGCTAGTTAAGGGAAGGTAGCCAGTTCCCTGAGCTATAAACTAACTTTGGTTTAATTAGAAATATGAGTTAGGAGCGGAGATGTATTAGCAGTAGATCCTGCAATATGTACTTGATCTGCCAGATTCCCCAACTCAGCTGGCAGACAGAACGCCTGATGATAAAGCTAAAATAGGAAATGCAAGGCCTACTTTAAAGGGGTCTTTGTCAAAGTTAATCTCAGCCTTCAGCCCATCCACTTGGTGTTGAGGGTTGCAGAGAAATGCACCCACACTACCAATCTTCTGTGGATCCCGATGTTGAAAAGAAAAGCAAATAATGTTGAATTACTCAGAAATATCTAGAAATGGTGAACAAGTGTGATATGCTTCAAGAATATTTTCTTGGAACATCTGATTTTTTTTATTTTTTTTTTTTTTTAAGATTTGCACTATTTTAAGACTTTTCACTATTTCTTGCACTAAAAAAAAATAAAGAGTTGTAAAATAGGAAAAACACACTTTGCAGGTATTTTTTGTAAATACATTTCTAACTTATTACTCCACCTAAGTCTTGTGAGCACATCTGCAGTTTTAAAATCAGTAGCACACAGAACGCTGATGACGTTCAGGTAATCCCTAAGCATTTGGACAAGCAATTTACACTGACCCCTGTATGAAGGAAAGAAAGGAAAATGGAATTCTTCTTAGGAAAACCTCATGCTCAGCCTTACTGAGAAAGCTCCATAGATTTCTGACACAGTTTAGTTTTGTTATGGGTTTAGTGCCTAGCTGTGGGTTTGGCACCTTTAGAGCTAAGCAAATTGATTCAAGCAAAGTACATCTTCTGAGATTAAACACAGGAATGTCATCCCCATCTCAGAAACTCCTTGAACTGAAATCTAGGAGAGCATGCCACAGAAGAACCACAATACATGCATTATGCTCCTCTAAACACCTGTTAACATCACAGAAAAGAGACTGGGACTGCTAGACTTGTATCCTCACACACATGCCCATGGGAATTCATTGCTCTTTTTACTGAAAGGTCACTGGATTTTAAACACTACAAGAGGAAAAAAATTTCTAGTGCAGAAGTCCTACCTTCAGAAGATGTCTCTCAAGAACAGAATATCTAATACATGCCTGTGACATTCTTTCTAGTCATGGAAAGCATTTACTACTTATTTCCTGGGAAAGGGGCTTGTGGTCAAGACATCCTTCTGGACCTGAAGCATATCAAAAAAAAGGGTACTGACAACAGACATTCTCCCTTCCCTCTTGTCCACTAGCTTTTCCAGTGGCTAATACTGTGTGCCAGCTGCACATGGACAAGGATATCAGTATTTTAGCAATTCTGTTCTGCAGTGGCATGTCAGAGGGCATCAAGTCATAGCATCAGTCAGTATTTACACATCAGCGCTACAATCTCTCAATTTTAAGTGCAGAATATTGTAGCCCTTTTTGCTATACTATTTTCCAGCAGTTACTAGATCATGAAGCATAACCTTCCTGAAATAAAGGCACATTAGTACTCTTACTGAACACGTTGTTTCAGTACGTAATCTATTGTTTGCTAAAACATACCCTTACAAAGGGTGGTGGTTCCTTGTTGTTTTTGGACTAACCAATAAAAAAAAAAAAAAATCAAACTCACCACCTTGGATGAACTCAGCCTCTATTGCCCAAGAATTGCTGTATGATTAGTCATAAAGAGTCCCAAACATTCTCATCTTTTATGTGCTTATATACTGCAAAATGCTTCTTTCTAACCTAAAGTCTTGGTGTTTTTTTTACATGTATTCCTCAGGAATCATTTTGGGGAAAAAAGCAGGGGGTGGGGAGTATGGCTTTAAAGTCTATTTTAGTCTGTTTCAGCTCTTTTCTGAAATAATCTGCAAGGTTTCATCTCACTTGTGACAAAGACGTTAATCTCAGCTCAGTTAACTCAAATGAATCAATTTTTTACTAGTAAATAAATCTTACAGTATTTATGTCACTTTTCAGCAAGGTACCTAGTAACTAGAGCTGCAGATATTTATTGGAATAAATATTTTAATTTCAAAACCTTAAAGATCTTGGCTCTACGGTAGGACTTTCAGTGACCAGGATGCAGTCCAGAGAGGAAGTGATTAATTGCTCATCATGACAACAGTACAATTGTTTGAAATAGATGAGTGAAATGACCTGGAAATACTATTCATTGCTCACACTAGACATACTAAAATGATCCAAAAACCAGCAGAAATGCCTAAGCACTGAAACTCACATACATGAACTATTTCAACAAGCAGAGTCAGGACACCACATGTTTTTTAGCTAATTAATGACTAAGCAAGCTGGAACTAAGAGGTTCACGCTTAAGCTAGTGAATTTACCGCTTTTTAAAGTAAAATAGAAACCTATTTCTCAATTCATCCTCTGCCCTCCACCACCTGTCTTCAGTTAAAAAGAGTTCTTAGATTCATGTACCTTAGCTCAGATTTATTGGTACTACTTTGTGTATTGGTCTCTAACACTATCACCACTGAACAAAGAAGAAACAAGTACACCAAATATACAGGCAATTTTGTAAAGGGGTGGGGATAAAAGAGCTTTATAGGAAGCAAATAGATCACCTGAAATAAGGAAAAAGTAGCACAACACTCTCCTACAAATGCTTTACCTCCACAACATATCAATTTTATAGTTGACAGTTCCAGTGTAGCAGGAGGCAGGGGCACTCAAGCTCCTCTGAAATGTTTGTGTTTCTTTGCAGAATAGCAATCTAAGTACAGCACACTGCAGTAACCTCTGTTGCAAGTGAATAGCCCACAATAGTCCTAGCGTAACAATCACCTTTCCCTTGCTGATTTCTCTTCTGGCTTTGCTTATACTGCATTTCCTGAGTGCAGATTTAAGAATTGCTCTGCATCGGTTCTACAGACATTCAAGTAAAATTTACTGAACTCACTAAGCCCAAGACACATGACCCTATTCAACAATTGGACAAACTCCCGTTTAGCTCTAAACATATTCAGATTTGTTTCTGGGCAGCCACAGAGACGTAAAGAAAATGTATTACATTAACAAAAACTTTGGACAGAATCCATATATTACCCCTCACTCTGTACATTGATACCATGATGTTTATGACATCATGCAGTTTTATCACAGAAGTTCAAAGTAATATTTAGCTGCCAATAAAGCAAGAAACAAAGTTAACATGCTTCTACGATTATTTTTTGTTAAGATACAAACTCTCTCAGTAACACTTTTGCCTTGTTTAGGAACTCCTTTATCCTTTTTTTAAGAAATAGTCTCTTCAATAGGTTAGTTGTCATGGTTTCTTCATTGTGAGAAACGTACAAAATCATTTTCCTTCTTTTTGATTCTTTATTCCTATGTCTCTGAATGCCTTTATCTTCTATCTAAGAGAGTTTTGTTTGCTGTTTTGTTTATATTTCCTACACTGTATGAAGCAATCCTTTTCTAAAAACAATGAGGCATGAGCTAATGTATTTATTATTCCCAGTATCACTGTTTTCCTTGTGTTATACCCTTCGGGAAAAAAACAGGTTCCTTTTTTTGCCCCCACAGGACCAGTTTCCAGTGTTAGACACCACAGTCAGAAATAGTGCCAGTTTTAAAAGTTGTTTAAAAGATTTATTTTTAAACACTTTCAACAGCATCTTCCCACTATTTCCCTGTCTCTTCAGCCATCTGCATATGGTGAGTAATGACTTACCCCCCTATTTTGCTGTATTATACGCAATGTGATTTAGGATTATACTTTATCATGACAGTTCGGTTTTTGGTTAAACTTTAAGCTAATAGGAAGAATTCTGCTGATTATATGTTGATTATGTCTACCTGCTTAATCTTACTTCAAAGCCATACTCACTGTTATTCCATACAGTCCAGCTATGTTGCCTTGGATGAAAGCCAAAATTCTTCCCCTCCAGTAAGACTTCCACAGAGGTCAAAACATAATGGAGCATGGAGCCTGTAATTATAAGGTGATAAACATCTGCAGTGCTCAGTTACTAAATAGAAAACCCTAGGCATATTATGAAGATGATTGCGTTTTGATTTTCATTTAGTTTATGCTGCTTTTTCAGGCTCTGACTTACATCCATGTGGTGGTTGAGTCAGTATTGCACATGTGTTCATGCTATGTGTCACAAACCTTCAATGAAGTAAAACTCTAAAAAAATGAATTTTTAACAGTTTCCTCAAAGATTGACTTAATCGTTAATTAGTCATCAAAACAACCAAAGATGATGCTACTGCGGATACAGTATTAGTAGCTACTGAAGATACAGGTGGGCTTCTTAGAGAGTAGAGGACTGAGCCACATAATTCAGTCAAGATTAAAAAAAAGAAAATACAAGCTGAGATCTGTAATGACAGGTTTGAATTTCAAAAAGCAAAACCTAAGACTATCCAAATGTCATCATGTTAAAGTCTACTACATAGTAAAGCATACACATGTACTACTTGCATATTTACTTAAGCTTTAATAGATTTACTTTTATACCAAAGGACTTCCTTGTTCACTTTTTCTCTCACTCACAGAAAAAAAGCAAGATGTGCCAGAATCCAGAGAAAAAAACCACCAAACTTTTGTCCCCTGAAGACATACACTGGGAAGGTTATCACAAAGTTTTCTGAAAGCTTGTCAGTAATTTTAAAACTTTAAGTATCGAAGTATGATTCTATCATTTTGTAGATAAAATATCACAACAGCGCAGTGAGTAAAAAAAAAAAAAAGTCTGAATGCTCAATAAAATAGCAATCTAACAATCTAATTTCTAATTAGTATCGTCCAAAGGAAGCATTGATTAAATAAAACAACAATCCTTTTAGGAAATACCAATTTCTAGTTGACACAAATAAACAAATTCACTTAGGCCAACACACAAAGAAAGTGGAATGCAGTACTTCACAGCAGAATGACTACTGTATTTTAACACATGGCAAACTTAACAGCAAATTATGCATAGAGTACATTTAGGAACAATTTTGCTCAGTCAGTGGGAATATCACTGATTTTGTTTAGTGGCACTTCATTACCTAACTAAAGTTTCTGCAATATCAGAACCAGCCTTAAGTACTTCTGGGTGGGTCTGCAAAACCATTTTTCAGGTCTCATGCAGGTAGACATTTGTCACATAACTAATCCATACAACCTTGGAGAGAAACAGCACTCTGATCTTTATGTTTTAGGTGGTGTGTTATGTGTCAGTATGGATAATCGCATACTTACTTGTCTTTGACAAGTTAACGATATCATAAATCATCTTACAGATGTGAAATATACCATCACACACCAAGATAACGAGAGCCATCAGCCTCTCTTAGCAAATACATAATCAGCTGAGGGTGGGAAGAGGAATAAGGGGAAGACAAGAACAAGAAAAATTATACACAACCTTTTCCTTATATAAGTCATGCCTTTATCACTGATCTCTGCCCTCTCCCTAGCTCCCTCCCAGCCATTAGTAAAAGAGGATCAATTTACAAACAAAGGTTAATCTATTGGTTTTAGGTGGCAATGTTTTGGAAGGGAGGTAGATGGGGCCTAGATAACATCCCAGGGCTGTCCCATGTGTTGTGGTTTAACCCAGCCGGCAGCTAAACACCACACAGCTGTTCACTCACCCTCCCCCCTCCCTCTCTGGGATGGGGGGAGAGAAACGAGAAAGTGAAGCCTGTGGGTTGAGAGAAAGACAGTTTATTAAGATAGAAAATAATAATAATAATAATAATAGTAATAATAATATATACAAACAAGTGATGCACAATGCAATTGCTCACCACCCGCTGACCGATGCCCAGCCCAACCCCGAGCAGCCAGCCCCCCACCCCAGCTAGCCACCCCTATATATTGTTCAGCATGCTGTCAGATGGTATGGAATACCCCTTTGGCCAGTTTGGGTCAGCTGTCCTGGGGCTGTCCCCTCCCAGCTCTTGCTGCACCCCCAGTACTGGCAGGACAGAGCGAGGAGCTGAAAAGTCCTTGGCTTAGTGTAAGCACTGCTCTGCAGCAATTAAAACATCAGCCTGTTATCAGCACTCTTCTCATCCCAATCCAAAACATAGCACCCTACCAGCTACTAGGAGGAAAAATAACTCTGTCCTAGCTGAAACCAGGACACCAGGCCAGGCAGAAAAAGCTAAGCCAGTCAGTGAAACTGGTGGTGCCTCTGTGAAGAGGGAAAAAAAAAAAAAGAGGAGAAAAAATGAAGAAAAAAAAAAAAGAAAAAAAAAGCTGCCCAGTAGTGCGTGAGAGAGGAATAGGGGCTTGGAGTGAAGTGTGAGAAATCCTGTGGACATCAGGGCCAGTGAAAGAGGGAGGAGAGTTGCTCCAGGCAGCAGAGCAGGCATTTCACTGCAGCCAATGGAGGACAGCTCACCAAGCCTGCAGGTATCCTCTGAACCCAGCACTCTCCCTAAGGAGACAAATTTGTGAACGAAGGAGTGAATCATAGAATCACAGAATATCCCAAGTTGGATGGGACCCACAGGGATCATCGAGTCCAACTCCTGGCACCACACAGGTCTACCCAAAAATTCAGACCCATTCAGACCTGTCAGACACAAAGGTTAGATGAGAGTCACTGTGCTGTGAATATCAAATTCCTTCCACTGGCACAAAGGTTACAGAGAGCACAGAAGTTACCCATGAACTAGTAATGCCTAGGAAGCAGTTATCTATCCAGCACAGGGAAACCACACCACAATGCACACTACACCTCCGAATTAATCAGCAGCAAACAAGGCTGTCTCCTGTAAACTGACAGGATAAAAAAAACTAAACCAGCAGAATGATAAAGACAACAATGCCATGATAGTTTGAAAGTGACATTACAACTTAGAGGTGGAGCCCTTCAAAATCTCTGCAACCTAGTCTGTTACAGACTGAACAGATTCTAACTTTAAAAAAAAAAAAAAAAAACAACCAACCAACCAACCTAACAAAAAATTCTCATACCTTTTGTGACCAAGAAGCTAAAC
The DNA here is from genome assembly GCA_011075105.1 of Heteronetta atricapilla. Taxonomy (NCBI): domain Eukaryota; kingdom Metazoa; phylum Chordata; class Aves; order Anseriformes; family Anatidae; genus Heteronetta; species Heteronetta atricapilla. The sequence goes on from CM021740.1 coordinate 5,979,928, forward strand.
CCAAAACTCTCAGTGCGCACAAGCAATGGAGTGTAACACACAAGATTTTTTTGTAGTATTTGCAAGCTTGGCCTCAGATGACCTCTTTATTAGGTTATCAGAATTTACTATTACATATTTCTTGAAAGTCATACTAAAGCAGCTGACACTAATCTGCATGTATAAAAATTCTTTCATTATATATTTTAGTAACCATCACTTCTGCCTAATTCCTCCAAGTTCCAAGCCAGTTCCATGTTTCTCTCTTCATTAATTCTGTTTTCCCAGGGAAAACCCTATATCCTTCTACAAGATGTGTGCAGGTGAACCCATTGAGACAATGAGCCTTGTCATCACTATCTAAAGTTCCACCATGTCCTTCACCAGGTGTGGCACAATCAGCAAACAATCGCATAATTTATTTTTTTTCTTCTCTTCGATAAGTAAGCAGAATACATATTACTTCACGCTCCGATGCACTTATCTGTACCCTCAAAATTATATAATTAAAAAGGTAACAGGTCACCTTGTGATGATTTTTGTACACCATAACAGGAAAGTTAGAAAGGCACTAACTTCTGACTTGATATCGGTTATTAAAATGGAAGCAGGTATTAGAAGGCACTACCCAGATGTGGCACCTAGACTTACCTGAACTGTTTTATCTCAGAGTCTTCACAGGTATGAAGAAACCCTTGCTTTTTTATATCAACAGATGAATTCTGGAAATAAATAGACACACCACTCTGTCTTATGACACCACAGTGACCTTAAACCCACAGACACCACTGTCAAACACTTCAGCTCCCTTCTGTGTTATTCCTTCATTATTTCAAGTACAAACAACTTTAGGCCTGCAGTCCGTTTCTGCAAAAAGCATACCACCAGAATCTTAGGTTACGTAACTTCCCACGGATAGTGCTGAGAAAGATCTAATGGAATATCAATACCATTAAATCATCGTTTTCTTACATTGTAAGCTACCCGCAGATCTCCAGGCTGATGTTCTCTTTATGTAAATAATCATGTGGCTGCAGGCTACCCTGTAGGCATTACTTGCACAATAGCATAGCATCCTTACTATACTACTGTATTATAGTATTTTATCATACAACAGTTGTTTTACACTCACTTTTAAACAGTCACTTTTGTACTCAGGAGATGTACATCATCGTGAAACAAAGCCAAAGTTTTAATTAAAAAAAAAAATAGCCCACAGTTTAGAAGTTTTAGTTAAACCTGAGAGCATAAGTATCAATAGACTTTAAATATTAAATTAATATTAATAGGTTTCAATAGCTATTTAGGATGAAAACAAGTTCTTATATCTTGGACTTTACCTACAAAATATTATTTTGTGTAGGCTATCATTTCTAACTTAAAAAAAAAAGCAGCTTTGCAGAAAGCATGATGTTAATTAAGTTTTATTTAATTTGCTTTTCAAGTGTCTTTAACTTTTGGAATTTATTTATTTATGAAGCCTTTGACACTGTTTGGAGACCAAAGACAGTATTGGCTTTAAGATTATAGCTAAGAAGACTGAAAACACATTTTTCAGGTCTCAGGACAGACTTAGCAGTTGTTGACTTTTAACAAGGGATTGCTGTTTTCACGTAAAAATGTGATTGAAGAGTCTTTCCAAATTTATGAAAAAACAGCACCTCATTTCTGAATTGCAAGACCGTAACTTAAAAAAAAAAATGCACATGACAGGAATTAACTACGAAAACCTATTTAAGAACTCATGTGGAGTCATAATTTTTCCGGCATTTCCCATGAGACTAACAATTGGAGGATTTTGACCTCAACAGCATGCCATTAAGAGGTACAATGCATATAGATCAGCTAGAACATTATACCAGGAGTGCCTGTTTATGGTGTTTTGCAATATGCTCTTGTTTTCCTAGTCCACAAGCTGTGGCCGTATGATAGAGGACGTTTGCATACTGAAATCAGAATATAGAATCAATAGAAAAACACTGCTTTAGATAAAGAAAACCCCAAGTCTACAAGGACTTGCCATTCCCCTACACAAGACTGCAGGGATACAGCCTAGCAGAGATGACGTGAATTGGAAGAGCTGCACTGAAATGCAAAAGCTGCACTGAGAGAATTATTATTGCCCTATTGGAAAGTACTTTGCTCAGGTGAACCAACTCTCTACTGCAAGCTGAAGATAACTTCGAATCAAATTGCAGGATCAAAGAACACATATAAAATGGCACTGACTTCTTCTGTGCCCAGAGAAAGCAATTCGCCCACAGGGTGTCTTGTTTACATTTCCCACACCTTTTCTCCCAAGAACTTTGACTTTGCTACTTAGCACAAGAAAACTGACATACGGCAAATACTTCATGCATCACATTAGTGCGTTTCATAATGCTTACCAGAATTTCTAAGAGTACATCTAAGAGTACTTCCTGAATTAGCTAAACAAGTAATTCAACCAATAGTGTGTTCAAACTGGGGAAGTAATACCTACTGTTTTCTAAAACTTGTGAGGAATTACACTTACATAATGGTTGTCAGTCCTGATGTAAGTTCTGTGTTTGATTTCTTGACATATCTGGACCTAAATAAACAGACAGATAAAGACAAACTTTTATTTGTATTTTAGAAAAAGTGTCTTCCTCCGCTCAACTATGCAAACCCACCAATATTCTATCACTCCTTCATTAAAGTGAACATTTTTTGACCCATTATTTATAAACCAGGCCCTCTTTCTTCACCCTCTCCTCCCACTGTGGAAGCAGAACTTCCACTTTGCCTAGCTACCCAACTTGTTTTGCACCAATCCTTCACTAAAGTCCCAAATGCTCCAGACCAGCAGAAAGCATACTGCAGCTGGGCTACCAGACTACAGTGCTGTTGCTCTCACTCCCTTGACCTGTAAACTTACTGCTGGAAAAGCTGTATAGATCCAAACTCATCTAGTAATGTCTTTTTTTTTTTTTTTTAAACAAAAAAAAAGTGTGTTGCACAGGATCACATTCTAGGAGGATTTTCCTTACTTTGTACACTGGACAGTAAGATAAAATATATATATGTTTTTTATACAGACATAAAAGATAGACAAGAACCTGCTGTACTGATAAAAAACAAATAACTACGCAACAAGGAGGGAGGCAACTTCCTTTTATTCACCTGTGGTTACACTGAGAACGCCCAGCCACTATTTCACCCTTCCCAGGAACCTGGCACCCAGGCTGTCAGGTTACTCTGCACAGGTGGCGCCGACTGAACAACTGCACCCTGCTGCAAGTCCATGCAGGAGGTCAGCCCGGGCGAGGCAAAGCGAGGTACGGGCTGGTGGCTGTGGCCGTGCAGCGCGTCGCCCCTGAGCCGCACGTGTTGGAGCGGTGGGGGCATGCGGCTGTGCGAGGGGAAGCCCCCAGCAGCACGGCGGCGCTGTGCGCTGCTGCTCGGCTCCCTGCTGCTGGTCACTGCCCTGGCACTGCGCAGTGTCACCCGGCCCTGCCGCGATGGCCACCCCCGCTGCCGAGACCACCTCCACCAGGCTCTGGAGCTTCCCTCCAGCCAAAGGATCAACTGCCCGGGGATTGTCAGTGGGGATGAGGAGGCAATCCAGCAGGCACTCCTCAGCAACCTGGAGACTAGAAACAAAAGGGCACTCCTGTCACCCGAAGCATACCTTAACATGACGAAGGACTGCAGCAGCTTCAAGGAGACCCGGCGCTTCATTGAGTTCACGCTGAGCAAGGAGGAGGCCGAGTTCCCCATCGCTTACTCCATGGTCATCCACGACAAAATTGAGATGTTTGAGCGGCTCCTGCGATCCATCTACATGCCACAGAACGTCTACTGTGTCCACATAGACAGCAAGTCACCGGCCACCTTCCAGGAGGCCGTGAGGGCCATCGCCGCCTGCTTCCCCAACGTCTTTGTGGCCAGCCGCCTGGAGAGGGTGGTCTATGCCTCCTGGTCACGCCTGCAGGCTGACCTCAACTGCATGCAGGACCTGCTGCAGAGCCCCATGCCATGGCGCTACTTCCTCAACACCTGCGGCACCGACTTCCCCATCAAGACCAACGCGGAGATGGTCCGCGCCCTCCAGCTGCTGCAGGGGCAGAACAGCATGGAGTCGGAGAAGCCGTCGTCCTACAAGCAGCTGCGGTGGAAGTACCACCACGAAGTGGGGGAGGCCATCTCCCAGACGGCCACCGAGAAGCAGCCATCGCCGCTCAGCTCCCCCATGTTCACGGGCAGCGCGTACATCGCGGTGACACGGACCTTTGTGCAGCACATCTTCAAGGACCCCACAGTGCTGCAGTTTCTCGAGTGGGCCAAGGACACCTACAGCCCCGATGAGCACGTCTGGGCCACCCTCACCCGCATGCCCGGCGTGCCGGGCGCCATGCCCCACAACGACAAGTTCCAGCTCTCGGACATGAACGCCCTGCCCCGCCTGGTCAAATGGCAGTACCTGGTGGGCGACACCAGCAAGGGAGCGCCCTACCCGCCCTGCACCGGCCAGTACCAGCGCGCCGTCTGCGTCTACGGGGTCGGAGACGTGTCCTGGATGCTCCGGCAGCACCACCTCTTGGCCAACAAGTTCGACCCCCGGGTGGACGATGCCGCCATCCAGTGCCTCGAGGAGCACCTGCGCCACAAGGCCCTGCGCGGCGCGGGGCTCTGAGGGGAGCCGCCGCACAGCCCGGTCAGGCCGCGCCTGAGGGGCGGCGGGGGAGGAGCCGCAGGGCGCCTCACGGACCGGGGGCTCCTTCCGCGGCCCCGAGGAGAAACGGCGGAGCCCCGGGGTAAGCGGAGACCGGGGGGGCACCGGGCTCTGTGGGGAAAACGGCGGTGCTGGGGTGGGAGGGCGCAGCCCCCCCCGTCGTCCCCCCTCCTCGCCCACCTTTGCCCGCGGGCGTCTCCTCAGGCAGGGCGCGCATCCCCGGCGACTTGCCCCCGGCCGCCCTAAAGAACCGGGGCCGGTATTTTTCCCATTCTCCGTTCACTGACTGTTGGCAAAAGCGACGCCAGAGCTCCTTTTTGTTTTAAAAAAGCACGGCCAGGTCACAGGCCAGAGTGACTCCGCGCCCGGGTACGAGCACAGGTGAAACCATACAATTGACTGCTTTTTTGTAAAGCACCTGGCACCTGCCACGCTGCTCGGCGTTGCATCGGTTTGCTTTGGTTTCAGGCACTTTAGAGTTGTTTAACTGCTGTCAATAGCTGCTGGCCATAAAAAAAGGTTTGTCTATAAAATCAAACATAACTAAATAGGTGGCTTATTGGTATTCTGTGTGCTGTAGTCACCTGAGGAGAACTAACTGCTCCCAGGCAGAGCCATTAAACTATTTCATCCATCTGGACCCCACTTCTCCATCTGTAATACATGTGGAGGGATGCTTAAGTAGTTAACTGTGTGCTAACCTACATTTTCTAACATCTTCCTCTCTATCCGTCCTCCCAGAAAAGGGAATATTATAAGGAGTGCTCTAAGTAATGTAATTGCCACATCCAGTAGTGTGTTGGGCCTTTTAAATGAAAAAAACATCTGACTTACTCTTTTTTTTTCCTAAAGTTCCTTTAAGTTGAAAGATCTGTGAACTGTATTTCACCTATGTGTACTTTACCCACCTCACATTAAAGCCGGCTACGTCCCATGGATCCAACAGTGCTTCACTACCTAAGATGGTGAGGATTTAATTCAGTGGCCTTTATACAATCAACAATTTTCCCTAGTAATTTTCTTACCAGTAAGCACTCTTACTTTTATAGATTCAAAGTCTCCTGCGGAGAACAACCATTATCCAAAGAACATCTGAAGCAGTTCCACAGCTTGCTACAATAATGACTGAAACTACAGTTATTTAAAACATTGATTTAAATAGGATGAGGAGATTAAATAACCGACTTGAAAAGGTGTGCCACTGCAGTTTTGTTGGACATTTTAAAACAAATTCCCTTATAAATGCTGATTTTAAAAACAACACTGATTTCACAGCAATTGTTAAAGGCAAAACAACAACAACAAAAACAACTATCAGCAAGACAAGCTGCCAATTAAACAAATACCTAACCTATCATTGGGCATTTATTTACCCAAAAAGACTGAATAAAGTAATAGGATTACTGGTCCCACTAGGAAGCTTTTTCTAAGTACTGTAAATAGAAATCAGCTGCAATAGAGATTTAAGCTTTATGCTAATCTGTTAATAGCATACAAAACTTGAAATGGTTTCAGCAGCCAACTCAGCATTAAATAACAAACATTCACCTTTGCAGTACATTGATTTAGAACAGAACTTCTATGCTAACTCAGGGAACAAACTCAAGTTTCCCAATATAGCTGCTACCAAGCCATAGCTGCCTAATTTGATTTTGACAGTTGGAGCTCTTTCTTTTACTGTAGATTAATACATATTTACCTGAAGTGGTTAACTACTGTCATTGGCTCACTGGTGGGATTGGGATACATTCATATTTCTAGGCTAAATCAGGCAGTGGGGTCAATGTGTTTGTAATTATGTGAAGGTAGTCTGTACATTGTCTTTTTCCCTTGGAAATAGAAAACAAACATCCATAGTCATGGAGAAAAAAAAAATAAACAACCAGCTCTCTTGTCTGTTCTAAGGAATTTTATCAAAACCAATCCCATCCATCAAACAAATGTCTCTAAGAAAAACTAAATGTGTTTCTCCAAGAAACTTCTGAGCACCTACAAAGAGTGAAAGGGTGCTTGGGGTAGGAGGGACCTCAGCCTGAAATAGTGACAGATTCCCAAAGAATGGATCTCTAAAGTATTTTGCAAAGAAAGATTTATACTCTCAGGTTACTTACAGATTTGTTACAGTAATATTTATCCCTTTCAGTCTGTAAATATGTATAACTTCTTTGGTTTTCTTCTCTCAGAAATGCGAAGTATTGCTTGTACAGGCTAAATAACAGTAGATGTTTTATCTATTGACAGAGACTGTTGGAAAAAAAAAAAATGAGAAAAAAAAAACACAACACATTTGAGATGGAAAGAGAGCAACAAGCACCTAGATCTGAAAAATACAAAATAAGCCACTTCAGATCAGTTCCACAGTAAGTCTCCTAGCAGTCACAATAACTTTTCTTTTAATGTTACTTATTACAGTCTATGCTCTTCCTGGTTAGAACTGGAAACAGATAATTTAACATTTGTCCACAGTTGAAAGAGCTTGCCCATTAAATATGAAGGCCTCAGTGGAACCAGCATATATATAAAAGTTGTACCTCTTCTCAGGGAACTAGTCAAACCACATACACAAAGTATTTTTGTGCTGTAAACATACACCTATTACATCATAAAAGTAATGCTTTACAGAGTAACAAAAATGAATGAAAGGTAATTACATCAAAAGGGTTTTAAAGTATATTTAACCTTTAAATACAGTCCACCTGCCCAACCCACCAAAAAGTTTTTATTTATTTTTATTTAAACATGTCTAGCTTGAAAAGTTGGTTCTCAGGAATTTCTAACTCACTCTTTCCTATTTCTCTTGTGAGGCTTTGCTCCCAAGCCTTTATATATGGCTTATGCCATAATATTGTGAGGCAGTTGACTGTCTTCGGTGCGTTTGGTCAGTTAGACAGAAACAGGGGTGGAAACAGTCAGTGAGTAGCTGGACTCTCATTTGACACCTCATGGTCTGTATGGAGTCTCTGACAAAATATTTATTTTTCCAACATGATTATACTATTTTACCATCACCAACAGCATTCAGAATTTTGGATTACTCACAATTTATCTCAGATAATTTGGTTCCAAAAACAAAGGCATATCTTGTGCAAATTTATTTTCAACTCACCCTTCTCATTTCAGTAGTGACCTAATTACTTCTGGAGGAACATGAGGTTACTCCCAAATTGAGAATGTGAACTAAGATAATAAGATTCTGACAGAGCAATAATCACAGCATTTCCTCTTCCAGAGATATTAGAAATGTCATATTTATGAGTTCAGTCATATGTCAAAGCAGTGATACAGGGGAAAAAAAATGATGTATATATCTCCTTATCATTACAAATGACAATAAAAAAATATAACTCAACGCTGATATAGAACTATGTATTCCAGAGATCTCAAAGTATCTCAGAAATAAAATAAATAGCATCTTTGAAAATCAGTGCACAAAGAAATGATGCGTCTTGGCAAGGTTAGTTGCAGAACTGAAAAAAGAATAAACTTGAAATAGAGTAGGACAAACCCTAGCCCCAAGTAGTATTGGCATATCCAGAATACAAGTCTGTCTTTAAAAAATAGGTTAAACGCCATATGAACTTAATCAATAAAATCCTTGGCTATCTAAATTAGAAATATAATCATATCAGAAATAGTAGAGTTAATTTGGTCTAGTGAGAGTATGAAACATCTTCTTACGACGCTTCTGTCTACAGTCTGTTGTTAACTAACAACCTGATATTTAAATAAACAATCAGTTGTTTAAGGAGGAAGTATGTTGCAAATTGCCATTTGCCTTTCCAGATACTCACAGGAGGAAGGTGAAACTGTAACTCTGATGTCTAGTAACAGATGTATTCTTTTTATACTCACCTGGAATTAATTCAAGTTTTTTTTAAAAAAAAAACTTTGTTTTTATAAGAACAACCTAATGTGAGCTGAAACTGGCATAACATATATTTAAACAGAAGGTCTGTAAACAGCTCTTCTTAACTATATTCAGGAGGACCTACTTCCTTCTTGCTTTGCATTTCTTTCATATTTTATATGGTCTTCTCTTAAGCATTCTATAATAAAGAAATGGGTCAATTGAAATAAATTCAGAGTAAAACAGGTAATAAATTCTGAAAAAATAGAAGCAAACACAACCTATAGAAACAAAATATTGGTAAAATATTTTCTGTTGTACATAAAATTGATTCAGCCATTGATTAATATACCATAATATGACTAATTTATATAGTAAACTTGACTCTGAGCAAAGCTATTTTCCTAATGAAGGATTCCCTCTAAACCATTGAGGCTGAAGTCCAGATCTCCCAGTACTGTCTTACTGAAGTTAACATGTTCTTTACCGTACTCCTACTTGTCATCTTTTTTTTTTTTCCACATACATTTCCACCAGGCACTTTTAGAGCACCAAAAACCAAAACCAAGTCACTAGTACTTCAACTGAAATACAACTTCCTGTGCCACTGAGGATCCTCAAAACAAATATCCATGTATCGCCAGTACCTCTTATCTACTTCATTGTACCTAACAGTCATTGTGTCACATTACATAATGTGACTAAACTTGTCTTCTGGAAATTTGTCATAAATCCTTCCTGCTCTGTACTTACTGTTCTTCCTTGATTTGTCTTTCATAACAGTTGAAGTGAGATATTCACATCCATGACTGAGTAAACAGCTTGCTGTAGCTAACATCCGGTTTTATGCTCTTTAGAAATTAACATAATCCTTTTTTCTCATAGAAGCCGTGTTTATACAGGCAGTGACCCATAGCCACTTTTGTTTACAGATTTATTTCATCTTTCTCACTTTTTTCTCCTTAAGTTTCTTTCTAAATAAAAACATCCACTGCAGCTCAAGGTCCAGATGCAAAGGTATCTTTTGCTTTTTCTCCACTAGGTGGAAGTCACTGTGACCTTTATAAAATAAATTGACAAAAAACAACAAATAAGCAAACAAATCTGTAACAACAGAAAGAACCGACCAGGTAGCAGCAAGCAAACTGATGCTGTAGGCAATGAGATAGGTTGTCTTCCGCTGGACATTAAGATAGCTTAGTACAACAAATATTCAGTTAATACTTTAAGGTAAAAGTTCAACTGATTTCCTGAGATCACAAAGCACATCAATCATATGAACATGGAGGGATTAGCAGAAATTCAAACACAGGAAACAGCAGATGGCCAGAAAGGTATGAAGGAGAGTACAGTAATAAAAAGCAGGAAGAATACTGGCACTAAAACCCTTTACTTTCTCCCACTCTCCATCAGTGAACTGAAATAGCCTCCACAGAAACAGCAGATCAGGGGCCTGGACAAACACCACCCCAGAAATGTGGTTAGAGCTCAGAACTGTGCTGCCAAGCCAGTGTCAGAGCATGGCTTGGCAGCTGTGAGGTTTAGCAGGAATTAACTCCTCCAGAGGCACAGGCAAGCTTCTCTTCTGCAGTGAGCAGGCAGCAGTCTTCATATGCCATAGGCAGGTACTCTTTAAGGCATTCCTGGAGCAATTCAGAAAATCAAAAAGGTTATTTCCAAGAATTATTTATGCCTCAGTATGCCTCAGCTGTTTCTAAAGAGATAGCAGAGTTAACAGGGTAAACAGCTTATGCTGCTTGGGGAGTTCAAGAAAATTAGATAGTCTACAAAAAGGGAGTGGGAGGTATATACCCTTACGCATGTTCTTTCTTCACATACACAAAATCAACACTAACGTCTGCAGCTTTCAAAAGTATATTCGCTGACCAGACAGACATCACAGAGTGGCAGCTGGAGCTCTTGCACTGTAACATAACCATGCAAGGAAAAAGGATGCCAAATGCTTCTCCACTGCATATGCATATTGCCTTTTGGCTCTCAAGGAAAACAGACCACAAGAGTGAACTACAGGATTGATTACAAAAAGCTGAAGTATTCAGTAGTCTGCATGCATCCAGATTTGATCCACGTCACAGAAACGTTCCGCAGATGCAAGAACATCAGATACCTGCATTGCCTAATGGCGCACTGTCATGAAGCAAAAATATGAGGATTACGTAAGTTAATTTTAGGAACTGTAAGTAGTCGAGCTTAAAACAAACTATTTTTGCAAGCTAAATTCAGAATAGTTGGAAAACAGATTCCACCATGAGAGTGGCAAAAAAGTGGTTTTCAGAACAACAGCTTGATGCATTTGCAGTAACCAGAACTATCCTGCCATCAGACAATTTTAAAGAGAAACTAAAACAGAATCTGAACATCAAATAAAGCTTCTAATACCACTGATAACTGGCCAGGCAGCAAAAATATAAACATCAAGGTACATTTGCCTTTCCTTCCTTCAGTTTTTGTTTGGTAACTTCTCTTTTCCTGGCTTTCTGTACAAATGTGCCTTCAGACTTCCAGCTGCAGAGAGGAAAGAAGTGTCTTAGGTTATAGAAGCACATGCTTGTTTGTCTATGTGGTCCCACTCATTTGTATGCTGTTTCATCTAAAATGTTCCCTTGCTCTCAATTTGTGTATCTTTCTATCTTTTCACACTGGTAAAATAACACAGATTCTCGAAGTGCACAGTCCCTTCTTTATCAATGTGCCAGAAACAGATTCTTTCTTGTCCCCAGTTATTTCAGTTCTTCCAAAATCTTTCAAGTCTGTTGTGCATTTCTTTTAAAACTACATTACTATTAGCAAAAGGAAAAAACTCAGTTCAAAAGCATCCGTAACAACATATTTTTAATCTGTGTTGATTTTTGCCATTCAGTTAACTCAGGCCAAACACCAGGCTATTTAAGAACATCAGTCGCACTTAAGCATTTGCACATTTTTCCACTACAGAAAAACTTTAGTGCTTTAAGTACAGTGCATTTAAATTCATTTCAGAATGCTCATCTCCTTTTCAAATGCTTCCTTACTTCCAAAGGCATGGCAACATTCAAATCTCAGTATTCGAGAATAGGAACCACCAGATAAGTAGGGTATACTGTTCAGAGTCTTGCTGTTATGTATCACTACAGAGGATACCAAATAACCATATCCTCCAAAGAACCAGGTCTAGATCTCTTGTGAAACTCTTGCCTCTTCTTGTTTCCTGTTTTTAAAAATGTCAGTAAAATTGTCCTGAATTTATGAACTTTATCATTTCTGGTCCTGCTTACATTGATTTGGATGTCAACAGTTACTAAGTAGCAGACATCTTTGCCATCAAAATTATTTCTCCGTTTTAGTTTGCCATTTTTCATAGCATATATACACATTAAACAATTTGCTTTTTCAGTTACATATTTCCTTTCAACTAGCAGCTAAAGTAGCACTAAGCATGGGAGTGCTCACCGAGCAGTATTTAAGTGTTGAAAGGCAAGAGAAAATCAGACGGAGTAGTATGAAGGAAATGCAAACAAATTTATTCCATACAAAAAAAAAAATCACATCAGTGTAATGCTGCTTTCTCTATTAAATTTGTTTTTAATGGAAAAAGACTAGTAAGTATGCTAATGCAGACTTAATTGGAACAAAAGCTGATGTATATTTATTTGTACTAGGAGGGAGGCTACCAAGTCTTGGAGGTTGAGAAGTTTCTGTCCACAGACAGGAAGACTGCAGGGTTGAAGGTAGGAACAGCAAACACATTCAAGAGGGATGAAATTCATTTTCTAGATGATGTCAGGGGGGAAGACAAACAAATGAACAAACAAGCCAGTTAAACCTAGAAGATTGAGTATGATGGAGAAAAAACCAGAAAACCGTACCTTTGCATCCTTTGAGATAATGACCTCAGCACATACTGTACTGCTCAAATAAGAGCAATAGTCTGTTCTTTTGGTTTCAAAGTCAGTTACTTACCAATCTGCAGTTCACAGAAGACATTTAGCAGATATAAGACAAAAAATTAGTCATAAATGCAACACTTGGAGCAGTCTACTAAGTAAGTCTGTGAAAGCTTTTCTCACTTGACAAGAAAAATCTCTTGCCTATAGAAGAGATTCCAGGTCTGGAGCATGCAAGGATCCTTGTTTTCCCTCAATGATCAGCACTTCTGATCGAGAGCACTGAATTTCATGTTTTAAACACCTTCTAAGTATCATTTCCAGGTCACAGTGGGGTAAGGCAGGGGTTGCCACAGAAGCAACAGTTTCAAAACTAGCCTAGATTGTCTTGGCTGTACCTCAGGGAAAAAAGAATCAGGGAAGACAGCTTTCAGTCAAACGTTTGCTTCTCATTTCTGCTAATAAGAGAGAAGTTAACATTTTTACTTAATGCCATGATAAGGCAGGTGAGCTACTAGGCACAGTTTTAATGTGTTCAGAAGATGTTAAAAGAGGGAGGTAGACATTATCCCAGCCCCCAACCCCCTAACATACAACCTTTGATGACCAAAGACAGGATTTAGAGATCTATAATAGACTGGAAAAATGTTAAAGGAAATACTAAAACTTTATTAGTTTAATTAACAGACTCAGCCACTGATATATGAATATTTCAACATACAAATTATGCTTCAGTTTTGGCACAAAGATTTAGACTGAGTTGAAAAAAATAATTACTTCATGACTTTTTTTTGGTATAATTCCCAGTTTCTAATAATCTGTAAGTAGTCTACTGTCAAAAATAAATGAATTTGACACAGCCGAAACAGCTAGCATTCCTACAACCACACTGGGACGTGCTGTTAAGTCAGAAATAGAAGCTGTATGTTATATTCATACTTCTAGTGCAGTAACTATTTTAAGAGTCTCTTGATTGGAGTGAGTTAGTGGCATATTTAAATCTAAAGAACACAGTTATCCATTTGAAATCTCTAATTTCATAGCTCAACTCTCGTTGAAATCCTGATTGCCAGGTGCTCGATTAAATGTATTCCACATAAAAATCTATTAGATAAACATGAAAATAAGCAGCACTAACATTTGGTGAGAATGCAGTGCAATCTTAACAGTCTTTGAGCTGTGCTGTAATATTTTAATATTCAGGTTAGTGTATTATTAGCATAGAGTACCATGATATTTACAGATACCTATTATCTATCTAACAATAGATATGAGATATATGCAGATAGCTATTATGTATTTATGGACAGAAAGATGCAGTAACAAACAAACAGACAAGCATACTGGCCAGCATGAGCTGCAAAGTTTTTGTTGATGTCCTCTAACATTATTTTTAAACAGCCATTTCTTATGGTCCTAGTCAATGCAAACATATTCAGATGAGAACCCTGGAAATGAAAGCCTTTTACATTTGCAACATTACTCAAAACACATTTAGACAATACTGGGAGAACATATTACTGTCTGTTCCTACACAAAGCTTTCCAATGATCACTCATTCATTCACAAGTTTTTAAATAAAAGTTTATTAGAGAAATTATTTTGAACAAAAAAAGGCAACAGTATCTGTTGTATTTTTTTTAAAAAAGTAACATCGTGTTCTTCATGCCCCATGTGGTGAACTGAAGAAATGCTACAGGTATTTCTTCCACTGTTGTTCTGTGATGCTTTCTTAGTATGGATTAACTCACATTTGCATCACAAGAATCAAGTATGAATACAGTCCCTTTCCATGCTTCTCTCCAGAAAGTGCTGCATATTAACAGAAAACATTGCAGGCAAACCACAGTTCTATTCATTCGGCAGTATTGGAACCAGTGTCTGGAAATGAAAAAAAAGAAAGTGTGAGTTATACACACCCACACTATAGAGTTAACCTAAAGAGAACCAGTACCATTCTCTAGTACCTTCCCCAAGCTCAGCAGCATCCCCCAAGCATTTTAGACCAGAACATGCTCTGTACCTAAGCAGTTCCCTCCACCGTTATCAATGTGAGGCATGAACTGCTTTTGCTCTGTCACTACAGTTAGGAACATTGAAAAGAGCCAGCGCAAAACCTCAAGGTTGTGCGCACATCATTTGCTATTATGGCACCAAAAATCCAAGAAGCTTTGCTGTAGCTCAGAGTGATATACACTTTACTGCAGTCACAAGCACACCTTGCTGAGTCACATGATCTCCTGAAGAGAAAATTTTAGCACATCCTATAACATAAACTTCTACAGAGCGTGTGCTACTGTATATGTCTTACACATTTCTAAAGGTGAGAATAATATGACCTTCAATAAAACAACGGAGAGCAATTCTCTGTTCCAAACTTTTGTCAGAAGCACCAATTGACACCAACACAATTTCTGGTATTACTACCAGTACTGCCTTCTTGTTCTTAGTGCTATAGCAAAAAGAGTACTTATCTTTGGGTATAGGGAAAGACAAGTCAATGTCTACTACAATGTTTCTTTAGCAAGTCAACTCTTTGTGTAAAAATGGCTGAAATTGTAATAGCAACTTTAAATCACCCAGTTCTTTAAATCTTATCTGCATCCTTCAGCAAGCGTGAAGATTATTAACAAATTAAAAATAAGGTTTCCTCTACTAGCTAAAGTGAGCACACAAAAATAATCAGAATATGACTGTATGCTTGTCTAATACCAGAAGTTGAGAAAACAATAAATTCTGTCAGCTGTTTAGAACTACAACTGGACATGACAAACTTAATCATGCCAGGATTCAAGAAGCCATGAGGAACTTGTGTCAGAAGTCTTTTCCATTCTCATATCTTCCTTTTAGCATCCCTTCACTCCTCCCCATGAAACAACCTGCACCTTTTCACACATCATTAGTGACATTCTGCCACATTGATGGTTGAAAGTTATAAGGCAGCTTGCCACAAAAGTCACTAAATATTTTTTTTTTCCAGTAAAGAATTTCAAGCAACATCGACAAAAAGTAATGTTGTCAAGCAGGTACGGAACAAACTCCTATAAGCAGTGTACATACAGTGGGCCTGTTGAGCAATACATGTTACATAGTATGACCTGCAGTGCCAGCATAAGCTTTTCATGTACTTGGGTCCCCTACTATCTAATTCAGCAACCAATTGCTTCAACAGTTTTCTAAGACAATTGCTTGCTCAGACTCATGAAGCAGTCTTCGATTCCGATAAAATATGGTGCTGTTCTAACAAACTGGTACAGAAATCACCACGCAGGAATTCAAACCAGATTACTTCTGACTTTGTAATTGCTGTAGCGGTATTAGTTCAACAACAGATGTCCAGCAGTCTCACACATCCCTATTTCACTGTTTGGCAATAAGAGAAGTATTCAGCTTGCTTTTGTTTAATTTCTCATTACATGTAAAATGGAGTTCAGAGCCCTACTTCTTGACTGAAAATATTACCAGTCTTGCCTTAATTGGGCATTTGGTCAAATCTTTCTATAAACGATCAAGTCTTGTGTCTCAGCTTAATTATATCATAGTCCATACTTACTTTTTCCATCACATGCTACAATTTTCACTTTATCCACTTTCACAAGTTCAGTGACCTCCCTAAACTCAACATCATTCAGTACAAATGTCCACACGTTGTCACAGAACCTGTATGTATTCAGAGACCCCTTTAAAAAGACAAGAGACATTTTCTATAGGAAGCATACCAAAAATATAAGAAAATATGTTTACTGTTTACAGAACTATATACCTTCTAGAGCTATAAATCAGTTAACCATAAAGCCAACTGTCACCGTGAATGCATGCAAACATAGCAAACAAGCAATTGAGGAAAACTGCAGTTTAAATGCCCTCCAGTGGCCGAAGTTTTCAAGACCACATCGTAACGTTACACCTAGGCAAAGGGAAGCTTCATAAGCATGATAAGGCAGCTTGTACCTTTTCTCACGTGTATAAAGGATCTGTATAACTTACTTCATTATCAGAAAACAATTTTTAAAATATGGGATGTAAAAACAAATCAGTAACAGCAGTGACCATATCAACATGCAAATTCTGCAACAGTGTAAATAAAAAATTAATGACAAAATGTAGCTTTGTGGCATAAAGGGGTATCCCCCTACATTTCATAAATTACCGAATATGTTGATATGCACACTTTCTGGCCTTCATCTTTCCCTACTTTAAATTGATTCTCTTGGAACCTAAGTTCCACATCAAATTTTTAGTTCTCTAAAATACGTTTAGTTAACATATCCTTAACACTTTTCTACACCACATTACATATACAAAAACGTATACAAGGAAAAAAAATCTCTAACATGTCTATATGGAAAAGTAATTTAAAATCCTAAAAGCACACTTTGTTACTATATTCTGCATAGACTGCAGAAGTATTAGGACAACTGTATTTTCTCAAAATTGCAATCAAATTGACATATAACAATTTGCTGGCTATCTGACATTAATTAGGGTGGGTGGCTGAAAAAGAAACAACATCAAACTTATTTTTCTGTGAGATTTACAGAATACAGATGCAAAATCATTCAGTGATTTGCCTAAGGGTAAATCATATCAGAGCGGTGGGTGAAAATCTGGCTTTATCTCATTTCTGCAACAGAGAAGCAAAAGCCTCTCCATTTATAAGACACTGAGGATGGCAAATGCTACCCATCAAAGCATTTCCCTCTTCTCCTTTCTCTGTTTTCACCTGACCAAATCTCAGGTTTTGATTTTTGCATTCCTCCAAAAGTTTCCTGGTTTAATAGTAAGACAATAAGCTTCATGATCACACATACAACATGCGTGTAGGTAGTCATATTTCAGAGTCTAAAAGAACCTTTGTAGGTTTCCACTTACAGCACAGTTTTTACTCACATTCTGCATTAACACGCAATTGCTGTAGCTCACCAAGAACTTTGATGTGACGTTATCTTACCCTGAAATTGACTCTGTTCCGGACTCGTTGTGCCAGTGCTGAATTGATAGCTTTGTCAAACTGAAGGAGCACCTGAAGGGCCAGCTGAGGAGTGATCTGCTGCGACTGAAGGGGTTTTAAAAAAAAGTTTTGAGTTGTTTCAAAGTTAACTCAAAAAACGCACTGGAAGTTAAAAACATCACTACAGAGTTTACACGAAGCAGTTCTCTGGAAGAGTGCTTTACAGAAATATTATCTTATTGTATTTATTTCATTTTCCCCATTTTAACTTTGGGAGAGGAAGCAACGTGCTAAGAGAATTAGTTGTGCTATACAAAGATTTCAACTGAGATATAATCATCAGAAACAAGCAGAAGAGCAGGACACTGACTGCAGCGCTCTGGATTCATCTGGCTATCCAGGGGAAAATGCCGCTTTAAAAACACGCGCACACACACACACACACACACACACACGCACGCACGCACTTTCCTTTGTCTGGAACGTTCAGCTGAACCCTTCCCACGCTAACATCGGCTGATTTCAGCCGGTAAGCTCTCCAGCACGGCCCCCGAGCACCCGCAGCATCAACCGCCGGCCGTCTGGGCTGCCCCAGCCTTCCCCCCACCCAGCCCAGCGCGCAGACCCCGCGGCCCGGCTCGCCCGCACCTGTATGAGCTCGTCCAGGCTCTCCTGCAGGCTGTTCCCCAGCGTGGTGTTCCTGTACAGCTGGTACGCCATGCTTCCCTGCGGCGGGCCGGCCACCCTCCTGCTCAGCCGCGGCTCCGGGCGCCTGCTGCGTCCTCGCTCTCATCAAAAAAAAACGAGGGGAAGCGGACCTGCAAAACACAGCGCGGCCCTCACGGCGCTGCACGGCGCCCGGCGCCCACCGACGACGGAGGGAGCCCGGCGCCGCGCCGCCGGGGCCGCGCTCGGCTCCCCCCGAGACCCCTCCGGGACCCCCGCGCCCCCCGAGCGGCCCCAGCCTCACCCGCCCCGAGCGGCCGGACGAGGAGCGGCGCGGCCCGGAAGCGGAAGGCAGCGGGAGGAGCTCGGCCCCCGGGGCTCGGGGAGGGGAAAGGCGGCGTTCGACGGCCTACGGAGCGCGAAGGGCCCGAGCCGTGACAGAAAACATGCAGGCCTCTTCCTGTAGCATTTATTTGCGCTTAGGTTTTCCCACGTAACGATTGCAGTGAGGGCTAGCAGCTAGCGCGCTCAGACATGGTTATCGCAGTACTCCGTGACACCACGGGAAGCGGAAAAGAGACTTAATTTAAAAGGGAGGTAGGCGAAGAGCCGTGTACTTGCGAGGTTTTATATTCCAGGGACAAAGGAAAATACCATCAAAGCTTCACAGAGTACATACGGTCAGTTATTTAAGCTAGTTACAACAACTGTGGTTAATAAACTGTTTTATTTCTAAACTGTTTTGGCATGACTGCTGCAGGTTCATTTTGTTAAAAACCACAACTTTCCCATTGCATACAGATTGGAGTTTATTGATATTAACAGACAGCGTTTCAGCCCTTCTATTTACCATTCAACTGGCAGAGTGCCCTCCAATACTAGGGCATTTCATTTCACTAAAAAAAATGCCTGGAGACAACAGAGTAACTACAGAACCATGGGGAAATTACGCATTCAGTACAGGGAACAACAGGTGACAGAAGAAAGTAGAGTTCAACTTAATTCTGAAGTCAGGAAACCTGCAAGACTTGTCCTTCAAAAAACACTCAAGTATTGCTTATGTTTCAGAATGCTATTGACTAAAAGCAGGTATCCTTGGAAAGTATCATTAAAGCACACTTGTTCAAATACCTCCAATAACCAGGCTGTGAAACAAATCCTCTAGAGAATGACCAGCATCCATGAGGACTGAGTAAGAATCTTCACCCAAACCCTTACAAAACTTACGCGGTTAAAAGATAAAAAAATGCAAGCTATTCACCCTCTCCCTGTTCTCCATATGAAATTTCTGAGGGAGACTGGAATGATTCAAGTAAGTGTCACCTCCAAAGACAGCAGCTTGTGCTAAGGGCTGTGTGTAAGCCATCTTTCTACATCAATACTGCACAAGTCTGTAGAATACATAGAAGGTGGACACTGAAAGAAATACACCTTTCAGCAAGAAGCTTAATTCTCTATGACAGATTCAGTCCTATTCAACCTATTCAGTGTACTTTTTTTTTTTTTTTTTTTTTTTTTTTAAGATCCTACAATCTTTCCAGTGGATGGCAGTGAGGCGTGAGGCTGTAACACATGACTAGGCACTGATGCCCTCTCCTCCTTATGAGACAGCGAGGTAATTTCATAAGATTTCATCACCACCACCGTTTAATCTAACTTTGAAGTCTGGCAAATTTACAATTGAAAGGTTCTAATACATCATTGCAGCATTTAAGTGTATGATGTGTACAGCATTTAAGTGTATGAGACTTGCCAAAACATGCTAACGCATAGCAGGCTACATACTAGTTGTGTGCAATTTAGAATCTAACTACTGTTTTTCACTATACAGCTCCTCACGGCAATAAGTACTGTTCTTTACTTTCAGTCAACAATACATTAAGCTGCAAAAATTTATGAACAAGGTTACAGATTATTCTAACTAGTTCTAAGCTTTTGGAACCAAAAAGTGTGTATTTTAAATTCCAGAACTTCAAAGACTCCCCATATGCTTCAGAACTAAATCCTTATACATCCCTCTTCATTACTTTCTAACAGCACATGGCTTTGCCATACTACATAAAACCATCAAGAACATTCATATAATATAGAGTCTATTCACACCATTTTTAATTACTTTCTCCAAAATACTTTTACGGCTTCTGAGCATCTCTCCTGTTGCATAACTCAGTTTACAGAACCTCACATCTGCACATACAGAGGCTGCTATGCCAAACAACTCCATTTGTGTCACCCTGTAATACCAAAAATTACTTATTAGCACATACATATATACGTTCTCACACACAAACTCATTAAAATCTCCAAATTAAAGGTGAATTAGTGGCTCAAACTTATCTTGACAGAGGTCAAACTGTATTCTAGCAACTCAAGTTTTACCTCTAGGAAGAAGTGCCAAAGGTGAACTCCCTATAATACTGTAACTTACCACAAAGTGATTCAGGTTCTGAAATAACTTTATTAGTATGACATTCTGACTCTTTAATGACTTTAAATATTAAAATATATTATAGTTTTTAAAGTATATAGAATAACTTAAGTTTTACAAAAAGTTAATTTGTGTTCAAGATAACTTTGGGACCTCTGCTTTTTGTAAACCTCCCCCTCACCATTAAATGATGA
The DNA here is from genome assembly GCA_011075105.1 of Heteronetta atricapilla. NCBI lineage: Eukaryota > Metazoa > Chordata > Aves > Anseriformes > Anatidae > Heteronetta > Heteronetta atricapilla. Next base: position 6,000,573 of record CM021740.1, read on the forward strand.
GCTGGAAAAGGTCAGAGGGGCATCGCTCTCTAGTACACAGATTTTTCATGCTATCTTTCAGGGACAGAGCAACTATTGTGTTGTATATTCTTTTACAAAAACTTATATTAAAGAAACTGTCAGGTGAGCATACATACATTTCCAAAAGAAATAAAACTACTGCAACATGGAACCATTGAATCAGCCAGCCACCGTGAAAAACAAAGCTAGTAATCCCATAATTTGAGATTACAGCCTATACAGAGCACTTTATACTGTACTACATACATAAGGAGGAAAAGGACGTACCCACAGAAGGGCAATCCTCCCACTAAGAATGTGATTTTACTTAGAAGGATACTTTTTTTTTTTTCAAACTAGGAAGAATTTGAAACGATTACTGGAATGCTTAACATATACCTTAGGACCCACACTGAATCTGCAAAAATCAGGTTTGCACTGCATTGTGGAAGTATTGGAATTAAAATTAACAGGCTGTAAGAGTGTCCAATTTACTAACTTTAAACTAGGTCAATAGCAAAATTGAAACAGGAGATAAGACAGCCCTACAGAAATCGTTCAAGTGTTCTGCTTTCAAAGGATCCAAATAGATGGAGGCAACTTGAAATGAACATTGCCTGTTGAATAAGAACATCCTATATATTAATCTCTTTGAAATCATCACACAGAAGCTAGCATAACAAAAGTACCTAGATCTTGAGATGAAAGTCTCTGAAGTGCAGGCGAACTCCCAGAGACACAGGCAATTTCTCCTCATCTGACATGAATCTCCTCTCAATTTATTACATGTATCATTAAAGATACTACATTAAGTGGTCATTAGTAATAAATCTTGATGACAGAATTAGCTCTTGACTGATACAGATCAGTGACAGGTAGTAATCTAGTTGAATGGTTTTTAAATTCCTAAGAAAACTGTATAACACTAAGAACGGATATTTTTGCTAAGACAAAATTACAAGCATACTAAAAACCAAAGTGAAGATTTAATATTTGCTACAATATTAAGTTGCTCGGCTCCTGAATGGATTAATTTGTATGTATCTGCCCTTCTAGGGAAATAGCTATCAGATACATGACAAACTTTTGCTGCCTAGTGCATAATTGCTACCCTGATAAGCCTATAAACTTCAGTTATGGATCTAATACCTGTTTACAGAGGATTTTAATACAATTGTGGGGCATGGGTGGAGCAGGAACCTTTTTTATTGCCTTCTTTGTCAGTGAAGTTAGTGCTGTATCTGAAGATAGTGCTATATCCGGTGCCAAACCAAGAGCTTTAGAAAAGGGTAGTACTTCATCTACGAGGATGACAGTTATTCTAAGACTCCCCCTACCTCTGCAAACAACTGATACTATGGCTAAGATATCTGAGCAATGCCCAAGGTCTACTGAAAATAACTAGAGTTTCTATTAGTGATAGCAGATATTGATACAGGAAGAAGGAAGAACTAGAATGAACTCACTTCATCATGGTAACTGAACTGTCCGTGATTTACTGAAACAATCTAAACTCGCAACTTAAATTAACAAAGGTCTGATTAACAGGTCTGGTGTCCTATTAGTTATTCAAACAGTTCAGCTTCCATTGTGGTGGAAGCTTAAACCCTTTGTCCAACAGATTCAGAGAACTCCAAACATGTATTTTGAGAAGGAGATTAAGACAAAGCTCAGGCTCACTCTAATGAGTTAAACAGGTACTGCTTGTATAAGATGTGAACAGAAATAAGGATCTCCACACGAGACTACATTGTGACTGTTAATATTCAAACAAATTATGGTTTCTGTGACAACCAAGAAATGCACTTGACCATTTACAGCAACAGATCATGCACTTTATACAATAAAAACGTAATCTATGGCCTTGCCTACCTGCAAATGAATTCCTTCAGCAGGTACACAATATATTGCTCAAAGTCATAAAAATATATATATTATCTTTCCTTTAGCATTTAGATACATAAATATTTTACTGAAGAACATGCATCATTTAGATAAACAATTGCAAGAACATCCTCTAAAGACAAGGTTCTTTGACATTTGGCAGTATAAAAGGATTACATAAAGGTAACTACTAAAGTCAAGACAAAACAATACAGCAGTGAACAGTCCATTGTGTGCTAGTCCAAAGAAGTTAAGCACCTCTTGCAACAAGTTACATAGTATATACACACACATCGTAAATGAAGAAAAAAGCATCACTCCATCTGTGTATTCTTCAGTCTTGTTTGGACTCCAAAATTTATTGTTCACTTTTCTGCTCTTGCTTTCCATTCAGCTCTTGGTCAACTCTGCTTAGTAAAGAAAGTGGTAAAATTAAAACTATCTTAAGAACAAATTGAGTCTGTAAGCACATGTTAAGCAAAACTAATAATCTTAACAAGAAAATGTTGAAAGCTCTTACGTGGAAAAAAAGTTTTAGTAAATAAATATTTAAATGTTAAGATTTTTATTGAATGCAGTCACAACAAGGCTTTAAGATATTTACATCCCTCTAGAAATTGATTAAAATTAAGAGGCCACTTAAAAAGGATAGCATTTGGAAGGTGACTGCACAGCAAGGAAAATAAGCAAGTTTTGTGCTCTTATTAATGAATGCAAGCAGGAATACAAGTTTACAGGTAACACAATATCATCAAGCACTTCTACTTTAATGAATTTATACACAGCAGTATTAGCACAAGATTACCTTTAATGTTATAGCAATTAAGCCAAGAAAGTAAGAGCATAAGTTAAATAAAAAAACAGGTGGCTCCTTAAACTGCAATACTTCTATTAACTTCTCAGACTCTTATGGAAAAGTTCCAGGAAACTCCAGGAAAAGTTCACCATCATACCACTAAAACTGTTTTTTGTTTGTTTGTTTTTGGTATTTGCCTTCAGACTGGCAAACAAAGTAGCTCTGCAGAAACCAAGGGATGGTTCACATTCTTTTGAGATGTACTTTTCATCTTTATTGTAAGAACAAGCTACAGTTTTAACCATATCTTCTGGAAACGAAGTTGTGCATGGAGATAATTTTAGTATCAACAGCAGTTCCAAACCAAGAGGCTCAGGATGAGTTTGTAGATTAGACAACATGGTTGTTAAAAGACATGTTTAATCTCAAACTATAATGGGCCAGTTTCTCCAAAACTGGAAAAACATTGATAGTTCTATGCCAAATCTAGAAAAAGGAGCAGCAAATATTCTATTTTCCACAGTTTTAAGAACTGTACCTAGTACATACAAATCCAACAAATCTGGAGCAGTGTTGTCAGTGTTGTACTGTGTTTACCTCCACAGTATGAAGCTGCAACTCACCCATCCTCATTGCAGTATCTTAAGGAAAACATTTTGACGTGACTTGTAAGACTAATTATGGTAAGTGTATGAATCTATAAGCTATTATGAACAGGCTATGCATAGACCTTATAGCTGACAAAATAAATCCACAGAAGGACATCATACTCTAGCTTCCAAAGAGACTCAAAAATATACAGCTGAAGAATCTCTACTGCCATCCTCAACAAGTTTAGTAACCATTCTTCAACATATTTCCCTTTCCCTACAGTTGCTTTCAACCTGATTAATGACTCACAACCAATTAGTGCCTGTGATCTTGCCTCTACAAGTAAGTTTTTACTTTGGAAGTGGCAATATTGATAGTGTATTTAAAAATTTCCAGTGTAACAACCACTTTTACACACTACTGTTTGAATGTTTCAGTTTTACAGCCTGAATACAATGAGCCTTGTGACACAATTGGGCCAAATAACGCACACAGGAGAAAAAAGCAAAACTCTTGTTCACTATGTACTGAAAGGGTTTCTTCTGTGTCAACATCTTAGAACTTAAAGTTACAACACTGCAAGATTATCACTTAATTGGAGTAATTCCTAGCTCAGGAGCTTTAGGTGCTATCTTTCAGAGAATTTAAATTCCTCATATTTTTAATCTCAGTGTTCCTGGTTTATTATCTAATTTTGACAATAAGCCTCTCTCAACAGTTATGCACATACACAGCAAGAGTTGTCAAAAATAGGTAAAGTTAATAGCAAAACGTTTCAGTACATTTGTTAGTTAGACACTGAAAAAAGTAACAGCAATTCAAAAAAAATTATCACAGCTGCTAGGATAACTTGAATGGTTAGCAGGAGACTGAAAGTTAAAATCAAAACCCAGTGTTTATTAGCAAGGAATGTAGGCACTGCAAATACAAACAGCACTAAAAATATTAAATTGCATCTCTGCAAGTTAATAACTAAAGTGAATCTCAAACAAAAATACAGCATTAGAACTTGCTCTGTAGTTGCATCTCTGCTGATGAGTTTAACTCTAGCTTAGCACCTGAAAACAGCTCTTCAGACATCACTTGTTAGAAAAAGCAAAATTATTAAATCACTTTGTACAGAAGCATGCTTTTGCCTCTTGAAGATGTGGTTGAAAATCCACATACTCACTTAAACCGGGAATCTCATTTAATACTAGAGACTATCTATCTACAAATATACTTAAAACGTCCAGGGTGAGGTCTCAGATGTTATGTTACTTTCATGCATAAAAATTAGGTCACTAGTGCATGTTTATATTTACAAATGCTTATTCCTTTACACAAGCCAATCAGGTGGGAGTTAGTTGCAGTGCAAGTGATCTTATCTAGATGCAACCCTCATCAAAACACAAATATACCTTTTTTGTTTCTTTCTAAACTTTTCTTCTTCATACCTTGGTGAAGAAAAGTTTGATTTCAGTAAATATAAGATATGAAGACCAAATTCAACAGAAGCTGTACACTAGCATTAGAATCAATATAATTTGTGGAAACATACCAGGTTTTGAAGTAAGAAAACATTTTGCACCTCCAACATCTTTAAGTTGATATTTAATTACTATGCCATAACATATTAACCCAACACAACTTCTTACACAGTATTTACCCATCACTAAAATTGAAAGCCTGTATTCCTAACAGTTTAAATCCTGACATTCACCAGAGAAACCTAAGAATTAACTCCTGTAAAGGCTGAACTTGGTCTGACTTCAGACTTATTAGTTACTTAGTATAGAAAATAGTCTTGCAAGACTTGGAATGACAGCCTAAATTTCCGTAACTCATCCTTAAAAATACCATACAACATTCTAAAAGTTGCACAAGTCAGCACTAGCCTTGTCACATCTTTCTTCCCCAACAAACAAAAAAAAACCTGTATTGTATCTGCTCTATGGGATACAAATATTTTACAACCAAAAACAAGCTGATGGTTTACTCCAGTAAGCAGCAGTATTTTCTTCCCCAACATCTATGTGCCACTCCATCTACAGTGATACTACACCATCTTTCCTTATAGAGTTCCCAGTTTCCATCACATTTATGATCCCTTACTTTGATATATACTCTATAGGGTACATTTTACAGCTTCCAATAATTTGATAGAATTGTTAGTATTGCTATCTAGCTCTTTCAAGATCTAAGTCTTTATTACTGCATCCACAAATTTGGTTGATGTGTCATCATCATACCTGATTTCAGAGTTGTGCTGACATTAAAATGGATACTATATGACAAAGATCAGGATAGAAGGAAGAGTAGTAGGAAAAGAGGAGACCAAGGACATTGATGCTGCCTTCCCCTCCCTGCCAAAGTAGTTTTAGAAGTACTGTGGGTAGGGATTCAGCATTTCTCCACCACAGTTTTTCATTTAAATTAAATCCCAACCCAAGTGATATTTCACTCCTTAAGCTGTTCTGCATTTTATCATGAACACTGAAGATACCATAAATAATATCATTAACATACAGAATTTCTCACTCGAGACCACTTAGCATACAATGGATAGAACAACTGCAGGGAGATCTTGTGCCCAGAAGACTAACTCATACACCATAATTTGGTAATCACGTAGGACACTGTATATGAAAATCCCTATACGTTAGCATTCTGACTAGCTGCTGTTATATATTAAAACTGTAGCTCATCAATTGCTTCTAGAGATAGCAATGGTTTCAGTTAAATTTTATTAAATACAAAGTATTATGTTCAAACCAACCACTGAATATATTATATACCAGTTCCAAAACAGGGTCAACATAGAACATGTTTGAATAATAAAACGTACTGTTTTATGCATTCTGGTATGCCAACGTATTCCATGGGGATGAGTTCAGCTAGCTCTGCCAGGGTAAAGACATACCTAATTTTTTGGCTGAATTTTGAGCTGTGGAAGAACAAACGTAGGGTACAGTTACAACTTAAAGTGTTCACTAAGTATTTAACAGTTTGACATTTAAGCTTTTAAGAAATAGCTTCCACAATATTACCTAATAAAGGGTTTTGTGATGGCCAGAAGCGTTCTGATGAACCAAGAAGGATGAACTATGATTAATGATTTCAGATTTTTCCTTAACCTGAAGGATTCAAACATTAGCCATAATTATTAAAACAATAAAGGTAGCATGATTAAGTTCTTGTTTTTTTAAACAAAGGGTATTTTTGCAGGTAAAACTGCGTCCATAAATCCAGCATTGACTTCCCATTATTAGAAATTACTGTCCACCAGAAGCAAATATCAGAAGGAACCCACCTCATCTTACTATAGTAAGATATGAAAGTTCAATGAAGTTGTAGATAGAAATTCACCATTCTAACACTACTACTTTCACTAAAAAACCATGCCTGCACCGTTAATCCACACAGTTTTGAAAGAGCTTTACGATACACTAAACAATTTGCTTAATGATTAATCTTAACCAGCAAGTACCAGAGACCACATTAAACAGCACTTTTTCCTAAACATATATCACTAAACATGAATATTGTGACAAAACATTCCACAACTGCTTACCTCCTGTCAATCTGCTGGTAACATTTCCTAAGCCAGCCTAAGCTTGGCATTTTTCTCCGTGTCGTTGCACCATTCAGATAAACTATCATGTAGTTCTCCGCTACTAGTAGCTCTAAAGTGCCAATTACATACCTGCAAACACAAGGAAAGGAAACCTTCAAATGAAGATTTTTGGATTTTAAAGTAGTTTCTAGTACTGCTCAAATATTAAAAAAAAAAAGTTGTCAGCATTGAGCAACATTTTTTTCCTTCCTCAGGAAGCAGACAGTTGCTTCACTATTTGTTACCTTCCCCTCATCAGAAACAAAAAGCTTCGAAGATAACAGAACTTAAAAATACCCAGTTTTACAATGTGAGAGTAAGATCCTCTTCAGAGGCAGATGACTTACTTAAATAGATTGTCCATTAGGTATCTGTAGTTAGGCTGGCTGCTTTCAGGCATAAAGCAAACAGCAAACACAACAATGGCATTTAACCCATCACCATAATAACCTACAAAGAAAAAAGCAGCAGTAGTGACTAAGGTGACTATACTTGACCACATTTACTGAAAGAAAAGTCAAGAACACACAGTAAGCTCTTTCATTATTTATCTTAAAGAGCTTTACAAACACCCATTCTATACAGACATTAATAATATAAAGCACCCATCACCATAACGATGAACATCCTTTGTGAATGACTTTGATGGCACGGGTAAGAACAGGATCAATCCTTTTAGTACCTCAGCACTTTTGTTTCCAACCAGTTTTTATAAAGGGCACAGGATCTTGCTTATAATTACAGAAAACCTCAAGGTGTTTTTTTTCAGGTTCATCTACTTTTACTCAGCATGTTTAATAACGTTTCAGATAGCCAACTTTTCTTCCTACCTAAACTGCATAGACTGAAGAATCAGTAAATTGATTTTTGCCTTAGTAGACCTAGAGATAATGCTTTCAGCGCTCTTAAAAACAAAGCGCTATAATGAACAGCTAGCCTGTTATTATGTCTGCTTGTGTTAGTAGCCTCATCTGAACATGGGTACGTTTTGGAACGTTAGTTCTATATGGAAGAAAAATACATCAGAACAACCATATGACTTAATACTGTAAGTGAGTAACCACATGAGTCTTTACACTCAAAGTTCTTCCCATGTCACTGCAAATCAGCCGAAAATAGTAGTTTCAACAGTTCTCAGCATAACACTAATCCTTACCACCATGACTGATAACTTTTTTGTATGGTTCAATTGCCTTCATGTCCACCCTGTGGTCCTGTTCTCCAATCCTAAACATACGCCAGCGTCGACCATCATCTTTCTCCTCTGCTGCTGTGTATTCAGTAAGTGATCCTTTTCTAATTACATCAGTAGTTTTTGGTTTTGGAAGATCATCTGCCAAAGTTAAAACGTGTTCAAAATCCATTATAAATGCCACACGCAGCAGCAGTCAATAACAACACAGGTTAACCACTTTGCTATCTAATCTAAGTCAACTGATGTGTTTGGCTGAAAAATAATAGTTCCTTCAGTCATTATAAAATCGGATCTCACTGATACCAAATTTAATCAAAATACCATTAGCTCTGTTTTCCATAAACAGCATTTTTTTCTTTAAAGTTGAATGACAAGCTTCTGGACACATGGGAAGCCTGCTTAATGTCAGTTTTCAGAAGACTGACCTTAATGAATTACACCACAATAGACAAAGTGGTTAACTCAGTGATAATTATACAGGTTACTAGATCACAGATTTACGTAAAAGCGTAATTTAAGACATTGACACTATCTTGCAAGCAGACATGCAGGCAGATCTATTAGAAATTAAATCTAATTCATATGTGTGCAATCAATATATGAAATTTATGCTGATAGCAATCTGTGAAAAGAATTTGCTCCAATTAACTTATGATTCTTGACTTTGTTGCATAGACCTTACCCAAAGCGAGAAAAACCTACTGCAAGTTAGTTGTCTGTTCCCAAGACAAAGCTGTTAACTGAAACTATCCTTCCAGGAAAATGAGGGCAGCAGCATTAAAGGAAGAAAAGACAGAAACCCTTTTCAGCCACTTTTAACAACAAAGCACAATTATCTGGAACATTTCCTTAGCAGCATTACAAAGTTAAAGTACCAACTCTTCCAGTGTACTAACACTCCTAAGGTACTAAAATGAAAATTCTTTCATACAGGTAAACTCAGCCTGTTATGAAAACTACTCCTGCAACATCTTAGTTCTTTAAAGTACGCATTTTTAATAATATTTTCCCTCTATTTATAAGCTACCTTGGAATGAAGAACATTTTTCATTCTTAACAATACAGAGCTTCCTGTTTACTCAGGAATTTGTTTTATTCACTGCATAAAATAATTTATGTTACGTGCTTACATACCATTTTAGAGACACTAAGTCATAATGTTTATAGAAGTTAGACTCCAACTGTCTGACTGAAGCAGTAGTTCTAAGCTTACATAAAAGGCCCAAAATATAGTTCAACTGCAGGTTTGTAACTTGTGCTTCAACTCCTAACCAAGACTGTTACCTCAAGTAAAATTTGACTCACCAGGTTTTGCCTGTAAAGGTCAGATGAAGGGTCTACTCATTCCTTAAAATTAAGATCATTCACTTACCACCTCTGGCATGCCTACAGCTAAAGTAACTTCAGAGTCATTTCAAGATTCCCTGACACAAAATAATTTTCTACCACTTCCAGTCAATACAGAAAGCATGCAAACTCTAAAGGCTTCTGACCTTCCCACATTTTTATTACAGTAAAATGAGATCAGAGGCGTTAGTCATTTTTAAAAACAGACCTCTTTAAATACAAAGGCTTGCAATTGACAAATTTTGGATTAGCTAATCTATATTCTGTATCCCTCTATGTCATTTACCTCCATTTAAAATAGATCTATAATACATATAAAATGTACATATTTTGTCACAGTTTGGTTCTTAAAAACATATTACAATAGAGCAGGATTCTCCATAACTGAGTTTAAAGTGTTCAGTGATATTCATGTAAGTTTATTTGGAGTTACAGTTTTTATGTTTGTCTGTTGTTTACTAGTTATGTTCTGATTTGCTCTTGAAAAATTCTTTGTCCCCATTTCAAATCTAGTAACTCCCATTACCATTACAAGAGTGAAAACTGAGACAGTTATTTACCATCTGAAGAACCGCAGGCCTGCACATAAAAAAAGATAAATACTTTATGGCATTAGACAACAAGACACTTACCTTCCCATTCAAACTCATTGCTATTCTCTGAAGGAGTATCTAAGTCATCTAAATCAATCTCTCCACTCTCATCCAAGTCAGACAAAACAGATTCCTCACTGCGATCTAAAGTTAAACTGATATCTGGTGCCATTAGTTTCTTCCTCACTTTGATTCCATTAACTTCTGCATTTGAAAAAAGTAAATTAAATTATTTTCAAAGCCAAGCAAGTTAAGACAAGCAAATTAACATGACAGAACAGCACAGCACTTCCCCGGAGTGCACAATAAATTAATGCCCACCACATCAAAAATACATATTTAACATAGAAATTAAAATAAACAAAGGGTGGAAAATAAAACTTCAGAGACTTAAGTTCAAGTTCTTAACACCTTAAATTTAACCAACTGCATACACACTAAAATCACAGAGGAAGACCACCATACTATCAGCAGAAGAAAAATCTGAAGCACTGCCACCACTTAAGTGACTGTTACCTATGACAGCTGTATCAAAGCTGCACCAAAGCTGCTCTAGATGTTATCTCAAGTGCTGCAGACAGTGCGATAGATTCATGTTCTAGCACTTTTTTTTTTTTTAGGTATTGGTAACATCAGAACCATCTTTGAAATAATTAATAATCAAGGTGGAAAGAGAGAAAAAAGTGAGGCTGACAGACAGTACTAGGGCCAGAAGATTAAAATAAAATGTTAGGTAAATAACACACAGCATGCTTTTAGACAAGGCAAATACTTGCTTGATTTAGACAGCAGTTGAAAGCAGGAAACAAAATAAACAGCCTGATCCAGCACTGGAAATGCCAAAGCTAAAGCAGACAGACAAGATCCAAAAAAATTAAGAAGAGCATTAGGATTATTTCCCCTCTGACTTTTTGGACTGCCAACAATATTAAAAGATCACAAAGGCCTGAAATTTGGAGCAAGACCAAGGTAGGCCCTATCCGATGAAAAGTAGCTCAATAACGAACACAGATTTTAATGTCAGTTAGAAACTGAGTGCAATAATTCATTTTTGTCCAATATTACCTGGATAGCTCTGTTCACAGATAAACATGTCATTTAGAATGCTGTTCCCTCAAGTCTCACTCCAGAAAAAAAACGGAGCTTCAAAACCATTTACATAGGAAGACATAAGCTTTACTGCAGTGAAGTATTCTTACCAGCTTCACCTTCTGTTCCAGCTGCAGCCAACACATCTGAGTCAACAGGATCATCCTCTGGCAGGGGCCTAGTACACAAAATAAAGTTTTTTAGTACTTTCTACTTCTCTACTTTTTTTTTTTTTTAAATAATCAGCTAAACACCAAAAACCTAGGCCATGCACTACTAAAAACCCACCGTAGGTTAGCATTGAATTAAGATATACTTACTGGCAATTAACTAAGCACCAAAGCAGCAGAAACCTCTTTTATATCATTCAAATTACCAACTGCTCACGTGAGCAGCGTCAAAATACTGATTGCTACGGGTGTCATCTTTAAGATAACTTGCTGTATTCTTGCTTGAGAAACTGTCATTAAATACATCACAGAAGTAGTACTCATGTCTTGGAAGTCAGATTTTTTGGTTTCCTTTTAGATCTAAGCATCACTTGTACTCTTAAAAGTTGGAATTCTCTCAGAAGCATTGCTTAGTGAAATATTCAGGGTGCCAATAAGCAAACAACATTTCCAAAAAGCTACCACATGAAAATAAAAACAAAGTCAAACATCCATTTTCACTTCAGTAACGCTGGAAAGTTCAACAGTGGCACTCTTGTACTAAACATAAAGCCCTTGCCAGACAAAAAAATGCCACAAAACACTCACAAGACCACTATGTTAGTGGAAAACACTGCAAGAGTGAGTATTAATTTATCAGGAAGATAGAGACAGCTTATTTTGGATGATATGCATTTGATCTGAACTTAAATTAAAAAAACCTTGGAAAATCTTCATCTTGCCATTCTTCCTTAAACTCAACACCTTCCATTCTCCAGCCAACTTGAATTACTAATAGGTAGTCCTGATCAGCCAGAACCTCTTGTCTTCAGGAGAGTGGGCTAAAGAGCACCTGCAGGAACATTACACAGTTCAGTGCTATTGCAACTCCGGTATTTACAACACATTTTCATTTAATCACCAAGTTGAGGAAAGAAACCACAAGGGAACAGTTTACAGTTTGCCTTTTTTAAATTAAAAAGTGCTTATGGACTAGTATCATCATAATAATTTAGGTTGGAAGGGTTTTCTTAAGGTCATTGAATCCATCATCCTGCTCAAGCAGAATCAACCTTTAAGTTATAACCAGCCCCCGAGCAACCTCATCTTCCATTTGGAATTAAACCAGTTCACTTCGAACTGTGAGAAACCTGACAACTCTAGATTCTATGGGAGACACTGAATCAATATATATTTTAAGAAAAAAACAGACGGTCAGATCTAAAATACAATTAAGTTCTTTATTAAAAAAAAAAAAAAACAAGACTTCAAAGATAGACACATTCTGAAATAGCGTTTTGTTTTGTTTGTAAGAGAACTCACCCTGGGATGTGCAAGTCAAGCTGCGTTTTTTCAGGCTCACCCATCACCAGCAACAAGGAATCCCCAATAACGGAACAAAATAAACCATTCTGCTGACACACAAGTCCAATACTGTTGAAAATCTTGGCTGTCTTGGCTCTAAAGATTGGCAGAAACAGGTAAACTTGTCAGTGATAAGAAAATAAGAAAAATGGTAAGAAAAACACTAACAAAAACAAGAAACCAAATTCTATTTTTAAATGCAAAGACGCAATCAGCACAGGACACCAGTAAGTACAAAGCTGGAATACAATCACTCTGTGAATTAAGTTAGAGAAAGTTTATTTTTCACACAGGTAAAAAGAAATAAGCTGAACCTACTACTCTATAGAACCGTTTATTATGCAAAATTTCTCTTCTACTGACCTGATTACAACCACAAACTAAGTGTAAGACCTGCAATGCTTAACACAAGCTGCTTAATCAAATTTTAGAAGACTTTTTTTTAAAATTACATTACCAGAGACAAATAAACCACTAATGCCAAAAATTCATCTTATTTTACTGAAGCTTCTTTCCTTCCCTTGAATCATGACACTTTCCTCACAAAATATGTCCTCTTTCATTAAGATGTCAACACACTCTGAATAATTTCTCCTGAGTACTAACCTGCTGAGTGTTTGCAAAAAATGAATGTTAAGTATTTGCTTGGAGATAAAATCCCCTTTTGATCGGTAGGAACACGGAATCAGTCAGTAGCTCTCCATACGTTTGTTTTGGGACACTGAGATGAAGCACGAGAATACACAAGCTATTCCACGCGGTCAAGTTAGGAGAATGCAGTGGTTACAATCAGCATGGAACAGACCATCTGAGGCTAACACAGTCACTGAAAAGAAACTCTACACCTAAAATAAAGTCTCAACTGAGTACTTCACTCTTAAAGGGCAGATGGAAAAGAAAACTGACAGAAAAAAAGAAACCAACCCTGTCACTGTGCTGGTGGCTGTAAGATGCTGCTTTGGAGCATGCCTGCACTGCATTCAGACATACAGTTCCCCCAGGAGTTTAAAGAGAGTTTTTCCCTAAGACCCGAAGTTGCATCACCACACTTTTGATTCATGCTGAACACCAAGTAATACCCACTCATTTCAGATGCGCCACGTTTCAGCACGGAAACAATTCCTGCCTGCATCTATTTCATTACATTGAGATAAGCTTCATACACTAGGACAGGCACAAGGGTTAGAAGTTACTTAGACTACCATCACATTTTAAGATTCTTTTAGAAAATGTTTCCCGTGTGACGAGAAGCTGCTAATGAGAATTCTTCAGAGCTAGATTTAAAGCAATCATCCACTGAATACCGCATAGTGTAACTGCAAACAACTGACAGCCGAGTTCCAAGCCCCACATCAGAAAAGCAGGAGTTCAGGCTGTTTCAATTCCGCGTCCTACTTAACAGGCAGGCTGAGCAGCTGGTTTGGAAGTTTTGGCTTAAAAACTCGACCACAAAAGCACTTGTCAACCAGAAGAGTGAGAAATTAAGGAGGAAAGGTAGTCTTCAGTTTAAGGAAAGTTAGAGAAGTGCTGACTTTCTGGTTGGCTATTGAATTACTTTTTAACATAATACCAATGCTTACAAAGCAGCAGAGTTCTACTTCTGCTCATACAAAGTAAAGCAGAGTTTAAAACAGTATTCCTGTAGCTGCTGTGGTAGTGCTGACTTCTTGTTTTTAATCTAAAGGTTCAATTTGAGAAGTGCAACGCTAATAATGCACGTCTCCATTAGTCACGTAGAAGAAAATGAGTTAATTTCTGCCTGGTCCTAGAACGCTGCACAGCTCATTCAGTGCTGTGGTTCCTCAACAGCAAACCTGTCACATTACTCTCCATTGCTCACTACTCTCCACTTAACTTATAGAAATGGAAGATTGGGAGATATCTAAAGGTTGGAAACTTCAAAGAACATCTGGATGCAGGACTGCCACGCGGCTCCGCTCCCTTCCTGCGGCCACTGGATCACCAACGCCTTTTATACTTGCAAGCACCTCACCAGGTAAGCTGCAGTGTTACACACGGGACCACAACATCCAACATTACCACAAGGGAACGCAACACTGAAGTCATGTTCTCCTCTGCTAGAGCTAAGGGAAGGATTTCCATTTCCACACTACCCAATTACACCTATGTAACTTTCCACTGAGGCGTATCACCGCTCGCACCGGAAGCCAAGCTGTGTTCTCATCTTTTTTCCTGGCACAGGAGTTAGCTCCCAGAGCTGTCGCTAACACCGAGGTGGCTCAGCTAGGGTAGGTGTAAATACCAGCTGTAACGGTGGCGAGAAGACTATAGAACTGCAAACCCGATCAGGCAGCGGCAGGTTAGCAGGCACTCTGATCAGTCCCTGGTACTTAAGAGTAAGAGAGATAACAGAACACATAGATTCATTTCTGGTTAAGACCTTCTGCAAGTTTTTTCTTTTTTTTTTTTTAAAAAATAAAAACACTTTTCCCCTTGGAATTCACAGGAAAATACACAGAGAGCAGATAAGCATTAATACAGTCACATCTACATCCAACACTGACCCATATCCAGCCCGTGGTTAGCACAGTGGCATTGGAAGTAGGTTTAATACAAGGTTCACTCTGCAAGACAACTACGGTGATACATCTGTACCATATTTCTGCAGGCAGTCACACTGTGCAGAACCCTGTAATTTCCACGTATTTCCATAATCCCACTGCCTTTCAGAACGCAGCCATGCTCCCCACAAACCTAAGCCCATTTCCCAGATGCAAAGACAGCCGGCCAAGCCTTTTAACTCGCAAGCTTGCATAACGAGGGGATGCAAAGACCTTCACCGACAGCAGGCCAGCAGTTCACCTGCATTTACTCCCTGCCACCAGCACCACCCGAGGGCCCAGCGCTGAGTCAGCCGCGCAGGGAAGTCCCAGGCTCCCGCCGCAGCACGGGGCTGCGTTTCGAAGGCACCGCGCCGCCTTTCCAGGCGAGCAGGGCTCCGCCGGGCACCCCGGCCGCACAGGCCCCGCAGGGAGGCGGCGCGGGGCCGGCCGCCCGGGGCGTTACGCGACCCCACGGAGCCCGGGGCCGGCACCGGGCGGCTCCGGGGAGCCGCGCCCACAGCTGCGGCTGCCCTCGAGCCCTACCCAACGGCGGGGAAGGGAAAGCCCCGGTCCCGACCCCGGCCCCCCCCAGGCACGGCTCGGCCGGCGGTTCCCGGCCCTGCCCCAGCTCCCCCCCCCC
>CM021740.1:6016780-6188520 GCA_011075105.1 Heteronetta atricapilla
GGCCAGGCCTTCGGCGGCGCGCGGGAGGGGGCGGGGGCGGGGCCGGGCGGCCGCTGGGTGCGCGCGAGGCGGGCTGAGGCGGGCGGCGCTTGGCGGCGCGCGGGGCTCCTGTGAGGGCGGCGGCCCCGCCGCGGTGTGCCCCTTCCCTCCGCTGCCCGGGGCCGCCCCCTGCCGGCGGCGGGCCGAGGTAACTCGTGGCGACGCCGCCTGCCCGGCCCCGAAGCCGCCCGGTCCCGGCGATGCGGTCCCCACGGGTGCGGCCCGGGGCTGCCGAGCGACCCCTGGCAGGCGGCGCCGCGGCCCTACGGGGGGCTGCGGGAGCGAGGCCGCGGTGCCGCGTCCCGGCCTCGGTGAGCCCGCGGGGGCTGCGCGAGCAGCAGCACAGGGAGCTAGGCAGAGCGGGCCGGGTAATTCCGCACCTAGTAACGGTAACAGCGGAGGGCCTGTCGGTGTCACCAGAAGCCCAGGGTGACATCTGGTTGTCATCACGAACACTCGTTGGTTCCCGCAGCTGTACGGTCGCAGGAGGGTGAATACACGCACCTCCAGCACGCAGGCCCTGCTCCGCCACACGCAGCCGGCCCCCAGCACGCCACGGTCAGGGAGGGCGGCAGCGCCCGTCCCTCAGCGCCTGGCCCGAGGTGAAAAGCGACAGCGACAGCGGTTGGTTTCGTGTGGGGTACAGAAGGCACTTCGAATAAATGCGACGTGGAGGGGAGTAAAAATGCGATATAAGGGTGCATGGCAAAGATGAAGAAAAAGATGGGAAAGGAAAATATTTCTAAAGAACGGAAAGCAGAGGACGCTCCCTTCCCCCCAGCAAAGATAAAATCTAAGGATAACAGGAAATAAAGCAATTAAGGTAAATTGGTTAGAATATTTTTAGAGAATTAGTACAATTCACAGCAAACAGCCAGAGGCATGCAGGCCTTATTGTAACATAAACTTATCAGCTAACAGTTAGGAATATAAAGCAAGAGCTAGCTAAAATATGAAGAGGGAGCATGTAACTATGGGTATGAGAAATACAGTAAAACAGTAATGGGAAACAGTGAAAGGTAAACAACATTTTATTCTTCCACCTCTGTTATGTCCCTTCTTTGCGTTTATGGAAGTAACGGCCACAGAAGATGACCAAGCAGCATTATTCAGTGCTTAAGGATGATATGTTTTTCTGTCTGTTCCTGGCTGCAAACTTATGATTACTTTGGAATATCCCATGGCCGTAGCATCTCGGTTTTTACTAGCACAGATCTGATGACAGGAATTTCACAAACAGTTTGTATTTAAGTATGAATAGCCAGAGAGCTCCATCTGCCGAATCGGACTGTTCGTGAGCTGTTGGAATTATTCCAACCTGAGCTGGGTTTAACTGAGCGCTGACGATCAAGGGTATCTGTGACAATCTTCCTTGTCCTCCATCAGACCAGTAATTTATAAAGGGCCCCTATTATTAAATCAAAAGGTCTTCCAGCAAATTAAAGTTTTAAGAAAAAAAAAAAAAAGTTTCATACTAGATCTCCGCGTGCTTTTCTAAACGTGATGCAATTGCTGATAAACTCAGACCTGTCTTCAACATGTGCAGAGGGTGATTGCTGCAGGACAGCTCCAAACTCGTGTCGTGACGGTCAGCAGAGTTGTGCAATTCCTCGTTCCTCACACGGGGTGGCACAGCATAGCTGGAAATCTGTCGGGTGCTCAGGCGTAACCTAGAAAACAAGCAAACAAGGGGTCAGAGACAACTACTAGGGGATGTTGAATAATTCTATTTTTAAACATCAGACAATTGCAAATAGAAGCAGATTCTTACGTGAAAGCTTTACCAAAGAGAACAGGCTTGTGAGAAGAATGCTCCGTCACATGAATTTTGTCCTGTACATGGGAAAAATCAGCTGTTACACAGCTTCGGGTCTGGAATAGTTCAGAATTAATCTTTATGTAGAAAATAGCCATCAAAAGCTACAAAATACAAAAATCTTCACATTTTCCTGTTTTTTTTCCTATACTTTTTTTTTTTAGAAAAATATTTAGTAATATTAAACAGGTTAAAAATGCCTCCTTTCAGGTGGTTCAAGCAACAGCTCAGAAATGTTGGAATTCAGAAACATACATTTGAAAATCCTTCCCGTGTGGCTCTGGACACACAGACTGCATTTGTATATAATTCCTCCTGGCTGTTTTACCTGTAGGGAAAGTATGAAAACAATTATTTTTCAACTTTTTTTTTTTTGACCTTTTTGATAATAAGGGCTTTGAGCTGCAGTTCACCTCTGCTTCTGTAGTCTAATTTGGCTCCTGTCTTAGTCACCTGTGGTACCCCGTGACAAGAGCAATGTATGATATAGTAATAACTTCCAGATATGTGGACGGGAACTCTGTAGTGTGTAGTATTTTGAGATTCCTTTGATATTCCTGTAGGGTGCATCGTTATCATCTTTTTAAAGCCATGTATAATACTGTAATCAGTTGTCACGCTGATGTAACTAGCTAAATGTGATAGCTGCATCCTCTTTGTATATCATGGAGTAAGCTGTTGAGCAGAAAGCGACCCTCATCATGGTCCTCCTATGTCCAGTGTATTTTATCCCAAACCTCCCAGAGCTACTTCAGGTAGAAATCACAATGCTGTAGTGGGCTCGTCCCTCATAATCAGGATTGCACTTCACATGTCTCCGAGCACCGGATGTCCTTCCTCTCATTTTGCCTTTTTCCATCTCTGAACAAATATATCGTTGTTAATAAGCAGTTAAGACAGAAATCGGGTTAAAGTGAAGATCTTGTGTTAGGAATTCAGCTAGGGAAGTACAAATACCTTAATAATGTGCACCTTTAATAAGTCAAACCAAACCTCAGACCTTTGCCATTTCAAGGATACAGCTATTACCTCCACTCAGAAGAGGGTCTGTTTATCTGTTTGTTTCATTTTTTTAAACACATTTTTCTTATCAGAGAGCATCACAGTTTGTTGGATACAAACAGTAACAACACTGTGAGACAAAGCAAGATTCAACTTACTAGCCATGAGAATTTTACTATCTGCATCTGTGGGAGAGGATAATGGTCATGTTGTTCACAGAAGTTACTGATACTCTTCATTAGCATTTAAATAAGCTTTCTGCAACTGCAGGTGGACAGGACCAAATACATTGCTGTTAATACCGTATTTGCTAACTGCTGTGTCCTCAAGAAAAATAGTTATTAATTTCACTTCAGTTGAAAACTGAGGGACCTATAAACCATGGGAATAATGTGGAAGAATAAAAGCCGGAGATCTCTTGGATCTGCCTTTTCCATATAAATGCCACTTGACAATTACAGTGCACCAGTGTAAGTGCAGGAAAAGATGTGGCTGTTTGCTGTTAACTTCTGTTTCTTAATCTGTACTGGAACTTCTATCTCAGAAAAACAAAGCTACAAATAGATACAGGTAACTTCTGCTTTCTGAGTTTATTTTGGGCATAATTATTTTTGCCATGGTATACATTGTACTGTTGTGCCTTGTAAAAAATGTGATCTTTGCCATTTTGCGGTATCAACCTGATGTCTGCTGTAAAGCCACGTTAATAATATATCTTTATAATATTATGGTCAGAATCCAATATCAAATGTGGATGAACCACATGAGGAAAACATTTATGTATAATCAAAACTCTGTTGAGCTTTCCGTTCACTTTCCTGATGGTCAGGCTGTTACTTGCATGCGGTGTGAATTCAGTGATACTTGGCTAAGATCACTTCTTTCAGTTTCTGAAAAAAATATGAAGTACCCTGTTACATGGACAGAAGATCTCTTCGCTGGTTGAGCTTGAGGGGAAAACTGGGTACAATTATATATTCTTTTAATTATTCATGACTTGGGTCTGAAGTGAATGTGTATACATTTTTCACTTATTCACTTTATAAAATTCAAAACTAAGCCCAGAAGCAGTTTTATTCTTGGCAGCATGACAAGTTTCCTTTCCTCAACGAAACAGTCAAAGGAATTGCTCCTCAGAGAGTTTGTCATCCCCGTGTATCCCAGCGAGTCGCGAGGGTAGCTGGCATTCATTACACCCTCATCACACACATGCCTGTGCGCTCCCTCCCCACCCCCACTCCCCCACCTTCCTTCTCCCTCTCCCTCTCCGACTGTGACAACAAGCACATCTCAGAGGACTGGCTTTATATCTAGAATGTGGTTTCATTTGTGTGTCTGATTTGCAGTTCATTAATGTAGAAAGCATTGCCCACTTTTGGCAGGGACAACATATCCATGCACGTTCTGCCTACTCTGCCTCCTGTGCCCTGCGCAACAGAGTTGGAAGAGAGGGAATTGGCTCTGTTTTGGGGAACAGCTAGAACGAGAGCAGCTCAGGAGCCAAAACTGATGTAAACATACATTAGGAAATTGTTTTGATCTGGCCTGTCAGGCTGCTGGCAATGCACTGTGCTTCCTTGGGAGACATGCAAATTTATGGGACACAACTTGACATGATTAAGGCAATGCATACAGAGGAGGTTATTGCCCTTCAGCAAAAGAATGATGTCAAGAAGCAATGATTCTTTACATTCTTGGCAGTGCAAGTAGGACCGTGAATTTAGGGTCCTCTTGCAGATTCATTATAAATAAGGTGTGGTTGGTATTTTTTTTTTAATTTTATTTTTTCAGCTTTTATGATTGTAGTAGTATTAGCTGTTTGTCTTTCAGCAGCACCACTCAATGTGTAGTCTTCAGAATCTAAATCTTTATCTGCTGATAGCATGATAGCTTGTTGAGTCTCACGACAAAAAAAGAAAAAGCTAAAGTGATTCTCCAGGGAGGTATCAACTTCTCCTATTCACTCACAGCACTGGGGGTCTTCATTTTGAAATTTAATTGTCAGAGACAGTGACTCTCCTTGTTGACAGACGTGCTTAAAAGTCATCCACATGCCTGAGTGGAGTCAGATTCATTTTGTGCCAGGGTTAATGAGGAATTACTGATCACTGCCTGGGAATTTGGGGGTAAAAACTGCTGAACTTAAAGTGAAAGACTCCATCTCCTATTACCACTCCCCTGAGCCAGCCTAGCAAATAGCTAACTGTAATATCTTAATTAACCATGTGTTAGCATCAACCTTGTTCTCCCTTGCAAGCTGTATATATTGTTAATTACATTAGGTAGGCACATGAGCACAGGCGTTAGTGCTGCGGAGGGGCAGTTAGGGGTCCCACTGTGCTGCAGAGCAAAGCAAGGCTCTGGTGACACTGGGCTGATGCTGAAACGGCACCCTTAAATTTTATGCAAAAATAACAAGAAGGGAAAATGGACCATTTGTGTGATGGAGAAAATTGCCCTTCCAACTTCTCGGACCAAACATAGGCAATAGGCTAAGAAACCCGTCTTTGTGTTTTCTTTTTGCCTGAAAAAACTAGTAGGAAGAGACAAAGTGTGTGTCTCTGGAAGGTATCATTTTGCTTAAGCCTGCTATGGACAACTGTACAGAGCCTGCGACACATTTCTGCTGCCTTGAGCGCTCGTAAGCCTGAGTATGGAAATAGCCTTGCTGTGCTGGGCGCACGGAGGGAGGAAGGCAGCAGTGTAGCTGGGGAGTTGTGTTCTGGCTGCAGCTGGCGTATGATTCATCAGGGACTTGGACCATCTGGTACAGATGAGAGTCTATCACATTACAGTGTCTTTATCACAAATAGGGACCTGGAAGAATATCACAAAGCTGTGATCATTTTGACAGTGCAAATTTCACTTTTGCACTACAAACCTCACATGGAGAGGCTGGCAACTTCCAAAATCACATCCTTCAGATTGTCCAATGCACAGACAACAAATACTTGATTTTCTGGGTCCCTCTAGTTAGATAAAACTTGGGGGGAAATTATTATTATTATTATTATTTTAAGATTTAAGAAAATACAATCCTAAAGTCCTTTGTTTTTTCCACTCATCTCTGTCACTACACAATTTCTTTGAATTGTCCTCCACTGGTACCTGCCATGTTTTCTTGAAATTCACTTTTAGTTCCCTGTCGCTTTATGTATTAAATGTGATTTTTTGAGGTAAGTCTCATCTAAGCTTTCTCGTTCAGCCCATGGCCCCTCCTCTCTAAGCTTTTTTTCAGTCAGAATACTTAGATTTTATCCTAGCCATTAATTTTAATGTTCAGATAGTTTTTGAAGATTAGCTAAATTATATCACTTTTGCAATTAGTGTCAAATTAACCCATAATGGAAGGTAGATAATGGCAGAGATCTGAGATTTTGACAGATACCCTCATTGGGTTTAATGTTTTGTATAATATCTCCTCAAATGAGTAAAAAGCTCACCTTGCTGACTCCCCCCACCCCCACCTCAGGCTCCTGGCCACGTAGAAATATTATATTTGATTATGGGAAAAACAATGTCTCTTTTTACATCTCTGATTTCTGACTGTGTGTTGTTAACCTTGACTACATTACACACACTTTTTTTTTTTTTTTCCTCCAATTTCAGGCCTTAGCTCTGGCACTTGCTAGTTTATTGTTGATAAACCTCTATGGGTCATAACGTACAAAATCTATCACACACAAATATATATATAAATTCTAATTTCATAGAGGTGAAAAAGTAGCCAAAAGTTTTGGTTAACCAGTGTAAATCAGGGAATGGTAATCTCCAGCAGGCAGGCTGGAGAGATCGGGCTTAGGTAACAAGACGAGTCACCTTAGGGTCACTTCTGGATCAACACAAACTGACCTGGACATACCACAGTAACTTCAGACTTTGTCATTTAGACTGGTTAAAATAAAAGGAGACAAACAGTGTTACTTATGTTGTGCCCATTTCTGTGTTTGTTTAAAGGCATACCTGTGTAAAAATAGTTTGAAGGTGCCTGGCTCTGGATAGACCTCCAGCTCCAACCTGTGGTTGGACTCAGCTTGACTCTCTTGGTTGCTTGGTCTTGCTTTTTCTTGTCTGCACTGGGTCTTAAAACATTTTCATTTTCTAAAGCAACTTTTTGTTTGTTTTTTAAATAAGGAAGGATGTGGCTAGGCTATAATCGGTCATTTGTTTTTCAAATAAGGATGGGCATGGCTGTAATCGTTCATTTACTCTGGCATCTTATGGCATCTCTTAAAATTACGTGATTGGTATAATCCAAAGCTGCTGTGTGCGCCTGATCTAGCCTCCCTGAATTCTGCGACAGTTTCACTTCAGGTAGTAGTGTGTGCAGTATTCCTGTGATGCAGGGATGCAGGAACAACTTCTAAAAATGATGTCTGATGTTTGAGAAGACAGGTAAGCAGTTCTGTTGTGTTTTTACTGGGATAAAATCATTTAGTGATTGTTTACTGATTCTGGATGAGCTTTCTTAATATTCTCTCTGAGTGTACCAAAGTGATGAAAGGAAATTTTCAAACCCGTGACATGACCAAGCTTTGGGCTTGGTCGCATCCTACAAGTTTAGGAAAATTCTCACAGAATACTAGTAGAGCTGGTGACAAAACAAACAAACCAAGCCCCAGACTCTAAAAATCACTGCTGTCATCACAAGTAAACACAGAGGCTTTGAGAATCTAGGATTAAACACAGAATATATGCATGGGTAAAAGTAAAGAACAGAAGTCCTTAAAGCGGGGTAGCGAAACCATGAGCAAGCAAACAGGATTACCTTTCTGCACGTACAAGGGCCCCACGTTAGGATGCAGCTCAGCTGTTGCTCCACTGGCTGTTGGAGGTAGCAGGCCTGGCTGCAGCTTTCTGGCAGAGGATGACACCATGCTCTGATGCAGGCAGCAAAAAAACAAGTTGCCTGCTTGCTTTCTCCTGCAATTTACAGTCTGGCTTACAAGCACAAATTGAAAGCTGTAGCAATTTAAACTAAATGATTACGTTATTAGGTTAATGAATAAAAGCTCTGTTTTGCTGTCTCAACCTTGGAAGGTGTAACAGAACAAGTGGGCCTGATGACCACTCCTGGATTGGAGATAAAGAGTCAAAACCTTTGGGATGCTTTTGAAATTAAGATTGAAATATAGAAGATGCGTTTGTAACTTCTGGTTCTGTCCTCTTCGTGCCCAAGGAAGATCACAATAAAAGGTGTGGATCCCTATTACCCCCATTCATTTAGTAAACTGTGTAGGCTCTCAAGTTCTTCTGAGCAAGGAGGATGTTAAGCTGCTAGCTTTGTACAGAGAGACCTTGGCTTTATCTGGAGCTTCTTAATGTTACTTTAGTCAAAATCAGCAATACTAAATGATTGATTCAGCAGTCATTTGAATTTATTGCTAATACGTGCTCAGCTATACTCCACACGTGAACCTCAGAAATAAGAAGTACTTCCAAGTCACTGAAACTCCTAAGAATATGCTCTATGATATTTAAGCCTTTCGGTTTATTTAATGTTGAGCTGAATAGGCGATCTCTGCAACGATGTCTGAGAATGAGGGAGGGGAAGGGGTCCTCCCTCAAATACTGTCTTGTAAAGTTTGTACCTCAGTGCTTCCAGAAACTTCACTGTCATTTGTGGGTAACAGTCTTGTTCTCTAACTGACACAGGGTGGATCTCAAGTTTAATAGAAATAGGGAAGATAAGGAATGGAAATACAAGCACAGCATTTTGCAGCGTAGTGGTCACATATGAAATTAAATCAGTTCCATTTGTTGGCTAGAACATGGGAAAAGAGATTTTCCTGATTACAAAACTGAAAATCACTTGCATTTCTGTTATTCTCTCTAGGTAAGCAAAAATCAGTGCAGCTTTGGCTAGAGGTGGAATTTGTTAGATACATGTTCAAATAAAATGTGAAATGCACTTCAGGCATGACAGTGTTGGGGCATCGTAGGCACCGTAAGAAAATTAAAGGCAATAAGAGATGTTTCTCTTGTGTCCCACAGTCTTTAATTTATGCCCCAAGCATACAGGATAACTGATAAAATGAGGCAGAATCTTCTACAATGGTGCCCTCAATTTCCAGAACATTTACAAATTGTTGAACTAGCTATTACTAAAAATGACTCATCAAGATTAAAAAATATAATTTAGTCAGAGCTGTTGTCAAGTCACTATTTAATGTTACTTTTTGTATTTGCTGTGATAAGCATTAAAATTTGCACATTCCCTGATAAATCATTGTTCAGCAATGTCTAGAGGGTCCACTAAATGGTTTGAAATTGCCACAGTGTAATAAATGGTTATTTGATAATGAATGAAATTGTTTGAAAATACTGTTAAAATGTCAAGTTTTAACATATAGAACATTACTCAAAAGGAGTGCAAACACGGAAACCATAGTGACACTATAAATATACTGCAAGAAATGCATTTATTTGTACAGGGCAAATAGTAGGTGCTGTATGCAAGCCAGTATAAATTGATATATGAAGTTAATTTCAATCTGTAAAAGTAATTGCATTGGTTTAACTTATTTAACTCTCCTTACAATACTATTTATAGCAGAGTAAAAAAGTAAAGAAATAAATGATGATAAATAGATAAAATACATAGGAAATGGGAATTGTTTTCCAGTTTAATTATGCTGTCACATAAAATTATCACAGAAATACACTATGCCGACAGGAAGAATACATTAAAACTCCATTATGCAGTACTAGAGTTGGCCAGCTTTTGTTGCTATTTATTCCATAAATAGCTTTTCATCTTTTCAACTATCATGAAAAGTTAGACTGTGTAAAAAAACATTGTGGTTCAAAAAGGACAATAGGGGCTGTGCCGATCGATGGTTAGCCAGTAGCACGAAGCTGGGAAGCAAGAATGTGGTACCTTTCTCTTCAAGAACAAATCTGACTGCATCATAAATTTAGAAGGAAAAAAAATGCCCACCAAGAATAAGTAATTTTCATTATTAATTTTTCTTCTCAGACACAACTCTAACTTCAGAGTTTTTGCATGTCTGTAGTTTATATATAACATGCTCACATATTGTGGCAATGGGACAGTATTACGATTACACAAAGAACAGGACCAACAAGCAGGCAAAACTTACTAAAAGAACACGTGTTTTTTTCCAAGACAATTTTTTGTTGTTGTTTTGTTTCAAACTGAAGGTCATCTAATTCCTTATTTTCATGATAAACAGCACATTCAGGTGTGTTTTATTTTTTATATTTCTTTCCATGTCCTGTGCTGAACACAGAATGACGTCATTAGAAGCAAAAGAGTGGATATATTTCTCTGAAGGGGACTTCATTTTTATCTTTTTTTTTCTTTTTTTTTTCCCTTCTCTCACGACAATTAAACATTATTTTGCTTTAAAGTAGGTATCTGCTCAGATCATAGGTAAAGAACACTATAATGTTCCTGTTAGTGCTCATAATATGGCTGCATTATTTTGGCCTCTCAGCTGTCTCACAGATCTTGTTATCTCTTTTAATTTGCAAGTTCCAAAGCTGTGTGGTTAAGTAGGAGTTGGTGCTGTAATTAATTTAAAAAAACTTTAAATATTACTCTTGAGGGTTCCAATAAAATGTGGAAAATATGATTCTTCAGAGACTCCAAATTCAGAGGCACGCAGACTTCATTAATTTTTAAATTATTATTTTTAAACCTACTTTATAAATCTTTAGTATCTGATTGATGAGATTTGATCAATGAGGGTAAGCAGTAGTCTGAGTTGAAAGGAAATACCTGCAAAGAGAGAGTACTATTGGCAAACTGAAACCCCAAAAGATAAGGCAGCTTCCTAAGATGAGAATTAGGTTAAAGATATTCCTAGTAATTTTCGTACTTGCACTAAACAGATGAATGGACTTGCTCCAAAACTTTATTCTAGATCTCTAAAATTATGTGTATGCTATAGGAATATTTTTTGTAAGCTGTCTATTGCTAGAAGAAGGGATATAACTAAACTAAGTTATTATTAGGCTTTGTGAGGGTTTATTATACTCCAAAATGGCCTGTTATTTACAGTTGTTATTTTAAAAAATGAATGTGGAAGGCATTCAAGTTTCAGAAAAGTTTTAATGCTGTTAACGTGCCTTCTAACAGTGAAAGCAGGTATTCTGGCTCACAAGCATGATGTATAACCTTTATACTGCATGTGAATTTCAAAAAGACAGAAATTGAGAGCATCATCTGGATGTCTATGCAAATCAGAGACAAGCACTTTAATTCTTTTATTCTTATTTTCTGATCTTAAGCCACAGTACCTTATGTGACACATCTACAGGTTTTGTTGTTGTTGTTTGTTTGTTTGTTTTAAGGGGCTACTAATTTTAGCAGACCTAAGCTTAGATGTGCCACTAAGACACAAAAAGCCTGAATTTTCATCTATAGAGTATCCAACTTATACTGAACAATAGTGCTCATCTGCACTAGCCCCAGAAATACATCTCAAAGTACTTTCAGAATTGGAGATGCAAAACACAACAGTCATAACTATCTCATTAAAGGTACTGAGAATCTGCTGCTATAATTGTTGGAGTTCAGACACTGTTATTAAGAAGAAATAAAAAGATATGTAAAATACAGATACTACTAATTAACATTTATTTTAGTTCTTGCCTTTTATAAATTTTGTCACTATAATTTTTGCTTAGAGAGTTGGGCTCTAACAAATTCAAAATTAAACTTTAACAGAATCAAATCTCACCTATTTTCAGCCAGAACTATGAACTTGTCTTCAATGGCTCAAAGTGGAATTTTCTCTTTGACATTTGCATTGCTCATACTGTAAACATTTCACACAACAGTAAAGATAGTGTCAAAAAAGTGACTTTGTGTCACAAAAGGACAATCCAGAATGATTGAATGAAGAGTGATAGCTTCACCTATTAAGTTGAAGTCATTTAAAACTTTAAAATTTTATTCTCCCATGAAAGAGGGAAGAAACTCTGAATCTTTGCATCAGTGTTTTCCAGCTTAATACTGGATCCACACCTCTCCGTTCCCTTCTGTAGTGAAGTGCTAGTTACTAATAATTACTAATTATTACTATTATTATTAATTACTAATAATTAACATCAGAAGTATCACAGTACCAAACAACATTTGTTACAAACCCACATGCACACTAGGCAGAGAGATAACTAATTACATCCAATGCGATTGTGTTATTACTATCAGTATTTTAAATTCATGCAGGACAAGCTTTATCTTCAAAACTGTGCAGAAATACTCTACATTAAAATACTCTACAGTAAAATCCTAAATTCAGAGTCTTCTTCATAGGCTCATTCATACTTCTTTCCTACTTAAATATGGCTTCTTGGGCTCCAGTCTGTTCCCTGTGAAGTCAATACAAATACAGCAGGAACATAATTCAGGCCTTTTGGTCACAGGTGACACTCTAAAATTCACTAACTTCTAAGAATAAACAGAGTTGAGGTTTCACTTGAAATTCCAGCAGTGGCAACTTTGTGCCTCTTCAGTTGAGCAAGTGTCTTGGCATAACAGAAATAATACTTCTCTTCGTAAACATTTTCCAACATCTGCATTTTTCACCCTTGTACGGCATGCTTCTTTTCATCTTACTTTATACATTCATACCTCCAGCAAGAGCACGGAGATCCTCTTATCCCTGAGCATCCTCTTCATATACTACGAGGAGGACATACACCAGAAGCTGTACTCAGATCTCCAGGGTTGTCAGTTCTGGACTTGAAGTCTTCACTAAACCTAGGAGAAAGTAAAAAAGGCAAGTCAGAACATCTGTAAGTTACTGTGTTGCAGAGCTTATATACATGCGTGTGTGTATATGTATCTACAAATACATTATGTATATGCAGTTTGCTGTGAAGTCTGTACAGGTTACGTCAGTTGTACTATAGCTGAGCATTGCCTGTGAAGTCTGTGGCTTCCCTTTGCCACCGGCTGGCAAGGCAGATCGTGCCTACAATCCTGTCCTCTGTGTTGTCAGCTGTGCATTGATTAAGATACAAATGAGCCATATGGTAGTGAACTAAGCTGTTAAATGTTTTTTTTGGGGGGAAAAATCAGTGGCATAGAATTTTTATAAATGCCAGATCAGATTTTCCTTTGAACTGCATTAGCCATAAATATGGATTATTCCTGTAGGTCCTGTGTATGGAGAATTCAATCTGCTTTAAAGGTTCAGCAGCAAAATATAAACATAATTATTTCCCAGCCAGATAAATGAGTCACTTCAGTAGAGACATCTTCATCACATGACTTAGTCAAAGTGCAAAAAAATAAATATTTCCATCCCTGTCTGCATGCAACTTCTACCATTATATAAATATATATGTAGACATACATTTACATAATATACACTTACAAAAGCTTGCAAACATTGATTGCTTCACTAGATTGTTGGTTTGAATACAAAAGCAACAAACAGGTTCCTAAATGAAAGGATAATCCAGTGCAAATTTATTGTTTCCTGCTATTTGTCAATACCTGCTATCTGAAAATATTAATTTATGAATTTTATTGAGCAGGTGAACTCAGTGCTTAATAGGAACTAGAAATTGGCACTAATTAGTGTATGTAAATCAACTAAGAAGTATCTCAATTGCTGTTCTGCATAGAGGAACAGTTAATTTGTAGGAATATGTGTTTCCAGCCCATCTGATTTGAAAAAGTCACGTTTTCCACTGCTGAAAATCTCAATACCTATAACATTTGTTGTTCATTTTATGATTGTTCTTAATGCCCTTGCAAACACATGTAATAAAATGCTAACAAACCATCAGCCATTACTTAATTATGTTTGTCTAGACAGACAAAGTTGGGGCAGGGGAGCCTGTGGTAAAAAATATTGTTTCCCATTTGGCAAACAAAGATGAAATTTACAGCTTAATTATTCCTTGTAGTGCTATAGACAGATTTTTCCTTCTATTCATACTCAGGTCCAGAGCTGATTAAAAAAAAAAAAAAGAAAAGAAAAGAGTTGTGGATTTTATTATTATTATTATTATTTTGAAGTGAGGTTTACAATTGTCTCGACTTTCAGTTAAATCAACTTCCCCTCCAGCAGGGGAGTTACTAATGGGATTTGCATGTTTGTGAGGCTTCATTGGAAACTACACAGGGAGCTCTTCTGACAGTGATGAAACATCTTCTATAAGGCAAGACAAATATCTCAGAAAATAACGTTGTAGTTGCTTTCAGAAACTGCCTATGGAAAATAACAGAATAATTCATCTTAATTAATAAAAATACCTCTATGTTTCAGCAACCAAGTGCAAGAAAAACACAGGTCAGTTCCAGAAACCTTTATTCATGAGAGTATTCCACGTATTCCACTACATTCCAAAAACTCTCCTGCTTGTACACAGATGCTCATGTGATTGAAGACCGTACTTTATCTCTAGATGTGTTTTTCAATACTTCATGAGATCTTCTTAGTTTGAAAGTTTTAAACAGTGTTTTCTCAAAGCCAAACGTGTCAATCACCACTGGACCCTATAATATAAGGGCACTAAATATAAAAAGTAAAAGTATAGATTGCATTTTGAAACACGCTGTATTTGTAGTCTCTTGTATTGCAAAGATAGAAGAATCATCGGTTACTGCACTGTTTTCTTCAGCAGTAACTGGGCAAGAGTACTCATTGCAGTGAATATTTGATATTAAAACCAGTCCCCTGACACTTGTACAGTAAAATACCTCCTGCTAAAGCTTACCATCTTCATAGTCCTAAGGTAACTTTGTATGTCAATTAACTGCACTTGAAATTGAGAGGTTGTTAAAAAAAAAAAAAAAAAAAAAAAAAAAAAAAAAAAGACTTTAGCATATCTGTCCTGGCTCTGTCCAGGTCTAATTTGCTTAACTTCTATGTTAAATAGTTAATAAATTGCTTTCTGCTAAGTATTTAGAAATATATGCTACTAAGAGTTAAGATGTTCTGTTACAAACCTGTGATCAAGCTTGCCTTTGTTGTGTCAACATTAAAAAAAAAAAGACATTTTACAGGGTGTCTGAATTCTGGATATGTATTAATGAACTTTTTTCCTATTTTTTCCCTGATATTTTAATATTTTTTCTTGAAATTGGAGTAAGTTGAGGGCAGGTTTTTAAGTGCCAGTAAGAAAAATAAGAAAGAAACTTTCACTTATAAGGGCTAAAAATCTGTTCAGTGAAGATATGGTGCAAGTAGATAAAGCTTAATCCAAAAACCCCATACAAAGCTATTGCTAAGATCTCATTTGTCAGCCTCAGTAAAATGCTGAATTAAACATTTTTGCATAGACTTGAACTGTACTCTCAGATCATTTACGTAAACTTAGAAATTTACTATTGGATTACTTGCCTTGCATTTTCTCGACATCAACATACTTCTTGGGCAGCCTATTGCGAAACACTGAGCTATTACCTGGTTTAGTAGCTCTTGAAAACGTATTTGTGTTGGAATGGAGCCTACTTTAAGAAAAATAGCTGGAAAAGTTTTGCTTTCTCCTTTAAAATAATCTTAAAGACACAATGCAAATCATTACTTCAGTGATTTTCTGTAGATCATTAAGTAGCAAAGAAGGATCCATACCAGCACAGAAGTAATAATCAATACTGAACAATCAATCACACCAATGTCATTACAGAAAAGGATAGGACTTGTTTTTTTTGATGCTATCATGCTAGCAAAAATCTTGACATACGTGAAGGTATTTCACGTTAAAAGGTACTTTTGAAGTCTTAAAAAGACTTCTCTGCAGGAATAAGCTTTATCAGTGTAAAAAAAAATCATATAAAACCATAGCCACATAAAGGGATATATTTATTTTTTAATTATTTCCATTAATTCATTATAAAGTAGCAAACTTTTTTTTTTTTTAAGATAGAGACATGCCTTAAATAAGAACTTATTACACTTTAAAATTGTTGTAATTATTTTTCATGAAAAAAAAAGACAGCAAAAATAGGTATGCATTTTTAAAAAAAATCTGAAAAGTGAGTTTTGACAGTGACTGCTAGTAATACGGGACGATAACATACTGCAAAATTATGAAAGGGTAAAAAAAATAAAGATAAGGAAATATTGACATAATGAATGCCTTGCATGGATTTAAAGTTTTTAAGACTGAATACAATGTACACCAGTGTACAGGAGCAGTTTCATAGTCTTAAAAGCCCTGCTAGGAGACAACCAACTTTCAGCAAGACCAAAAAAAAGTCATTACTGATCATATGTTCCCTTCAGACAAAAGCCTTTCCACACACTGATGTACTGGGTCTAGCTGGGATGGTAACTTTCCCTGCAGCAGCCCATACAGTGCTATGCTCTGCACTTGTAGCTACGGTCAAACCACCACAACTGATCAAATATTAAACAGAAGAATAGGCAGAGCTGGCTGATAGTAAACCTTATGCTTGAACAGAAAATTCAGAGACCTTTAACTTAATGCTTTTTAAGCCTGACCAGAGGGGAAAGAGGAGGAAAAAGCCAAAAGTCCCTGACAAACTGTTCAAAAATAGTTTAAAATATTTCTCATTCTCAAACAGAAGGAACTTAATGTATTATATGAGGAAAATACAAACCTTTAAGATGTTAATTTTGAAGCTGAATCTTTGTTCCCTGCATTGAGAAGGTGTGCAGATATAGCCGACCTTACTTAAGTCATAAGAATGATAATTAGGGTCACTCTTCTGGAAAGCCCTTAATCACATGCTTACAGAAGTCAATAGCTTCAAATACCTGCCTAAGTGTTTTCCTGAAATGGGCCTTACTAGATGGAAGTTAACATATGATGATCATACGGATAGCATCCCAAAAATGTCATGCTATTTGTAGTTCAGACAAACTCTCAGTTTTTGCTCATTTTTCACATATATAGGAGGCCATTCAACTATGGGTTTCTTGGTAACAGGTGGGATTTTTTTCACATCATATTTGCATAAAAAAGCTAAAGAAGCATCATTCAGTACATGTGAAATCTTAGAAAACCTGTTTTAAAAAGGCTATACAAGCCCAGAGTTTTCGAGCATCTTTGAATGGAAAGTAGTTATTAGAAAATAAAATTAAAAATTGTCTGGTATTAACAGACTAGTTAATACCATCTAACTTAAAAAAAAAAACAACCACCACCACCAAAAACTTCCCCAGCATTTAAGAGTCCCATAAAAATTATCATGGCGGGTTTCAAAGCTAAAGTCTGTTATGTTTATATTGATGATATCATTTTCATTTAGGACCAGGATCAGCATTTAACAAAAATAATAGCTATAAAATGCTACAGAAAATATAAATGTATAAAATGCTATGCAATATACATGAAAGAATCTGCAATATATTTTGTCAAAAACAAATTGGCTGTAGTCCAGGTAAGTTGTATTTGTTTGCACATTATCCATGCCCTGAAATATGAAGCAAATTCAGTCTTGGTTTTACAAATTGGTATCATCCACGTACTGTAGTTGTCTACCTTTGAAAAGCCTCTGAATAATGGGGGGCAGAGAGTAGGAACATCAGATAGATAAGCACAGAACATTTCTAAAAACCCTTTAAAACAGTTCAATTAATAATCTTGTGAGTAAGGCCTGCTTGTTAAATACCTCCTTGTGTAAATGCTACCTACCTAAAGGCAAATTTATCAGGCTTGAGATAATTTTGTTTTAATATCTTGATATCTATGAAAAATATTTGTTTGCCAC
This sequence comes from Heteronetta atricapilla, assembly GCA_011075105.1. Lineage (NCBI taxonomy): Eukaryota > Metazoa > Chordata > Aves > Anseriformes > Anatidae > Heteronetta > Heteronetta atricapilla. The sequence goes on from CM021740.1 coordinate 6,034,303, forward strand.
GCTGATCTGATAACTCTACAGATTACCATAATACCATAAGGAAAATCCATCAAGAAACTTCTCAAAGAAAAGGTGACTGTGCATTTACAGACTCCAACCACGGTTCCATGAAATCACTGTAATCACTGGTAAATCAAAACCACAAGCAAGCAAAAGAATTTCCTTTAATAAAAATAACAGAGCCAATAGTTACAGAATTATCTGGGGTCTTTCCAGACTGCTCAGTGTTAGCCTGACTTCTGTCCTAATGAAGTCAATAGCTGGCTCAAGGGCGAGAAAAGTGATAAGCTAGGTGCTACTACACAGTTTAGCGCTGTATGCCCAGAGTGTTCAGAAACAGTATTACTCCATTAGTAAATGCCAGCTTATTGGAACTACACTGTTACACTGTTAGATGCTGGCCAGCTAGACCCACCAGAAAGCAACTACAAACCCAAATCCTCCAGGTGGCTATTTCAAATGCCAGTGGTCCAGCTGCTGATGCTGAGCTGCAGCTGGAACATGAGGATACCAGCTGAGGGTTCATGACTAGTGAGCCCACAAAATTTCAAGCTATGAAACACTAATATGCTCCAACAATTCAGTTACTTCTCAACAGAGAATTAAAAAGAGGACACCAGCCATGATTAAGAGAGCCATAAATTCTCTGGTGTTATCTGCGGCCACCTGATAATTTCTCTTCTGACCCACAGGTCAAGCCTGGTATCATGTTTCTATTCAAATTGGTGTGCTCACCAGAATCCAAGCTACTATACAAGGTAAATGTGTGATGTTTTGGGTCTGACAGTAGGGTAAATGTTTTTATTAGCATTTAGGATAAGACTATCCACATAGGCCCAGAGGTTAATCAAGTCTTCTATGTATCATTAGGTTTGTCAGGTGCTCATCAGGTACTTTAACAGAATAAGCCTCCTGTACCTCAGGACTGCATTCCTGTAAGAAGTGCTGGGAACAAAACAAACCACAACAGAAAACAAAACACACACGCACACAAACAATCCCACGTGGGATGGAGACTGTTAACAGCAGCAGCAAAGGCTGCTGGTTCTCCTCCTTTCTCACACCAGCAGAAAAGTCAGATAACAGATTCACGATGTGTTTCAAACGTGTTACATCAGCAGAACAAATTGAATTCCAACCATCATAGGAAACAAAACCAAAATAACATTTAGGTGTAATGAGATGTTCCTTATAGCAATTCACCTGAATTGTCATGTAGCTAGATTTGTTATTCCATTTAAAGCAAACCAAAGCAGAATAAAACACTTCTATTTCAACCTATATGACATAAAAGAAAGAGAACAAACAAAAAGCCAGGTTATTACTCTTCATGAAATCCTGCAGCCTGCTTTCATTTTACATAACCATTTTAGTGGAATTATAGTTATGTTTGAAGACACACTTAGCCACGTACATGTAAACTGATGCATCATGTTATCAGGTCAGGACCAGTCAGTCACTGGGGGACTTCACAGTTACTGTCGCCATCATTTCATCCTTTGTCAGAAGCTGAAAATTAGTAAGATTTGAGGTATTTGTGGTAAATGTGCATATGTTACTAACAGAGTTATTTGAAGCAATTACAAGGAATTCTGCCTTGTGCTTAGAAGGCAAAAAATCCAAGAGATTTTCATGCAAGCAAGATTTGAAGGTCTTATTAATGGAATTTTAGGCCAAATTCAAATGGACCCCACTGGAAATGCTTGTTGAGAGCATGATGAAACTCGGAGCACAACACGCTCTACACCATCTGCACCATCTGCCTGGGGGCTTAGCAGGCAAGCAGGCAGCTTTCAGATATTAGAATGCATGAGACAGAATTCTTAAGAAAAAACAATGCTATGAAAATGTATACAAATATAAAGCTTTCCTCAATCACAGAAAGAATTGTTCTTTTGGAAGGTGACAATATAAACCAAATTCATAGATTGAAGGCCAGGGGTCTCAGAAAAGCAACCCAGAATTTAAGTCACAGAAAAGCAAACATTTTAACACTTGTTTATTAAACATTTTGATTAGTATATGTTTGTTTATAATCAGACATTTGGAATTACTAAATTTAAAGTCATATATATAACTGAAGTCGCATCCACTTCCTAAAGTTCTATCAGTCTTCAATGTACAAACAATGTTTGTGCCATGCTTTCAATGGCAGTGAATTTGGGCGTACCTGGATCTCTGGTGTGGTTTTGGTTTTTCATTGTCAAAGGATTGTTCATCAGGAGCACTCATCCAACTGTACGTGCAGCAGAGTTGCTTCCTGAAGGGATTCTGGCCAGCCAAGGTGATGAACACAGTTCCTTTCAGGGCTTCTCTTCAGCCACCCGTCCAATGAGGTCTTTGTTAACACTAAAAGTAACAAAATGAAATGTTAGATGATGCTGACACTAGGCTTCATAAACAGCCTTAAGAAGTGTGTTATGGTAGACTGGCCTTCAACAGCTTAAGTAACGGTCACACCTGTGGACTAAACAAGTTATCCCTCCAGTTTAAGTACATCTATCCTGGAGGCAATTTATTAAAATACAAACAAATCTTGTTCTTCACTGTAGCTGCTGTTTCTTTTCCTCAGAGGTGCATATTAATTCTCAGCTGAATAGGTGGCTCCTTCTTCCTTCCTCTCCAGGAAGGATAAAGATGATTCTCTTCCTTTATCAGTTCTGGGTTTATTAGTGGTTTATTAGTACTAACTGTATCAGCTCTGGATATCTAGTATAAATACAGTCTATCGAGCAGGCTTGCATGTTTAAAGGGTAAGCTATATGCTTTTGGTAGAATTCAGCTGAGGGTGGAGTTTGCAATCATTCTTTGTGCTATTTTCTATTGTTGATCAAATAAGCACATGTATATTTGGTAATAATCAGAATTCTTTAATTATTTCACATTAGTATGTAGCCTAAAGACTTACAAAGAAGTTACTGTGCTAAAGACTACCAGAACTTAAAAGAGCAAAACAACACCAGCAAAGCTTAACGTTTAAAGCACCATATTCATTCAACTTCTTGTAAACAATTGCTGTTGGCAACCCTGGATGTTACCTGTTGTTTTTCCAGTCTCGCACTATATCCAGGAAAATTCTCCATTAATTCAATGGATATTTGACAATTAAAACACAAAATAAAACTTCAGGATTAATTCATCGCTCTGTATAAATCCTAGTAAACTAAACCAGTCTTGTTATTCTGTTCAAGGAGATCTGGGTTAATGGCTGTTGCTATACTATAAGGCAGCTTGCTGTTCTAGTTTAATCCTGCATTTACAGACATTTTCGCTAACCTAAAAGTGAACACTAATTACATACTAAGTCTAAAAGCAAGTTTTACTTACGGAATACTGTAAATGGCTTTATCAAATTCTAGTCTCGTTGCATTGATGGTACATGAAATGCAAACAGGCATGTAATTACATGCCTGTAGACTGTATTTCTATGCTTTCTTAGTCTGTGGAATGGTAATAATGGATACTAGTAAGAGTAGAGGCTGGCATAATGGGACCTTCTGCTTTTTATAACACCTAATTGTATGTAATTAAAAAAACTTGAGTGGTGCAGCTGAACTCTCACAAGAGAGACTTAGTGGATTTTAGAAACCAATGTCAATCTATAGTAATAGAAGGCATGACCTCAGTACTTGCAAATAGATGCAAATTATTTAACAGTAATCTCAAGGAGAAATTTAAATAATCAGAAAGAAAAACATGGTAATGTTCTTCTAAGTCTATAGTAAAGTTTTTAAGTAATGTTTTCCTTTACGTAAGTCTAGAATGTCTGTATTGGTGTTGTATTGTCTTGTCTTGGTCCTTGACTCTTAAGACAGAGTTTACACAATCACTCTACACGTACAAGAGATGACATTTGTGTTTTCCAGTACTTGCAGGAATTTGAAATTCTGAGGTCTCATTACCTTTGTATTTGACTCATGTGTTCCTGTGAACACGGCAGGTGAGAAGAATACAGCTCATCAGTGGTGTTAGAAGCTGGAATTTTGAATTTTGAGCCTGCCAAAGCCCTACATTAAAGACTGGATGTAATTGGTTACTTCAGGTAGTGATAAATTTCGAATCAAGGCAGGGGAAAAAGATCATCTTAACTTAGATTAACTTGAAAGAAAAAATACCCCATCACTGTTGATGGAACGCATATTCTATCAAAACTGCAGTCACACTCTGCTCTATTGAGATTAACTTTACCTGCTGAATGTTGTTAAATTTATTCCAGTGGCCTATGACCACCATATATCAGCATCCGACCCCTATCTATATAAAACAATAAGCATAAGCTTAAGGCTGTCTTAAAGGCTGTCTGAGAGAGGTATATTTACTGACATATAACCTGACTAAAGCCAAACATCATTACCCCCGTGACTGATTGGAGGGCAGCCGTAAGTTAACAGTTTTATTTCCATTCCACAGCTGATCTCCTTGACCATGCTAGCTGAGCTGACGTGGCATTTCAAGTCTTCTTACCAGCTCAGTGCTTCTATTATTTAAAACAAAACAAAACCAAAAACCACAAAACAACAGGAGTGGAGGGAGAAGAAGACAAGCCACCTCTTCGTTTAGCCTCTCCATCTTGATCACTACTCATGGGCTATCAATAATTTCAACTTGGTTAAGCAGCTGGCTGAAGGTTAAATAAATCCTGACTGGTTGTTTGCATGATCGTAACTGAATACAATAATTTTAATTGGAAGGAGATTTCTTTTTGGCTGCTCCCTGGGAGTACTTATAGAGTCAAAATCAGGCTAGAAATAAGTTATTTTAGTGGAGAAGATGATTCTGGTAATTCCTTACAGGTTTTCAAGACAAATCTGGATAAAGCCCAGAGTAACCTGGTCTGATCTCACAAGTGATCCAATTTTGATCAAAGGACTATACTACAGACCTCCAGAGGGTCATTGCTGCCTGAGTTATCCTATAATCATCTGACTCGATGATTGTTCAGACAGAAATCATAAGCCTATTAAGTTTTCCTATTCCAATCCACATTGTTTGCACCTGTTCAGCTGAAGACAGAATCTGGCTTCTTAGGTAACAAATTCCAGGACTAGAATTTATCCACTGGTAGGTTTCATTCCACTGAAGGACAGATTAAGGTGGATTTGTAACATCTTTGTTTATCCCCCCCAAATTAAAAGATTTTGAAAGCATTTGAAAGTGGATTTAGGAGAAGCCCATAATATGAACAGGAGCAGATCTCATCCAGAATGTCACATAAATATCATGCTATCAAACAAGAAATGTAAATTATCATACGAACTCTATAATTGAAAAGTGTATTACACATTAGTGAAGTCACCCATTTATCTCATCATAATCAGTTCCAATAAAATCTCATTTAGGAAAGTTGAGAGTAGTTCAGGGTGGATGGTTATGAGGATATCAGTCATGTGAGTGTGCACTGAAACAGTTTTGAAAGCTAGTTCTCATGTGCAGAAATGCAATTATTGCACACCACATATGAAAAGGTGAAAAATATAAACTAACACTATGGCATTCAGAACTAGGGAAAAAGTGAAGCAAATACACTGAATAACAATTGGAAATGTTTTTAGAAAATTTATACTCAAACGAGATTTGGAAGAAGTCATTACGAGAAAGGCAGGGTATTTAATGCTAAGAGATGTTCAAAAGGGGAGAAATCACCTGATAAATCATGTCCCGATGAAGTAGAACTTGGATCCAAACCTTTCATACTTGGTTTTATAAATGCAAACTTTCAGTAGAATAAATTCTGAAAGACCAAGCATATGCAAGTCTATCACAGAAAGGAACAACTGTTTTCTATGACTGCTGCCCTTCTACTGTAGCATTTTAGATAAAATAGCCTCCAGACATGAACCATAAGGGTTTTTGATTGAACTTGTTGACATAAAGACATGAAACAGCCTGTTTTTGCCATCCATACAGTACATCCTTCCACCTGAATTGCAGGAATATTTGCTATCCTGGTTAAAACAAAAATGCCACTGACTTAATCCAACAGTGAGATAATATGGATAGAATGTGTATCATGGCTATAGCTGAAGAAGCATTTCGTCAGGAATACTTAGTATGGTACCATTAGCCTCTTCTGAAATTAGCATTAAGGATTTTTTCTTTTCTGTTCCTCTACTTACTTGTGCACAGCTGCTCACCTAATCATTTGAATAAACTTACCTTACCTGATATATTATTTGTTATATATATCACCCTTCAGACAGCTGTAATGTAAGCTATACTGATGTTCTCTCTTCCCTTCGTGTTCCAAAATTTAAACTTTCTGTATGGCTACTACCCATTCCATTGTAAATACGCATGTACACGCATAATGACGTCAATCTTTACATGCAGGTATGTTTAACTACATTTTGAATCCAGCAATATCATGGAGAAAAACACCAGCACCATCTGTTTGTATTTAGAATGGGGTACAAGAAATAAGGAAACAAACTCGATAAAAAAAATCCAAATATCCACACATCATCTTTCCTTTTTTTTTTTTTTTTTTTTTTTTTGTATTTGCTATAAACGTCCCTCCAATGCTGCATTTCAACCTTATTTTTTATATTGTGGTATACTTCTTTCTTCACCAATCCAATGAATTCTGAATAAAGGGGTTTCTTACAAAACTCAAGGGAAAAAATTAACCATTCTGACTATTTTGTTCTTGAAGGTGTAGCTAGCCCTGATTTCTTCTGCTTTGCCTGGCTACAGGTACCGCCATGTAGTACACACAATTTATCCAATTTTCATGACATATGAGTAGAACAGGGCACTCTGAGACCTTAAGATTCAGCTTGATAAAAGGTATGAAAAACCTCACTGAAATGTGTGAATGTTGCTCACCATGAAAACTCACTAGAGAACATTTATTTGCAATCTCAGTGTATTAAATTTTTTGTATTAAAATTATTAATTGTATTTAAGTTGTTTCATTTAAGAAAAAATAATTCTATAGTAGACAAACTTGCTGTGAAGTTACATAGAAAGCTAAAACCTGCTTGATGTTCTCATTCCCTGGTTCAATAGCATCTACCTTAAACCAGCAGTGAAAATTTTGAAATATGCTGGGCTTTTGCCAGCTTTTTAAACGAGTGTATGTGATTTAGTTCATATTTTCACACCTCCCTATTAAATACCTCCCAGTTCCATCTTGCCTAATATTTGATCCAGCAAGTTTAATGACCATTCCTTCATTAAACATTACAAGATTTTTAAGACCTTGGCAGTGCTGCATTTCATTCAATAACCTAGTGCTGCTACAAAGTCAACACTGAGTGCCAAGTTAATCCCTCGTGTCCACTAATTATGTCCAGTGCTGCATCTTCTTGGGTGAGCCTGAATCACTGGGGAAGTGCAGGATTTCCAGGCCAATGGATTCAGCACTCCAGCTATATCTCATGCCTTGACACTAGATGTCAGCGAAGGGTAATTGTTGTCTCAATTTAGAGGCCAGCCCAGGTAGCTACTAGCAACCTCTGTTAATGTTTTATAGCAAAGGTGAAGTATAGCTTAATACAAGCATCTGACATATATTACAATAAAAAAGAATATAGTTGTCTAGTGTTTTTAAAGTCAGTCGTAAAAGATGAATAATGATGCAGTTTAAAGCTAAAAGACAGCTGCCAAGCTGAATGGCCATGATGGATGTCTAAACACCCAGTGTGGAGAAAACCTGTTCCCTAGAGACCACCATCCAAAAAATTAATTACTGCGATTCAGCATCTTTAAATGTGCCACTTAATATACTGCCACCATAATTAAATTTCCAGCCCTGTGACCTTGAGACCATTTCCTGAGATAATAAATGAGATCAAGGTTTAATCGATGCAGATGCAAGTAGAAGCTGTCCGAGGAAGCACAAAACCATCACGATATAGTCAAGGTCAGGAAAGAAAAACCAAGTGAAGCTGCGAATCAACACTAATTGCTTTCTTATGATAAAAGATGTTTATTTTAATTTGCTTTATTTGCAAACAATCGTGGTACCATCGTGGTACTCTCTGACAGCAGCTTTTAAAATTCTAGCCACAGATCAAGTCAGCAGAGGGCATATTTGTTTCCGTGTAGATAGCACTTTTTGTAGCTAATGAAGCCATATTCAGTAACACAATGAGATCTGATAGCCAAGCTCATCACGCATCAAACAATATAAAGAGAAGAAACAACCGTCTGCTTCAGGTACACTCCTTCCTTTCCTACACACACATACAAACAAAACAAAATGCAGGAGAGATTTTGGTAGAGAGATGGAGATATGAAGGCTATTTTATGTCCTTTTGAAGTATGAGAAACACGAAGGATATAGTCTGAGTTGCTGGACTTGACTAACTGCTAAATCAGACACTAAATGTGAACACAAAGCTACAAAGCAAGCAAGTTCACAGCTAAAGAAAGAGTTTTTAGAAAGACCATGTGCTGGCCAGTATTTCTCATGGCATCATTTAACCTCTTCCAAGAGGGTTTTTGAAGTTCTGGTCATTTAAAGAACCAGCCTGAAATAACGATGGGATGTCCAGAGAAGTAGCATTTTTGTTTGGAGCAGTGTTACGCTGCAGTGATTACATGGTTAAGTTACATAAAAGTCAGAGCATGAATTTTCTCTGTTTATGGTGCAGTGGCCATTATTCAATCCAGTAAAGATGCCAGTTTGCTATCACACTGTTCCAATGTTGTATTTTAAGCACTGCTTGTACTTAAAACCTCTGGCAATTCAGCAAGGTGCAGCCACATACATTACCCACCACTTCTCCAGTACTAAGCAGTGATAAACTTGGAGCAAGTTGAATCATATCACTGCATTTAAATAGAGGATCCCTGAATAAAAATTAATTTGCATGTTTCTTTAAATAAAAAAGCTGTATTTATAATAGCGACCTTTTGATTGAACTGGTAATGTGACTGTTTTGATTGAACAGCCAATGTGCCCTGGTAAGTTTATTATTTTATTATTATTTTATAGACAACAACTCCTGTCTGACAACCTAAGCTGAATATATTTAATGCACGGGACCTGCTTTAATTCTTCCTTTCTCTCTCCCCTCTCCACCTCCCCCCCCCCTTTTTTTAAAAAAAAAAAATGGAATACAGAAAGATAAGATGCGGGAGTCAGCAAGCCACACAGGGATAACTGTGAATTTAAGGACCGCAATATGAATCTAACACAAAATACATGTAGGTAGGACCTGTTTCTGCAGTTCTGTACCACGTCTAGGAAAGACCACAGTTCTTTCCAAGTCCAGTCATAAATCTGGCCTATACTTGAACATCTCAATTTTCATTTAAAAAGAAACACATTTCTGCAGTGAAAGCCTTCCTATTGTGCAGTGCCAGCATTTTGAATTTTCAGTCACATCAGTACTCTGACCTGATAAAAGGAAACCACTTTAAGAGAGAAGGGATAAATTTCATTGTAAGATGCATCAGCTCTCACCTATATCACTGTTGATTCTCCCAGTAAGTACTTCAGCTTTTGTGCTTATGCCAAAAATGACTCATTTCCCAAATCACACCTGAACAGCCAAGTTCCATGCTGGCCAGTGACAACTACTACAAGGCAGTATACGTGGCCAACACTAAAACCTCTCGTAACCTGAAAATGCTGGAAGACAAGCGAAATAAACCATATTTAATATTTAACATTAATAACTCATACAAGGAAAAACTCCCGATGACTTCATTTCCATGAATTTTCATCAGCGTATCTCAAAATCTCAGTCTATCACACAATGACACCATTGATGGTCTTGCTTAGATACAACAGTACCAGTCAGAAAACAACAGAATCAACATGTTCTGCTGTCTTGGAATGAGTGGTTCCATGACAAAGCATGACAAAGTGACACGCTTAGTGGATGAGGGAAAGAATGTGGATGTGGTCTACCTTGACTTCAGGAAGGCTTTTGACATTGTTTCTCACAACATTCTCCTCAAGAAACTGGCTGCTCTTGGCTTGGACTGGTGTATGCTTCATTGGGTTAAAAACTGGCTGGATGGCTGGGCCCAAAGAGTCATGGTAAATGGAGTCAAATCCAGTTGGAGGCCAGTCACTAGTGGAGTCCCCCAGGGCTCGGTACTGGGGCCAGTCCTGTTTAACGTCTTTTTATCAATGATCTGGATGAGGGGATCGAGTGCACCCTCAGTAAGTTTGCAGACGACACCAAGTTAGGTGCGTGTGTCAATCTGCTTGAGGGTAGGAAGGCTCTGCAGGAGGATCTGGAGAGGCTGCACCGATGGGCTGAGGCCAATGTATGAAAAGTTCAACAAGGCCAAGTGCCGGATCCTGCACCTAGGGCACAACAACCCCAGGCAGCGCTACAGGCTGGGAGATGAGTGGTTGGAAAGCTGCCTGGCAGAGAAGGACCTGGGAGTATTGGTGGACAGTCAGCTGAATATGAGCCAGCAGTGTGCTCAGGTGGCCAAGAAGGCCAACAGCATCCTGGCTTGTATAAGGAACAGCATGGCCAGCAGGGCCAGGGAAGTGATTGTCCCCCTGTACTGGGCTCTGGTGAGGCCGCACCTCAAGTACTGTGTTCAGTTTTGGGCCCCTCACTACAAGAAGGACATGGAGGTGCTCGAGCAAGTCCAGAGAAGGGCAACGAGGCTGGTGAGGGATCTGGAGAACAAGTCCTATGAGGAGCGGCTGAGGGAGCTGGGGTTGTTCAGCCTGGAGAAGAGGAGGATCAGGGGCGACCTTATTGCACTCTACAGGTACCTTAAAGGAGGCTGTAGCGAGGTGGGGGTTGGTCTGTTCTCCCACGTGCCCGGTGACAGGACAAAGGGGAATGGGCTAAAGTTGCACCAGGGGAGGTTTAGGTTGGATGTTAGGAAAAAATTCTTTACTGAAAGGGTTGTTAGGGATTGGAATGGGCTGCCCAGGGAAGTGGTTGAGTCACCGTCCCTGGACGTCTTTAAAAGACGTTTAGATGTAGAGCTTAGGGATATGGTTTAGTGAAGGACTTGTTAGTATTAGGTCAGAGGTTGGACTCTGTGATCTTGGAGGTCTCTTCCAACCTAGACGATTCTGTGATTCTGTGACTATGACAAAGCATCCAGCCTTTTAACAGCAAAATACATAAATCTAGCACCTAGAAGAGGACCTGTTATTTTAAGAGAAGTAAGCATTACTGGAGCTCTCATGCACTTAACGAGTTAAAATGAAAGTGTCTCTACAGCTAAGTCAAGTCTACCTAATCGTATGCTGTTAGAGAAATTAGAACTAGGTAATTGTAGGGGGAACACGTTTAAAAAAGTAAGATTTTGTAACTTTTTGAGACCAACCTTGTGTAGAGGTAGGCTTCCTCGCATTTCAAGCCATATTGCATAAAATTGTGGAAGAAATTTGTGTTCTGACACCTAAAACCTCAGAACTGTAAAAAGCATAGAAACAATCAGTAAGAGGACAGAGACATGAAATTATGAAAAACTGTAGACAATAGATCTTTAAATAATAGTGCTTGGACATAATTTGTATTCCAGTCAACATCAAATAGATTAAATTATGAAGCACTGTAAATTCCAAGGTTAAAATGTAACTGTCAGACATTTAGAAGTAACAACCAAAGCAAATCAATGGGGTTAGGGTGATACACAAAACCCCAGCGGTGACCAAGACTGCAGAGCACTTGAAAGTCACTCCATATCAACATGATTAAAGTTAAAAAGGAACAAAACAGAACATGCCACTAAGTGCCATGGATTTAAGACTTCAGGGTACCAAAGAACTTAGAGGACATATTGAAGAGAAAATAAAAACAAAACCAACACACATTAAACAAACAACACGGGGTTCTCTGATGCAATGTTAACCTCGCTGAAAGTTTCCAAAGATAACTTGATGATCAGGGCATGTTTTCAGAGCATATGAATCACGGGACTGTGCCATATAGATACTTAACATTCATATTAATCCTGGGCACGTGAATACACACTTTTGAAACCTGAAGAAGAGACATTGGGTATGATTAAGACAATTATTTCCTGGTCCAACACTATCAACTTTCCCTTGAAAAAAAGTGTTAGTAAAACAGCCATCGCGTCTGCAAAATAATGCAACAAAATCACCCTGAGGACTTAGTCCAGCTGTAGCTCTGAAATATCTGGGTGGAGGCAGAGAATATACTGTCTCAGAACAAAATTTCTGGGGACATGGAGATAAGCAGTAGAGCCTGACTTGATTTAGGCTGAATCAATAGCATACTGAAAATTAAGAATGACATTTGTTGAAACTTGTAGTTGATCTGCCTTCAACCTAATGCAATTAAAGCTGGGATAAAATAATAACATAAAACAAACGCTGAAGTTACAACTTCCTAAAAAAATTACATGAACTTTTGGCTATATGCTTGTGTTTGTGGGTAAACTAGGAAATCCACTCTACATTACTTGAAATGTTTCCCCTTGTCATTCTGTACTTACCAATAAGTACAGAGAATAAGAGAATGAAAGTCAGGGGAAACTAATTTCTTTACTTTTATCTGACAGGCTAGTGTTTGTAAATAGCACACTGCTCTAACACCATTCTCAATAAAGAGTCATTGCATGACAGATGTTATTGCATGACAAATGCCAATGAGGGCCAGTACTGGCAGTTGCCAACTTTTCTCATTGAAAGATCCATTCAGATGCATCAAGGCAACCTGAAGGCTACTGCTGCTAAGAGCAGTGGGCAGTTTCAAAGGAGAACAGGCAACACTTCAATTACAAATTTTTATTTTACATTTTTAGCCTGATTTGGTCTCTTTGTGATAAACAAGATGTTTTACATATGCCTAGTAGGAATAATTGATAGTTCACGCTTCTGTATGTTATACTTGTTAAAATATTTGCATTTAAAAGCAAAGTTGGACTTGTAGCTCTAGGCTATGTATATGTTTTTCCTAAGGAGTCTCAACTAGGAGAAGCATTTTGAATTATAATTGTCTTCCAAATCTTAAATTAAGAGAGACAGAACAGTGTTAGTCTTATAGCTAAGATTTTCAAAAGTTACTTGTTGGTCTTTTTTGTGACGTTCACATTGAAACATCAAGAGGCTGAAGAGAGAGAAGCAATCAGTTTTCCAAAACTTGCAGACTCTTCTAAAATACTTGGAGCTTAGCAGCACAAAACTGAACAGTAAAATTATTAGTTGCTTTCCAACATATAACTGATCTTTTTTCATCTGAACATCTTGATAGCAATGAACAAATACACAAAATATCACGGTAAACCCACGGCTTAATTCATAATGTATTTTAAAATCTGAGTATTACCATCGGTATGCTCATTTTATATATGGTCTCATCTTGTTGTAATAACCTTCATTTTCAACATGGGTGCATGTAGCCAGAAGATGACTCACTTTGTGTACAACTCAAAACTGTTGAGAAAGCTCTATGTGCTGACCATGACTTACCATGCCCAGTTCCGTGGCAGCTGGCTCCAATCCTCACAGCTGCACTCCAGCACAGCAGTATTCACTGACCCTGACAGAAATCTGCAGCAGCAGAGCTCTCTGTTCCTTCCCACACTTGCATGTTCTTGCAGCAGATTTCATGCCAAATCCCTCTCTTGGTTATTGCCTCCTGCTATAATAAGAAATAAAAGGGGAAAGGCAGGGAAACTGCCTGAGCTTTTTTCTTCCTGAGGAAACCACCTCCAGAGACAGAGCAGAGGCAAGCAGCTGTCACATCTCTTAGAGGTCTGGAATACCGGGTACCTCAGGTTGTGAACTGACTGTTGAGCTCCGCTATCATCTATCTGCATACGAGTTTTTATGTCTATCTAGGCAGAGCCTACAGACAGTCTTGGTGTCAGAGAAAGGAAAGACACAGACTTTGTGCTCCCACGCTGATGTCATTATGTCCTGTCATTTATTCTGTAAATGCAGAGGGATATGCCTTCCTAGCTCATGCTTTGGTTTTCACCAGAACATAACTGTTATTAAACCTTGTTAGATGGCAAATGAAGCCTTTGGTATTAAAAATAACATAAGGGAAGTGCATAGCACTGTATAGGTAAGTAAACGCATCGCCTGGAGAAAGAAACGAGAATGAAGTAAGGGCTTGACAGTAGCAAGTTGTCAATTTCCTACTTCTGCAGCCACAAAAAGTTGTTATTATGTAAAAATATTTTGGGGCATACCAGGGAAAAAAATGGAGTAAATGAAATAGTTTGTAATGTGTTTCTATAGTCAAGCAAAAGCATAGCAATTTGTATATCTGAGGGATATATAGCTGAGGGGCTTGCCAGCAGCTTTGCAATCAAAAAAAAAAAAAGAAAAAGAAAAAAAAAAAAGGAAAAAAAAAAAAGCTTTAGCTAGTTTTGAAATCCTTACCTGTCCTTGGCAAATATGGACACCAACATGTTTTGCTGGAATTACAGACTTTTTATTAATAGTTTCCTGCTCCACATACTGCACTGAAGATGAGAGATCTCAGTGCTTGCTGTGAAACAGTAGGGAGGCTTATTAAATCAATACACATCTGTTAGATAATGGGCTCTAAGTCAAGAATGTTATTCTGAAAACCTCTCAGCAAATCATTGCTTGTTTGGCAGTGTTTTCTTTAAGCTATTCCCTTGTTGAAGGATCCCCTCCAGAGCTGACCATCTATTTTGTAGTGTTCAGTTCCTAACAAGTGTATCCAAACAACTCTGCCAAATGGAAGGGATTCTCCCAAAATTTCATATTCTTGAGTATGCCAGCAAGTGACAGCAAGACGCTGTAAAGTTTAAACCTCTTCATCCCTTAACAGGAGGTTAAGACATTAGGAACACTAATAAGCTAACAGGAGCCAATAAAAACCCTAGTTGCAATGTGCTAGTAACAATTAAACATGACATCTTGAAATATCTGCAATTATACACATACATATAGAATATATTTTTAATTTTACATTTTAATGTATTAAATATATTCTAAACATATCGTATGGCACATGTACAAAAGTGCCGGGATGTGTAGCTCCTCCTTGTGCGACATAGCACGATCTCAAGTCTCAGGCAGCAGATGTGCCACTGCTCTGTGTTCTACCCCTCTGCTACAAAGCGACTTCTTACAGAGTCACTTCCCAGCCTGCATCCACTCTTACCTTTTGGCTGTCTTGCTTATTTTTTGCTATAAACTGCATGGGGCAGAAGTTGCCCCTTGCAGCATCTGTGAAATGTTCAGCAGTTTCATTCACAGCCTCTGGGCACTTCTGTAAGAAACATGAATAATATTTACCCAGTTAGATCTGCGGTATTTTACCTTTATCTCCTTAAAGTAAATGCACAGCTTAATTCTTATCTAGTGCATATGCGTGTACTCAGAGCGTAGCAACAAAGAAAGTTTAATAAGAACATATATTTAATAGGCATAAGTGTAGTGAGTAGGAACTCATGCAATTTAAGTAAAATGCTATGATAAATGGTACAGAATACAGAAAGATCAGCTTATGTTTATGACACATCACTCACCCGTGTTATTTCTATGATATGCATAAATTTGGCTACTTCTTTAATATTTGAACTGAGGTTTTATACACATGCAAATATTTCTTCAGCAGTGGAAAACATAAAAGAGAAATGTACATATAATGCTTTCACCTACTGACTCATCACAATATTTCCTCATACAGTGGTTTTAGGGATAGCACTGGGCATGTGCAGAAAAATAAAAAGATGGCTGATGTTTGCACACTAAACGGTGTGAATAACATGATATCAATATTAATCTATCCCTTATAAAATCTTAAGACCTTTTTATTTAATAAGATTCTTCACAACAATATAATCTGTA
Source organism: Heteronetta atricapilla (assembly GCA_011075105.1). Classification (NCBI taxonomy): domain Eukaryota; kingdom Metazoa; phylum Chordata; class Aves; order Anseriformes; family Anatidae; genus Heteronetta; species Heteronetta atricapilla. Next base: position 6,050,039 of record CM021740.1, read on the forward strand.
CTTTTCCAAATTAGCCACAAACCATCTGGTTTCTCTCCAATTACTTGATTTTTTTTTTTTTTCTAATCTCTAAATGTTACTGACCTAAAAAAGATTTGATCAAAGGCTGTTGGAATCCTAACCCCTCCAGCAACTATTAAATTGGTCCACTCTGTCCTGCGCTGACAAATCATTATACTCCAGAGCCTTACAATCCATGGTGGTATCTCAATTAGAGATAAAGACGAAGCAACATTTTTCCAAATTCATCTATCCATCTAAATATGGTTTTATTCTTGAATAAAATAGAAAATCAATTTACAATGATTTCTAGTCCATCACTGCTAAGTTCACTGGGAATGGAATACTGTTACTGCAGTAGGTTAATGAAGAGGTTCCGTATCAACAGTTTAGAGTTAACTAAATTGTTCTAAGTTAAATGACATTGAACATAGGATACTCTTTCTTCTTTCTTACGTTTTCTTCCATTTTGCATTAAAGCTGGATTTGTGCATAGCTTTTAAATTGGTGTTTGTCTTGACGACTGCCTCACAGAGACACCACGTACTGAGATTTGGGGTTTCCAGAAAAGAAAAGTGAACCGACTAAATAATAGCCCTGCTGAATTTTATTAATTTCTTCAGCTTTATGAACTGCTAATTCTAGTACAGAGTCAGTCTTCAGTGCTAAAGCGGTTCACAGACATACCAGAAGGACCACACAATTCATTACCTTTGTCACTGAAATAAGTATGTCGTGAACCTACATCATCAGTTCAAGAGAAGGCTTCAAACGTAAGCTTGGAAGTGAAATAAGATTTTTTTTTTCTTTTAATAGCCAGTTATTAAATATGTGACTGAGCCAAACTTTTTAAAGTTGAACAAGAATGACCCAAACAATAGTAACTATTTTCCTCTTAGTGTAACTTTTAAACTCTAAATCTCAATATGCTTAAAGTAGGCACAGTCGTCACTAGAAGTCGCACCAAAGGAACGGAGCAATATATTCATGCTATTTCTGCAACGCCACTTTTCCCATTTTCCAAAATTTATAAATCCAGCCTATTAGAGAGCAGTCACTAAATGCCTTCAGTTAAGAAAAATAAGCAAGTCCTTATCTTCTCAGAAGAATGAATTGAATGTTCAAGTTCTACAGCTGGGGGGAAGGCTATCTCTTGCAGTGGGACCCGTGCTATTTAACCAAGTCACCTCTGCAGAGTTAGAATGGCCACTTCTAACCGACTGCAGATTTTCTGGTATGTTTTGTCACTGGTACAATAACTTCATTCCTTGTGGCACAATCTGCAGGATGTTAAATACAGACATTTTCCAGTACTGTCACTTGACATCTACTAGATGTCTACTAGAAAAAAATGTCAATAACTTATTTGGTGGTCTTTTTGACCTTTTATTAAAGCGTGAGAAATTAAAGTGTAAGAACTTATCCTTTAAGAAGCAAACAGATTCTAATTTGTCTCTCCACTTGGGATACTGCGAGCCAACCAATGAAAAGCTATCTGATAATTACAGCTCTTTGACATCCCTTAGGAATTATCATTCCCCACTTTAGTAGTCTGAAATAATCACAATTTAAAACATGAAGAAGCTCACCAAAAAGACTCCATAAACATTTAGATTCCAGCTCTGTTCCTCTTTTTTTTAAAAGATTTGAAACTACCCATTCTCCCAGGGTACATAGAACATGTTGAGGCACTTAGTAAGTTTTAGCAGACCCTTAGATTCTATTTCAGTGAATCATGAAATAATGCTGAAGATGTCTTAAGGTTTTACATCTTCTTCAGATCAATGCTTGATAAAGTCTTCAATTCACCTAGTTCTTATCTTAGAGATAGCTCCCTGAAAACATCTCTACTGGAAATTAAATTTGAAACAGTTGATAGTCTGTCATTCGACAGTGACAATTTGCTGTATACATTGTACCAGCATCTTCAATTTGGTTATCAGATTTTTGTTTCAAAGATCTTAGTGGATGCAACATACACTAACTTTACTAGCTGACAAGGTGCTATCCTAATTACTAACTAATCTCATCTAATTATTAACTGACAAGCTGCCTATCCAGGAAGGTTGTTTAACCGCAGTTTCAGTTATTTCCATTGTACTACTTTTGAGAAACAACACATGCTAACAGAAAACCTTTTTCTTTCTTTTTTTTTTTTTTTAAACCTTCAGATCAGATTCTAATGTCCGCATTTAGCACTATGCCTAGATAAGCCATCTAGTGGACCATATATTACGCACCCCAGCTCATGATTACTCGTGTGTACCACATGTGGATCACTGCATCAGCTTGTCACACCTAAAAAGAAACCAATCCAATTTACTAGCTGGGGTTGGTAAGGAAGGAGAATTTTAACTAAAACACAGGAGTACTTAAGGTGCTAGAGAAGCATTAATTAAATAATGTCACTGTTTCAAAGTAAAGTACAAACCATTTACATACAATGGTTTTCAACACTGTAACTTCAGTGGTATCTCCCTCTTTACAACTCCTAAGGTGAAGATGCTGTCCACGATCTTTACTTCTCTTTAGAAGGCAAACGCTGTTTTTAATACTGGGATTTTTATCTAGGTAAGCTTTTTTGAGACTCCTTCACATCCTATATTGGTATATCAAATTTCACACCAAATTTTATGTTGTTTTCGCAGCAGATATGTACAATGAAATGTTACACTGAATTCCAGTGCTATGTTACAGGAAGTCTTACAAGACAGATGCTCTTTGGGTATCTTTTTTCTCATTGTAAGACAATTATGCTATTATTCTGGGAGTTTAGAACTAGTTCTTCCAAGAGTAATAAAATATTTTGCTGCTATTGATACAGGAGCAGCAAATATTTACATTGTAAACATGAAGTTTTATCAAGAACACACTTCTCTGTCAAGACAACTCTCATCAGCTTCAAAGTCCTTTACAACAAGCTTTGATTCTGACCACAAAACTAATTTGAATTACATCACTGCCTAAGAGGAACAGCACGATACCAATTGTGAAATGTATCTTCCTACAGTATCAGTCTTCTTTATGTTTAGTGTCTTAATATGATCCATGACTTAAGTCACCTTTTGTACTGCTTTCTGTTTGATTATAATTTTACCTATTAATCATGTTAATCCAATAGAATCTGCCTTAATCAAATGCAAGTCAATTACCCAGTTCGTCAAATTATATTTTTAATGAAAGACATTTTTTTAAGATTGAATACCAATTAGGGATATATTCACAGCTTTAGAGCATGGGAACACTTGCCTCTCCACTCAGAAGGGAGTTTTCGTATCAACATTCAGGCTGAGTAGTTTGAAGAGCACTTCTGAACAGAGCTAAACACACAGTAGACAGTTGTTGCCTATGCTCAGAGACACAGTTTCACCAATAAAATAAAATAAAATAAAAAATAAAGTAAATCTGCATGCTTGTTATCTAACCACAGAGAGGAATTAGGCTAGGTAGACTTTAAAGGACAGGTCATGACTTAGCACAAAGGAATTGAAGAGGAAGATTACACTGGCCAGTGGTTGTAAGCCTGGATTGAATCAAATGTACCAGCCCCAAAGATAACTGGATATTCAGAGCCCTGACCCACAGGAGCTTACTTGGAGAGGTTTCCCTGACCCTCACAGCAAATTTTCTATTCAGTTCATTCCCCTGCAGCTAAAACTCAGAAGAGCAGCATCAGTATTTGTGAGCCCATTTATTAGACCTCATTTGACCAGCTTCCCATTAAATCCTAAAAGAAAATACAAGCTACAGATGATTACGCAAAAAATATATATATATTTTTTTTAATCATATGCTTAGAACTAAAAATGAAGTGATCTGATAGGGGAATAATGCTGAGTAGCTGATGAATGTGGTGAACGCAACAGGCAGCTACACCACATAGAAATACGTAAGGCTCTAGTTTCCACCCAGTTTGCTAGACAAGCACAGAAGCCCAGCTCTAAGCTCTAACTTGTGGAGGTTTGCTTGCTTTGGATACACTAACTTGTCTAAAAAGCTCTTTACAAACTGACTTTTGCATTCCAACATGCAGAATACCAGAAGGCACCTGTGTACTTACCTATACAAGGTAAGAACTCCTTCAATATTTGGACACGTTTTTAAAGCTACCTCAGGCAGCTATGCTCGTATCTGTTGGAAGTGACAGTAGCATGCAAGCATATGAAAGTAAGCCAGGATATTCTATCCCTAAATTACTTAATTGGAGGTATTTAGTTTCTATTTATTTAGTAATCCTTGAAAGAACTTCTGAATGCTCACCAGTATTCAGCTTCTCAGCTTTTTTCTTTTTTTTCCTTCCTTTTTATTTTATTTTCCAGTTATAGGCACCTGAGCAACTTCACTAAACCTTCAATTAGCCAATGGCTAGGATCAAACCTCTTAGACTGTAAGAAATGTAACATGACTGATTACAGGAGAACCAGAGAAAGGAAAGACTTCAAATTTGTTCCACTCCTGTAAGCCTTGTTTTTTCTTCTTGCACAGATGTGTTGATCTAATCCTTGGTCCTGTCTTAAAATATTCTGTTTTTCAGTGCATACACTTGATATATGATGCAATTGTTCTGTTGTCTAAATGGAGGATGTCACTTAACTAAGGTCATTCGACATAGTGAGCTTTCAAAGGACATTTTATAAATCCTAAGACAGTACTGTTTTCGTTCTAGGTTGAACTTTAACTTTCTCATCTTAAATATTTAAGTTACAAGCTGATCAGAAAGAATTATTATTGGAGAGTGGGGATGCTTGTTATAAAATTATATAAGTTATATAAAATTATCCCCTTTATTATAAAGATGTCCATAGCAAAGAAAATACCAAAGATATAAAAGACTTAGTCCAGTATTGTAGAATGCTAAATAGAATAAAATAAAATATAGTGTTTGCAGATAGACTGCAGGCACAAAGAGGAATATTTCAAGCTAAAGCTATCCTTTATAAATTAAACTTTATCTGTAATGTTATTGTTGACAAATACCTTCAAGTGGTTATCTTAAATTATACTGATCGTCTCCAGTCTGAGTTAAATGCAAAACCTATACACATTCATTGTATACAGCTTTCCTGAACTGACTTGTCGATACATTAATCTTTTTAATCACTGTCAATTTAATTACTATAGTTAAAATTACAACAATGTGAATTTTAAAAGTGTTTCAGTATTCTACTGAATGCTTTTATGGGAAAAAAAAATCTAATAGTTATATTTTGCTGTTAATTTTATCTAAAACATATTTAAAATATTAAGCAAGAGAGCCAACTGAGGCTTCTGAGAGAAATTACATCCATCATCCAGAGCTTAAGTTTACTCACTAAACTGATTGATGGCATATAACATGATAAACAATCTATTTGCTAACTCCTCACAGCTACGTAATGTCCTTGTTTCTCATAGTAACTGAATTCCCAATACAATATTGACAAAGCGTCACAAGGCTGGATCCAAGCTGACCTCACATCACCATTTTTCTTTCTGGCCAGTTACACTGCAGGGCACTACTCGGAGTAACTGCGTGCCCAGTTTTGCAGCGCTCACAAAGGCAAAGCTCTCAGGGTACCTGAGCAGATCAGACTTGCACTGACTGGATTAATAACAGAAAAGTTACTTAAAATGAGACTGTTTTTAAGACTTATGTTTTAAAAGGTTTTAAGAAATATTTTTAAACTAAGCTTCTTCACGTTAGTTGAAGAATTTCTAGGTTCTTATGCAAATCAGGACCACCCGCAATTGCAAGTGATTCTGGCTCAATGCCATTTGGTTTTGTAGAGATTATGATTTTGGCAGAAGCTGAGGTGTCTTAGCAGTAGCAGGAGATAAATGTGCTGAAAGCCTAAGCCATCCTCCTGCTAAGGCAGAAAGCTAGGAGAGACCTTTACAGGATTGGCACCCAGTGGACTGGTAAGAAAGCAGAAACTTTTACGGCTCAGGTTCCATTTATGCTCTAACAATTTCTAACATGTCCCACTGGCTACCAAGCATCAACACTGCCATTTTTAACTGCTTTTGCATTGGCCATGTGATTCAGGATTCAAAAGGCATTTGTTCCAGTACCTTCAGTAGCACTCCCCATACCATTTGCACATGGCTTACAATAGCTACTCGAGAGCCAAACTTGCTGAGCTTCCACGGGCCCCCAGAGGTGGTCAAAACTCTCAGCACTCTATGCAAGAAGGGTTCAAGTGCACCTACTTCAGGTGAGAACGCAATTTTCTAAAAAATTCCTTGGCTTGGCTTCCTGGCTTGCATGTATCCCGCCACTGTGGCTGGCCCCAAGTCCCACCACGGCTGCAGCAGGGCTGGCTGGGGTTCCTGGCACCGCTCCCACTCAGCAGCGTGCGTCTGTGTCCCTGGAAGGTACGGAGAGGACACGGCCCCTGCCTGCCCTGCTGCCCGCTTGGGCTGCTGGCTCATCTGCCCTCGCAGAGCAGCCTTTGCTGCTCCCTGATGGCCTACGCTCCAATCTGCAGCTAAGTCCGACTGATTTTCTGACTTGGGCTGTCTTGGAATGGCAACACCAGAGCACACACAGTACACTGCTGCACCCGGCAGCACAACTTCCGTGTATTTCTTTGCAGTCTTGATTGCAGACCTACTGGACTTTTTCCAGGGGCCACCATCCCAGTAACACTGGCAGCCGTGCTTTTTCAGGTGCCAGAAAGGCTGTGAAAGTCAGATATTTTCCTGGTATCTTTTCACACTTCTATGGATTTGGACTGGAGCTGCACAAGATGTTGATTACCCAAGCACTCACTTGCACTATTTGCTGTTGGTTGGGCATTGTGGGAGGAACCAGGAAACTTTACAAGCTTTGCAAAATTTCTGAACAAAAATGTTTGCTTTTTCAAAGTTCCAAAGAATCAAAAAATTCTTTATTGCCCAGGACTGAACGCCAAGTCATTGTTAACACAAACTGTCTAAAAATACAGCCATGTTAAACAACTGCAATTATCTCCAGGATTTTATAGAATTTAAGTATACTGAATGTCCTTTGTTGAGGTCTCATGAACTCACCGTTCTCTGAAAATACACTGATGATAAATGAAAAAAAGCGCTGTTTATACATCACCTGCTCTATTTTGAAGAAGGATGGTGTGTACAGCAAAGCCTCACACAGCTTCTCTCCAAAGGAATCTTAATCTGTAAATAATATTCAGCTCAGTATCACAGCAGTTCTTGCTTATTTTTCAAGTGTACATTAAATTGCAGTGGTTTTGTCCCTCATCAGAGCTGGCTGTTTAGGCAGAATAACATGCTTTTTGAAGCCTTAACTGCTGAGATCAGCAAGTAGTTATATTGTCACATCACAAAAGATACGGAAGAAATCATACAGGAGATATAGAAAATAAAGGCTATTACAGTATATAATTAACACAAACATTCTCTAGGTTGACCCGTCAAATACAGCCATAATGCAATAAAATTCTGTTTTAATTAGCTGTGTTAGCCCTGGCACAATGAGGCACACATTTTCGTAGGATTAGCACACACCAAACCCCCTCTGAATTCCAATTTTCTTAATTAGATTTTAATTTTCTGACCAACAGTCCCCCACCCATCCAGGTTCCTAACAATTACATTCTTCTTTCTGGAAGTTTTCTCAGTGAGTTAAAATGAGTGAAAATTGTTGGCACCTGTATGTGCTCTTGCAACTCATTAGCAGGTTTAGGTTAAAGCAACTTTGTTGCTCAGTGGTGTCAAACTTATAGTCATGCCGTTTTTAACCCTACCGCTCACCTATTATCCTCAATTTTTCACAGGATCCAGTTCTAGTCTATACAGCTCGGAGATCCTTCCCATCCGCTGCCCTTTCCACCACCCCACTGTCCTGGGATGTGCAGTTGGCTGCTGCTTCGGGAGCTGATCGGTACACATGAAAATGAGAAATCTACTTACATCTTAGCTAGTAGTACTGCTGTACTCAAAGTCTCCCCAAATGATTCCAGTTTCTCATTTACATCACCTGGTTAATTTTCTCTTCTCTTTCCAACAGAAACACCTCTCTGAATTTGAACGAATGATCTCAGCCTTATCTTAGGCTGATTACCCTGGTCTAGCATTAACATCTTAAAGTACTTTGGTTCCCAAGTAACCGTCATGCACCAAAACCTCACCTGCACTTGCTCCCTTGAGCTGACTGTTCCTGCCATTACAGAAGACATCTGGGCAAATTTCTCTGGTACAAAAGGATATTTCCACCCCTCTTTAACCCTGATTGAAAATAATTAAACTGCACGATTCTCTTGAGCCCATGGCGACTTAGCAGAAGAGTTCTGCATTTCCATGCAGCCCTCCTGGAGAAGCCAAGTGCCTGACTAATTTTGTGCATGCGAGTACGTGAGTGTGTTAAGAGTTCCATTCACATCAGTCAGACTACTTACATGCTTTGGATTAATTATACATTTAAGGCAGATTTGCCAGTGATTACCATTAATTGCAACTGCAATGAGTTAGCAGTCCTTCCATCATAGTTAGCAGAAGTGCACATGGCTCATTCTTCATTAGTTTTTTCCTTTTTATCGAAGCCAAATGACCTCCCTGAATTCTTAATTTCAAATAGAAGCTAACATAAGCCGTAGTGTCTCAAGACACATCTGTGCTACTGCAGTCAAGTCTTATGGATTCCAGAGATGCACTGTTTGGACTGGCAATACAGGTGAACTTCCTAGGCTTTGACACCTTGTCATGAAATAAAGAGATCGTAGAGATTTCCAAACTGCATTAGAGAAGTATGCTGCTTAGATGCCTTTTATCTGGAGCAGCTAAAATAGTAGCATTAGCTGACTTCACAGCTGGCTTCGCAGCATTTCAGCCCACGCTAAGCAGATATGGTGTACAGCACCTGTTTTAGGGAAATAATAGCTTGGTTGGGGAATCTTAGTAGAGACAAATACAAATCAGAGATCTGCTGTAATATAGCAGACTCTGTACTCCAAACATAATGGAAAATAAAACAATTTTATGTTTTTATCACGTGTCTTCTATTCTAAATCCAATTTAAGGGAATGTGTCTTAGTCCTAATAGTTCTAATTTTTGCAAAGCACTATCTTTATTCAGCAAATGCATATGGTGGAGGTGGAGTGAGAGGAAGGAGCAAGGAAAGAAATGCTTGGCTAATAGTGATATTAAGAGATATAGACTTTTGGGAGTCAAGTCAATTTCCTTCATGATTGATCATAATCAAGTACAATAATTGCCAGTTAAAATACCACTCCAAGCGGGCTCAGTGCTGTAAGCCAATATCAGTAATGCTCAGCTTGAGCTATCATCCCAACGGATGTTAACAGGGAGACTGCCACAGCCCAGGTTTTGCACGGAATGGTCCTAAATCATGAGCAAACAAATAAGGAGACGGGGAATTACCTCATTAGCACAATCCCATGCTTTACAGCCTGATACTTTTCTGTGGATTCCATCACTGAGGGCATCATGTATTCTGAGATGTAACCAGGAAAAATACTGAGGTTTATTTTTAGTAAACCCTTATTAAAAAGGTGCTATTATTTCTTGCCTTGTCCTTGAAGCCTGATTTCCTGTCACAAGATAGCTACTTTTAATGTGCGAAAATTTTACTGGCTGAACATCGATTGCTATTCTGGCAGTTTTTATAATGGCATTTGAAAATGATCAAATAAGTAGCTCAAGGAAGGAAGGAGAGAGTTGCACCTGTTTCTCTTAGATTCTTTCCTCCTCTTTTCTTTGCCAGTAATAAAAAAAATGTTTAGCTGGAAATTCAGAACATTTCAGATCTTCACTTCAAATGGACCGACGCAGACTTTAGGCCTGTTTTTGTGTAACCATCAAGGAAATCATACCTACTGATTCCTGACATTAGAATTCAACTTTTGGCCATTAATGTGCTACACCAGAGTCATTTAAAATTGTTCAACATAGCAAAGGTTCACCTGGAAAAAGAATCCCTCTTCCATAAATATAATGCATTTATATTATGTTTTAGATGCAATACGTCCTGCCATAATTAGGGTCTGATATTCAGTGATTATCTAAAACATCCCTAATCTTCAGAACCAAAATTTCTAAGCTAAACTTATATTAATAATTATTAGTTTTATTTATCCAATTTACATTCAACTTGCCATATTATCAGAATACTTTAAATTTTGTTTTTACATTTTGACAATGAAAAAACCATCTCTAATGATGACATGAAAACAGAGGTGCTTACAGCTAGTCATATATAGCCATGTAGCCCTCATTTTATATATTTGTCTCTGTGTATACGTAGAAGACATAACAAATGAGAAATGTACAGTTTATACAAATAATAAAGGAAAAATAAATATCAGAGCAGTCATTTTATATTATCCTTTTGATCTATAGACTATCAGTGGAAGACAATCTTTTATTTATATTATGTGAGGTAAATTTTTATAACGGGATTTTCTGTGTCTATCTTCCTGCTCACTTCATAATTAAGCCTGTAGGGCTGTATGGTTTATTTTTTAACGCTATACTTGTCAATTTCTGTTATCACTAATTTAAAGTTCACAGCTCCATGTATGATAAAACATGAGGACAAAACTATTTACACAAAAACAATAAACCATTTAGAGTTGAAGGGTTGGCTAAGTTTTCCGGTGTGTACTCCTGAAGATTTCATTTCAAGCAGTGCAGATTTACAAAGCCGGAAAAAGACTACAAAGCTCTAGTGACACGGACTTTTCTCCACACCTCCATATATTTTCCCCCTGTGTCTTTCTCCCTTTATATATATGTATAAATTTCATCTAATTCATTCATTCACCTCATTTATATATGCATATGAGTGATAGAGATTCTGCCTTCGTTATTACATTATCCTTTTTAATTTAACTCCAAACTAACAAACACAATCAGTCCTACCAAGATCAACTCTGACACGCACTATGAAGAAAAAGCATCTCTTATTTTACACAAAACATTACAAGGTCAGAGCAGCGTCTTTCATCTCTTCCCACCTTCACCAGACTGAACAATAGGCAGCAATAATCCTGTGATATCCACAACTAATTTATCCAACAAGAAGACAGGTAGCACTCTGAACCGCACTGCTGCCTGAATAGGTGCAGTAAATAAGCAGCTTAATGGTAGCCTTTCAGGCAGGAGGGCAACATATCACAGCATGGCATTTTTATAATCTTCCTGGCATGCCTACAGCCAAGAGCACATAGCTGAGCGTATGTTCCCTCTTCTGTCGGGCTTAGGATGCATGTAATCGTTAGATTGTGACACATTGTGCCTTTAAGCAAGTTTAACTGTTTTATATCCCCTCTGATCTACAGCTTTGTACATCTGTTACGTTGCCTCTTAAACTTCAGTCAGCACATCTGTGGGGCTGATCTTTCTGAAGCTCGTTGCGTGGCTTAGGTTTTGCACAGTATTTCTTTGTATCTGTGCAGTGTTTATTTGCGAGGAATGCCTTTTGTATCAGTGTTCTTGCTGAGCTAGAGCAAAAGAGCAGAGTTACATCTGTATGGGACATCTTCAACTAGCAAAAAATTGAATGGACCATTAGAAACTTATTGAAATAACTTGATTTATAATAAATTGGTGAATAGGTCCCCTTTCTTTATGTCTTTGAGCCCAGGGACCGTCTTCTCCCCACCCAAAAGATATTTTGCTCTAGAGGCATAAAGGAGACAGTTACTGGATTTTTCCCCACAAAGTCCCTAGGAACATTGATGAAACGGCCCCAATTACACACAGACGCACTAATTTGCAGGTGCACTGCCTAGCCTCTCCACCTCCCGCTGATGTCAGCCAGATTTCAGATACACGGTGCACATCATCTAGTCTCTCAGCATTTTGTCCTCTAGCAAGAAGCAGCCCCGTGGCAGCCAGCATTCCCCCAAACTGTTGCACAGAGCATGATTCAAGTAGTGCTGGGTAGAGGACGGAGCCAGCGCAGCAAATAGCCCTTTGACTGCTAGAAATGCTTGTGGAAGCCCTCCAAAAGGAGTAAGTATCAGCCATAACTGATGTCCTGAAGATCTCTGCAGAAAAGCCAGTACTCAGTTTTTTCAGTCTCATTTATGTCACACTAAGCATTGGAAGCATTCATTGCAGGGTTACAGGAGAACACCTGTGTGCTCCCTACTACAGCAGGACGGAATAATGCAGAAACGTCCCTGTATGCAGAAACTCAGAAAGGCCCCACAGTTTCTGTCACAGAGCCACCAAACTGCTGCAGTAAACCATAGGCTAAAGGAGTTCACTTTGCACACATCATTTTGCTTTCTGCTTTCCCCCTCCCTCCCCCACTTCCTCCTGGAGGAGATTTTCCAAGTGTTGGAGGTCATTTTGGAAATAACGTAGAAGGCTGTGAAGCCTTAGGTTTATTCCTGCCTTTTATCAAGAGCTATGAACTACTGTTTTGCCAGCCAGTGAAAAGTTACAAACTGCTCCTATAAAGTGCTAATTAAATAGAAGGCTGTCTTCAGCCAGCAGTACCAGTGAAAAGAGTTCTTTTACGGCGAAAGTGGCTCTTGTCCTTCCCCGGCAGTCAGTACAGCCGGGCCTTCCTGGGCAGTTAGTAGAAGGGGACACAGCAAAGTTATCACACCAGGGCAGTGGTGGCTTGCCAGCCAAAATTACTGTCGGCACAATCTTGCCTACACTGATGACAATGACAGAATTCCCTGTTATATTTAGTAAGATAATTAAGAGGATTTCAGGCGTTAAGGCGTTAGAGCAGGATGGTTTCTTTTGAGATACTACCCAGACGAGAGTACAGGATTTAGTTACTTATTCTGCCAAGGTATCAGGAGAGATCACATAGCTACTCACTCTAAAAAAAAAAAAAAAAAAAAAAAAAACTCCAGAAAATTACATTAAGTTACAGAAAATGCTTTTTGATCATTCTCACAGTTGGAATTTCATTTATTCCTATAAAAAGTATCTCCACTTCAAACCTAGAGGCCAAGGAAAAATGAAATAGAAGCCTCCAAATTAGGCAAGATCAAATGAGACCAACGCAAGCCAATAAGGAAGTGTTTCTTAGAATTTGTCTGACACAACAGCTCATTTTCTAAAGGCGCAGTGTGCTGCTGGACAGAGTGATAAAGGAAAAGAGAGTGCTGCCTAGGTTTCCACGCTAGGATCCCTTTGTGCATGCACCTTGGCATCATGACAGATGTGACCATTTGACTCATCAGTGTTGCAGGATTACCAAGAGATGCCACGACTGCCTTTTCCCAACACAGACGTTCAGCTGCCAAGTTTCTCTCTCAACTTACGCAGTTTCAATACTTGGTTGCTAGTTTCCTCCCTTTCTTCACCTGTGACACCTTTCAGAGTGTCCCCAGAATTATACCGTATGTTTATATACGATGAATTTTCTGGAACAGTGAAAACAGACTTCTTAGTGCAGCATCATTACCCCCTCGCTTGGCAGGGAAGTAGCAAAGAGCCTCCTGTCTGAGCTGGCAACCATCAAGCTTTACAGTCTAACAAGTTCCACTACTATAATGAAAATCCAAAGACCTGGAAACAATATACAGAGCTTCCCTGACTAATTTTATTATGCAGACACACTTAATAGCTCCTGTTACAATCACATTTATAGCAGGAAAACAGTATTGGATTGTGACTATCACACTAAATCGACATGGATTATCAGTCATTAAAAAGGAACAAAATTAGCAGCAAGCAGTAATATTTTACACTTATCAAATCTACAGCTGGTCAAGGTTCATTACAATACTATGCAATAAAGTCAGGAAGCATTGGCTCATTCTACAGAACATTTAAATCTCTATTGTATTTGTGTAGGATATAATTTCTGATAGCAATAAAGCCTAATAAAAGTTACACCCCGATGAATAAAGTGTTAATAAATTGACCCAAGACATTTAAATGGCTAATTATATTTGAGATAAAGGAGGATTCGCTTGTTTCTATAGATTGTTTGAAGCTGTACTCTAACCAGCTAACTAACCAACTACAAGATGATTTTATAAAAATATCTCCAGTATAAAATATTAATATTTCTAGCTCCTTTTTCAATAGATTAATAATTAATCAGAATTTCTTAACACATTTCCTATTCATCAAAAGAATTATACCTCTCTTTAAAATGTCCAAGCTTTGCACAACTTAACTTTTAACTAATCCCTAGATTTTATTTTATTTAAAAATATTTACACCCACTCCATTTAGCTTTTCCATAGGCCCTTTCAACAATAAAAACAGGTGCTTTATTATGAAATAATAGTATTATATTGCAATACAAATAATAGTATTATAAAATGTACGCAAAAGCAGAGACCAAACAAGCACACTGACCAGGTCAGGGTGTTCATACAGGGTAATTATCACAACGGGCCTCCCAGGATCCTGGGCCTAAGTCTAAACAGCTGTCATCCTTTAACGCTGAATTACTTGGTGGCACTGACTGCTTAAAGCATTTCGCAAACTACACCATAGAGTTCTGGAAATCTTTGGTAGGTTGCTTCTCCAAAACACATCATAGTTGGTAGTTAAAATTTTAACAGGCCCCTAGCATTAAGAGAATTACCCAGCAACATCACCATTTGGGGGATGCTGAGCAATAGCTCTAGGTGCTGGAGAAACAGATTTGTGTAGGAAGAATGAACACAGTGGTACAAGGGGGAATGAATACCATGAATACTGTGGCCATGACTATGCCCTATGCCAGTTGATCTGATCCGTCAAAGTAACTGATCAAACCACTGCCATTTCCTGAAGTACCTACCAAGCTTTCCTCCAGAGAGCTTAGTTCTCCTGGGTATTAGCCCAGCTACACTATACGCATGGTGGACAGTTTTTCTTCTTCCTTTTCTTCCTGTTACTCAAGCTTAAACTAATAATGCTCAGCCCAGAGGGATGGAGAAGCAGCAATCTCGATGGGTTCCTCCCCTTTCCTCCCCTTTCTCATTTTGATTCCCTAGCCCCTAGGATTTAACCATCTTAAAGTTGAAAGGCAGTTCAAGGCACCTTGAAGAACGTAAAAAATACACAAATCACATATCCAGAAACCTTATAGTTAAAACTTTATACTATGTGTGACATCGTAACTACTAGACATCAAATGAAATTACAATATCTAAGTCAAGTCTTAAAAAATAACAACATGGATTGCTTACAGAGCTGGTAAATTCTGTAGGTGTATTGCAGCCATATGAAACCCCGTCTTTGTGATTCTGTTATACTAATGTTCTACACCCACTATGAGACAGAATACCATCTGTCTGTGTACTGCATTTTCTAATATGGTGAAAAAAATCAACCTATGTCCTTTACTGGAAGGAAGGAAGTGACATGAAGTGACAAGAGATAAACTCCCTAAGACTCAAATAGGAGCTTACCTAAGGAAAATGCTTTCTTCATTGAAAACCTGTCAACAACCCTAAATTATTAACCTCGTCAGATTCTGTTAGTAGACACGTAAATCTTTTATTAGTGTTGAGAATGAAAAATAGCTGATCATATTTACCATAAAAATCTGCATACTTTTAAAAGGCAAACACTTAAATCACAGGTGGCTAAAGTTTCATTTGTTACATTGTACTTGCAAAGAAATGTAGAAGCAAGGAAAAAAAACTTCACAAAAAGCATAAAGCACTCTCATCCTAAGTGAATTTACCAGCTAATTATTGCACTGTCTTGAGTTCCTTGCTCATATGTTTCACATATCAGGCAGAGTAAAGGCAAACGCTCTGGAACTAGAGTTACTGCAACTGAAACAAGTCCAACTTTCCTACGTTTTCTGCAATTCAATGCAAGAAGTCTCTACACTGAAGAGTGAATGCATATCTTGCTAAGGAAATCACAGGGTGTGAAATATCCAAATGATACTGCTGTTGTTAAATGAAATTTGAAATGTCAATAGCTGCAAAACCAGTATTTATTTTTTTTCCTTCTTTGATGTTTTTTCAAAATTCTGTACTAAAATCCCGAAAGCCTAGGGGTGTTTGTTCTTATTCAAAATAGCTTCAGCCTCATCAATGCGCTACCTTAATTCTTTGCATGTTCAACTTCCTTCCTAAAAGATATCTGTATTGTGTGGTTTTGAAACGTATTACCAAGCAGGTGTTAGACCTGAAACGCAGCACAGAGCCCATCAGGTTAGCTCTAGGAACATCCTGTCTGCTGGGAATTGCCTTGGCAAGCAGAAGCAGGGCTCCATGCAGGAACCAGCAGGGATGTCTCAAGTTCTTCAGTGCTCAACAAAAATAGGTTTCACCATGATGCCATTACTCTGCTTCCCTATAATACACCCTTGGGAGTCTGGCTCTGGACCTCAGGACAGCCATCTGTTTTATGGGTGCATTCCTTAAGTAAAGAATTTTGGGAAGGTCATCAAAAGGGTTTGAGACTTCCTGATTCACATACAACTGCCTTCTACAATGAGAGCATACAAATCTTTCCACTCTCCCTCAGGGCATGCGGACATGAAAACTGCACTGTGCAGAGTACCCTGAAATACCCAGATCCTCTGGGGAGCTGGACATCTTTTGTACCTTTTAGGAATTATCTCTAAACACCCCAGCAATATTATACCATTTGACTCACAAACTGCATTACAGTCATTCAATAATATCCAGGTTCACCCCGTGTACATATTAACAACCTCCATTATCTCATAGGAGCCTCTGTAAGCAAGCAGAACGAGGCATTACCATAGGTTGTTTTAAATATAGTGTCTTTCCCTGTGCTTTCCTTAAGCACTGGCATAGTTCCCACAGGTTACCCCCCTTTCCTAGCTATTCAGGAAGGGTATGCTATAAAGGTTTATTCTTTTCTTGTCGTGTTGACCTAGCTCAGGACAGCATAATTCTTTGTCTATGAACAGCAGTTAAAACTTAGAATTAATTTTCACAAACTCCTGAACAAGCAGCTTATTCAAATTCACTGGGACTATTCAAACCATTTGGAAAAAACAATGGCAGAGCATGACCTTTCTTTCCTTAATATGACATCAATGCCATCAGACCGCACACTCAGAGGAAAAACACTTGATGCTCTAGAAGCATGACCCAGGAACACATCGGGAGAGTCCAATGAGAGCTGGTGGAATCATCTCTGTGAAGACAGATCGGTTTAGTCCCCAAAAGGCAAAATACAACAACATTTATTCAAACAAGACTTTGATCTTTTCAGCTGAAGTCTTGCAAGTCTTCGACTTTTTTTTTCATGAGTATCAGAATGTTTTCATTAAAGCCTGGTTCCTTGAGCATGGAAAATACTTAGTACTTTCCACCTTATGAAGAGCAGTGGATACTGGAATTGCATCTGTTTGCACTTAAGTCACATCCAGCCAGAATCCAGGAATCCGGCACAGTCAATTTATCCTTCACTTTTATTATTATTTCTTTAATTATAGCTAGCTACTCTCAGCAAGTGTACTACATATCCATACTGAAAATATTAATTAATGATGAATATTTATGGCCTGAATTAATTAGCCAAGGGTTTTCTTAAGTAACCATAGGGAGAAAAAAAAGTGTCTTCTAAAGTATACGAGCAATACTACATTACTACATGAAATGCAGACAGAAGCATAATTAGAACTGAGAAAACTGCTCTGCACGGAAAAGAGAAGCCAGCCTGAACTTTTTTCAGACATGAGCTGCTCACAAGTGTCTGACTAGTATTCACTTGCCATGGTCCTCTGTGGCCACCTTGGCAAAAGGCAGAAATAATGTGTCTCAAAGAAAATTACCTCACTTAAGTCCTTCATCCTACGTTATGTCTGTAATCTGTGTTGCTTTTTCTATTTGCTGCTATTCCATGCCTGTAGACAGGCACACGTAACCCTTCTTGAATACAAAGGGAGGCGCAGGTGAATGTCAAAAGGAGGAAAGGGGCCGGCTGCCAGCTTATCAAACATATAAGGGGTTTCATGAAGTCTCAAAGAAAAAGCAGACAGCTCTCAGAACTGAAATACAACAAAAGGAAAGATGTTTCTTTATGTGGTAACTCTGGTAAAGAAAGCAAAAAAAGCGTAAAGAAAGATCATTAATCAAATATGCACCAAGTGGGCAAAAATCTCCTTCAAATTATAATGCAGTTAGAGGAGAAAATATGAAGAGGAAAAAAGTCAAGGTCCAATGCAGAAATGTTTAGGAACACCAGCTTCTGCAATAGCCAGTTTCCATCAATTCCATCCATCCCATTCTTCCTCACTGTCCACCACATCATCTTGGGATTCAAAAGTAACTTGCACCATTCCGTCATGACTATAATGCAGGTGTGCCTTGCGGCCTGAAATAACAAAATAGCAAACTCTAGTACAGAGTTGAGACACATTATTGCTGCAGGTCACTGCTGTGAAATGGAAAAGAGTTTGGAAATTCTTGTAATAATTCCAGAGTATTTGGAATAGCAGAATATCCAGCTGAGGACAGGTCACACTGCGTTGGTAAGTTTACAGTTTCTGACATAGCCTTCCAGTGACGAAGTAAAAGGTGATATTTCCTAGTGCACGCACCCTATGGATGCTATAGATGCAGTCTGGCCTCTGAGCATAACCACCAAAACAAATCTTGTCTAGATACATGCACAAGGAAATGGTAGAACAGAAAGAAATCCTATTAGCATTCCTCACCATGCTAGTCTGCAAGTATTGAAACAATGAGCTTGAAACATACACAATATTTCATCGGCAAGTCTCCAAGTAAATTAATTGATAAAATACTTTCTTTTCTAAGTAATCGAAATCTCAGTGTGCAGAAGTCTTCCGTTTATTATCCTTGCAGCATCCTTACTTGCAGTTTTCCTTGGGCATCTGAGCAGGAATCAGCCTGTGCAGTGACAGAGAGATTACTGAGTTCTCAAGGACAGACCATTCTCCCAGATTAAACAATATTCACTCTCTGTCAAAAGCTTAGCTTCAAAACTGCCAAAGCATGAGGAGAACGAGATGCTGCTTAGACCTTTCTGTGCATGACAGGATAAAATGCAAGACTTCTCTGCCTAAAGGAATCCAGATAATGAAATAATCTTTAATCTTTGTCCCTTCAAGGCACTCTCAACACCTGTTATCCTTGATACTGTCACGGGCAAAAAAGTGTGAGAATTCATCTCAAGGCTGGTAATTATTTCAGCTAATTATTCATTTGGATGTGGGGAGATTACCAATGCTCCGTCAGGTGCAACACTGGCCACTTTTATTCTAGCTGCTGTTTCACAAAGCAGGGGAGTTGCTGTTCTCCCATTCTCCAGCTTGACAAAAAGATGAACTCCCGTGCTATTTACAGTTTGTATTACAATGAAACAGCCTGGCCACATGGTTAAAATCAAATCCTTGGCAATTCATTTTACAGTTCAATGTTGCTGACTTCATTCAACCTGATTACAATCAGCAACGTCTCAGTGTTCAGTATTTTTCTGGATCAACATTCTCCCAGTGTGCCCTATTCCCAAACTTCCAGAAGCACCTTTATGTCTACAAATACGAACCAGATGTCTAAGTAACGTGCTTTATTTTATCATTTCTCTTTCTAAATCACTGGTGGGTGCAGATCACAAATGCTTATTGGTGATGAACAGACAGTAAATACTCCATGGATTCAGGCTTTTTGGTGCAACTCTGCTAAGGCACAAAAATGTGGGAAGTTCAGTTTTATGAGCACAAAGATCCCAAGACAGTGCCTTTCTTCCTATCTTCAAAACTCTCTCAGACAAAAACCCCTTTCTAGGCCCTTCTCGAGACAGCATGCTAAAACCAGTCCAAGTTGTTTCCGTGGTCTGATGACGAGCTCAGACTGCTTCTCTACTACAAGGAGTGTCCTCATTAAGGGCTTTACCTCTGTCCACCCAGGCAAATACCAAGCAAATGTTCCTCAGCCTTCAGCCAGGGCAAAAGTATATAGCTATGTTTTAGCGTGGAGAATGCTTGTCTCAGCTACTAATTTCTAATTTGCAACCGTCCAGATGACTTGGGAGTTGTTATACACCCAACTGAAGGTCAGCCTAGCCACAGAAGTATTTATGGAGAATGCTGCTCACATTTCTGAGAGGTGATGGTTGCTACCGATCTTTAGGGAAAGTTTTGCTTTTCCTAATCTTTAAATTCTAGTGGATACAATGCTGAAACCAGGCTCTGAAGTGACTGCTTATATAAGAGAAAGAGCACAGGTTTCCCCATTTGACAGATTCTGTTGGAAAACAGACAGTAAACATTTAACAGGTGCTGCTGGAAAAATCACAGATCCATCCAATACAATTGCAGTGGAAGGGGATCCTCTTCCCTCACATCATGGCCACGAAACAAGGAATCTTCTCTTTCTCTCCCATCTGTGCCAGAGAGGGACTGTGGCATCTCCAGCTGTAGAGATACTCAACACTAGCCATGAGCAAAGCTGATCAAGCTCTGAAATCAACCCTGCTTCTACAGGTTCCTCTCAATACAAATCAATCTGCAGTCTTTTGCTTTTATTGGAGGTATTGGAATTAAGGGAGGTGCACTAGTTTTTTCTTGAGGCCTGGGTATAAACGAGCCTGCCAGCTGAAGGTCACAAGCCTCTTCCCCCCCCATCTCTTACTGCTTGGGGTACAGGTGGACCGGAGCAGAAATCCCACAGTCCAGGCAAGGTAACTATTCGACAACCAGCTACAGCTCGATCAGCACACAGCTAGCATGCACTGGAAGAGCAGGAACAACAGCGGTCCTGCTCAGCTTGAATTTCTGTACAAACAGAAGCACGGTCCTTCAGCACTGCCTTTTCTCCATAGGAGGCCACTCTTTTTAAAATCTGTATAGCCCAAAGAGAAATAAAGGAATAGTACATTCCTCACTTCTGAGAGAAATCTCCTCAAAGATTTTTTCAAAATAACCAAAATATTCTTGACTTCGAGAGAAAACCTCGGAAATAGCAGAAAACAGATATTTTAAGTTTAATCTGTCTTTAGTTTTCTAAATGTCAAATTACATAAAAACACAGTACCATAAAACAATCATTTTAATGCACACTATAGCAGATTGCTTTGATTTTCCTTTTTAATAATCGTCACTCAAAGACTGCTTCAGGTTCTTAAATAATTGGGAAGACAACCCTAGCCCCTCAGAATCCAGTGGTCATTAGCAGATAAAGATCCTAAAGAGCTGCACTGCTCCAAGCAGCAGAATGGTTTTATATTCTTAAAGAGGCAATTAATAATTCTGTATTGTTTTTTTCTCCTCAGTTTGTGAATTTTCTGTGCTGTGTAGAGGGCATTATTTATGGTCTAGTTTGCTATCCAGGAGGATTCCTTGCTGGCTGACAAATTTCTTCTGACATGTCTCATACAGAAGGGGTACACTTTGGGAAAGAGAAAAGTATCAAATAGTCTGTAGACTCTCATTCTCTTCCCCCTGAAAAAGGGATCCTTTGAGAGTCACTGCACACTCCCAGGTCTCAAGCATCAATACTACATCCTCTAGAGCACTTAGTTTTACTTGGAAGATAAGTGTGTGAGGGTGGGATCCTTCGTGGTATATTCAGGCAATTAATCATACATATATCACCACGTGTTTTCAGGACAGAATATAAAAAAAAACACTCTGCCCTTCCCATTCTTCCAGCTCGGCTTCTCAGAACACCATAACAATTCCTATTCTCTCCTGCTTACTTTCTACTGTATAGATTCACTGCCATTTGACCCTCCAGTTATTTAATCCATATACCAAACACATTCATCTCACTGCTTCTAATCTTTCTCGTTTGTTCCTCACGTACTGAGTGAGCAAGCTGGAGTGAGTTGTAGCTACTGGCATCGATACCTGATCCTTTCCTCAGGCAATTCTCTCTAACCTCCTAGCACTAGGAGTATTCCTTGCGACCCTAGATCTCTTCCTTTATTTATTCTCCTTATTCTGGTCTTCTTTCTATTTGTCTGTCTCCTGAAAAAGCATGATGGCATGTACAAAGGAAAAGGCCTATTCATTCCTCACCAGGAAGTCTTCTCTCCTTTGCTGATATCACACCTACTAATACCATAAGCTTTCTGTTCCAATGCCCTACTCTCTGTTCATTTCAAGTCTTTCTAATCAGCTGGGAAGATTTTCTAGAATCCAGTCTCTCAGCAGGAAGTCTGCCTTTTCTCTGTATCTCACCCCAGAAATGGTTTCTTTTGTCTTCTTCACCTATCAAAGGTTAGGTTGGTGTCCTGAAGCACTTCAACATTGCAGTTCAGATGGAAATAACCCAGTTTTCAAATTAATGTTCTTCAGTTACCAATTACATATGGTGTCTGAGTTCATATTATATCAGTTCTGTGATTGCATGGTCATGGCTTCATATACATTACAAAGAAGGTGTCAAGCACAGTGTCAACAGCTGATGAGCCAGATTTGGAAAAAGCATATGGCACAACCGAAGGCATTCTTCTATTAAAATTTGGCATGTGTCTACACGAGCACTTTTTCCTTAGTTTGCTGAATAAACATACAAAATTCTACCTAGGATTATTTTTCTGCATAAGAAAAAAAGTAAAGGGACAAATCAAAAAATTCCTTCTAGGTTACTACCTGATCTGAAATGAAGACTGTAATAGTCTACCTGCTAAAAAATGTTCCTTGTGCTACACATTCAAAACTATGAGGCATCACAGAACTGCTTTACTGTCTTCTAAAAGATTGTTGTAGCAGAAAAGAATATGAGATCATTGTTGATCATATGAGATCATGTTGAAACATGAAAAATATTTACAAGCTCTGGTATTTACTTTTATCATTGAAGATATTATATAGCATGTAGAAAAGTCTTGATCCCAGTCCCTTGGTATTACCTATAATATGCAGGCACACAACCCCACTCCTTTACGTTTATATTACACTCCTTTATATACATTTTTTAAGTAGCTAAATCAACTGATTGCAGGTATCAGATGTCACCTGCAATCAGTTAATTTGGATACACAGAAAATGCTGCAGCAATATTGCCTGAATATTAACAACAACAAACACACACATATTTACAAACCAAAACAAAAAAGCAGCTATTCTCCATTTCTTAGCCTAGTGACTACATGTTCCTTTTCAAGTTCCTTCTCAGAGGCACTCTGAATCCAATCAACCAATTGACATTGGTTGAATATACCCCTCAGGATGTTACCTTCAGAGCTTAAGGAAAAACTTCCTTTTCCTTTCCAGAACCCTCTTCTTGGTTCAGCTTTTCATTGCAAAGTCTTGGCAAATTTCAACTGCAGCTCAACAAAGTGGGCAAATGAGAAAAGTCTCGAGGTTTAAATACAAGAACGGTTTTCACCTTCCAGCTTCGGATGTAAAATTGTTGATTCCATTCCCATTGATTTAAGCCTATAACTCAAGCTAAAATCCCAAGCAAGGCAACAGGAGGATCTACAGTCCAACTAGCCTCATTATGCCAGGTGAGGAGTCAAAAATCACTGGGTTCAGAGAAGAGTTTGAGGGAAAACAAAATGAAACAAACAAACAAACAAACAAAAACACTTAAAAGAGAACCGAAGAGCTCTCTGATATCCAGTAAGGAACTGGTGAGGATGAGCAGCAGTTTAAAGTTTTCCTGTCAATGTAAGAGGCATTCTTGAAATTAGGTGAATTTTCAAACAGGTAAAAATGATGGTTTTGACCCATTTTTTTTGGCTCATAAAAATCTCTCAAAATCTTGCCCTTAATCAAAACATATCTTTTTATTACTTTATTACAGTAAAAGTGGCAGATAAGCTGGCAGGTGATTTCCAATGTGTTATTAGCACTGCTAACAGCAGTAAGAAGGTGACAGCCCTTATTTCTCTTTTTCTGCATGGTGTCAGCAATTCTTGTTGCCATTGCTACTTTATAAAACAAAAAACAAAAACAGAAACAAAGCAAAAAAAAAAATCCACACAAACAGTATGAAAGCACAAGACTCCAAAAAGTCAATGACACTCACCCCAAAAGGCTTCTCTTTTGGAAACTGATCCCAGTAACCCAAGTTACAGGCAACTGTAAACCACCAACAGCCACAGAGCACTGGAACACAAGGAGCACAAACACCACCATAATCTCACTGCTCAAAAAGCAAAGTCGTAGCCATACATTCCTAACTCTACAGAAATGATTAAAGCAACAGATTTTTTACTTTCCTGCATAGACAAGTTCTCACAGAGACACAGAAGATAATGTTGTGATGATTTCAAAATCGTTTCCCATAACAAGTATCGTAAGATTGATTTAAACAAGTATTTTCACAAATTTAATGCATTCGAACTGTCCAATTTCATTAAACCAACTTTTAGCTTGCTGAACTGTGATACTTTCTTTCTTTTCCTGCATCTATATGGTCTTTCTGTTCCTGGATAACATGTATTTGTTTTCATCGCCATCTTCCACTTAAATACCTTTCTACAAATGACCCAAATTACTGAGCTGTTAACAATGAGATGATCTGTATGCCTTTGCCACCTTTCACAGAATTACCTGAACATGTAGGCAGTTCTAAGACCATAATTATAAAATAGCAACAGTAAAAGAGGCAGTCTCTTACTTGACTGTATTAATTAGATTAGACAAATACTATTACCTAATTTACTAATATTTTGAAACCAAAGTTTGCTGTTAGTGACTACCAAATTTACAATCTAAAAACAAACTGGCCTTTTACAAAAATCTTTAAGTTTTAAACATTTATAATCCAGAATACGGAAAACCTCATGCACCGCAGCTTGTTAACATAATACAGTGATATTACAGATCGAAAATACTTGGACAGCTTGAAAGTCTCCTCTTCCAGTGTAATGGTTTGGTGCATAAAAATGAATATTTTTCTAAAGCATGATCCCTCAGCTCCTTACTGAAGATTTCAGCTCATTTTATGACACATGATGAAGCATCTTCCCCGTTATAATGTGACAATGGCACTACTGAGCACAACAATTTGAGTCTGAATGTGCCACTGCAAGACAGAAAAAATCTGAAGAGGCAATTCCACCCAGAACTATACAGTGAATGCATAAGAAAGAGGAAGACAAATGATTAAAGATGCATTAGCACAGTCTGAAAAACAATGCTCTCGACGAAAGAACCCTTGGTGTGTCTGGTAAAAGGGGAACAGCACAGAGATTAGCTGAACGAGATGGACGAAGAACGTGAGAGATTCTGACAGAGTCACTTTTAAATACTTGAAATGTAAATGTCTCTGTTCAGACAAAAGTCAATTTTAAAACAATCTCTCTATAAAATAAATCACTTCTGAAGAGGTTTTGTACATCTCAGAAAAAAACTTTTCCTAATTAACCAGCTCAAGTATTAAATTGGCATGTGGAGTAACCAAAAGTGCATCAATTATAACCCTGATGGTTTTATTACAGGTAAATTAACATACAACACATTGAACATCCCCCACACGCTATTGTTCCTGCCCCTCAGCTCTCAAAGTTTGGAGCAGTTTTGTAGCCTGTGCTGAAGTTACTCATTGCCTCATGCCACCTCCCAGCGCGCAGCTGCATCTGCTCCCCACTCCCGATCAGGAAGTGCACAGAAGGCAGCAGCTAGTGAGAGTCATTCAACCCAGGTCACCCCCCTAGGAATCAATGCCTTCAGAGAGCAGCAGCTGTTCAGACCAATATGGACCTGTCTTTGGCCTTACAAGGTACCTTTGTAGAGCCTGCCCCAAAGAACACATATGAGAGATAGATCTGTATTTGATATATTAAACTCTGTATTGTTTTTTTCAGTTCTCATGTCCACCGTTTTCCAAAAATAAACGCCAGATTGCATCCCCACTGCTAAACAAACAAAACCAATTGCTGTACAGCCAACCTGCAGCGAGAACCTGTTTGTGGCCTTGTAAGAGAACCAGTCCTCTAACCTTGATTTGTATTTGACAGGAGCTAACCGTAACAATCACTTCTATACTGGTTCCTAGCACATGTGGTAGCAGCGTTACTACTGTTTGACAGCCTTCAAGCACAAAAAAGACAGGGATCTCCTGGGAAGAGTCCAGCGGAGGGCCACAAAGATGATACGGGGCCTGGAGCATCTTCCCTGTGAGGAAAGGCTGAGAGACCTGGGTCTGTTCAGCCTGGAGAAAAGAAGACTGAGAGGGGATCTATCTCATCAATCTTTATAAATACCTTAAGCGCGGGAGACAAATGGATATGGCCAACTTCTTTTCAGTGGTCTGCAGGGACAGGAAATGGGGAATGGCCACAAAATGGGGTGCAGGAAGTTCCGCACCAACACGTGAAATAACTTCTTCACAGTGAGGGTGACAGAGCCCTGGAACAGGCTGCCCAGGGAGGTTGTGGAGTCTCCTTCTCTGGAGATATTCAAGGCCCGTCTGGACACCTACCTGGGCAGCCTGCTCTAGGGAACCTGCTTCGGCAGGGGGCTGGACCCAATGACTCTGGAGGTCCCTTCCAACCCCTTCAATTCTGTGATTCATTTAAGTCTCTGGAATACCTTATGGACTGCTGAACCAAGTTATCTATTGCCTTCATAATCTCAAAATGAAATTAAGAATTTTTAGAGACTCAAACTGTAAAAGATAACTGCTTTAATAATATTCTACTGCATTTCTATAAAGATCTAAGATAGCAAGTTTTGATGAAAAACACATGTATTAAATCTGGTTTGAGGTGTGCACATTGTCCACATTAACACACCATTGGCCTCTGCAAGGTATATAGACCCTTTAGAATGGTACAAAGCAGGTCATATACATGAAAGAGGGCGATCATTTTATTTTAAGCAGAATCCATTAGTATTCTTTCAGCTTCTGTAAACCTGAAAATCATTATTGCCACTCCAAATTTGTACTGTGCATTGGACATGGCCACCAAGAGTACCTCCCTCAGTACAGGGACACAGAGCCATGCAGATTCCCAGCCTGATTCATTAGTGAACTCTGCATCATTTACTTGTGTTTCCTACAGAACTAGCTTGCAAAAAGTGTGGGAGATTTCAGAAGTGATGAACCACCATAACCATCCTGCTGCTACTGCAGTCTATGAATGCCTGGCACCCTGGTGTTTCTCACGGGGATGCATAGCCCAAAGAAGGCAATCTGAACTGATCAAGATATTCCTGAGGGAATTCTTCATTAAATCCTAGCCATTTATAACTCTAACTCGTTACAAGAAATAATTACCATAGCAACCATTGCACACCATGCATTCGCTAGTAGGAACAACTGTGTGTCTTCTTGGGGGGAGGAAGTAGGAGGGAAAAGTCAAACCAAAAACTTCTATGGAGGTTCAGCATAGCCAGTCATAATTAGATTACGCTTTCCTGCCTTTTATTTTACTTTAATCAAAAGGACGTGTTTTCTATACTACATATGCTATTTCAAACAAGCAGCAAACATTTCAGAATTTAAGAACAACAAAGCGTATCAACATTTCACAAGGCTGTATACCAAAGCCCTTTGGTGCTTTGACTTAAAACAGCACTTCACGTACCCCAGTCCGAAGGCCTCACTTCTGATTTCACTTAGGATGTAAAGGCAAGCTAGGCTGCTGGCTTGTGACTTGAGGAAACTGATTTTTGGTTCTTTAATGTTCTTTCTTCCCTGTGTCAGAGCTCCTACATAACTGCCATTTTAACCTCGAAGCCCAAAAGACATTTAGGTACCTGAGTCCCAGTACCTGAGAGGACCCAATCAGAGAAAATGTAACACAGCTTCCCAACCATAAAAACAGAAATGGCACTGCCTTAACTGCTTTACTGCGAACACACTACAGCCTGACATGCTTAGATGCTCAGAGCAGAGGAATCACACGACACCACGGCAGACAGTGATGCAGAACCATGGATAGTTAGTAAGTCAGAAGAGTTGTACAAAATGAAGACCAGAGGGAGTTCAGATACAGGTCTGACATCTTCACTCACGTGAGAAACAGAAGAAGAGAGAAATTGGTAATAGCTCTGTTGCCTTCAGCTACCTTAGCCATCACCTCCCAAGACAGATGCCTTTTTGCTCCTATGGATCTCACTGGGAGTTTTGTCATTACCTGCAAAGACGCTCAAATAACTGTTTTTACTGGCCAGGGTTTCAAAGGCTGCAGGACCAAGCATTAAAGGCCAAACTCTAATACGTTGCAGGATATCCCAAAAGTGTTCAAAGAAACTTAGACAATTCTAGAAAGCTAGTCAAATATCCACCTGCTGCTTTCAGTGCCTAGTTATTTCAGAACTGGTTGCTGTAAAGAGACCAGCAGTGAGACCCAGGACTTGTGAGGATGGTGCTGATCACCTACACAGGAGTGGAACTGCTCAGCTGAAGGTTGCCCGGGCAGTTCTAGTGCATCGTTGTATTGTGTATGTATGGGATTTGCCTAGGAGCAAGTGTTAGCCAAATAACTTTGGAGGCTGTGGTCTCTGAAGGGCTGGAAGAGCTTATTTCATCATGAAGTTTTATAATATCAATTACAGATTTCAAATAGCAATAAAACAAAGGTTTTACCCCCTTCTGAGCTCCTCCCACTTGTCAAGCTTTCCCTTCCTTTCTTCAGAGGAAAATCCCTATTCTTTTACTTCACAGGATTAAAGAAGGCAAGAAAGTAAAACCCTAGGGGCTGGGAGACTTAGACTTTAAAGGACTCTGTAATGAACAGCTTCATGGTAGTTAATCACTTTAATCGTTCTTCTCTTTTCTCAATAAAAGTTTCCCTTTCTGTATTCTCCAAGTGCTCTCCAACCCTTCTCTAATGCAATGCCCAAGGGTTTAGACTGTGTTCCCATGCTGGAACACTGGCCTGGGTAAGGAACAAAAATCCCTTACTCTTTTGCTGATTTTCTTCTGAAAGCAGTCCAGGATTACCAAATTCTAACCGCAGCACCATGTGGAACACGCGTTTGCTAGCAATTACATCCGTGTGCATGTGGATACGAATATCAACTTTGGATGAAAACCTAGTCTTTTTTCATGGCTGTAACTCTATTTAGGAAGAATAAGCTTGAGGTAAAAAGACAGAAATATGGGTCTGAAACCCACTCCAATGGTTTGGACAAAGAGGCAGGAAAAACAAAGTAACACCTTAAAGAGTGTTGATTCTTCTATCTCAGAGAAAAAGTAGATGAGATTCCCAGCTAGATGCTACATGCACCTCTCCGCATTTGATCATCAGTGGTTTTCCATCTGGAAAGGAGGGACTGCCGACTGTAGCAGAGGCTCTTCGGCCTGGTTTGGCATCTTACTGACCTCTCTTTCTGAAGGGCTGGGTTTGAACCCAACTATAAAACACTAGTTACTTTCAAGCATTTATCAGTATTAACAGATGATGAATACTATGCCTATTTATAGATCAGCAGGAATTTGATGGACTGCTATTTTTAAAACGTATTTGTTTTAAATCATGCCTTTCTTCAGACCCATTTTGAAGTCTTTTTTAGTTTATTAACTCATTGGAATAAGTGCCTTAGTTCATAGAATAGAAAATAATTTCTTCCCCTCCAAATGCTGTAAAATAACTATGGGGAAAAAAAAAAAAAAACAACCACTCAAAGTTACAGCAGTCTCCTGCCTCCTCTGCCTTCCTCTCCCCCCCTCTTTTTGCTTCTCACCAGCTACTAACAATAAATGTAAAAGTAATCCTACTTTCTATCTGAAGCTATCTCAGCTTTAAAAGAACCTTCCAAAAATGATTGATGCTATGATTTAAACCCAAAGGTAACCCCTGAAATCTGCTTAGAATAGCAACAAATGCCTAACAATATCTTGAGCGCTTGTAGCAAAGAAATCTAATCTCTGAACTCCTAAAGGTCAAGATTTACTGCCTGGTAACATGGCTCAAGTGTAAATGCTCTGTAATGCTACACTAGGTGATTGCTTTGCTCTCTAGACAATGTCAATTTTGTCCAAGTAGCTGCAGATGTGTCTAGCATTAAGTCAGAATGGTGTCAAGGGCCCTTCTTGAGCAGTACCGGCTTCTCAGAGAAACTGGTCCTAAAGCCCTAGTCTATTAAGACCATACCCAAAAGACAGACATTTAAAACTTAAAGGAGGCTGGAGAATCAAGGTGTATTAGAGCTCTAATGTTTCAGAGTCAGGGAGCCCAGAAGAAATTCTCTGGTGATACAAATGCACATCCTCAAATCGCACAGGTCTCAGCTCCCCCACAACCAGTGCAGCTAAAGTAACTTACACCAGAAGGGTATTTGGCTCTGGATATTCTTCTCTCTAAACTTTTTCCTCTTGCATTTCCTCAGCAAGGTGCTGCCATGTAGCCATGGTGTCGCAGCTCAGTCTCCTCCCACACAGGTACCCCTGCATGCCCTTCCTACTCTACCTAAGCCACTTACACCCATTACATATGGTACCTATGAAACCTTACCCTAAAGCTTACCCTTATTCCTAAACCACTCATCGTTACTATGACCTGTTCAAGCTACAAGGACACAGTATACAAAGATTTTAATAAATTAAATACTATGTATATGCATCCTGTCCAAGAAAAATAAGATGATGATGGGGAAAGCACGCCCCGTTTGCCAACAGTTTGGATCAGTCTGCAGAAGCTTCAGTTCCCTTAGTTCTGTTTCTGCGAAAGAAGCAACACAAAATGGCTCCAAAAAGCACAGTGGATGTTCCTCACACTCTCCTGTTTCATCATACCAATACTCGTAGCTGTGTAACAAGGCAGGTTGAACCCTGTTCCAGCAGAGCTGCTTACAGCCCTTCCCATGCTGGTGTTACAGAGCAGAGCAGCAACTAGCAAGGTACCTAGCAGGCCTCAGGAAACGTGAAACAGGCCCACTGCATCTTTCATGTCTGCAATGTCAGGAAAATATTCATGCAGAAGCTTGGGACGACTGAAAGGCTAGCACTGGCTAGCTAAACCCAAGGACAACGTTGCCCAAGAGCCTGAATTTCAATGGAGACTGAGGTATCCTAGTTAGAACTGAGTCCCTAGCCTCAGTTATTTTCTACTTATTTTCCCCAGTGCTTATTAATGGCATCAGAAGCATCCAACCATGAGCTCCCCTTTGGCAGAGCCATTGTTTATTATGAGAGTGGGTATGAAACACAATGCTCATAGAAACATTCCAAAAATGCTTTCCAAAATCATTTCCTCTAAATATTTATCTGGTACCCAGATAACATTCAAAATATTGTTTGTTAGAGATTAACTTGCCCTGGATAACTTGTTTTGCACGTTTTCTTCAAGAATATTTCAAGAAGGTGTTTAGAAGATTCATATGTTACTAATAAATATTTTGATAACTGTATGATTGCACAATGTAGTC
The DNA here is from genome assembly GCA_011075105.1 of Heteronetta atricapilla. Classification (NCBI taxonomy): domain Eukaryota; kingdom Metazoa; phylum Chordata; class Aves; order Anseriformes; family Anatidae; genus Heteronetta; species Heteronetta atricapilla. The sequence goes on from CM021740.1 coordinate 6,081,187, forward strand.
CAACAAAACATTTAGCCTGTGTCTTATTTCACTAGTGCAAGCAGCAGAGTTTAAGATTAATTACACTTGCTGAGTCTCTGGCTTTAAATCATACAAGTAATTTCACCAGTGCTACTAGAGCAGGCATTCCTGCCAGACCTCACTGTGAGCTTACTCACCTATATCATTTGAAGTAATCCTTTTGAAGTCTTATTTATGGGCGCGTGAGAAGCACGATGCCATCCAGCCTCATGCTGGGCATGCCGTCATTAAGCTCTGAATGGCAGCAAATGTAATTTAACTTCTCTGAACAGCATCATTTGGAATAGGCCCAGGAAAACCTAGTATAAAACTAATTTCTAACAGCATCAGATATGTAAGTATTTACAGAGCTCTTTGTAAACACACCGCAATTAAAAACATTTAATAGAGAGCAAACCCATTTTACCATATGGCAAATCATCTTCAGTTAAGGCAAGAGAGCCTTCGTGTCTGACAAAGAGGGCAAGGGAGACAGACTGTAAATTCCAGATACCTGACAGAGAAGGGGCCCCCAGAATAGCTTATATAGCTTGGAATTACAATAATAACATAGAAAAAGTAGTGCCAGGCCTCAAATCTTTGTCATGGGATACAAAGACACCTGTAAAAAATCGCTATGTAGGACCAACATACCTTACATGAAAAATAATTGCTTCAAGCAGCAGGAAGTATGAGTTACAGCATTACCCCAGAACATCACAGCCTGTTAGAGCTGTCAGGAACCGCATCAGATTAATCTCTGATTAACCAGGGAGGTATCACCAAGAGTGACACCTGATACAGTTAAACCCTCAAACTCCCTGCAGCAAGAATTCAGGTGGTGACCTCAGCAAGATTCAAGTGCGGACTGACAATGCAGACGCAGTGTGACAAAGCACAATGCAGTGCGACACAACGGAGAGAACAAGAACCAGTCTCCTTTGCATCATCAATAAAAAAAAATCAAAGTTTTTTTTTATTATTGTTTTTATTTTTATCTTTTAATCTAGCTTTTACAGGAAGTCAGATACTGGAGTTGTCAAATGGCTCAGAAACACCTGAGTAATATTTGGTGAGTTAAATGCTTTCAGAACAGGTCAAAGTTGAGTGACATTTTTAAGCTTACATTTGTCCTAAGAGAACCAATATGCAGAACTAATGAGATCATAAACTTGTCCTCCAGTTAACGTGGTAGGTGGAGGACTGGGGAGGCAGTGAAGATGAGAGGCTGCCCAAACTTGTGAACTTGATTAAACCAGTTTAATTCATGAATAAAAGAATAAACCCATAATAACAGAGAAATTATTCACTGGAATATGATACTTGCACTGAGGATGGCTTCAGCTGCTCTGCTTGCCCAGTATTCAGAGTAGCCTAGCCTTTTTAAAGTCCTGAGAAGAAACTAAAACACAATTTCAACAAGAAAACTACATTTTGATTTTTCCTCAAATAAAAGACAATTTATCTTTTTAAAAAGTTCAGTACAGGAACGTTCTCCTGTCACAAACTAACAACTGTGATTTTCTTCATATATGATCTTTATAAAACCATAGGGATGATTTAGAAATGGCTGTAACTGCACCTAGTCTGACAAGTTAGGCATGTGCGTGTTGACTGAACTGCTTCTCTTACTAGCTACTACACACATGAAATACAGAAAGCACCATCCTGCAAAAAACAATCCCATACCTTGTCTCTAAGAGCAGATGCCATGCATCAATAGACGCTGAGGAAGACTGAACAAATGGTAAACATGGGAAAAGAAACCTATTTATAGAGCAACTCTTCATCTTATTGTATTAGTTAAAGTCATCACATACACTGAAGCATGAGGTCCCCTCTTCCAAAATTCATAATGGTCAGAAAATGCCAGTCAGATTAATTTCAAATGAAAGCATAGTATCTACCAAAATTAAGTCTATACACATGAAATTGTTTGTTATGAAAATATTTTCAAACAATACTAACTTACTGTAGTGAATAACGAGCTACTTTTAAACTGTTTATTTCAAATTTTAATTTAATTTTACTAGCAAATAGTTGTGAAAAATGAAAGTGATATATAATCCGATTTTTTCAAAAAACCTACATACCTACTTTCTTCTGAACAAGTGTCAGGGTTGATACAAACATCAAAGGTACCTGGACTCAGAACTGGACAGCAGAAGTATTGTTGCATCTAAACTTATGACTGTTGCTACAGTAACCCTAAATGTTGTCACGTGTGTGACAAGGCTATGTCCCTCAAGCATCCTCCAATTTCTGCCTCGTCTTCAGGCCAGAAGCACACAGGCACTACCACGAGATTACGCTTGACAGCGGAGGGAATAGGCTGGCTTTACGTAAGCTATATTGCAGCTGCTATGCCACAGGCATACGCAGGCTGTAATGATCTGTCTGCCTCGTGTCTCAGCTTGGAAACTCAACAACCCCTAGATACCTGAAGCATCCAGGCTGGGACTTTATCTGTTAAGGGGTTTCTCCAATCTGACTAGTCACAGGATAGAATAAATACTAAGTGTAGTGTAATTGTGGCTTTACTCATATTGCACACATGGAGGATGATTATTTTGTGGGTACATTGGGACTTAACACATAGAGGATAAACATATGATGAACAAACTCCACACTTCAGTTTGGAAGTTAATCCAGTTTCCTTAAATACTCCAGTATGAGTCCTTAGCATGGGCTCATACTATCTCTTAATGCATGTTTACTCAACAATCTTCCCTATGCACTTCTTCCTAGGGGACAGCCAAGTAACGTGTCACCAAGTAGCTGGAATTCACAGCCAGCCTGAACTAGGTACATAGATCTGTAAGTCTGATCGTGACAATTGCTTTTCAACAGTCCCCCCTCAGCAGATTTATAAAAACTCACGTTTTTTCTTTCTAATTTCCTTACTAATTTCTTATTTGAGCTTCATTCTACAACAAAGTTTGCCAGAAATTCACGGTGAATACAGTGAAAGGACAGCCCACTAGTTGGAATATGACCTCAGGGCATGGGAATCTCAGATCTATCCCAGGCTTTTTCATAACTTCTGATAAATTGGATACAGAAAGATTCTCAAAATCTAAGCTCCAGTCTCCATGCTGCTGCTCCTTCTTTTCTCCTTAAAACACAGATAACAGCTTTTATTTTATTTTTTATTTTTGGTAGCAGGGTTGGCTCCTGCAAGGTGCTCAGGCTTATTAATAGCAGTAAAGCACTTACAAAACCAAGCTACAGCAGTAAGACCTTCCAGGGGTGAAGCTAAAATACATGTACTGCTAGCTGATAAATGATATTTGTTAGCCTTCATCCCATCACCAACACATATGGTTTCCTATTCCGCACATGGACCCACATCTTACCTTAAATACAGCTTTCCCCTGATAATACCCAAATTCTTACGTTACACACCCACAAATCATTTATTTGCTTTGTAGCACTGGCTATTAAGGATGGAAAGGAGACCAACCTTTTTCTCTGCCATCCTTAGATTTGAATCACAAACTCCCAGCATGCTATCACAACTGGAATGAGCTAGTCCTTAATTAAACAGAGGTTGAAGCTCATTCTTTAATTAAACAGATGTAAGTGCCTAATCATTCAACTACTCTGAGCATACACTGCATATCATTTAATCTCACCACCCACATGACGAAGGCACAGTTTTCCTAAGACTTCACTCCGATCAGATTGCCAGATAAGCCAGCCTATGCTTTTAACAGAAGTTTTTCTCTTATGACTGGGCAGGCACGTGGAATAAGAATGAATGTGAATTTATGGAGGGCTGTTTCCAGTGAAGTATGTGTGAAATAGAAATCTTGGTAAGGAGCAGGATAGAGCCTTGCAGCACACCCACACCTCTTGCTTTTTCTCACATTCAGAGACCATTTAAGAGGCTACACTATTAAAAACTTTCTAACACCATGTATGCCTTTCAAACTACACTCCTGTAAGGTATAGGATACCAAGCAACCCTCCTTTAGGCAAAGGGGGCAATTTTACCCAGAACATTTTAAGTAAACCTTGGCTATACGTTCATGTTTATGTATAAACAGCTGCAAATAAATGTGCGAGGATGTGGCTCAGTTTGTTAACAAATTTAGATGAGGGGATATAAATGTGTGTGGGTACAGAGGCCTGAATTTTTCTAACTTCAGATATCCAACCAGGCTAACAGAAATAGGAACCCAGATTTCCCTAGAGACAGCAATTCAAAGATCTACAAGATGAACCCACCTGCATGCCAGACAGAATCCTTGATGTTCAAAGTGAGATGCCTGACATAAGAGGAAGCAAATACTTCTGTGTATGTACTTTTTGTGTGGCAATCTTAAGAAGGTTACTTTTTAGAGCAGAAGAGTTTACCAGAAAGGATTTTCTGCCTTAAGGGGAGATGGGGAAGAAAAAAAAAAATAGGTGAGGCAGTTGGCCTTCTACCCATACCTGACAGATCCAGTTGCTTACAAGAAGGGCAGGGGAAAAGAGATTGGCAGATTTCTGCAGATTCTTCAATCTGGCAAAAATGGAATGGATCCCAGCTCAGATTAAGAGCTGAACAGAGAGTCAGTTTCAACATTTAGCAATGAAAAGCACTGAAGGTACAGTCAGAGAAGCTGTAGGTGCACACTTCCATGTTCAATAGTATAGTCAGGATGAAAGGAGCCTGCTGATTGTCTCCAACCTCTCCTTTCCATTCCTTGTGCCCACAGATGCTGTCCTCTTAGACTGCGCTATGGCACACACTGAAGGTGGCAGTGTGCCAGAACAAGTAGCCCCTTGGCTCCCTCATCCAGTAGTTCCAATGTTAGATCTGCATTGCCAGCTATGATGCCTCAGCGTAAGAGTTTGTCAGGTGGATGGATGAGGAGAAAGTCTGGCTGAAAATAACTCCCCCGTTCAGAGAAACGAGGTCCCTGACATTTTCTAAAGTAATGCCTATAGCAGTTAAGAACTAGTAAAGAACAGGGAAGGTGTGAGAATGAGGAAAGTTTGGGAAATTGTTTTGGTTTGGCTTCTTGTTTTTATAAGACAAATCCATGATTTAAAATGCACATCCAATTACGGACTCTGTCCATTCCGCTGCTTTTAAGCTGTGGCCACACAATTTAAGAAACATAATCATCATTAACAGCAGTTAATTTTAACTGATTTAAAAGAACAGTGAACAGTCTAGATCATTCCTTCAGTGTGGTTCAGCAGACAGAGGAGATGGTAGCCTCACCAACATGGCAGAAACAAGAGGCAAGAGTAAGAAAGCAAGAACCTCTCCAATTAGCTTTGCCAGAGGACTAGTAATGCAAAAGGGCCTGTGCTACCACAGACGAAAACCTGAAGACTTAGGTACCTGGGATCAGAAAAACTTGTTAAAGTTTAAGATGAGATGCAGACGGTTCGCTGTTCTCATGCAGTGGATGTTGGATCACACATTTTCAAGGTGATACAAGTCCCTCAGCAAGTGTCAAGCTTGCATAGCCTAAGGTACAGCCTGATGGTGCTTAGACAATCCAGCAGTGAGTAAAACACATGATCCTACACAGGAGAGAACGTGCAAGGATTAACAACATCAGGAAGAACTGGGTCGCTTTGTGCTTTTGTTGTCCAGCTAAGCATTTTAGGCTTTTGCCCTTATAAATGTCTACATATTGTCTACACTTTTATGGATACCTAGCAATGAAGCTGATGACTGAGTACGCACAAGACGTGCAGTAATCTGTCTTCTGAAGATGTACCTGAGGTGGGAAACAAAAAACCAGGAACCATTAGAAAGGGGAGAAGCAAAGACATTTAGAAATGAATCGTTCCAGCTCAGTTTTTCTATTCCTCATGACAGCGAGGACTCATGACTTGCTGGCACAAGTCTCTCCACAATGGTCCAAATTTATTTGAATATGTTTCAAAGTCAATACCACAATCCAATTGGATTGTTTTTCCCCTATACATACAGCCTTCATAGGGAAAAACACAACAGTTAAGGATTCTTCCACTATGGTAAATTTACAGTGTTCTTGTCGTTTTGTTTGGAAACTGTAAAGTAAAAAGAAAAGCAGAACTTTAAACTCCACATCAGCCAGAGCTAGCAAATTGCCTTGTGCTTGCTGATAACGTTACAAAGAGACAGGATTCCTGTTGTTAAACTTGATGATCAGCAGCTTTGCAAAGGAACATGCAATAGCCAGTGAACTTTCCACAAAGACAGTTTCCTTCCCATAGATCTCCATACATAACCTTTACTGGTCTCAGTAGGATCATTACATCCATTAGACTGTGGACTCAGCACTGCTTTCGCTCTTAAGTTAATACAACTGAGACTTTTTTTTTTTTTAAACTTTCCTATTGGGAAGTAGCATGTGCAATTTTAGTGATTTCTTAGATCATTCCATAAGTAAATCAAATATTCTTTCAAGCCTAGTTATCAAAATTGTGTCCTTTGATACTACGTCCTCCATCAAACTGCAGTAATCCAGATCAACACATTTTAAACCTCCACTATTTCTCCTAATATCATTCTAGCAGATAGAGTAATTAAATTTGTACTTTTTTTTATAAGTCGTACTCAATAAATCTGAATAAATTAACAACGCATTACTAAGGCTGCTACATTAAATTTGCATAGTGCATTTAATGAATATGCAACTGCAAGTGAAAAGGTCTGCTACTGTGAACCTTCCACATTAGCATAACTACTTCCAGCATGTTTCTTAAATAATGCACTCATTTGCACATCACTGACTTGGCTAATTCTGACTTCAGTCAGGGTAGCCTTGTAATTAAGACTCTTGCTTTAATTTTTAATGAAGTTTATGTTACATCAATCCTGACAGTAATGAGGGGACATGGAAACAAAAAGGCTGCTAATAATTAAATTCACAAACCAGTTTGAGGGATAATAATTCCTGAGGAGAAATTACATGACTAATTATTAATTAAATATTCATACTATTGCAGGGCCATCTCCCTTAACTGCTCTTCTTGTTGGTAATAATGCTGAGATGTGGATGCCTTCTTGCAACCACTCTGATTTTAAGGTCTTTGGTTAATTTTAGTGCACCATTAATCAATATGACACAAAAAATAAAATCGTTTTAATTGGTATCATTTTATTGTTTCTAAATATTACTACAGTTGGTTTAGTTGTGTAGAATTAATCTAGTTAGCCGGTGCCCATTTTATGGGAACATAAATCCAGTTTATATCCATAAACTTCTAATGGCAGGACAACTTGACCTTTTTTTGTAACATTACTGTTTACAGATAATTACACCAACTCTTTAAAAGGTTGTTTAATAGCTTTGCATTCATCATGGTAAAATGAAAAACATGCAATATTATTTAACTCCAGACTATTCCAAGAAGGTCTCCGAGACCCTAATTTACCCCTGCTGAAAAGTAAGCAATATTAATTTGTGTGTTTTTAAGAAATCTATGAGAGCGTACAAACAGATTGAAAGTGTTTGTGCATGGATCCCTACACATCTTGTACACAATTTAGATTACATATATAGCAAAACTAATAGCATTGCAATGACAGCTTGTGCAAAAGATGTCCATTTGTGGCTTTGTATGTGACACTGGTCTTCAAAACAATAGTTTTCCAATCCCTTGTAAATACCATAAATTCACCGAGGAATTAGCTTGATTAATCCTAATTTACATCAACATTTTTATCAGCCAGAATTCTGCATACTGAAAGTGTCATAATAAACCTTTAGGACTGCATGTTTATTAAAGGAAGCTCAGCATTTGTAGGAAAGTTTAGCAAGAGGAAAGAAATTATTTAAATGAAGCCTATTAGTCACTAAAGTCAGTTACACCACAATTTTGTTTTAAAATTTATGTTAGTGCTTTAAAGAGAGAGCATTTTGCATAGCATAAAATTGATTCTCAAATTATTAAAAAAGACATAATACACGTCCTTTTTATCCTGAAGGGGCATTTGGAAATTCTGAACCAGGGCAAACAGTTCATTTTTCTAATAATTCAAACCAGTTGCTTCATCAAAGTGAAACAAGTCCATCACCATACACGGGGCAATGATTCCCTTTAGCTACCGCTTGTCACATTACTACAATCTGACAGGTTTGTAGGGCATTATTACTAGGTCTGATTTGTACCACTCTATCCCTTTTACTAAATCTTAAAAATCTTTTTAACTTTTCTTTTTTCTCTACTCTCTTAAACTAACACCTGAAGGCAATTTAAATATACCACTCCATAATGAAATACCACTTTCGTTCTCTCTAGAATTAAGATGTCGTTATCAGCCATCTGTTCCGGCCCGCTCTCCATTTCCTCCATCAAAGAAATAATTCCAGGCGTGAAACACCTCATTGGAGCAACAATCACCTAAAACTGCCAGAGTACTGCAATACAAGGGCAGGCCTGGCCTGTGGGGACCAATGGAAGAAGCATTTTGGATCACTTGGTGTCATTGCATGCAGCAGGTGAGACCTTCTCTCTGTCTTCCCTCCTCCCTGCTTCTAGAAGCAGGATCTCTTCATTGCTCTACTTTTGCTGCCCAGAGTACAATATCTGGCATACAGGACAAACGGCACCTGAAGTGTGCCTCTCACCTCTCAGTTTAAGGGCCTTAAATCTCTCAGTTTAAGGGCCAAAGCATGAGTTTAAGGGCCAAAGAAATAGGTCCCATAGTTACACATCTTAGTTCAGTGGATGCTGAACCAGGATTTGATTCTAGCTGTCAGACAAGCACAACTCCAGCTGTGCTACTCTGCACCTCACCCGCAGTTACACGCGCACACAGGGTAGCTCTAGCAACAGAACACAGGCTTTGATTCTTCACCACGTTTCCACCAGCTACACAGACCTTGTTCTAGTCAGGATTTAAAAAAAAAAAAAAAATGGAAATACAGGAGGTTGTTACAGGCCCCATGGATGACTACCCAGGTGGGACTCTTCCCTCGAATTGCCACAGTGCAGTATATGACTGGAGATATTAGATCTCCAGCATTTGGCCCAGGAAATTTTCAGGCAGGTACAGGAGTATTTATCTTCTGTGAGTGTACATGTAAAATCAGATCATTGGATACCCCTGTCTTGCAAAACACATCAGACCTCCTTGTCTGCTTAGACGATCAGTAAGATATGGTGTATCCTCCACTGCAGATGGTATACAGGACATGGAGAGAGTAACTCTCGTATGGTGGGTCTGATGCAGTTGGCAAAACAGATGTATGCATACCTGCTGGATGTCCTGTCCAGGACATCTCTGAACCTAACCTGTTGGCCTTGGTGATTAATAAGATGCCCCAAACCAGAATGGAATGTTCCCATGCCTTACATTCACAGAAGCACAGAGTCATTCAGGTTGAAAAAGACCTCTAAGATCACCTGTTCCATTCTAATAGCACAAGTCTTCCAAGAAGGAAAATGGGGTTTGTCTGGGAGAACCTTGCCATGTGCCAGCTGTATTGAATAATACCCATTGAATTCAATAAAAAAACAAAGTTACTGAAAGGTTAAATTACCTTATGTTTTCTCCCAGATGTATTGGCATTTTATGCATGTTTTCACTTTCCTTGCTCTGAAAATTATATTGCCTCAACATACCATTAGTTTCCATGTGCATGACTTCTTATTATCTTTAACACTGCCCACATAACATTTATTTTCAGTTTGGAAAATTTCCTGACAGATCTTTTGGCTATATGGCTATATCCATTTCATAATGCTAACTTCCATTCTTCCATGAAAGCTAGCACAACTGCTGAATTTTATTAGCATGTTCATCTTTAAATGCAAACATCATAAAGAAAGGTTAACAGAACATTAAAAACTACCCTGAAGTTTGAAGTTATAAAGTGGAAGGGGTGAGCACACACAGTCCATGTATTAAAAAGGAAGGGCCAGGGAATTACAAACTATTGAGCATAGGCTTAAGCAATACTTCAACATACAAGCAGCAGAAGATAACAGATAGTAATGGCTAATAGCAATTTGAGACCACTTCCATTTGAGAAATCCAACATCATTCTGCAACAGGATGTTCATGTCTTGTGGACAGAGAAGACAGTGGATGTCTTAAGCCTTGACTTTGCTCTTCAGAGATGACGTAAAAAAACTTTGCCAATCTCATCAGTGAAAAGGACAAAAATATCCATTAAAGCGTAAACACAAAAATGGGTAGAAAACCACTCTAGAGAGCAATTACTAGTATTCCACTAGTAATTCCACTAGTCAAAGTGGGAAGTTGTCACACTGAATTCCTGTATGGTTCTGTCACACTTCAGTGTGGATCAGTACTTTCACTACTGACCTGAAGGGTAGAAGAGGGTAAGCCTATAAAACTATTACAAGTTGGGAAGGCTTACAAATATTCTCAAAAACCAGAACAGAATCCAAAGTAATCTTGCCAGGTAAATAAAATACAGACTAAATGGAGGTAAGTCCAGGGGAAGACAACCAGAATGAACAGAACATCAGCAAGCGAGCCCCACAAGGGAAAACTGAAGAAATTGGGGCTGGTCGTTCTACAGAACAAATTTCCAATAGGACAGAAATAAACACTGCTGCTAAGGAAATTAACTTTTCTCAGCATCTGTGATGATGGCAAGAGGAAAAATTAGTAACATACTTCAGTAGGGAAGACTATTATAGAGTGTTAGCATTAGTACTGGAATAGGTTGTAGCATCTTCATCATCAAGTGTAGGCAAAAATCACACTTGTAAAAATAACCAACCAAACAAACCACCACTTCTGTATAGCTGGTCCTTTGGGAGAGAAGACGGACCAGACAACCAGCCGTTGGGGTTGCTGGGTTTCTTCCAGTCCTGATTCTGGAATGAATTCAGCTTTACCCCCATTTCTCCACTCCTCTGTTCTTACTGGAGAAATAAAAAGTTTCCTTTCAGAAAGTGCATCTTTTATTGAGTTGAAGAGAAAGGAGTAAAATTCCAGGAATCGTTGATCTCACGCTCCTGAAGCTCAGGCCTAGGCCTCCATGGCTCGGTGCTCCCTCTGCTAGAGGGCATTACTGCACAGGCAGAGACGCATCTTTAAATGCAGTCTTGTACTATGTGCGATAGCTCAAGTTTTCAAACCTTGAGTCCTGCCTCTTTGCTCTCTTTGCTGAGTTTGCCAACAGGCTTGGTGAATGAGATGGTATTGCTGAGAGTTACCAACTCCAAATAAGATAACATCTCCACATTATTTGGCTGGAAAAAAGCCCTCAGCCAATTAACAAGGAACCTTGCAAAAGCAAAATGCATCAACACATACAGCTGGGTCCATGTGCGACTTAGAACCTACACTTGGAGATTGGAATTGCAATTATTCAAACTAATAAAAGGGAGAAAACTGCCATTTCTAGTTTGGGACTACTGTACAAATTTTGAAGTACAGACTCATTCCTGATAGGAACAAAACATTTGTTTTCAAATATTCTTATGAAATTGGTTTTTTTTTTAAGAAAACATTTTGCTCAAAATGATTTGCTTAAACCATCTAAAAAATGTCTCAACTAACATGTCATTCTACAGCTTATATTTTGTTGGCATGAAAGGAAATATTCCATGATGAGAAAATTTAATAATCCATTTAGACTTTTTTTTTCTGAGAGCTCTTTTCCCCCAAGCATACCTTCATTAAAAAGAACACAAGTTTAGAGAAAACATTTAAGTTTACACAAACATATTTTTCAACAAATTGAATATTTACCAGAGTTTTCTATTCCCTTATACTGAGATCAGTAATTCTTTAGTTTGCACCAAAAAAATACTGTAACTGAATCTTTTTTAATTGCATAATGAATTCATACTTAGATGTGGAGCCATGGCAAGTCCTCCCAGCTTGGGAAGACAATGGCCTGATCCTGTCTGAAAAACAAGAGCAAGAATCAAGCCAGTAGATACAATCCTCGACCAATCTCTTTGGCAAGCAACTACTTATTTTGTTGTATTTCTTTTAAACAGTGTTTTAGTAAGAATGATAGGTTGAAAGTATTTTAGTAGCAGGCTGGGGTTTTTAATTTGGAAAATAACCTCTAACCAGCTGTTTTTATGCACAAATCTGCCTAGCTTTCATAGAAGTCATTAAATATAGATGCCTACTAGCACTAAGGTGCACAGCCAAGGTGTTAGCGGTAGTCAGAAAAACAAATTGAGGAGTGACAGAATGGGATGATCACATTATTATAAATCTGACAGTGGCACACCACAGAAAATCAGCACCCAAATAATGCCACTCAGCTATCATAACTTCAGCAATCAATCCCTCCAAACACCATCTTTCTGTGCAATAATTCCATGTTAAAAAACTTTTTTCTATCTTCATTTTTCAGGAACTGCCATATCAGTTAAGCTGTATCGGTGCTCCCTCCCGCAAGCTGTCAGCAATTCCCAGTACGAGCAGCAGGCACTTTGCTAACCACTGGCAGTTAGAGCAGTTTGGCCAGCCTGGAATCGAGGGCTCCAAGCCAGTGAGCACAAGAGTGCCTGGAACAAGAAATCAATTTTAATCTGAGCAACTCCTAATGCACTTCCCTTCTAAAGCTTCTCAGCTTTGATAGTGACATAAAAAGCATGAGAAGACAAGGGAAGAACCACAACTCAAGACTTGTTCACAGCTTTTTTTATTTATGGATATTTTTAGGAATATACAGACTCAAATTTAACACGGACACAAGGTAGTCTGAAAACCACTATTTATATTGCTTCATAGCAAAATAATTGCTGGGAAGGAGTAATAACTTCACAGCATTTTAGAGCCACCATTTCCTATTACTCCAGTGATGCCAAAGTCCTCACTGGTTGCTGAAATTGTCCTATAAAGAGAATTTCCCTACATGGGGAAACCTTAATTATCCAAATTTAGGCATGGAATTACTACAAGTGACCTACTTAGAAAGTCGCTTACACCAGATTCCATTAGCTTTTCTAAAAAAAAAAAAAAAAAAAAAAAAATCTTCCCAAATGATGGGAAGACAGAGCAGACAAAGGCTAGCACCAGTGGTTGCATACCATATCTAATACTCAATCTCATCTACAATGAGCCCTTTAAAAGCAGGTTACAGAGATATGTGGGATGAACTAAAAAGAACAAAAATAAATCAGAGTTACTGTAAAGTCATTGTAAATTTTCAGTGATATCAAAGGATAAAAAGGGCACTTTTAAATCTGGTTAGGCTCGAGTTCGAATATAAAAGTAGTTGAGCAAATTAAGTGCAACATGCATCTCACTAAACTATAGAAGGCTTGTTGTCAGGCTTCAACAGAACACTGGAAATTCAAGCCATTTTGACTGGATGTTTTAGTTACTCTATAAATTTAAGATCAGGTGGAGGCAAGCCTCCATCTCCTGTTAAGGTGAAACACCTAATGACAACAAATGCAGATTTATTCACATAGTCCCCTGCCACTGTTAAGATCTGTAATTTTGGTGAGTATTCCTGTTACTTATTTTCAAAAAAAAAAAACCCGGGGGGGGGGGGAAGATCCCAGGGACAAGTGCAATGAGACCTCTAAGCTCACACAAGGAACTCCTGGTTTCCAAGGGGTTCTATATCAGTACAGAAACTTGGTTTTAGCTTGCAAGATGTAGATACTAATATATCATTTTCTGAATATTGTTTGACTTTTACATGTGTAAAGCAGAATTATCTTTTTTAAAAAATATAATTACACTAACAGAGCAATAATGGGAATTTCTTTTACCCTTCAACATCATGAGCTACTCAGATGAGAACTTTGTATTGCATAATACATGATGCCCTGCTTTACATGTGATATGCTTTACAAAAATCTTAGTCTAATTGTGAAAGACTACGGTTACAAAACATTCTCATCACTGGCATGTTTAATTGAGCTCCTGAGAGGCAGTATCAGTAAGACTTAGGGATAAATAACCAGAGTCCCATTGGTCTCACCAAGAATCCATTGATGTTTCATAAATCCTAGTCAGTACAAATCTAATTGAGTTACCATGCTGAATTAGCTTACATCTAAATGGCATTCATGTCTACAAATGGAATAATTAGAGTCTAGAAAATGGGATATATCAAGTGCTATCCCAAGTGACAACAGCAAGACATTTGTATTCATTCAATCAACTGCTTTAAAAAAGCAGATATAATACTTGATTTGGGCTTGATGACGAGACAGTGTTATTGAGTCGAGCAATGACACTAGACAGAGAATGTTAACTATTGCTTCATATCTATTTATATTTATTCTAAGAGACTCTTCACTTTGATTCTTTCAGATTTTGCTTTAGGATACAAAGTCTTACATGACTACATAATCCTCATTTTATATCTAGGGTAATGAAATCAGCTACCCTGATTAGTGCTTTGCCATTGCTAGAATTCTAAGATGAATAGCAAATAAACCAGCAAATAACCAGGCTTGCAATAGATCTTTCAAAGCTACTAATATTTTTAGCATTTTAGGCAGAATAGAGCAAATAGGACTGCTCATTTTGTCACCTTGCTTAACCACTTTCCTCTACACGCTAAACTCAGCGCGGTACCACTACACATTGCTGGAATTCGGTGTCACCCTGCCAGTGGCATCCCGTGCCACAGACTGACAGTTACCAGATGCCACTACTTGGCTGGTGGGGGCTTAGTTAAATGCCAGCTGCTTTTTTCAGAACAAACATAACACATGGCTATCTCAAACTGTATACAAAGCCCGTATCAAATGAGAATGAATCTTTGCAATGCTGGATAACAGACTCCTTCAATTCAGAAAGTAGTCTAATTTGCATGCATATTTTATTTATTACACCAATTATGTTTTGCAAATAGTTTGCAATGAGGTCCCTATGACCTAATAATTCACAATTACTCTTGGGATATCCTGCCCACTTTAGCACGTTTTGAATAATATTGCTATCTCCTTGAGAAAAATAATGCATTTTTACATGATGGATTTATTAAGAGTGTGCACACTTCTTCCTTAACCAATTTTACTCTAGGCAGGGTTACTGGAACTATTTTGTAGGCCTCTGTTGTATCGGCTAATGAGTGCTTTCCTTCAGCTTCCTGTCTTTTCGGATACTTGTCTTCTAAGCTCTTGTGGAAATCCCACGTACACACCATCTAGATGAGCACTGTGCATGGTAACACCGTAGAAATGGATACCCACCATTTGAAACTGCCAGGATGATATTATGTTTCTGCTGTAACATTAAGCAATGGAGCATGGTTGAAAATGGACATCGTGGCACCAACTAATTTCAGTTGAACCTACTCAAGTCTACTTTCAAGAAAAATGCATCAGAAAAAAATGAAATTTCAAAGTCACTGAAATGTATTCAGATATTGATATGTATTAATGTATTTTGTAAGAACAAGTTACCATATAGTTTGCTCTATTTTAATCAGCTTTAAATAAGGAACTTTAAAGCATTCAGCTAATACTCTGCATTTTTAAGGGAGAAAACTGTAGCACGGAAGTACAAGGAAATGCCAGTTTTGTTTAAACACTGTACTAAAAATAAAGCGTTTGTGACACTCGAAGATCATTTAAACTATATCTTTCATTTCCACTACAAACAACCTAACAAAACTCCCTCTTTATAAGAAAGAAAATCCCTATATTGCAAAGACAGTTAAGGGAAGACATTCACTAAAAATAAGAATGAAAATAATGAAAAAAAAAAAAACCAGACATCATACATTTTGCACTTGATTTTCACATACAGACTTAAAAATCTACCTATGTTTTTGGAGAAGGTGATTCCTATTGGGAACAGAAATGTGACTGAGAGATCAATACTCCGCAAAAGAATTGAATTTTCTCTTTAAACTAAGCATACATACTGGTTCAAAGTATCTTGCTGTTCCCACACCTCTGCCTTGCGTCTCCCTTGAGTGTTTTCTTACCTCACACTGGTGTGGTATGAAAGTGCCCAGCACCACGCTCTGTGTACTGCAAGATCCAGCCTTGACGTGGAGAAGCTGCCTCTGGCAGACAGCAACATCGGCCTCCTAATGCCCAAGAAGCAGCTGGAATCCTGCCACTCACCTCAATCCAGTAGCTCAGCCGAGTCTCTGCGGGGGCCTACCAGGTGTCCTGTCCCCATCATCTACACACGGCTGCCCATTGCTTTCTCCTCTGCCTTCTCTTCAGAAAATCTCTTGTTTCAGATTGCTTTCCCCAGTGGTTATGATCTGATCTATTTTACCCAGCAAAATGCATTCAGTGTTACTCTCCACCTATTTTAACACCTTTACATTCTTTTCATGTAGATCTGAAGATCTTCTGGATAAAATACACATAGTAATGGAAAAAACGAAACGAGCAATTCCCAGATCAGCAAGTACAGAAGTAAACAGTATGGTTTAAAAGAATGAAATACGTATATTTATGTAGCTGTTTCCTTACCACCAACAAACTCTTTCAGAAAGCAATGCTGCAAGAGTCCTATCTCATGCTTTTGGTCAGTGTTAAATATGCTTTGTTGATAGCACAATGAAATAACCAGGTTCTGAATTTTTGGTACATTGAAATTTAGTTTTAAACAAATGGGAGCTATACTCACGTGTTTGAAAAAAATAACAGAGTGAAAACATGCAGAGTAGAGGCCAGTTATGTAATGTAAATCTCAAGTGGCTGCCTTCAGAGCAACGAGGGCCATAATGGAACCTCTCGTTGAGTGAGGTGTGTAACGAGCAATCCTACAAAACCAGCTTAAAGCAAAGCGTGTTTACAATACTCATACACGTAAAGAGAAATGGTGACAAACTACATCATATTCTAGCGCTCTGAGATTTTCCTGTTTTAATTCTGTGCAATCTCATTAACTCCCTTACAGGGCAACATGATTTAAGGAAGTCAACAGCATAGGCCATTTTTAGGAGGCATTTAGATACCACTGTTAGCTGGTGGTGTAAGGAGGAATGAAACAGCCTAGGACCCACACTACACAGAATAGCTTGCACTGGCAAACAAAATGAACAAATAATCTAGCAGCTCAGCTTCCTTTTCTAAAATCTGGCAATAGAACCACATTTCCAAGCGTGAGCATGAACCGACACGTAAGAACTGGTACAAAACACACTGGGCTACGCCAACAGCTAAGCAGCATGCAAGGCAGATAGCCAAAGCTCTCTGTTTTCTGTGCACCATACCAGCAGAGATAGCAAACGCAGAGTAGGACGTCAATGCAGAAAGCGCTGTGGTAACCATCCGAAATCCAAACGCCCTGTTACGAGGGAGGGACGTTCGGCAGGACTACATTTCCCATCATGCAACGTGCAGGCACCTGATTGACAGTTTCAGTAACTGCATTTTTCTGACAAGATAGAATTGTGACTCAGGGTACAAGAAAAAAATACCGTGTGAAATTGCTTGCTGCTATTTGAAAGGACAAGACTAAGTGATTGTTTATCAGTATACAAAATACCGAGTGAAATTTTCCCACAGGAGTAGCAGCCTGAATAGTATTAACAGTGCTTTAAACTGTAATGAATTCCCAGTCTAATTCACTATGAGGTTTCAATTTATACCACATTTAGAGTACTCCAGGTTCAAGTAATCACTGCAGTAATTAGCTTACTTCCAGTCCTCCAAAATAAACCCACTAATTTTTGCAATCAGCCTTCATTTGGTTAATCACCAGTTTAATTGATTTAATTAGTTTGATCTGCAAAATTAGTCAAGTGTAAATACTGTTTTGTAAACAGAGTTTAGCTCCAAGCTGTAATATAGGGAATTCTAATTCAAAGCTAGAGTTAATAATAAAACCAACACACATGATTTTGTTGCAGTATCCAGCAGTTCTAAGTCTGCAAGACACAAATCTACACTTTTATAGATAATGCCTTTTTTTTTTTTTTTAATATTAGTGACAAAACTAAGGATATTGCCTCTCAGTTTTATTCTTGACTAATGACTTTTCTACTGTGAAAACTGACACTGGAACAGTGGTTTTCCTTTCTCTAGATTAAGAGCAAGTATCTTTCGACATTATTTAGCTTTTGCTTCATATAAGGCTAATAGGTATTTATTAATGAGCTAGACCAAAGGAAATATGTACAGAGAGCTCCTATACTAACATTGCTTTACAAGGCAACATTGCTTTACAAGGCACAGAAACAAAAGCAAGCGAAGCTAGAAATCTTGGCAGTAACATGCAAGGCAGAGAAGATCTGTAAACAGAAATAATGCCTTGAAATTACAAGCTGAACAAAATTTGGAATGGCACTAGAATCAAAGGTGCAGTAGTCTAGCCTTTTCTTTTTTTTTTTTTCCTGGCTCTACCAGTTATTGCTTCTAATCAACACAGAAGTACACATGATACACCCAAAAAAAAAAAAAAAAAAAGCTAGATATGTCATGACCAATACCCAAATTCACTACGTACACATGAAGCTCTTTGAAGTTGCGCCAGCAGATGCAGAGCATTGTTCAGAACAATGCAAGTGCCTGCCTGGTAGGCAGGCTGGCAGACAGCTACAGTTCCAGGAAAAAACTGGCAAACTGAGACGAACCTTCCAACGAACAGCATTCAGAGAAGGGAAATGCCTGGGCTACACCATATTAACAAGACAGACAGTCAGAGCTTAGATAATAAGAAGTGTCCAATACTGTAGGGAAAATACTTTCCTGTAAATTTAGTGAGAGCGCAAGCGTAGGATGTAAATAAGGGATCTGTTCTCAGCTCTGCTGGGCTGCCTTTGAGTCATGATCAAGTCATTTAGATTTTCTGAATCCCGGTTCTAACTGGAATGTAAATAGGGTAGTTTCTATCTCCTAAATAAATTGCATCAAACCATCACAAAGAAGGGGGAAAAATCCACCACCTTTCTACTGAAAAATATGATTCAAGTGACAAAACATCAGAAAGCTCTCAGATTATTTTTCTCTGTACAAAAATGTTTTCTATTACTCTCAATGTAATGTGTTCTATTTCAGTGGCTTTAAATAACGTTGCTTTTATTTTTAAAATAGTTTTGCCCTGTTTCCTGCATGTCCTTATTGGTCCCTGGCTACAGAAGTATGACTACAACTTGTCCTCCATTTTTTCTCCTGTTTTCCCCCATCCTCTTTTTCCAGCTGCAATACTGCAAAACCATTTCAAGGTGAAGTTATTTAACCACCACACTCAAACCCTCCGAGACTTCCTTCATTGTCTGAAAACTTATTTCCTGATAGCAGGACGTTTTCCTCACTGCAGAGGTATTAACATTTCAGAGAAGAAAGAAAAAATGATAAATTCAACTCTTGTTGCATTCACTGCAAGAAATGGAAGAGAAGCAACAAAAGATTGTTTTTAAAATATTTCAACAAGTGAAATCAAGCTTCAGTTCGCTCTGGTTTGATTTTCCCTTTCACAAAATACTTACAACTTCCTGTCCAATATTTTGTTTGAAGAACTTCATGGGATTATTTTTTTTTTTATTACCCACTTGGAAAACTAACTAACAAAATAAATCTGGAAAAAATAGCAACTCATCTGAGCCTTTCAAGCTTTAGAAGAACCCTTCTCATTTGCACATGCTGTGGACAAGGCCAGCCAGGAGAGCTGCAGGGCAGCAGCCTGCTTGCAGGCTCCGTGCCGCAGCCACCCCACCACTGCTCAGTCTGCGTTCCACTGCTGAACAGCTATGAAAGCTTGCACCATCTAAACTGGGAAGGAAGAGGAAAGGCAACATCTGCACCAGTTCTTTGCTATCATTTCAAAATCTGTTTTATTCATATCTTCTGACGTGTTAATTTGTGCATTTGCAAAAACAACTGAATTCTGGTTTGTACCTGCAGCGCAGTCACCACCCAGGAGGATTTGGGGTGTTCTTCATAAACAGTCCCAGATGTTTTTGTCCTTCTGATTTGCATTGATCTGTTCTTTGGCAGTCCTAATTACCAACCCCAATGGCTAAGCTAAGCCTGCCCTCCTGAAGATGCGTTTATGCACATGAACAAAACCACGGCTCCAGTTCGCAGGCAGAAGCGGCACTCTGGGTTAGTGCCGCAGCCCGGCTCCCTCCTCCACAAGGTGTGCAGCGCCCCCAGCCACAGCGCACCCTGCCCCTCGGTCTCTCTGCAGGACACGCACATGAATAAATAACATTTGCTGGATAAAAACGTTATTTATGCAACTCCAACCACCAAGCCCTTGAAGAGCAGTGCCCTGCGGAATAGATTACAGTGTTCTGACACATTCCTTTGTTTGGCGTTTCCACCGGTGCTCCTTTCCCAGTGAAACAAACTGCACGTTGGGTACTCATTACACTGCACTGCAGAGAGTTGGATATCTTGTGAATATGCATTAAACTGTGGCTAGATTTCCCTTCACACCAGGTCTGAGCCGAGGCACAAGTACTTGCGAGCAGTGGTCGGGGTATACTTCTGGCACATTGCCACTGTCAGTGAAATATGTCCTTTTCACAGATGTTTCTTACACTATTGGGAACAAATTGCTCATTCATATACACGCAGACATACACAGCGAGACATAAGGTACCATGAAGTAAAAATAAATAAATAAAAATAAATGTTTGTATAGCTAGGTGAAAACAAGCTGAAATAAAACCAGTTTGCAGAGCACCAAGCATGTGCACCTTAATGCAATGGAAGCCTCCGTTTTTTCTTAAACACAAGTCAGAGATTAGAAAAACATACCGCACCTTGTACATGGGCTTAGAAATGCAGATGGTAAGTTAAACCAAATGCAAATGATCAGCTTTGTCGGTGTATGTAAGCAACATATTAACCAGTTTTACAAATAAATTGCAATTTGTACATTTGTGTTGTATGGCTTTGAAACAGACCTGAAATAAAAATACGAATGCTGGGAAAATTCCACTGATCCTGAAACCATTTCATATAAAAGTTACAGCACGTTTCTGAGGAGTGAAAAGTGCCCCAGGTGTACAAAGATCTATGTGCTGAATGAGCTGGACAAAACCTCCAGCTTGCACAGGTGTCTTGACACCATAGATCCCTGCAGGCAGTGCAGCTGATTAGCAAGGACCGGTAAGACCTTTAAAAGGGTTTTTAGTTTACACTCACATAATAAAGTACTTTTGGTAGTTGAGAGACTGGCAGCCTCCCTTTAATTTCAGGGATCCAGCTCCATGATCACCAGGGATGGATCTCCACACTTGCATGTCCTGAGGGGCTCCATCACCACATTTCTGTGGAAGACAGCAGAGCCTACGAGAAAAGGTTTGTGCCAGGTTCATGCTCTTAGCTTTATGCTATTTATGCAAAGAGCCTGCAGAAACCTAGGATGCCGTGGATGCATGATACTTGATCCAGAAAGTGTTGCTAGTACAAAGTGTATCACCAATATTTTTAATAAATTCAAACCAGTAGAAGGAGTTGATGTTGGATTAGCAATAGGTATTATGTAGAAGCAGAGTTTCTGCTTGCAATTAGAAGCCGTAAAAGAGCACTTACTGTATCACTGAACTGTGGCCCAAAAAACTGTATACAGCAGCCATGTTTTAGCTAACCTGCAATTTATGTATTTATTTAATAGGAGGGCCCATTAGCTTTGCTCTCATGAGAACAAGAAAACAAGGGACTGAACTATGTTCAGTATTCAGTATTTATGTATATTACTCCAATTCATGTTTTGTCAGAGGCTGATGGATAATTCATTTCCTTATTTGTAAGATCTCTTAGGCAATCAAGAATCTCTGAAACAACAACAAATGGATCATGATCACACTTAGTGTATTTGATTTAATGCATTTGGCTGTGGTTAACCTGTTTGTATTTGTTTCTTTCAGCCATATATGAGGAAAGTTTCATCAAAATGAAGATTTGTATGTATTCCTGCAAAGTGTAGTACAAGTTCTCACACAGCTCCTAGGCCAGATCATTTCCTGTTTTGAAGGAGCAAACATGACTCCAGAGAAGCTTCAAAGCTTACCTGACTTTTAACAGACAATCACAGAAGCTTACACAATGCATCTCTACTCATGAATGTTCTGAAAACTGCTTGAAATTAATCCACAAACATAATAGGATTTTAAAAGGGTGCACTTGCACAGGAAATCAGAGCTAAACTTAGTAAGTAACTGTTGTAAAAGTCATGGCAAAGATTGTTTTCTTCTTAGACACGGGTTGCTCTTTTTCACCCCTCTCCGTGTAGCATGTGGCATATGATCAAGGCATATGACAAGAACAAATTACAGAAAATATACAGCATTAGAGGCCACACATATAAAGGAATAAAAGCATAAAGACAGTTACCTCACATACATTCAGGCAGTGCCACCAGAATTTAAGCCCCTTCGGGCACAACCTGGCCACATACAGTTGCTTATGACCACTAAAACCACAATAATGCCACCACATGTAGAGCCTTTCTCCCCGATGCACACACTGGTCTCAATCGCGTTAAATCCAAAGGGAAATTACTCACCTTCTGCTTCAAGGGCTCGCATCAAGAAGACTCTCCATGGAAATAATTTCCTTGGAAAAGCTAGCTTCCCTCACAAGCCTAGTTTATTTTACTCCTAAAACACACACTTTCTGTTGCTCTCGTGGAGGCTTTGTCCAGGAAGCTCCCAAACTCCTGTTCCTGTAGTGACTTCGGAGCACAGTGACACAGCTGCCACACAAACCCGGGAAGTGTCCCCTCAGCTGCAGTAATCACAAAGCTGGTTGCACATTGTGCCCGTGCCCCCCCATCACCGAACAGATAGCTGCTCTAAGGCCCCATACTGGTTACGTGGCTGACTCTAGGGTCTAGGAAAAAAAAGAAATTATATATATATTAAAAAAGGTGTGAAGAAGAATAGTGAAGAGAAAGTAATATTTATAAGTCTGCTAAGCCCCCGGATGTTTTGGAATGACTGCTAATTAAGAGCACCTTACTCTCCCCAGTGCCTTGGAGGTCGCACCTGCGCAGCACCTTTCACAGATGCTGGCGTTATTTGCACCTGCAGGCAGCAGCCCTCTGCGGGGGTATCCCCTGGGGCATCCGAGCACCAGGTGCCACTCCTTGTGTTTGACACACTGAGGACACAGCAGGGACCAACACAGAATTTTTCCTTGGCATTTAAACAGATTTCTAACAAGTGTACATCGCCTGACTTAAGGTCTATAGCATTCCTAGAGTCATACCTTACTGTCCGGATTTATTCCTTACCTATTGTCTCAGCCTTCACTGACCCATGTCTGCGGCTGTAATACTGTTAATTCCAAGTACAGCACGTGGCTACATTGGGTAACGCAACAGCCAAAATTAACAAACACTTCTGAGGCCATTGTACAAGGCTTTGTTTAATGATTGGAGCAAAAATAGAAGTTTCAATGATAAATTTATTCCTGTATCTCTTCCCTCAGGATTTGTTTAATACCTAGGTAACATAGTATGATTGTCATGACCTTCAGCTGGAGGTCATTCTGCTGAGACCAATAAACCACAAGAAGCAAAAACTGGTATTTCAGGATTATTAAAGGAATCAAGGCCTGCAAATCGCTGAAGTCTGACAGACACTTGTAGGAATAATGCAATCCCTGTTAACAGCAACAGGTTTATGTAACTGTATGTGAATATAGTAAACGTCAACTGTGAAGGAAAACTTTGAGAGAATAAATTTGTAAAAAGTAGTAAGAATAAATTAAGACATAAAAGCTACTTGGAGGTTAGTACTTTGCCTATTCCTCCATATGATTTAGTTAAGTTCCTCTAAAATTAAGCAATTATTATTATAATTAACCATAACTCCCCAGACCCTATTTCCCCTTTGTGAGTTCCCTTACCCGCCTTGCAAGAATAATGGAATCTGACCACTGAATGTGACTGCCTGAGCAGAAGGAAGCTGCAATGCATGCAGCACTACTCTGGTTCCGTACCCATTCAGAATCAAGTGATTAATCCACAATAAATACTTTAACAAACAGCATTATGGTTTATACACTGGGACCCTGCAGCATTTTTAAGGCACCACTGCAGATACTTAAGCAGTTGACACCCATGTGCACTTAGCAGCTTCACTCTGTGTTCATTGCACTGAGGTGACACCTGCACTGGGTGTCTCAGCTTTTCTTTAAACAGCTCTACGGATCTTAGAAGCCTGAGTCCTACTTTCAGAAGTGACTCAAGTATCTCAAATCCCACAGGATGGAACAAGGCTGCAGGTACTAACCATGCAGACAGAGTAATTCATCATTGCGAATAAGCACCAAAGTGGAATTTAAGGAAAGCAATTGAGACACTAACTACTAGTGAAATCAAAGGCACCGGACTCCTAGGTGCATTAAAAAACTTTTCTTGAAGCTTATGAATGCTTTGAAGCATATCTACGACACTAAAAACCTGGACTGAAAACATAGTATACAGACTTGGAAAACATTAGCTTGTTTTGGAAGGGACAACCCGATCATCTTCCACCTAAGACACACAAATGCATACACACAGTACAGCAGTTACCCATGAAAGAAGCTGCAAGACTGCTCACGGACCTTGGCCCTCCCCAGCGATCCTCCAGCCCTTGCAGCTGGCACTCCCTGCCTCCAGCAGCCTGTGAGCCCTGCTGTGGAGTGCGTGGTCAGCCCGGGCAGGACAAACACCACGAAACTGGTGGCACATCACTGATGCTCCATTTGCACACACTGCAGCAAAACCTTTGTCATCCCTTGGCTTGGTGACTATTACAGTTTTTTGCTGCTCAACCCACAGGAGCCTTCCTGACCTCAGAAGTCTTCATAGGCTCTGCAAATAGTTTGCCTGCATAGGCTCTGGCTCCTTAATCTCCCTAGTGAAGCAACTATGTCAAATAAACTTGTTTTACAAAAACTGGTGTTCATTTAATGCGGAGGTACTGCAACCACTCCAAATGCTAAACTCCAGCCAACCTTTATAATGCATTTTCTTCCTTTTTTCTCTCTTTTTTTCCCTAGCACCATTATACATCCTTGTATAGCTACTGTGAATATTCAAATACTGTAATTGGAGATGATTTACTTTGTTTTGAATTAACTAAAATTCCATTGTTAAGCACAAATACTGCTTCACTAAATCATCAAGCTTTTAATAGGTCCACATGAGCAGGTTACCGAGCGTGTTAGGATTTATAATGCTCCTGGGGAGCTGACCACTGTGTTATGCTTCCTGCTGCTAGGTAATATGCATGACACATTTCTGGACACTAATTCATTTATTTAATAGTAACAGTATGCAAAAACAGAGTTCAAAATGAGGCTGACAAAGAAGGTATAAAAGTTTTATTAATCCATAGCTAATCAAAGGCCAGTGGAAGGCATATAATGGTGGCATTTACAGACCATATCGAATGTGAATAAATTAAATTTTTGTTTCCTAAAATCTTACTAATAGGATGTATTCAGCTTGAAACATTTATACTTTTAATTACAGCAGCAGCCAATTTAGAGCAGGTATATGGTTGTACTGTACTTAAAACTTTGCATCATGGATCTCTACAAATCCTCTCATCAGCTGTTTTTTGAGTCTGATTTGTGACTGTGTGCACTGTGTCCATGCTCAGAAATAATAACATTATTTACTTTCTCATTTAATTATACAGTGACAGATTACTTCTAGGGGGAAAGGGCACTGAGGGAAAGATGTCTCCTTCTGTCAGAGAAATTCCCCTGAAAGGCTCAGCATCATGTCCATACAATATAACTTTATGGCTCCATCTTTCAAGCGCTTGCATATAGGAGTAAATCAATAGAACTACTCACATGAAAACAGTCATTTCTCCCGGCAAAAGTTTTCACAGGATCACACTCCCAGTTCTAACAAGTTCTAATCACTCAAATCATATGGCAAATTCTGTTTGAAAATCTAATAGTCACCTACTATTCAACATAAATAATAGCTGGCTTGAATAAAAATATAAAGAAGAGAATGAAAAAAGGAAGGAAATGGAATGGTAAAATATCAGCCATCCTATATTGCCTTGTGTTTTGAACTGCTCTAAGACTTCGGATTTGACTTCCATCCCACCCGTCCAGAACACAAAACAGATGCAGTGTTCTGATCTACAAAGGGCTAAGATTTATTTATTTTTCCTAAATCACAACACTTCCATAAAGTCTTTATATACCAGACTACTTTTCTCTAATATTGCTTGTAGTTTTCTTTGTGCTTCCCACCACCCCCATCTGGAGGTGGGCAAAGAAGACACTTTGCTGTAAATACAAAACTAGTATTAAGTGAAGGGCTTAATGAAGGCCAGTGCTCAAGTGCCCCATAGCAGCCCTGTTGCAGCTGGACACAGAACTCACAGTCTACTGGCTACCAGCTCTATACTTGAACTCTGTCTCTTGTGTAAGACCTGAAGCTGCCCAGAGAAACAAGCCTCTACAGAATGATGACGTTTATTCTCCACTAAGCACAGCAAATTCTGTTTGGCTACTGCAGCACAGTAAACACACCATCCGGAGCAGGATGGATAGGCTAGAGCTTAGCATTAAAAGTTTTATGTGTTTTGCATTGCTTGCAGCACAAGCAGGAGAGCAAAGGTGCAGAACGTGGCCTGGATCATGCTATAGATCAGCTGCAAAGGCCACATGTAAGGGATGGATTCTCAGTCTAACTGGTTAGGCCCAGAACCACACAGCCTTCTGAATGCCTGAATAACTGCTGTTCCGAAATAGATTTGTCAGTCTGTGCTCTGATTTTTCTTGCTGGTCAAGTGACCAACTAATTTCATACTGTGCTTCCATCTACCTCGTTCTTCCTTTGCTCTACTTTATAAGTTCTGTTTGTTGTCTGGTTTTGACTCTTCAAGAGGCCTCTCTCATTACGTGTTTGTAGGGAACTTCATACAGCCAGCCATTACCACCTGGTAATTTCACCACATTTCAATAACACAAATAAAATGATATAACGTCTATGGACTGCCACCTCCAACCAGCTGCAATAAAGAGTTGAAACTGAGAAGACACCAGACTCAGATGGCTAAACTTCCAGCAAACTTTGCTCAGCTCAGAATGAGTGAGAGAACAAATAGGGTCACAGAGAACCATGGTCCAACTCAGCTTCAGGTTACATAAAGTTGCCCCAAGACCATCATTTATTTATACTGGCTAGATGGGCTCTTCTTCAGAGCCTGCACCAGCTGAAAGAGGACCAGCATATTAGACATCCACCTTCTGCCTCTGAGGCAGAACACATTGATTCACTGACAGACACATTGACACATTTTTCCCCACTTCTGTCCAGGTCTTTCCTCAGCAGGAACAGAGCTGCTGGACAGGAACACTCCACACATCTAACCGAGAGGTCTCAAAATTGAAAAACTTGAGTCAAGTTTGAAGTGGACTCCAGGCATATCCATTTCTTTTTTAAAGCCTCCGGTTTATGAACAGAGGATGCTATATTCCAGATGTAATCATTTATTGACTTTTTATTATTATAATATATATTTTTTTTGTAGCCTGTTTGTGTCAAAGCATGGAAGGAATAACTCCTCTGTCTGTGAGGATGGGTGACTGTGAAGTACCCTAACTTTGGAAGTAGCAACCTGGAAACTGACACAAAGATTCCAGACATACGTATGCTTTTATACATGTGCATAAAGTTCTGTACTGAGAAAAACAGATGGCACCCTCACACCTACTCCAGCTACCTGGCTGCATTTCCTTCTGTCTCTGCTCTTTGCGAACAAGACAGTTAAAGGCCAAGGATAAGTTCCTATGAAGTTCCAAAGAAACTCGAAGGATTGTAAGAGGAGTACTCAGAAGTTACAGTTCTTAGGCAAAGGCTTCAGCCCTACCTGGGTTTAGTACAGTTGAAAACCTTGGGTAATTGCATGTTTGTGTTCTTAGCCCATGGTGACAGCAAGGTAAGATCTGTCATGGGAGTATAAATTAGCATTTAAGCCAACAAGTTTTACCTTGCAGTGGTAACAGAACAGAAGTGTGAAAAAATAGTTACCTCAGCCCAACAGCTGAAATGTTGCTTACGAAACTTTGGAGCTGACCTAAGGCCTTCAGTCCCAAAGCAGTGAGCCCACATGTGGCGCTGTGGAGGAAAGGGAAGGATGAGCGTGGAAGACATCCCTGGTTGCTGTTGTGTCAAAGGGGATGCGAGCTCTAAATTCTACCACATTTCAACTCCTGTAATTTCAAGAGGGAGGACAATTTTGTCCAACAAGTCTCCTCTCCTGAAGCAAGACCTGAAATAAGATCAGCTTTGAAGAATTTCATCTTAGACTATCATACTTCACATATTTACCTTCTGAAGACAAGTAGGAATTCACAGTAGAATGCCAGGAACAGGCAAAAAGTCAGGGCATAACCTACATTTATTTCCACAGGTACTGCAGATGCACTGAGGTATCTCAATTCATGACTCTTTCACAAGGACAAACATAATCTTTCTGGATAAAATTAGATCAAACTTCTTCAGTCTGCCTCAGAGCGACATTCTTTGCAACAGGACACAAATTCATCAACTGCATACCAAAGCCAAGTAAAGGTCTGGTTTCAACTCTAGCGCAAGAAATATTGCGAGAAAGGCAACGTTCAATGGCCAATGAAAAACTAAATTTAGACTTCAACATGTATTGTGGATAGTTTCAAAAAAATCTTTAGTTTCTTGGCTGAGGGGTTTGCTTGCTCCTAAATGAAGCCGTCTTTATTCCTGATTTTTTCTTTAAAACTCATTAATCATTGTTTGAGCCATCAAAGACAGCAGAAGTCCACTGACAAAGTAATTGGGTATACATTAGGGTGTATAGATCAGGCTGAAGGCCCAAACAGGTTATTTTGATTTTAATTTTCATTTTAAGGGAGATAAAGTAAAACTAGAATTGAAGTGGCTTCACTGTTCACATCATACATGCAATCAACTTGCATTCAGAGCAGCCTCGCTATACAGGAGGATCAGCAGTCGCTGCAGGCTGTACTGGGAAAGCCTAGGCAGTATTCACAATGGATTTGTTCAAGGTTTACGTGCAACAGCAGTGCATGTTTGAGAGATCAAGTTATCACTGCCTTAAATCCCCAATCATGTTAACATACACTTCATAAACCAACTGGACAAGCAGACAACATGGAAAGCCTAAAGGTTAAGCACACATTATTGACCTCAAGGAAGCTGTGTTCTACAGATCATTAAATATGTTGTGTGCTTCTGTTTCAGCTGGTCACGCTGAAAAGTGCCCTGGGAACATTATTTAATGCTTAGATGTTCTACCTACATTTGTGTGACATAAAATCAATACCTTTCCCCTAACCTTGCTTGCTTAGATTATTCTCAGCTATCAGCTGCTTTTTTAAACCATAATGAGATTAATCATTTGCATGCATGCGTAGGTGTCCACTCATACATTTTTATGACACATCGACAGAGACAGGGAACTCATCTTCACGTACGCTCCATCTATGTTGGGGTAGAGACTACTTAACCCATGAAACAGTAAACATGTTGGAACAAGGGATTTTCTTTTATTTATTTTTTACTTATTTTCGTAGTAGCAGCTAATGCTCTGTTGCCCCAGCGAGGACCTCCCTGCAGGTGCAGCACACCTTCTGGTCTGGCTGTGCTTCCTGCCCTGCCCTGCAGAAGCAGCATGCACAGTGCTAGCACACGCACTGTGCCTCTGGGAGGGAAGCAAGTCTCAGCAGAACTCCCAAATGGTCTCATTCTGAGGACGGACCTCAAGGCCCCACTGCTTGAAGCACCTCTGCCTAACTCCTAACACCTCTGGCTGAGCCCCAGCTGTCTCACAGAAGGCTGACAGCAGCCCTTCCTGTGCATTTCAGGTCTCTCGTGCCATGAACCCCAACCCAAGGCTAGGATTTATGCCACGACATGTGCTGAATCCTATAGGGAAGAACAGAAGAGCCCATCTCAATCAGTCTCTTTGTAACACAGAAGCACTTAACAGATACCAAATGGGAACAACAAAACACCTGAGTATGGTATGCCCTCATGATATCTACTGTTGGCTTTCTTTTTTCAGTCTGGGGATACTCAAAGGAAAAGGAAAGGAAAGCAGCAGTGAGCCTTATTTGTGGGCCATAACATGCAAAAACTGCGATGTGAACATTGCCTGAGAAGATTTTGGGATATTTTTGTCAGTAGTGTTGTTTTTGTTTTGAAAATGGCTTTCTGACAAAAAACTTTTGCTTAAGCGTCCACTTCTCAAGAACAAGCTTCTTCTTAGAGAAGTCAAAAAGCTTTGTCAGATTTCATGTACATAACAAATTTACAAATAACCATCTAGAGGAAATGAATGCATACGTACCTCAGAAGTATTGGTATTTTATTCGCATTAAGTCCCAAGTACTAAAAAACATTCATACTGGAAGGCTTGATTTACCTACTAAACCTTTAAGTTTCAGATACAGTACCAAATACAATGATCATGCTTCTATAGTAGAGCATCAGTACTGAATACCAGCTAAATGAGGGGAATAACAGTGATACTGGCTTTACTGATGGTTAACACCAAAAACCAGTAGCCTGGGAAGCCCGAGGATGTCAGGGTATACTCTACACAGGCACAGCATTTGCTATGTTTAAATGTCCAATAACCAAACTCAAAGTACTCCAAATCTAAGTCTGCTCTGTGGGATTAATTGTACTTTCCTTAAGATGTGTCATTTTGATGTCTTCAGAGTTTCTAAATACTCAGGGAGATTTTCACTGATATTTAAAAATTATGTTGAAGCTGCTTATTCCTCAAATCCCTTCAGTTTCTCACTGCAAGAATATCAGATGGAAAAATCAAGAATAGTGATTTGATGTCAAAAACAGGAATACAGTGAGATCAGCACAGAAACTACCGTGAGTCAGTGCATTGCTCTGGAGATTAACACATGAAATCAAAAGCAACTAACAGTGTGAACAGGATTGCCTGAATTCACACTCTTTCTGACACATATAGCTGCTTTTGGAAAACAGAGCTTTGGTCTCCTGGTGGATGCAGGGCAGAGGAGGATGAGAAGTCACAGCCAAGTAAACGTGAACAATATCTGGTCTATAGGAAACGCACCCACATTTCTGACTGTTGGAAACTTCTGCACAGAGAATCACTTCTCTAGTGCAGGAAAGCCTTAATTACTAGTT
Organism: Heteronetta atricapilla; assembly: GCA_011075105.1. NCBI lineage: Eukaryota > Metazoa > Chordata > Aves > Anseriformes > Anatidae > Heteronetta > Heteronetta atricapilla. Next base: position 6,112,148 of record CM021740.1, read on the forward strand.
CTACTTCTCAACTAAAAAGCTACGCGTGACTTATTTAAGGATTTCTCTGAATGCCAGCAAAGTTGTGTCTTACTTTCAGGCTGGATTCCTGTTGTCTTGTCAACTCTCATTTGTTCAGAGATATTCTTCTGTTCATAGTGCCATGCCAGATCTTTGCATGGCAGGCAGATCCCAAACAGCAACACTGTCAAGCACATGAAGATATTTCAAAGTTCAGACCTAGTCTCTTAGATCTTGAGGACCAATCATGATGATTAATAAACATGTACTTTAAAGCATCTGTCAGTTCCAGTGACCCACGTTTGAGCTGGAGTGAACATACTCTTGTAACGCCTGACAAAAAAAAAGGTTAAAGGAGAGTTTTCTGTGTAAAATTTGGCCTACAGAGTAGACATTTGAGACCTCTTAAAGATTCTGTATATATCATAGCAACTTTCAAGCCAATCCATGAAAGCCCAACACCATTACTGCAGCATCAATCTTTCACAAATGTATAGGGGCATGGAATCTCTTCAGTCAGGTTGAGTAGGAAAAACATTAAAACTCCTCTAACTCACAAGGAATAAGCATCAGTTCTTCTTTATATCTCTTGCATGTTGTGCCGGGCGTGATTTTCCCACACAACGCATAGCAGAGTCCAACGAAGCATGACACGTGTAGTGGTCACAGTCACAGCACCACTGGCGTATTATCCTTGCCACTCCCATATTTTCCTACCATTTCATGGATTGTACCTGAACCCAACACTGGGCAAAACTGAAACACTGTTCTCCTGGGAGGAAAAAAAAAAAAAAAAAAAAAAAAAAAAAGTCCATGCAAAATAATCCAAGTATTACAAAGCTTATAGGAAAAGCAAACAGCCTTTTCAACCAATTCAATAAGTAATCAACAAGCTCAGAAACTATCAATGCATGACATGGAAACTTGCTTGCCTCCATTAAAATCGCACCCAGGTTTAACAGAAGATCCAGTAATTGTCTGTAGGGACTGTTTATATTTCTGCTGTTTTTAAATTTGACCCACAAAACTAAAAGCCCATAGAAGAGTGATCTAAGAATGATTATAAATGACACCCTATGGGCCATGGCCATTAAACACAAAGATATTCTATCAGTATCAACAGCACAATGATAAATCATGTCAACTCAAAAAGATTGCACTCCAAATGAATGAAAAGTATATTACTTACGCACGTAGTAAAATTCCATTGCACAACTGCAGAGGATCTATGCTAAGTATCCAGTATAATTTTAAATTTCCAAATAAAATTGTTTCTTATGATTACTGATAGATTCTTGATTTGAGTTAGTGTTAGATAACAGCACTGCCATGTAACTGCTTTGTTGCAGAGAACTCGGTAATGATATCCATTTTGCAGCAAATAAACCAGTGTGTCTGTATCTGTTGTTGTCTGTAAATTCAGTCTCTATACTTAATGTTTCAATATCGGATGCCAAGAACAGTCACTGGAAACATGATACGAATGCAGTCTCCAGGTGATAACTATTATTGCAAATGGACTTAACTATATGAAATAGCTCAAAGATTTGTAAAATACTGTTAAGGTCTAGACTCTACTGAGGTGTGAAGTCTGTATACGTAAGATCATGACAAGAACTGGATGTGCATCCCTGAGGATTCCCCTCGTTTTGTTTCCGTGACTGACTACTTGCAGAATCAGGGCCTTCCCACAGTGTCAGTGCATTCATTTCCAAGGCCCGTGAGACTACATCCTTAGTCCTAGGACTTGCACTTCACGATGGGTATCACTGGTAATAGACCCTGTAACCACGAAGACGCTGTTTCTCTGAATATTCATTTCTCATAGCAGTCATTAACTTTCAGAAGTGCTCTGTGTCACACGGCCAAGAAAATGCAGCCCTCCCTCAGGACTTTGGCATCCAAACATGTCAAAATGAAAAAAAAAAAAACAACAGGAGGAAGATGAGAAGTGCAGATATGCACAGGATACAAATACGAGATTTTTAAGTCACCTTAACAGCATTATATTGGTCTCGTTCCTATATCCATTCCTGCTGCTGTTTCTGCCTAAATAAGCATGGCGTAGGGGTGCAGCATGTTTGATATGCAGCCCTCCAGGTGGTGGAGTGCCTTTTGTCTCCTGCACTTCCGTTCAGATTTGGCGGAGATACAAAGTGCAGTACCACAGTTTCCCCCTTCTCATTTGCTCATACAAAAGGAGTCCGGCAGCTTGTTCAAGCCCCTGAAGCTCCCAGCACAGGCTTCTTATCACCAAAGGAACTGCAGCAGTTGATACTGCACTAAATATACCCGAGCCACAAAAAGCAGAAAGAAACCAGCACACCCTGTTCCCTCAACACAGCACTGACTTGTAGCAACTACAGCTCCTCTACTCAAGGTAGCACACAGGGCAGTGTCATCCCCCTATTGTGGAAAGAGGGAAGAAGGCAAGCAAAGAAACCGTGGTTTCATCACCTTTCCTCCCTAAGCATCCATCACTCCTCTTCCACTGTCATACACTGTTCCTTTCCATCTTTGAATTCTTCTTCCTCCTTTCATCCTTCCTCATCTCCAGGCCCAGCAGCACACAAGAGGAATAGTTTGCTGCATCTCAGCTTGTTAGCGGAGGCACCAAAGGAAGTTCTGTCAAGCCCCACATTCATCTCATGCTCTCAGGGAAATGGCCAGGATTTCCAGATTGTTTCCAGATTTAGTGTGCAATAATTTCAAGTAAGCTGTCAGCTCAAGAAAGCACAGACAAATCAAAAGGCCACCTTGGGGAAATGTGCAAGCAGAAAATATATCCAGGAAAATCCAGAGGCATACCAGCACAAGCGCAAGGGCCTGTAGTCTTTGCAGGACACCTCTGCACAGTGTCTGCAAGCACTTCACATCATGAGGCCTCATTCTCCATGTTGCTTTGCTGCAGACAATTGTGAAATCCAGGGACAGCAATAATAATAGTGTCTCTTTCTATTCTACTGGCTGGCTCACATGTAAGATGAAGACAACCATTGTTTGCTAGTCTGAAAATTCGAGGTGTGCACATCTACGTACTGAATGTAAGAGAACTGTTACTGCCCAAATGAATACTTAGCCTCACATGATTTCACTTTCTATTTTGGCTTATTTGTTCGGATTTTTAATTGGAAAATACTTTTAAAATCTTTAAAACAACTTAATTACAAAGTGTAACACAGAAAACCTAGCCCCTTGTGGCTACGCACTGTGATGTAAAGGAACAAGAGAACTGCAGAAGTCACAACAACTGCATTTCAGTTCTGAAACTATTTCAGTAGATGTAAGATCAGTGACAACAAAGCAAAACAAAAATCAAATTAGTTTCCTTTTCTCAACTTAACTCCAAGCATACTGTCTGCACCCACAAATATCTGATCTACTTTGTCAGGGCTTAAATTTGATCTACAACTTCAGGAGCATCCCTGCTGGCCTACCTGGGGCCAAGGCAGGGGTGAGGAACAGCACGTCCTCAGAACTGTGCAGAGGGTCAGACTGCTGGAGTGCTCGCAGCCTGTAGTGAGAAGCCTTGATCTTCTTTCTGTCATGAGCAAGAACATCACTGGAGCGTGAGGTAACAGCACATGCTTTCATGGACTGATTTCAGTAGTGTAGCAAGCTTCAGCTACTGAGGAGGAAAAAGTATATTCATTTCTTAACTTTTTTTCATGTCATAATGGCACCAAATCAAACCTAAAATGTCAGTCCCATTTCAGACACATCCAAAAGATACTTTAATTTGTCATGTTACTTGACTCTGTGGACTAAACCCTAAGCACCTTCTTATGAGCTTTTCGGTGAAGGGATTTTACATGTTTTTTGAATGGAGACCGTGGAGAATAACAATAATATTGCCTCTTGAATAAAGGCTACAGTTTAATCACACAAAACATTCCTGGGGAAATACCATATCACAGCTGGTACATTAGAAAACCACAAAAGAACAGGAGACAAATTCCAATCCATACCTCTTAGCTTCAAAAGGACTTGGGATCAGTCTGACATTCATATAATTCTGTAGACATATTACCTACTTTCCTTATAGCCACAGAGTGGTGAAGAATGAAGCAGGAGGCTGAAACAATTACAAACCTACTGCAGAATCACTGTAGACAAATACCAAGTTATCGTGTGCCTTGTGTATTCTTATATAAATACGATCAATTATGTTATTTTTACTTTTATACCTTAATAGCAAAAGGACAGCTGCTGCACAACAAGGTGTTTATATACAGGAGGAATCCACCTCCCCTTTCATCCTGTGTTTCCATCACTCTCTTCACTTTATTCATAATCAAAGCCCGTCTCCAACCCTCGCAGACACCTTCTGGACTCCACTTCCCCACCCATCCTCACATCTCAGATCACAATAATTTCTACTGGGGTCTCTCACGGACACTTGCTAAAATTCCTTTTTGTTTCCCTTCTCAATTCTTTCCCTTTTCTTAATGGCTTCTCATGGATATCCCTGACCTTTCAAAGAAGCTGCCTTTTTGTCTTTTTATGAATATATTCATGTTGCCCTAATCATCCCTCTGTCTCTGAGCAGGGCCTTGGGTACCTTCGGCTGCTGCCTGAAAGCCTATAGCAGTCTGCCAAGGACCCCTCGTGGAGTTTGGGGGAAGTGGTCAGCAGGTCAGATCGTCTTCCACACAGACAGACAAACACCCAACCTCAATTCTGAAAAAGCTGGCATGAAATGTCTGGGTGAAGAACATTCCCAAAAGCACTAGCACCAGGTTGGAAACATCATTGTCCTAACTGGGCCTTCCTGAGGCATCCTCCCTCTTCTGGCAGAATTCCACGAATACGCTCCGCAAGGTCACTGGGAGGATTTGCCTGGCTACACTAAGAGGGTCAGCGATGCAGTAAGCGTCCCACAATGCTAGATTGAAATCTGCACCTGCAGCACTACACCTGCACAATACAGAGACCCTCGATGCATGAATCCCCCTGAAGTCCATCTATAAGCATAACCTTTAAATTGTAATTTTAAACCAGCTTCTTCTCCACCTGTTTTCTGTTTGCACTGAAATTTCTCCCCATCAACTGTAGGCAGTGAATCTTCCTTTAGAACAGGGCAATATTTATTGACTGCATTCTTTGTTCACATCTGTCAGACATGGGAAGTCACCACTGCTTTACAAGACGATCAGTTTTAAGTAATGCCATTCATCACAAAATGGAATAGTGTGAGCAACATTTCCTCAACTGCAATGAATTATACAAGGGTCAGCAAGCTGGAGTCGCGGTTGGCAACACAAACATTGGCCTCAGGTAGCAAACCCATCTTTCCAGCTGTTCTCATCCATATGGGTTCAATGAACTGCAGAGAGTACAGGCCTCTGCTTATTGAGAGTATCTGCTGGAACTATTTCATCTAAGCAGCATCATAAAACAACTATCAGGTAAGGTGAATGCTATTCATCTAAAGCTCATCTGGTAGCCAACTGCTGACAGAGGGGAAAATAGAGATGGCAGAGCAGCCGCCAGATGTGATTAGGAAATGCAGGTGTTCCTCAGTTTCAAACCCAAAGATTAAAACCACAAGAAGTTGAAGTAATATACCTGCGGTTCACAAGCATCTGGCCACCCCAACAGTGCTATGCTTCCTGACAAATCATTTTCAGGGCTCCTCCGCATGTTTCCTCATGACTAGCATAATGCCCTTTCAATGTATGCCAAGCAGATTTGTTTGGCAGCAACATAACTGTCACGTGTCATGTTACCCCCTGCCCCCCCTTTTTAGTGGGTCTGGAGCAGAAGACTTTGTTTACATGGTTGGTCTTGTGAGTAAAACTATCCTGTGACCACACACGGAGACATTACCAGAGCCCTTGCTAGTGTACAGGGCACACACGAGGCACTACTTACAGCTTTGGTACATCTCAGGATTCTCCAAGACTTCATTCCAGCAGTGGGCTCTGTGATATGTGAGTTTATCTAGGTGCCATTGCTAACACTGTCAGCCTTGCATTCAGCCTAACAAAATCAATTCCAAGTTAAGCATTTCCCAGAAAAGAAGCTCACAACAGAAATACCACAGCCCTGAATGTCACTCAGTAGCACACTGATCAGTTTTGAGTACCACCACTGGCCCAGTCTGCTCAGCCCACCAACCATAACATCTTAAAGCATTCACTCCAAGACGGACTGCCAGAGACCTTCTCTTTTCCTAGCAGAGACAGACAAGTGTCCTACCCAGCTGCCTCTCCCTTGGAAATGTAACTTGGCTTGTTATTACATCAAGAATGCAAATACCCCCCATGCTGTACCAATGGATTGTAGCACAGAAACAATGAAATTAAAGGCTGGCTTCATGACTGTAGGTATATAATATTTGATTCTTTTAGATGTTTCCTAGGATGAATTAAAATATGTAAATATATGTTAACAATAATTCATAATATTTTAATAAAATCTTTTTATTCCTCTTGGCTTCTTAGAAGTGCAGTCCCAGGTGTCCTTAGGGTGGTGGGTGTTTTGTTTTTACACTTTAAGGACACACAAGGTTATACACTTGACAGGCAAGGAAGCACAACTATTGATATATAATGCAGATAATGATGCCAGGCATCCTTTGTCTGGTATCATTCCCAGTTTTTGCTGGGAGCACTGTTCATCAACAAAGTCACTTGGTATCAAGAAGGGGATTCACATTTTTCAAGTTTTCTGCCAGCTAGCTATTCTGGGAAAGAAAAAGGTATTTTGATTTTTTTCTCTAGCAGAAGATTAAACAGCGAAGGAGTTTTTACTGTTGTCAAATTTTGCATTACTAAATGGAATCAAATCACACTACCCAAGACTCATGCCTCAAGTGAACTTTCTCTCTGAAACTACATCCCCAGAGACATTTTTCTCCACATGGTCCTCCTGCTTGTTCAGGCTGTGAAAGTTCGTCAAGTTTAAGGTGACCCTCTTTTGGAAATAAAGCACCAGGATGTTTTTGTGATACAGTTCTGTAGCAGCGTTTCACAGCCGTTATATAAGAAACATTTTTCAGCACTGCAGTTTCATTAGGGCAGGATTCTGGCAGAGGTGGGAGGCAATCCAGGACTGCAGAAAGCTTTCCCAGAGCAAAGCAGTGTGAGTCCAAGTGTAACAGCACTTTATCACCAGCTTCTAACCCCAGCAGAGGAGTAGCCTAGCTGGAGCATCTGGGCTGCTGTCCCTTGGAGCTGAACGTGCGTACCACGAGTTTACTTGCTTTCAGAAGTACAGACCAAGTCCCCACTGCAAGATCAGACTTTGGATTTCTTTTCATTTTCATACTTCTCCTATACAGCAGCTCACCCCCCTTCACTCCATCAGAAGTCCACAAGAAATATTCCAAAATAATATTTTTATTGGATCCATTTCTGCTCCCCTACTACTCTACTTAAAAAAATAATGAAAAAAACACAAACAAAACAATCTACCCCACAGTGAAAAATATTTACACTTAAAAAGATTTGTTTGCTGGCAAACCTAAGTGACAGCTTGAGAAAGATGCTGATATTACTGAACACTGACATTTCAAGCTTTCTTCTCTTTCTATTAAGTGCAAGTATCAAAACACAAACATCTGTAGTAAGCATAACGGAACCCAGGAAAATTTTAATAGGCATTATATGCTTCCCCCCCACCTCTCTTTTCTGCAGCCTGTAAAAAAATGCCTATCACAGTCACTATATACATTAAGTTTGCTTATGAAATTCCCATAGGTTCATGTTACTTGTGCCATATTCAACAACATGCATGTATCTATTAAACCTGCTCAGCAGCATCAGGGCCCCAAACACAGTTAGCCTGGCAGCACGTTCATTCAAATGACACCCAAAGCACAAAACGCAGCCATTTCCCCAATCCACTCTCCGTGCCACAAATCTCAAGGGCTGTGCTGCCTTCACCTTCTGCGAGGGGCTCTCCTTGAAGTCCCCAGGAGTGCTGCACGTAGTGCTGCTGTCAGACCTGCCCCTGAGCATAAGCAACACCTTGAAACATGCCCTGATGTTGAACTCTAAGCTCCATATGACAGATAGGGAATGAGTCCCAGAGCCAAGCATCCCTGTCCTGACTGCAATCATCTTGTCCCCAGTCTCCTCTCAGTAAGAGGCGCGACAGTCAGCTGTGCTGCCTGCTGCTCTGCCATCTGAAAGCAGCAAGAGCCAAACTGTTTCCTGACCCACGCAAGCCTAGGCACAAAATCCAGTCATAAACTACACATGGAGAGTCACTGAATCCTACAGGGTAACAAACATCTATGAAGCCTGACTTGGATCAGCTTGAGTGAGGAAGCAATACCGATTTTCTCCTGACTCTCTGGAGCAGTGGACAGTTTGACAGGAACTGACTCTTCCCCAGCACAAAAACTCTTTGAAGTTCCTGTAATGTGAAAAACATTATTCATCAACGTTAACACTTGGGCAAGAACAAGCTTTGTTGACACTCTGAGTAAAGAAATATCACATTAAAAGGACACACTGTGTATGGAGGAATTCTCGTGGGGGTACACTTGTCTGATTTGTCCATTGACACCAGGTAGTCCGATGAAGTTACCATCCCTCACAGGGATCTTCTCTTGCCACGACCCTCAGATCACCAGCAAATGTCTGCTTCTCATTTTACTTTTTTTTTCCCCCACCTTAGTGCAAAAGAAGGGAAACTCCTAAACAAATTGAAAAGCACAAAGGCCATTTGAGACCATAGCTCTGTTTAAGACAAGGCTTGCCAAGTGTTTTCATCTCTGGGATTAAATTTAAGCACATTCTTGTAAAGCATTTAACAGATGAACTGATTAAGGACAAGTCAAGTTGCTTTCATGACTCAGGACTCCAATAGTCACTTTGTGAAAACCTGTTTCCATACTTCCATCCCTCTCTTGCACTGTCCAGTTTGGATAATCGCTCCTGTGAAGAGGGGTGACCTGCATGTGGCAGCCTGGCCAGTGCCAAGGTAAAGACCTTCCCGCACAGGGTCTGCAAAACAACCGAGCCTGTTCGAGCTGTAAGATGCCCTGGGGATCCTTCCCAGAACGTGTCAGACTAGCTCTACCTTGTGTTCCCAGAGCACAGTGCAGGTTCTTTGATGAGCACTGATGCACAGGCTCCATCGTAACCCAGATATTTTGTCTGCATTCTCAAGTATTGCTGTAACACCAGGCTGAATAGCCTCTGTACTCCACTTCATGAACAGATGATCCTTTGGGCTCCAGAAAAGGCTTTTGAAAATAGCTTAAAATGCCTTTATTTTTTATTATTTATTTATTTACTTCCAGTCCCTTGGCTTCTTAGGGCAACATTACACTCTGTCAGCACATGCTGGTGGCCCCCTCCAGCATCCTCAGTGCCTGAGCCAGCCCTCACAGCTCTCTGAACTGAACACGGGCAGCCAGGGATAAGGCTGGAAGAGGAGGACAGGCGGCTTTTAACGCGCCGTGAAACACAGGCCACACATGCAGGGCCAGACAATGCCAGCGGGAAGAGTGCGGCCCCTTCAGCCGACTCAGTTAATCGGCTCCTGCCACTCAGGGCCCTCAGGACTGCCCTGGCCACATACAGGGGACTGAAGATTCAAGAGTTCTGCCTTCCTGAACAGCCCCAGTGGCCTCAAAGCCTTGCCTAGTGCAGTCTTCAAAGGACCACTTCCCCACCCACAAGTGAAAAATCGCAGTACTCCAAGTCTGACAGTGGAGAAAATGCACTCAACTAGCATCATTCATTAATATCAAAGCAGACATGATTAACAAAATTCATTTTAGTGCTGCTAAATGTTAATACATCCCAAGGTCCCTTCTTTCCCTATTTACTTGCTCCTTTTGTCTTTTGCAAGGGGTTCTCATGGAAAAGCACTTTTCACTCTAACAAGGTCTCTCTTTGGAACAGCATCTTTAAATTATTTAAATACTCATCTGGTAAACAATGCAGTATTTGTAACGATAAGGTAAAAATTGTGTCGCTTTCTGAACTATTCCCAAGGGAAATGCTGAAACATACAGTCTGGTTGGTTTTTTAATTGATAACAAGGAGTGCTTGAGGAACTCTGCATCGTGCCATGATGATTAAAAACAAACTGTTAAATATCTAATTCTACAGAAAAAAAATGCCTGCAAAAGCCTCCTGCAGTAACCGTTATATATACATAAAGGTGCTTTTCCCATAGACTGTGATGAAAAAAATAAAAAAGCTCTTGTTAAAAATAAGACCATGTGCACAGTTTAAGAGCATCTGCATAATATTCCTTTACATTCTTAAAACACAACTAAAACCAACCAACCAAAAACAAAACAACCACACACAAAGAAACCCACTAACCCCTCACAAAAGCCACCAAGAAGTATTCCCATTTTTACCAGTCGCCAAGGCAAAAGCCAGGAGCGTTCCGCTGCCACACATCCCATAGCGCTAGCAGAGTGCACCTCCTAGAGTTGCTGCGGTACAGCATCCTATCGAGCAGGGCTGGTAAAGGAGCATCTGCACCATAAACACAGCCAAAGGTAACACCATCACTGTAAGGGAAGGAGAAGAAAAGAGAAATCTGCCTGTATATACTTGCCAAAGGACGGTGCTTACAAATTGTTAATAGGCCACAGCAGTGACCCCCATCAATCAATCAGGTGATCCCAAAAGCAGGTGGGGTGGTTGAAGTCAGGTGAGAGAGGGTGAGTCCCTGCCAAAGCAGAGAGAAACTGAGGCTTCCTGCCCTGTTCCTACAGCATCCAGCACCGCCCGCCTCCTTCTGCGCCCTGTCTGCACAGCAATCTCCCATTCTCTGCCCTTCTGGCCCACTGAAGCCCGCAGGACACTTTGGAGAGATGAAGAGTAGTTTTACACTCTCTCCCCAAAAGCACCTGGTAACTGGAAACACAGGATGTCAGAAGTTGCAGAAATTTGACGAGGGAGGGCAGCAACACCTGCGGAGAGAGAGACAGAAGAGCCCTTTGCCAGCTTCATTACTACAGCCACAAAAACCACACAGACTCTTTCTGTAGGAAAGAAGTTGGTTGCTGCTCTCAGAGGCAGTAGCTTTGCTTCCTCCCCGTGCAGGCATATGTTCACTTCTGACATTGCTGATTTAAAGCCTTTTGCTGTGATGGCAGTGTTGGTAAAAGCCTTAACCATAGTTTTTATGATGCTATTAAGTTTTAGTCATTTGTGGGTTTTGCAGTATATGAATACTATAGATGCCACCTTAATTAAAAGGTCTTGTCATCTTGTGCAATTAAAAAGAGAAAATGTACTCTCCTATGAATAGCCAGGAACAAATTGAGCAAGCTGCATTATACACGCTAAGTACACAGCAATTTGGTGCCTCTTCCTGTATCACATATATTCTCAAACATTTAGTACTTTCTAATAATCCTGTTACAATGTTTTATGTATAATTGACTTGCAAAGTACTAGTGGCACGGCATCTCTGACCATTAATGACAACTAAGTTAAACAAAGTTCTACTTTGCAAATACCCACAAACTTGACGTACACAGGGTGCAGGAGGAAAACTGCTCTCTCTTAGGATCTGCATGTACAGGTGCCTTTTAAAAGAGCTGGCTATTCATTTTTGTGGAAGGAATTACCTAAAAGATAATAAGGCAGTCTCTTCCCACAAAGAATACACAGCAAGATAAATACCACTAAAACCAGCTTTAATACCTGGACACCTATTTAATTGGAGAGCATATGCATATAAAGTAGACCACGCATATAGCACTCACAGTCTATATGTAAAAAGCTACTTCACAGCTCCCTACAGCGAATCCCAGCAGATGGTTATCAGCAGGTGTCCCCACTTGTCAGCCTCAAACACATTCACCTTCATGAGCCCGGCTCGTTCCTTCAATCCTGACTCCACCACAAGGTCTCTCAAGACAACCAGGCAGCAAATGACGGGTTGCCTTGAGACCTGTGCCCAGAGGGGGACTGCCTTCCACCGGCACAGGGAAAGGATATCCTACGCCCATGTGCCTTGTGTGCCCTCCATTCTCTGGGGCTTTTCATCAACAGGGCAGCAAAAAAGCCAGGCACGGCTCACCCTGAAGGAGACAGTTCAGGCCACCTGTTCCATCCAGCACAGCTGCTGAGTCACAGGAGCTGAAAAGTGCTTTAAGAAGTAGAGGGACATGAGATCACTTCATCTTCTCCAGTGAAGTTCCCTAGGACCTTTTGGCATTACTGCAGTGCTTCACACAGATGTTCAGACTTCTTGGGATCTGCTGTGGACTACGAAGATGAAGAAGTTTATACAACAATTTTTGACAGACACGCCTGTAAGTCTGAGGAGCAAGGCTATTGTCCCTGGGTCACAAAGATCTGAACATATATTTACTCAGAGGTCCCATACAATTCCCCTGTGAATGAGGAAGATCACTACCACTTGTAAAACCTACCAGTTCCACTGACATCGACAGCATCTCGACACCTTCTGTCTTTTGGCCATTTAGGTGGTAGATCTCATGGGTGTGGCAAAGGGATTTCATCTCAGAAGCCTTTTCCATCCACAAAGGAGACATAAGCTTGCAAAACACTATTTTCCTAAGCACAGCTATCTGCTTGGAGAGCTGACACCTACCACCATGTATACAAGTAACCCAGTAGACCTGAGGGCAGTACAAGACAGCATAAACTAGGGGGCTGGAAAATTTACCAGCAGCAGAACAGGCAATGCTCTCATCTCTCTGTCAGGGGATTTTTTTTCCCTTCCTTGGTGCTTTGACTCACCCAGGAGTTCCCCACACAGCTGCTCTAGCTTCTGGGAAGATCTTCACAACCTGTACAGAGGCTCCTGGCTTGCTGCCTTGTCCCTGAAGTGCCCAGTGCTGCCCTACAGAAGGAAACTCCAAAGCTGCTCCTTGAAAGGAGCTTTTCCTCTTACATCCATGCCAGCAGCCACCTTCAGGGCCTAGAGGACCCCGAGCGTCTGTTTTCTGGCTGCTATGAGCCTTGCAGCATCTGCTTTGAAGTGCTGCAGCCTTTGGGGAGTGTCCTGGGGCACTTCTGAGCTGCACAGACAAACAACAACTGCTGCAGCTTAGACAAGCACGTGCTCCAGAGGAAGAGACATGTTCCAGATGAGGGATGGGCACAGCAAAGTCAGGACCACAGATAAAGTGAAGGGGAAGTGTTTTGGAAGGAACACTAAGGCCACTGAAAGCTTCAAAGTAAAAAGAAACAGTCCTGTTGGCTGTGACAGCATAAACTATCCAAGTGCAAGTTAATCAGTAATCCTACTATAATATGATAAGCTATTGACCAATTAGAATAAAAATCACAAGGCATGGCTCTGAGACCCGGGGTCCCACTCGGACAGGAGCCCAGCAGCCAGCAACACCCGGCCTGTCGCACACAGCTGATGGAGCCTCACCACAGCCAGGGTGTACCTGCTCCCACCGCGCGTGCCGTATCTTATCCCCCCTCCACACACCTACACAAGTCGCTGCCTCAGTCACTGCATGTGCTCTGACAGCAGTGACCACGATGCCGATGGTGTCCTTGCATGGGGGCTGGTGGCACGACAGACCCACAGAGTGCAAAATAGCAACTGAACGTTGCTTGCATGTTGAAAAGACAGATAAATGCACATCACCATGCAGCCTCCCACAAATTCCTGCCAGCTTTTCCTTCTCTGAAAGCAGATATGGCAGTGATAGATGAGCAGTACCCAGCCACTCTTCAAGGATCCCGTGTAATAGCCACCAGGAATCACATCTTCAAACCGTGGGCTTGAGACTGAAAGATATCCTTACACAGCTTCTTCCTTGGAAGCTGGCACAAGCTGCTGTCAAGAGGCCCTTTTCCATCAAAGCCAATGAGAGTAGATTAGAGCTGGTACAAAACCAACCAACCAAAATAATAATAATAATACTAAGCCTGCATTCTGCAGTATACCACTCCCTAAGAAATACACAGGGGTCACCGATAAGGAAGCTCATCCAGTCGTGCCAGCACCAGCATGAGTCTCATTAGCGGACTGTCAGCAGCTGCAGTCCCCTTGCAGTCATTTGAATGCCCACTAGAAAGGGGCATACTCATGGACACATTATTCTTAAACTAGGAGCCACCCAAGGACAGGGCAGAGGCAGAAAGTCTGAGGAGAGATTAACAGGCCAGTAGCTTGGCTGAGAAGCGTGCTATGCACAGGGGAGGCTAAGGGGGCTGCTACTGCTGTCTCTTAGCAGGGCTTCATCGTTAAAGGAAGGATAATGTGCAGGAAGTGGCTTCAGAGCGGATCAACGCACTCCAGAGAGAAGGGAAATCATCACTTGGAGAAAGATCTGCACGAACACATTTGGGCAATTCAGCATAGGCAAGTGCTGCTTCCCCCCACCCTCTGGTCGAGCTGCAGCATCTGTCTAGCCTGAGCAACCTCAGACACTAACCAGGCCACCTTCTGCCCAGCTCTGGCTAAACAGACCCTGCTACAGCAGGCACAAACAGAAACTTATCTGGGGTGGAAAAAACCCTGCAGAGCATGCCTGGGGTTAACTGACCACCAGCACTACTCTGTGCTGCTCACTGCTGTTATAAAGTGTGACAGAGGCATTAACAAGGGTAAATTACAATGGGGAAGGAGGATTACTACATCCCTTTGTATTTTACTGTTGATAAAGTAACTTAGATCGCTTTCTACGCTGATTTTACCTGAGTGCACGGACTGTTTCCAGCATTCAGCTGTCCGACTTTTCCTTTTAAATTCATTTGTGATCCCCAGCTCTTTGTGATCCATCCACGTGCGCCAAAACGAAAGGAAAAAGAAACCAGCAAAAAGAGCAAGCAGGAAGCCATGGGGACCGAAACCTTGCGACAGGAGCCCCACACTGCGCCTCAGTGCCGGGTCCTTGCCCCGAGGGGTCCGGGGATCGTCACCCCCCTTCCCGGCTCAGGCTGTCTGCCTTTGAATGGGAGCTGCTGAGAGTTTCCGGACGGAGCTGGTTTATTTACTCGCAATTAATCACGCTCAACTGTAAACAAAGTGTCTGTTTTAGTTCTGCTGACAATTATCCACTTGTCAACATCTCCCTCAAGTACCTTCAGCATCTGGCAACGCCACAGCCCCGCTCCATCAGAACGCACTTTGTGGCAGGAGAGGGACCGCCACCCGGCACGTCTCCTCCCATTCCGCAGCCGCCGAACGGCTGGGGACGGCAGGCGCTGCCCGGGCAGAAGCCGCAGCGGGGGCAGGCTCCGGGGAGCCCCCCGAGGAGCTCCCCAGCTCTGCCACGGGCCCGCAGCACCCGCCTTGCCAGAGCTAAGGCGCGGGACTCCCGTCCCTTGCGAGGTGCAGCTGCGGTGCGAGTGGCAGCCACCTGCCGGGCCCTGCCCAAACGCTGCCGGTCCGGCAGGAGCTCTCCTCCCGCTCCTCGTGCTGCGGCCTGGGCTTCCTCTAGCCCCCGGAGCTCCCTCGCTGTTTGAGCCCTCAAACCCCAAGCTTTTAAGCCGCAGCTGCTCCCCTAAGCTCGGCAGTCCCGCTTCCCCCACGGCCAGCTCCCGGCGGCCCGACACCCGCCCGGAGGGGCCGGGGCGTCCCGCAGCCGAGTCGAGCCGGGCCGTCCCAGCTCCGCGGGGCCCCGCTGCTCGGCACCCAACGGGCTCCGGGGGCAGCCGAGATCTGAGCCTGCCCGCCCAGGGAAGCCGCAGGGGGAAAGCTGACACGTATCCCATTACATGCCCTGTACCGCCGAGGGAGCCGGCCCTTGAAGCCTTGAACAGGCCCCGCAGGGAGCGGGCAGGGCTCACGGCTGACAGAGCGCGCCCCGCCTGGGGCCTTGCCGTGCTGTCCCCGGGCCGTGCCGTCCCCGGGCCGGGTCGTGCCCAGGTGGCGGAGGGCCTCGGCCAGAGCTGCCCCCGCCGCCTCCCCTTTAACCTTCCCCCCGCGCCCAAGTAATTGAGATATCTTTTGTACTCGATGTGTCGTGAAATTAACGCCTAATTTATGTAATTAGTCAATTAGCTATAATTCTAGCATATGGTTCCAAATGCCCAGAAGGTGTTCATGTTTCTCAGGTACTTATTTTGATGTCACGAAATGCAGCTAATTAATTTTACATGCATATTAATTTCGGATCTATTTAGCGGCTCCCTTTGTGAAGGCAGATTTAATATTTGTCTTTCCAACCTTTGCGGGCGCCCGGCGCTGGAGCGGCGCTGACCCGAGCACGCTCCCGCCGCTCTCCCCCGCGGGCAGAGGCGCGCTCCCGGCGCCGGGGGGCTGGGGCCGGCCGGACCTTCCCGAGCACCCGCAGCCGGCGCGGGATGCGGCTACTCAATTTAAATGCGATTAATATTTAATATGAAACATTTCCGAGGGAATTTCTGTTTGTTTTCCGCAAAGCACAATATCCCACGGACATTTTTTTTATTTTTCTTAAGTAGCTGTTCCCGACACAACGCTCCCCGGGAAAATCACGGCCAGCCCTTAGCCGGAGACCGGGGGTGTCGGCAGCCCCCGGCACATCCCACCGAAGGGAGACGGCGCTCGGCTTCGGCCGGAGAGGCTCCTCCTCGGGCACCGTGTGCGGGGCCTGGAGGCGATCGCACGGCCCCGGTCCCCCCCCGCTGCCGGGAGCAACGGGGCCGGGCCCGAGGCCGCACGGGCGGTGCCCGGCCCGCGGCCGCCGGGGGGCCGCGGGGCTCCGGGCGGGCGCAGCGGTGGCGAGAGGCCCTTTCGGGGCGCCTACGCAAGCGCTGTGGCGTCATAAAACTTTTATCCCTCTCCTGGATAAATTAATGAGCGATTTAATTAATAAAATCAGAGAGTAGTGTAAGTGCTATGATAATGAAGTTAAATGAGCGCGCAGTAAAATATTCACTAATCCGGCACATTGGCAAATGCCCCCTTAATTCTGCTTAGCACTAAAAGGGTTTTGAGCACCATAATGAGATTCCTCTGTCTGCTAATTAATTGACACTCTCCTGAATATTCATATGTGCTAGCACCAATACGTTCCTAATTGCACCGTGGAATGGATCTCAGAGGAAAGTAAATCGCCATAGACTTAATTAAAATAATGTATGCCAGCTCCAGCCCGCTGAAGATGAGACATTTGCCATCAAGCGGGGTAAGGAAGTGGCACCTGGTTTGCAGCGAAAAACGAGGAGGAAAGAGTTATCCCTCCCGGGTGCAGCCGGCAGGGCTGTGTGGTGCCGGCGCCCCCCCGCGTCCCCGCGTCCCCCCCGGCCCAGCAGCGCCCGGCTCAGGGCTGCGGGGGCCGCTGGCGGGCCCGCGGGGCCCGGCCGGGCTGTGCGGGGAACGGGCGGGCACCGGGTGAGGGCGGGCAGCGCTGTGCGGGGCCGTGCGCGGCGAGGAGGAGCGGAGGAGGAGGGCGGCGGGCAGGCGGGATGCGGGGGGAGCAGCCGCGCTCATGAACTTTTCCTGCAGGGGAATCCGGTGCCTTTGAAGGCGGCTCTCGGAACGGCTCGTTCTCCGCACCTCCACGCTAATACCCAGAGCTAATATTGGACATCCAAATCGTTCCGCCGCTCGCAGCGCGGTGACTTGCGCCGCCACTGCCTGCCGCGGCCTGCGCCTGCCGCCTCCTGGGCCTGGGGGGGCCGGGGCCACCCCCATGACCCCCGTGTCCCCCTACCGGGCCCGGGGCCACCCCCGTGTCCCTCCCGCCGCGCCCCGCTCGGCCCCGCCGGCTGGGGGGCGAGGGGAGAGGCGGCTTCCCGGAGACGGCTGCTGGTGAAAAGCACCACAGGTTAGAAACTCCAAAGAGTTTATCCGAAGAGATACAAATGCATATTTATTATACACATGTAGGCATTAACAATGTAAATTCCACCGCCAGCACTTGCTGGTTGTTTATTCATTAGATCTTTAGAAAATCTACATTGCCCGCAGCCAGCGGGGAGACAGCGCGAAAGGCGCGAGTGCCTCGCCCCGCCACCAGCCCCGGGGGCTGGGAGGGACAGCCGGGGGTCGGGGGCAGCCGGGGACCGAGGGGGACAGCCGGGGGCCGGGGCACAGCCGGGGACGGGGGTGGGGGACAAGCAGGCACGGTCCGAGCGGCGGCCAACGGCACGGGACCCGGGGCGCTCCCCGCTGCGGCGGCTCCCCCGGCCCCGAGCCCCGCCACTCACGAGGTCTTTTGGCCTTTCATTGCCACGGAAAGCCTTTGCTCGCCAAAAGAAAAGGAAAAAGTCAACTTCTTCCCTACGTGGCTGATTAAATACCGTATAGTCCAGGAAGAAAGACACTGCAAGAAATACGGGGGAAGAAATCGCTGCGGGGAAACCTTGCTGAGCCTGGCCCCAAAGATCCCTTCGGGGAAGGGAAGGGAAGGGAAGGGAAGGGAAGGGAAGGGAAGGGAAGGGAAGGGAAGGGCAGCTCCCGCTTTCCGCGGCTGCACGGCGGAGGAAGGCGGGAGGCTGCCCGCGAGTCTCGGGAAGTGCTCGGCGGGACGGCCGGGCTGGCCCTGCCGACGCCCCCTTCTTCCCTTCCCCTTCCTTCCCTTCTCTTCCCCTCCCCTCCCTCACTCCCCGAGCTCTCCCCTGGGGGGCCCGGGCTGCGGCGGGATAGGGGCCCGAGCTCCGCCCGCAGGGGACCAAGGGCCGAGGAGCCCCGGCGGGCGGTGCTGCCCCGCGGCGGGTCCGACGGGGGAGGGAGAGGGAGGAGGAGGAGAAGGAGGGGAGGGGAGGAAGAAGAGGGCGGGGGGGGAGGCGGCAGCGGACCCGCCTGCCCCCCCTGCAGCTCGGTGGGTGGCGGCCGGGGGCGGCGGCGTGGGCAGGGCGGGAGGGGCGGCGGCACTCCGGCGGCGAGGGGCCGGGCGGGGGCCGCACCGCACCCGCACCGCAGCCGTAGCCCACCCGCATCCAGCCGGGCCCGGCCACAGCCCCGCGCTCTCGGCCGCGCCGTGCGGCTGCGCTTTGCAAACCCGTCCCCGGCGGCGGGGAGCAGCCGGGCAGTGCAGGCTCGGACCCTAATGAAATCTCGGCTCGTTGCGGACTTGACACGACGCCGGGAAATGCTGCTCTTAAACCGTGCGTGGGTCTGAGTTATTGCCCTCGGCGTTAAAGAGGGGAAATAGCCGTAGCGTGAGCGCCATTATTCTTGTGGCTGTGCGATTTAAAGCCGTCGTCAATTGTCATAAAAACCATTTCCCGATGTTTGGCCAAGTAATAACTCCGTAATTTAACGGGGGCTCAGCCCGGCGGCGCGGGACTGCAGCCCGGGGCCGATCGTGCCCCGCAGCGAGCGCGGGAGCTGCGCCCCTGCTGCTGCTGGCGGCGGGCCGGGGCGGCGGGGGCTGAGCAGCTGAATAAGGGAATGGAGCGGGCTGCCTGCAGAAGGGCGCGTACAAAAAATAAAATAAAAATAGAAAAACTAAAAAGAAGGAAAGAGAAAGGAAAATCAAGTTTGCTCCACCCAGCTATTAACCAAAACACAATACCTTTTTCTGGGTGGTACTGCACAGAAGTTGATTCAGTTTTGACAATGTTGTTTAGCTATCATTTGCTATTTTGAATGAATGGGAGCAATCCCCCTTTTTACAACAGTTGTTTCCTATTATGGAGAGGTGCAGCAGTTGAGGGCAGACATGTGAAAGTGGCTGTTTGATTCCCTTTTTCATCCCCCTGACCCTGCCTTTGTCCCTCCTCACCCTGGGAATGTCACGCCTCACTACTTCACTTTGAGATGCTCTAGAAAGTGGCTTTGTTATTCCCTTTTAGACATACACGAAATTGTTCTCATTCCCCCTGCTGTAAAAGATACTTCAAATTGGGACTCGGTTCACAAGTGCAATGCAATTTGGCTTAGCTCAACCTTTGTTCTGCTTGTACAAATGACCAAACAGTGCACACATTATACAGTTGATCTACTGCTCCCTTTACACCAGAGTTAGGGGCTGGGAGAAAAGCAAGTTAATCCCTTCAATACTAAGGTGGCATTTTCAATATTTCCTACAATGCGAAAAAGAGAAGAGGGCAGCTTGAAATGCGACATTTATTTAAAAGAGAAGATTAAAAAGAAAAAGTTTGCGAAGCCTCCCAAATAAATTAATAAACAAACCAACACATCTCAAACGTGTGGAGAAATACTCCAGCGCCTCCGGGAAGGGAAGAGAAAGGAAGGGAAGGGGTACACAGGTGCGCACCCCCGCAGGGGCGGACAGCCGCTCCGCGGGGCCCTGCAGAGGCCCGTGTTCAGGCACTCTCGGCGTCGACCCCCCGTGAGCCCCGCATCCCTCGGAGCCGTCCCAGAAAAGTCCCGGCGGGCGGGGGGGGGGGGGGGCTGCGGCGCTGCGCTTCCCGGCCGGGGATCTGCTCTGCGGCAGGCGGAGCACAGAGGGAGAAGGGCTCCCCGGGCAACCGGCTCCGGCTAGGGGCCGGGTGCCCTGGGCCAGGCTCGGCAGCGGGCCCGGCGGCCTGCTCCAGGGCTATGGGAGCGCTGAGGGCGGCCGAAGGACGGGGCCTGGGCCCGGGGTGCGCCCGGGCAAAAGGAACGCGACCGCAGGGCGGCCCCGCGACAGACCCCGCGCCGGGCTCACGCCTGCCCCGGGCCCGGCCAGGCGGCCCGGGCACGGGCACCGAGCGGGCGGGGACACCCGAGCCCGTCTGTCCCGGGGCACCGACCGTCCCCCGACCCACCGCCGGCAGCGGCACAGCAGGGCCACGGTGCTCGGCCGTCGTCGGCGGGCGGGCACGGCAACAGGAACGGCAGGAAGGCCGGGATGGGCCGTGCCATACAATGCCGTGCCGTGCCGTGCCGTGCCGGCGGAGCCCAGCGGCCGGGCAGCAGCACCAGCGCGGTGCCGGTCCCGAGCAGCTCGGTGGCGATCGGGACACGGGGTCGGGGAGCCGCTCTCCGCTCAGCGCTGACAGGCAGGGAGAGTTTGTTTAGCGCTCGAGGCGAACGGAACAAAATCCTTTTGAAAGGGCGCTAAGTAGTTTCACGCCAAAGTGGCGGATTTGGTAAAGAATGTGCGGTGGGACAAAGCCCCGCCGCGCTCCCTCCGTCGGCCGCAGCGCTCGGGACGCCCGGCGGGGCAAGGGAGCCCGCAGAAAGGCGGGGGACCCAACGCCCTCCGCTGCCTTCTCCCTCCCGGCCCCCGAGCAGCGGTGAGAAGGAGAACTATTACAAAAAAAAAAGGAGGAAAAAAAAAAAAAAAAGACAGCGAGGCTTAGCCGAAATGCAGAAATGCAGCCGCAGCCCGCAGTTGACTTTCCAAAACGGGGAAAGCTTGCTCAGAGCCTGGCATTGTGTTCCGCAGCCTAGGAAACCCTAAGAAGCTGGTACTTCCCCCCTCCCTTCTCTTTTCTCCCAACCGGTTTGTAAATATTAACAAGGTTGTGTGAGCTATTCTCTCACACAGAGTGGATTTTTTTTTTTTATCCTTGGAAAACTTCTTGGCTTCCCCCCACAGCCCCTCTCGCACTCCTCCCCTCTGCAAAGCAACACACCTGCCTGCAGCCACAAGGATTCAAAATCAATATTGTATTTGTCACTTTTCTGTCTCCTTTTCCTCTCTCAACAGCCCCGCTTGCCACTGAAGCGAATTGTGGATTTATGGAGGAAAATTAGCATAAATTATTACCAAATCTGTAAACGTGTGTGGTCTTGCTTGTGGGAAAGGGGGCTATTGCGAACCTTCCATGCAGAAAGGTGGTCTGTGATGGGCTCCATGCAAGGGCTGAATGGCTGCTGCACGAAATACATTTCCATTGGGTCCGCACATTGATATAATTGACTTATGTGTATTTTATACAGTTTTCCCAACACTTCCCCTGAGCTCCTTATTTGAATTAGGCTTCAGAAAAACGGCTATTTGTTTTGGTTTGCCGCACAATGGATTTGGCTTCATTTTGCTAGCACTCGCACTTGCCCCCTCCCCTCCTCCCTCCCGCCCGGGGGCTCTGTCGCCGAGCACAGGGCTCCGCCGCAGCCCCGCACCGCCCGGCCGCGCCGCTGGCTGTGCCGCACGGGGCCGAGGCGCGGGGCTCCCCGCACACTGCTGGGCTCCGGGCAGGACCCGGGCCGCTCCCAGGCAGCCCTCATCTGCACTCGGAGCACCGAACGACGACACAAGTCCACTTCTCTTTAACTTTACGGCTTGCGCCAGCGTGGTCCATCCGTGTCCTCACCCCCCCCCCCTTTTTTTTTGGAGAATAAAAGGAGGAAAGAATTTGTCAGCCCGGGACTTTTATTGACTCCCGTGCTGCTCCCGAGCTCTCTCGTTGACAGGACGAACAGGGCTGGGCGACACGCGCGGAGCGGGGATGCTCAGGAGTGCCGGGGCTGAAGCGGGGGGGTCGGTGGGGCCCGTTAAACCCACGTCTCGGGGGGCTCTATTTCAAAGCCAGCAGCCTTCTGCCCGGTGTCCTAGGGGACGCCGGGAGGAATCCGTCCCCTCCGCAGAGCGCTGCCTTTGCTGCCCTCTGACAAGCGCCCTCCGGCTCAGCGCCCCCCGGGCCGCTCCGTGCGGGGGGGCCGTGCTGCAGGGCTCCTGCCGGAGGGCCGCGGGGCCGGGATCGGCTGCTCGCCTTCCCAGAACCGCCCTTATTTGCCCGGTTACTCTTTAAAGGACGGCGTGGCGCGAGAGAGGGGGATTAGAAGCCACCGGGGGCGGCGCGGGGGGCCCGGCTCCAGCCGCTGAGGGCCCGGCGCCCCCCGGCCGGAGCTACCGCCCCCGAAGCTGCCCCCCCCCCCCCCGCCGTCTCCGAGCCAACGCGGGCCCGGCCGGAGAAGCCGCTCGGGCAGGCAGCCGGCCGGGCGCTCCCTCCCCCGCCGCCCTTATTTTTGCTGAATTAAGAAGGTGACATTATTCTTTTCTTCAAGTGCTTCTGTTAATATTGAAAAACGTGCGCTTGCATTTCAAGCGGGCGCGCTCAGCCTCAGCGGCCGTTTCAATATTAATGAAATTGTTTAATCTCCTAAATTCGTCGTGTTTAAGTTACGTTTTGGTGAGTTACTGCCCGGCTCCGAAAATACCGTTGCTGGAGGGGACGTGCGCTCACCACAAAGGGTCCTTCCCTCCAGGGCTTGCTGCCCCCGAGCCGCTCCTTCCCTCCAGGCTCGGGTGCCGGCCGCCCTCCCCTGCCAGCGGAGCTGCTCGTCTGGGGTCGGGCCGCGCTGCCCGGCGGGAGGGCGGCGGAGCGGAGGCAGCCGCAGCCCGGCCGTTGCCGCTCGCACACGCACACACCCAGACGGACGGACGGACGCACCCAGACGGACACACGCACGCACGTGGCCGCACGCCCCGCCCGAGGCACGCCGAGCACCTCCGGGCCGAGGCCGCTCGCACGTCCCGCACCGGCCGCCCCCGAGCAGCCCCGCGGGACGCCCCCGGCCGCGGCCCCGCGCCTGCCCCCAGCACCCCCGGTCCCGGCCCGAGGGGGTCGCGGAGCTGGAGCGAGGGGGGCGGGACGGCGCCTTCCCGGGCCGGGCGTCGAGAAGCCGCCACCCCCCCCGGCTCTCTCCCCGCAAGAAGCCTTCGCGAGAGAGGCCGGGCTCGCCCGGGTTTGGCACAGAGAAAGTCTCTGGTTACGGGGAAAAAGGCTCGCCTCGAGTTAGCCAACACCACAAATCAGATAACAATGCAGAACAAACAGAATACCACAGCCGAGCAATTTCCATGTCAAACATCCCACTGCTCAGTAGCTCCATTTGTAAGTGTGAATTGCAGACTAAGCTTCCTGCAAAGTCCACAGAAAGGTTAGTGCATACCTTCACCCCCACCCCAGTTACTGGGTACCATCACACTGCAATTCCGCTGGCGGAGCCTTTTCACCCCTCGCCTTGTCTTCAAATGGAAATGATTCCTATTGGCCCAAGGTGTCCATGTAAATAGGTGTAAATGAAACCAGATTATGCCTTTCTCTCAGCCCCCTCCTCCCGCTGCCCTCCCCCTCCTCCCAAGGCGATTGTCATATGATAGCAAAGAAGTGGCACATTAATGAAGCGCCTCTACAGGGGTCTTTTCTGCTCATGTCACCACATAAAACTATCAGATGGTTAGAGGAAGGACATGGAGGCAACTACTTAGCTCATCTCGGCTGCGGAGAAGCGAAGGAGCCTCCGCTCCAGCCCAGCTGCCGGTGGTGTAAAAGCAGCTGATTCAGCCCGCGGAGGAGCAGGGAGGGGTGCTCCGAAGGATTCCCCCAGCCGCGCCGAGCCAGCTCGCCGCCTGCCCGGGACTACCGCGGGGCCGAGCGGCCGGGAAGGGGGCGAGAGAGGCGCCGGAGGACCGGGCTGGGAAGGAGCCCCGCGTCCCAGCCGCGTCCCGGATGCGGACTGTCAACTTCCAGCAACTTTAAGGTGTGCGTACGCGGGGTTGGCGCGGAGCGGTGCGGGACAGGGCGGGAGGGGAGGCGATGCGAAGGGGTCCCCTCTCGTCGCCGAGGCCGGGCGGCAGAACGACCTCCAGGGCCAGCCGGCGGGCCGGGAGGCCGGGGCGCGGAGAGGGGCACGGCGCCGTTCCCCCGCCGGCGCTGCGCGGCTCCGGGCCGCTCCCCGCCGGCCCCGCTCCGCCCCGGAGGGCCGAGGCCCCTTCCCCGTGCCCCTGTCCCTGCCTCGCTTTCCCCGCGGCCGGCCGGGAGCCGGTGCGAGCCCGTCGCGCTCACCCTCCGCCCCCCTCCCTGTCGCTGCCCTTCCGCAGATCCCCGCGGCTCCCCTAGCGAAGATGCCTCGCCCGGGCAGAAACACGTACAGCGACCAGAAGCCTCCCTACTCCTACATCTCCCTGACCGCCATGGCGATCCAGAGCTCCCCGGAGAAGATGCTGCCCCTGAGCGAGATCTACAAGTTCATCATGGACCGGTTCCCCTACTACCGGGAGAACACGCAGCGCTGGCAGAACTCCCTGCGCCACAACCTCTCCTTCAACGACTGCTTCATCAAGATCCCGCGCCGCCCCGACCAGCCGGGCAAGGGCAGCTTCTGGGCGCTGCACCCCAGCTGCGGGGACATGTTCGAGAACGGCAGCTTCCTGCGGCGCCGCAAGCGCTTCAAGGTGGTCAAGTCGGACCACCTGGCCCCCAGCAAGCCGGCCGACGCGGCGCAGTACCTGCAGCAGCAGGCGAAGCTGCGGCTCAGCGCCCTGGCCGCCACGGGCACCCACCTGCCCCAGATGTCCACCTACAACCTCGGCGTGTCGCAGCCGTCCAGCTTCAAGCATCCCTTCGCCATCGAGAACATCATAGCCCGAGAGTACAAGATGCCCGGGGGGCTCGCCTTTTCCACCATGCAGCCCATGCCGGCCGCCTACCCGCTCCCCAACCAGTTGACTACGGTGGGCAGCTCCATCGGCACGGGCTGGCCCCACATGTACGGCTCCGGCATGATCGACACCGCCACCCCCATCTCCATGGCCAGCGGCGAGTACGGCGCCTACGGCGTGCCCATCAAGCCGCTCTGCCACGGGGGGCAGACTTTGCCGGCCATCCCCGTTCCCATCAAGCCGACCCCCGCCGCGGTGCCGGCCCTGCCCGCTCTGCCCGCGCCCATCCCCACCATCCTCTCGAACTCGCCGCCCTCCCTCAGCCCCACGTCCTCGCAGACGGCCACCAGCCAAAGCAGCCCGGCCACCCCCAGCGAGACTCTGACCAGCCCGGCGCCCGCCCTGCACTCGGTGGCCGTGCACTGACCCGCGCCGCCCGCCTCTCCCCGCGCTCCTCTCGCCACCTCTACCCCGCTCCGCTCTCCTCTCTTCCTCGCAAGCCGGGAACCTCCCCGCGGCAGGCAGAGGGTGGCGGCTACGCGGACAGCCTCGGCGCCGCTGCCCTACCCTAACTTTGGCCTCGGCTCCCCGGAGGCGAAGCCAAGCCGCCCGCCGGCGGCCCGAGGGGGCTGCGGGCACCTCGGCCGGGCAGGACACTGGGCGAGCCTGGCCCGGCGCTGCTTCCTGCCCTTCCTTTGTCTGGGGACGGGCAGGGGCTTAAGACAGGACCGATCCTAAAATCTACGACTTGCGTGGCACGGCTCCGGCCCCCTGCCCGAGAGCAGCGACGCTTCTCCAGCCTCCGAGTAGGAAACCCGCGGACCCCGCGACCCCGGCAGGCGCCCGGGCCCCTTGTGCGGCTGCGGGACCGGCTGCGGGGCTGCCCCGCAGTGGAGCAGGAGCGCAGCCGGGGCAGGGCAGGCGCCGTGCAAGGGGCACGCAGCTGCGGCGTTCAAAGCGCCCGCTCCCATGTAAATACTGGGCTTGCATCTGTACTGTAAGTCGCACGAGGTCCCCTTCGCAGTACCTGTTGTAACGTGGGTGTTTGCCATAGTTTGCAGATGGAAGAGAAGGCGAAGGCGATTTGTCTGTTAACTTCCGATTCATTTGAAGGTTGGGGGAGCTGGGGGGTTCTTTCTTTGCTAATTCTGCAGCTGTTCATTCCATAGCTCACAAACCAACAATGCCAATAAAAATAAACCTGTCACAAGCACACCACCCCGCGTAGCTTAAGGAAAGCTGCTGCAGTCCCTGCGGCAGCATGGCGAGGGCCGGACTGCAGAGGTAACCCTTGCTTCTGCTGGAGCCTTGCAGGTGGGAGAGAAGGGGCTAGGGAAACTGTACATGTTTGTCAATAGGAATGATTATAAAACGTGTAAAATGCACTTTTGTTTGAAATACTTTCTAGTTTTAGGTAGGTTGCTGGAAACTGAACTGTTCTGTTGTGAACTGCTTAAGTTAAGGAAAAGCAAAAAGCCACAAGCAGCGTTAGCGTCTATCGAAACTGTAAAGAAATTTCTTTTTAACTTTTTTCTTCCTGTACAGAATGAGCATGACATTTTAAGTATTGATGTTCTCGTTCCCAGCATGTGTGTTTTAAAACAAAGGTAAAAAAGTGTCTACGTTAAATTATGAACCTAGTCGTCCAAATAATATTTTCTCATTAAAATATGTAAATGCAGATACAGTTTCTTATTTGTCTTTTTGAAGAGTTTACACTAGAAAAGTAAAGCATTAGTTCACAAAAAAAGGAACGACCTTATTCCAATATTGAGATAATGTAAAGAGCATTTGCACGGGAGGTTACCATAAATGCAGTTAGGAACACAGCGGAACATGTTCGATAAAATCATGACCGCCGCTTTCCCGCAGACATTGCACGAAGCATGTTCTGTGTATTTTATGTATGTCTGTACACACACCTATGTGCTCATGCACACACACCGAGGCGTTCATCTCCTGTACTGAGATACAAACACGTACTAATTTATGTTCATGCATAGCTGCATACTTCCAGTTATTTTTTCTCTAAAAAGTAGAAAAAAATAGTGAACTTCCACAACACAAAAATAGTGAACATAAAAGAGAACTTTAAAGGATTAATTAGTTTTTAAGGCGCAGAACACTGACTTTCAGCAGTTGAGTTGTTTCTTACGAAGGGCATATATAAAATCTTATATCAAAATATATCAAAATCTTTTCTGAGTAGAAGAGGAATCTTGCAGCTTTCTTCTGGTTAACTTCCCGAAGCATTGCCCTTGCTTCAGCTGCTGCTAGTAATTCCCCCTCTCTCCTAATCAGGCTTTTCAGAAGAAAAACAAAAAGCGAGCAAACAAACAAAACCCGCTAAGTCGCCAACCGTAACACTTCGGATTTATCCGTTTTTCCGTCAGCCAATGCACGGTCCCTTCGAACCAGGGAGGCCAGCGAGGCGCCCAGAAAGCTGGATGCCGGGCACCTTCCGGGGGGGGGGGGGGGGGGGGGGGTTTGCAGTTCTTGTAGGGATTTTGCAAGGATTTTGCAATTGAAAACGCCACACGCAGCCTAGTGAAATTAGCAAAGAGGTGGATCGGGACGAGCGGCCAGGAACGCGGTTACGGGACGACTGGATACTTAAACGCTTAATAGAAAGCGACCGACATTGTATTCTAATGAGCCGACGGGATTCACTGATTCCGTGTTCCCGATTTTACAGAGATCTGTCCCTGCCTGATCTCTGGATTTCTGGACCATGAACAGCACAAGGGACATCCCCGTTTCCTGAGTACCTACAGCGAGGTACTCGCGAAAGTTTTAAGATTAATGTAGAGGATAATTAATCCAGTCGCGACCATTTTTGAAAAGAGAACGGATCCCACACACAGAAAAAAGGTGGAAAATACATGAATCATTGGGCTGATTAAAATGCATGAAGCTGCTAAAGCTTGTCAGATGGGGGACAACTGAACTCATTCATCAAGTCCAAGCCACGATTATATCAACACGATCAGCTAAAGAAAGCATTCAAAACTTATCACGAGATCAATGGACACATAACTCGACAAACTTTTCCTAAACAAGCGATGACCTACATTTTTAAACGACGAGGACTCTCCTCTCTCTCTTTTTTTTTTTTTTTTTCCTTTAGGGTCTAGCACTCAGAACAAATCCTCAAAGACGAAAGCCGAGCTCAGCTAAGAAGAAAAAGAAGAAGAAGAAGCTGGACTTTCAGGGTCTTTTTAGACTACCCAGTCAGCGGCGGAGAGCGCGACCTGCCGAGCCGCTGCCCCGGCTGCAGCAGGCGCAGCGCCCGCCCCGCTCCGCGCCCCTCGGCCGCTCGCTTCCAACAAGTGCGCAGCTCGGCGCGTCGCCTGAATTTACTGCTCCGACTTGGTAAATCTCCCCAATGGCTCAAGTCCAATGTCAATAAACACAGATCTGAAGCAGAGCAGCGAGAGACGACGGCGGGGAGGGAAGGCAGGGGCGAAGGGGTGCGAGGGATCAGCCGCGGACGAGCTCGGCACCAGGTTAGGGTAGGAGGGGGGGAGGCATTTATTTCTCTTTTCTGTTATTTGCCAATGAGACCCGATAAGCTAAGCGCGGCCGATGCAAAGAGGCACTACCCAAAGGCTCTTTTCCTTCCGAGGATGCGCTTGAGCCCGGGCGCGCAAGGTAAGCGCTCCCAGCGGGTCGCGCTTGGCGACTCGGGCTCCTGCTTCGTGCCAGAGCACGGGCTGCGCACCCATCCTCGCCGGGGCAGTCCCTTTCCTCCCTGCTTTTTTTTTTTTCCCTCCCCTCCCCTAGACGTGCGACAGGCCGTCGCCCTCAGGAGCGACTCCCAGCTGGCGGGCAGCCAGCAGCCGGCCCCGCCGCCGCTCCGGGAGCTCCGGGCCGGGACCGCCCCGCGCCGGGACCCGGGCCCCGAGAGCCCGGAGCCGGCCGCGGTGCTCGGGAGGGGCAGCGCCAAGCGCCGCGGCAGCCTCCGTGCGGCTCGGCGCTGCGGCTTAATATAAATGTCACTCTGGGGGGCTTTTTTTGTTTTCGTTTTCTTTTTAGTAACAAAAAAAAAAAAAAAAGAAAAAAAGGGGGGAAAAAAAAGGCTGTGAAGCCGCGGAGGGGCTGTATTTGTTTCTTTTAAACTAACAACAAATTATCTAATTAATATGTTTCAATTACAGCATGAAAAAGAGAGGCTTTGGACCGCCTGCAGTGGGTTTACAATAGCCCCAGAGCCCACTATAACAATTTACAATAACTTCACATCTGTTTCTTTATTTCCCACTTTTCGAGTCTAAAACTCCTCTCGAAATCACTTCAAACCGTGGCCCAAGTTATGAAATATGGTCTCTCTGCCAGGAAAAAAAAAAGGTGGAAAGAAAAAAAGGACAAAACTTTGCAGATCGAGGCTTCATTTGCAAGCTAGAAAGTGAAAGCCCCATTGAAGAGCATTAAACAAATATATTAGAATTCTGTCACTTTATGCAATTGAGTAGATCAAATAAAGGGTCCCAGGCCACTTCATTCACTCTCATTCACTTGAATAGAAAATGCAAAGAATAGCAAACCTAGACTGGGCCACCGATGTAGATTTAGCCCTTTTTTTCTAAGAGACAAAAAGGCTGAATTTTCACAAACACATTGCTGACTCGGGGACTAGGAAACCAGCACTGAAACCCCTTTGGAATTTAAATTCATTTTATCTTCCTCTCTCTTTCTGGGTCCGTTTGCGCTACAGCGCAGGCTGCACCAGCACCCTTGTTTGCAAAGAATACAATGCCACACAACAAAAACCGCAGGCTCCAGCTTTACCACGCCGAGCCACGGTGCGCTTCGGGAGATAACGTTTTTATTTAGGAGCGGGAAAGGGGAGAGGCGAGAACACCGGCCAGCAGCCCACGCAGCCCCTCCGTGGGGAGCGTGGTGCAGGGCTCTGCGTGGCAGTGCCGTGCCAGGCATGGGCACGCTCCCTGCGGAGAGGCCGCGGAGCAGAGCCCGTGGAGCACCGTACCCCTGCTGCCAGCTGTGCCCGGCTGTGCACAGACCAGCCCCGCTGCTGTGGGGCTGGGCAGAGGCCGAGCCGCACGGCTGCTGCTGCAGGCACCCAGCTGCTCGCATGGCCAAGGCGTGCCTCCTCGGTAGGTGCTGCCAAACAGGGACTTTTGGTTTTGTGCTGCCGAGAAGGGCCTCGGCGTTTATTAAGTAGTAACTGGAGTATTTTGCATTAATTAGAGCAGCTCCGCAGAGAGACGGTACAGCCACGAATCCTCTTGCAGCACAGAAGCCTCTGCTTTCCCACTCTCCCAGCTAGCATGGCACAGCCCGTGCAATCCACCCCACGTACCAGGCTTATTTGTCAATATTAACTTCGATGCATTTTTCCTGGTGATGACATGAGAACACCTCGGGGGGCTGCGGCTTTGCAGCCCCCCCCTCCCGCCCCCTGCCGGCTCTAAGGGCCTCAGGCTGACCGCAGTGAATCTGCCTTCCCGGCCTCTCCAAAGCACCACCGGCCTTAGCACCTGCCGCAACATCCAGGAGCTCCTACTCCCAAGACTGCTCCCCTGAGCAGGCCCACCCATTAGCTCCAAGTTTTAACAGCCTAGGCTATTCATTACAGCACAATTTTGTTCCTACCATCAGCAGTGCTGCCACATCTCCAACCGAACGTGAAACAAACACAAACTTGGTGGAAATTCCCCAAACGGCACCACTGCCTCCATTGAGAAATCCCTGAACATCAGCATGCACCATGTCATCCAGCCCTGGCCAAAACCACGTGCCAGAAATGTTAGGTCAATGCCTGGCCAGACGGAAAAGCCTGCAGACCCTACAGTGTGCTACGGGATATCAAGGTGGACGGAGCACCCATCTGGGAACAGGGAAAGCAACGCTCCACTGCCAGCTGCAGATGGCAACCATCTCTTCAGACAGTCACAAGCCCAGTTCTTTCACAGCACTGATTTGCATTTTTCTAGCAAGCAGAGCAACGTCTGCAACTGAGCCTCTCCCACCTCCTGCTGTATTTCTCTCCTGCTGTGGGCTTTGTGGACCTGGTAGAAACTGGCACTTGCAGTCCCTCAGCTTCATGATGCAGCTCCCGGCAGCAGAGCGCTGCGAGGCTGAATGGTGCACGCAGCGCCCCGGGGCTGTTACGCCATGCTCCTGCTGCAGAGCTCTCTCGCTGGGTGCTGCTGGGCTGCAGGAACATGACTCGCATCACGCCCTGCTCTCAGCTCCCCTTTGCGTCTGGCAGGGGTTATCAGACTGCTCACACCGAGCACAAGGATGGGATTTGGCTGTGTGAACCTGCTGAAGGAGCCCACAAACACAAATACTTTGTGTTTCCTCTTGATTTGTGCTTGATGTACTTGAGCCATGGCTGAAGATAATTCCATAATTAACACTTCTAATTTCTAGGTTAAGGAACTTCTCTGGAGGATAGGAAAGAAAATCAAAAGGAGATTGATCCCTATTACATGTAAATGGGCTCCAAATTTATGTTTCGTTGGTGGCAACGAGAACGTTCTAACCGATTCTAATAGAGACCATTCTAATGAGACACTGACAGATAACAGTCCTGTTATCTGATTTATTGAGATACCGCTTCCCTCCCTCCCCAGCTTTCATAGATGTAGAAGGGTCAGCTGCATCTGGAGGCTCTGCGAAGCAGATGTGTTCCCAAAAGTATGTGGGGACAAGCTGCACACCACTGAGGTGCTTCTCCTGCTAGCCAAAGACAAAGGTTTCAAGCAAGTCTTTGTCAACCATTCATTATTTGCAAGACAGGTGCCAGGGCCTTCTCCTGCAAAAAGATAGCTACGGAGTATTTCAGGGGAAGACACGCATCTCTTGTAACAAACAGCTCTGTAGGGAGGAAGAGCTCATGCCTTGCTGCTTGCCCTGCACCGCTGAGTTTTCTCACCTGATCACTTTTTGTTCCCCAGTCACAGCACAGCTGCCTGAACCGTGCTTGTGAACACTTTATACATTAACTGTGGAATTCAGGGTAAAAATTTAATTCCATTAAAGTCAACGGAAACTTCCAAGTGATTTAAATGGAGCAAGGATTTCACACTCAGCTGTTCTGAGCACATTTTGAAGATTTTCTAAGTAAGCAAGCCCTCTGCCCTTCTCTTGGCTGGGGGCCGCAAGCAGCCAGTGGGAGGGGTGGGGCACAGACACAGGACCCGAAACGCCGCGTGGTTACAGGAGACAGCAAACTACAAAATATGTATGTTATCGCACTTTTTTTCCTACCATGTTAGTCTGGTGCTTTCAGACCATAAACCAGAAATGCTTTTTTGGTCTTAGCCACACCTAGAGCCTATACCAACCAAACGCCAAATACTGGGTCTATGTTTCTCTCTTCTTTTCACAAAGTGCACCTCTGTTTTTTTGAGAGCGTGGAGGAAGGAAGGGCAGCTGAAAATCCCCTTTCAGGATTGTCAGGGTAACTTTCAGGCTGTGGACTAGGCAATCTGAATGTTAAAATCACAGCCCTAAATATTTAGAGATAAAAGCAGAACATTTTCAGAAATTCTGTCTTTTCTGTGCTTCAACTCTGTATTCTCAATTACGAGCGATTGATGAATTTATCAATTTGTTCTGCTTTAAAACCATGTTAATTGTTTTTTGTATGCATCAGTAAGACCTCAAATGTGCCTCCTCCGTCCTTTTCAAACAACAAAACAAACATTTGAGATTCTCCAGTATTAATTTCTCTAGGATTAAGTTTCAGGCACAGTAAGACTTGTGATAAGACCATGAGAGCTGCTTCTTTGGTCTTTCTTCTGAAATCAGCACTGAAAGACTTGGTGGCAGATGTTGGTAGCAATGTTTATTAGTTTTGATGTAAAGGGGTGAAGGATTTGTTCATTGTCTGTAAGGTTTCAATACTGACAAACTCCCTAGCATGCAGTTACACTAGCATTAAAGCTGTTTGTGTTCTCATGGGGAACTTACACCGTAGGTATCAGTGGAAGCACATTTTCTCAGTACAATCTGTGTCAGTAGGGTGAGTCTCGCTGGCCTAGTGGCCATGGAGGACATGCACACAGCCACATTTTTCTAGCTGCTGCCCTGGTGCTGGTGTAGGTTATCACTCACGGATGCCAGCTGCCCTGGATGATAGTGAGGATTTGGCTAAGTTGGAGCTGTTTGACTGGTTTGGTCCCCACAGGACAGACAGCATGTCCAGAAAAGAGTGGCAGAGCACAAGAGGGCCAAAAATCCTGCTCTGCCCACGCAGCCAGGGCTAGCACAGCCTGGAGAGGGCACACCACCAGCTGGGACCATGCAAGGGGCGACTGCTCTGGAAATCACCTTATTCTCTACTTCACCCATTGCATGAACTCAGTGAGGGACAACTATCAGCAAACTCTGTTGTCTACAATAAAAATAAACCCAGTTCTGCCTGCAGCACTCAGTCTATCAATCTGGGCAGCTTCCTCTACCTGCAGGTGATATGCCTGAGTTGTGTATCAGAAACAATGCTTTTTTGCTCAGCCAGTCACAGGCATGAATTTTAAAACACAAAGGATTTCTAAAGCTTTGCCAGACCACGGAGTCTCTGACGGACGTCAGCTCACACAGCCACCCAGAGCATTACAAAAGAAGAAAACACATGAGACATCTAGCACTCCTGATCGTTCAGTAGCCGTCCCTTTGCAGTAAGGGCAGCATAGACATCTAAGTGTCACTTTTTCTTTTACTTATAATACTGGAAGTCCCTCAAAGTTTTTCTCTTTTCCTGATCATTCTCCATTTTTAATTCCTAATAAATAAATAAATAAAAACAACAACTGTTTCTCCATGATCAAGCTCTGGGTGATTTTCTAAGTAAAGAGATACTGCTTAAAAGGATAGCTTTGGGGTCAAATGCCTTTGCAAAGAAACTGGATCAATGGATGAATCTGGGTCATTAACAATGCTTTCCTGATTTCTCAATGTGCATCAGGGAGGTTATGGTTCTGTGAATGTGGATGTGGCACAGTTGGGTAGGAGGTCAACAGCATGCAGTTAAGTACTATTTTCAGCATTGTCTTCTCCTTCAGCTTTTGAGTGTACAATGCAGAAGCTGTCAGTATTCATCCACTTTAGCTCTAGAAACACCTCTTAGGAAGGCTGGGAACTGAAAACCATGAAGCATCTTTACATAAGCCTGGACCCTTGGAATATCCTGACATGAGGCAGAATTCGTCTTACCTCTCAGCCCAGCAATGGCAAAAGCCTTCCTTCCTGGACTGGGGGAGGCAGATCATGCCTGTCCTCTTCTTCAGTCAACTGCAAGGAAAGCTTGAGCTGCCCCTGGCTCTGCAGACCTTGGAGCAAATGTTTTGGTCATTTGTTTTGTGCTAGCTCGGGTAATTCATGCACCACAGAAGCCTGTGCTGCGGCAGCAAAGGACTTCAGAGAGGTTCATTTACCTTGCAGAAGCTCCAGCCCCTGGGCTCTCTGTGGGCCTTAGAGAACACTCTGCTTTTCCAAGCTTGCTGTACCATACACTGTGCCCTTCCTCTGTTTGCAATAATAGATTGTGATTGTAAAGTTGAAAAGAGATAACTTCTTTCTTACAAACATTTATCCATTCTGCCTAAACTATCTTTCTACAAAAACTCTTTTTATTTTGTAAAAAAAAAAATAAAAAAAATAAAAAAAAAATCACATTTCTGAGTCTCCATGGACAATTCAAAACTCTAGGCAATAAGGTGCTTCCCTGGAAGTCACCAAGCTATTGGCAATGCAAAGCAATATATTCATCTCTGTAGAACAAACGACTCAGACTATTTTTGGATATTTCTATTTCATCATTTAGTTGCTGAAACTGTGTAATTAACACACAAAAACACTGGAAAAAAATCAACAGGCAGAGAAAGATCTGCCAAAATATTGCCATGAAGTGTTTTCTCAAATACTGCAGCATCCAGAGCCTGACACAATGAAAACTTCTGTCTGTTCTCATAAGCCCTCTCCATGACCTTGGTGGGAGCAGTACTAGGATTTCATTCTGTAAGTCCTGTAAGGAGCCATTAGTGTCAGCATTCAGGGAGCTCTCTCTGGACACAGAGGCTTTTCAAGATTGTACATCACTGTCCTTATGCTGTTATCTTTTCAGCCCACAATACAGCTCCTGTTGATCTCAGTGGGGATGTCGAACACAGAACATTATTGAAAAACGTACTGTAGTGTAAGCACCGGAATAAATTTACCTGGTTCCCTACAGGTGATGTCCTTTGTTCCCTTAATCATACGTGCTTTACCAGCCCTCCCTTCCTATTTCCCCTATGACAGCCTACTAGACAAGAGCAGGTGAAGTAACGAGCTGCTTGCTGACTTGTCAGCAGATGCACCCACTGACCGACTGGTTCACAGCTGCCAGACAAAAAGAACGGTGCTTCAGTTCAGACTGTCTTTCCCTCAAGAATGGACTCGTTTGAGCCTCACTTTTCTATCCAGGAAACATTTTTAGAAAGTATTTAAGAATACATTACAAGAAATAAGGAACTCAGCAGAAAGAGTGCTTTTACTGCTCTCATTTTCACTGAAGCTGGCCGAAACGTTCAGCATAGCATGGGGGTGACTGAGAACACAGGCAGAAAACTTGGTCTCATAGGCCCCACTTCATCAGCAAGCCAGTATTAAAACTTCCAAGCTTAGTAAATACAACAAAACAGCTAGTTACTAGAACTGCCTAAGCAATATACTCTACCCCCAAAATTATCAGAAAACCCAAGCGCGTGTGTAGCAGTCTCATTCCTGACATTAAGCTGTTCTGTTCAGCTTCTATGTTCTTGCTCTGAATGGTGCAATTTTCAAATGCATTTTGTCTTCTTGTCCCACACTTTGTCCTAACTACTTTAAACTCTGTGTTTAATAACAACATATTATTAATGCATCTTACAAAGAGGAATTAGGATGGATTTCATTAATACTAACAACTTGGCTACGTTCTCACCATGTGAATATAGCATAAGTAAAACGTTTTTGATGCCAGATCTTGAGCTTATGACACATTGAATTACTTTGTTCAAAGCCCCTGTCAACTTTCCATTAGTTACTGATAAATCAAACATGCTAAAATGATGCAGCAAATAATCTCCTCCCATTTGGGAGATGTGTGATCTCTTTGGGACTGGCCTATTTACAACAGCTATAACGTTCCACACACTTGGAAAGAACATGGGATTTCTTTCCTTTATACTCTGAAAGTATTAAGATTTCTTTTTAAGGTATGATTTTTTTTAATGTACTGTTTTCCTACATTTTCCATCACAGGCTTAGATCTATTTTTTTTTTCCTTTCATTGGATTATATACTAACCCTTTCAAGATTTATCTGCTGACAAAAGAACAGCTTCTATAGGAATTACTTTTCTAATGGCAACTCGGTTAACAGAAAGCTAACCTTCTGCATATCACGTCACTGCCTCTGCCCTGATATTTCCTTTGCATGTTCAGTTTTAAGGCAAATTCCGCAAAGTCAATGGATTGGCAAATGCAGACCCTAGCCTTGTCCTGTTCTTGGACTACAGCTCTCTTGAAGGCAAATTACTGCGGGGCAGAGTCTTTTAGCCCCAGAGCTACCTCCACTTTATCAAACTGAGTACTGAAAAATGTTTCTATGTAGAAAGAGCAACACGCTGATTGCTGTCCAAAGTAGAGTGGCTATCTGGGGGACGTGGGCTTTGTGGTTACTTTTGCTTACTGGTCTGCTGCATCCCTCAATGACAGGAATGGCCAATGCTGTAAAGAGGGAGCGCTGCCAGGGGAACAAAGGTGTTAGTAGGAGACCACAAAGACAACCTGAATCTGTATCAGAAAGAAGGTAGGCTTACTGCACCTAGACATCAGAAGCCTGAGCACAATGAGTACAGCAGCCCACTGCAGGAGCAACAGGAAGGATTGGGTTTTAGGAACTGCATCGATATCACACTGTGTTTAGAAGAGATCAAGCACAAACATGTCTTAGAAAAAGAACTGAAATATATCACCAGTGGAGACTGCAATATGGTCACTGTATTTTACTGCTGCAATAGTCAGCAAGTTATTACCGGGATTATTAGGAATAAAGACTCTAAGGCAAAGGTAGAACACAACACCAGTTTTGTAGATTTTTTTCTATAATTTTAGTATAAAACATTATTTACATATAAGAAAGAAATCTGCTAGAGGCAAACATGCACAAATACATGGAACAACTTTTAACTCTTGGAGGAATAACTATTTCCCTCCCACTGGCACATTCCCTATCTACATTTAACCCTCCATAGACAAAGAATCCCCCCTCCTCACTATGTGGATGGGTATTTTAACTTGGATCTGAATCAGTATTAAAAAAACAAGTTCAGACATTTAATTTCTGAGAGACCCCTCTGCCTGCATCAAGAGTCATTCACCTAATCACATTAATGGGTTGTTTACAGGACATTGAAAGTTTGCGGTCCAGACATGAGCCTATCCAGTCAAGAGAAGGTATGGAACTATTCAGCTCAGAAAGAGGAATGTCCTGATTCTAAAGAACACCAAATACTAACGTACAGTTACTGAGACCACTCATATTAGGAGGGAGCAAATACTGTTCCGTACCTGCACAGGTACCGACATCGGTAATGACAGGCCAAGACATCGATGGCAAGTGATGGGTCACGCTGCGCGCCGTGCCCACTGACATCGCGCTCTGGCCTGTTCCAGTCACTTCTGCTCTATCAGGGAACCCCAGCACCAGTCCCAAGGGACAGCCAAACTGGCGGCTGTCATATGTGCATTTCTGTCATGTGATGCTAATTGCTAATTTTGCTTGGGAGTACAGATTTAGCCATGTAAAATACACCGAACAACATCTTAATTCAAGCAGTTTGAAAAGAGGTTTCACAAGATGATATCAGGCCTCCAGAACTTGACAGATTTTTTTTCACAGACAAATGGGGGAAAATTCCTTTCACTACTTCAGTGTGAAAAAATAAATAAAAGAGAATCAAAACAAAAATGTTTGGAATTGATTCTAAAGTATCTAAAGAGACGTAAGTCATTAATATTTATGACATCAAATATTAGCTATATTTGATGTCTAACGAAGACCCGTCTGTTTCATTGGAAACAGCTTTCTTATTTTCTCATGAATATAGAGCCGGTCTTATTAATAAAACAAAATGCCATAAAAGAAAACAAGTAGAGACTGAAGGTTCAGCTAGTTTGTTAAAGGTTTGTCTACATGTTTTGTACTTATTTTTGATGCTTTTCCCTATAAATTACAAGCTTGGGGAAAGAGAAGAAGATAACTTTAGCGTGAAGTTTAAACTGCTTACAAATAAGAGAGAGATGTTTGAAGCTGAATTGCCCTGACTGGGAAAAAAAGAGCTCCTACACAGCACACTTGAGAACCATAAATCAGTCCTCACGCAAATGCCCCTGTCACAAGCTGGAGCTGTGCCCCAGCTGCAGACACAGCCCAGTGTGCCCTGTGTAAGCACAGAGCCTGACTGGGACCAGCAGCTTGGGAGCTCCTGCCCCAGCCTTGCTTGTGGGATGGTTAAGGCTAAGTCTGCCCTGTGGTCCTGTACCTCTGAAAGCTGTGGTTAAGAGATGGGATAGTCCAAGCATTGGTGCACTTGCCTATAACTTAGGAAAACGAGGTTAATTTTCCAACTCATGCACTGCCTCTCAAAGCATCCACAGGATCTCATGAAAAGCTGGAACCTCAGGAGATGAACCAGCCGTTTGCCTGTACCCAGGCTGTATGACACAGGCCTCACCTGTCTTCAAAAAGTTTGTATATGTATGCCCTCTTTGCTAAACTTGCAGGGGGTTTCACAACAACCTACATCACATGCTCCAGCATCTACGTATCTTTACGGCCAGTAACTCTGAGCCAAGACTTACACATTCCTTGCTGCCAAAATTACCCATGGAGGCCCTTCGTGCCTCCTCCCTCTAAAGGAACTGACACCACTTCCTAAACCTCGAGTGATATTGTGCAAATCAGTGCACAAATGCTTGTGATGAATTCAAATCCTACAGAAAGAGGAATCACAGGAGTATCTAAAACTGTGAAAATAGCCTCTGGGATATGTGAAGCTCAGCTGAAAGCAGCCTGAATAGAATAGTGACAGAGAGCTGATCAGCTTTGGATGGGATTAGTTTACCACAGAGGACCTACACAAAGACAAGTGTCTGAAAGAAGTCCCGTAAGAGGCCAGACTTGCTTTGAGTACCTGATCCAAGGTTTGAGTGCCTGATCAGTAGAACCCTAGAAAGTTGAGCTCACGAAGCTGGGACCGAAGAGAAGATAAAAGCCCTGCACGGACAGTTTCGGCTCCTCAGACCCATAGTTTTATAGGGTGACCTCAGAAAAAGGGAATATGAGAAAACTCATCGGATTGTTTACTTTGGCTCAGCCAAGCAGAGATAAGTCAG
This sequence comes from Heteronetta atricapilla, assembly GCA_011075105.1. Lineage (NCBI taxonomy): Eukaryota > Metazoa > Chordata > Aves > Anseriformes > Anatidae > Heteronetta > Heteronetta atricapilla. The sequence continues at coordinate 6,151,670 of CM021740.1, forward strand.
CTCCCTCAGTTTAGGCAGCACATGCTGTATTCGGTCGTTTCCGGCTGAGTTTCTGGTGCTTAGTAGGTCTGCATCTGGGCTCTGTGTATGTTTTTTGTCGTTGTTGTTTTTTAAATTCGTTTGCACAACAGGAACTCCTATTGCATTTACCAGGAGTCCAGGGAACACAATCCCCCCCTCCCAAAACACAGAGGAAGCAACTGTCTGTGGGAAGACTGGGGACAGAGAGATGTAAGAACACAGCAGAAGCAAGAAGCAAGAGCATGACGACTAACTGCAGGATTTAGAGGGCTTTGAATTAAACCATATCAACAAAGGGAAGTGAACCCTTGTACATCAGAAGAACGGACCTTGAAGCTTAGACTTGCAGACCTTTCTGTCCTTTCTGTTCCTTTCCCCTGTGACTGCAGTGAGAGTTCACCCACCCACCCATCCCATTCGTGCCTGAGCCCAGGAGCCTCCTTTGCCATGCAGCCCTGTGCTGCTACATGACAAGGTCTGGCTAGGAGGTGAAAGGCTCCCTTGCATGTGTTTCTGTGAGCCTTCTGCATGGCAAGGAAGGTGACACTGACTGAATGTGACTCTAATTCTACCTTAACCAGCACAAAAAAGAGCTCGCACTTTGCAGATGATGTTTCTGCTGTGCCTAAGTAATTGTGGAACCAGGTATTGGCGATATAATGTGTGTGAGTGAATGCCCATGGGTGTATGTATGTAGGTGTATTCCGGGATTTTGTTTTGTTTTTAAAATGTCCTGGAAATTTAACTGAACTCTCACACTGAATCAATTTTAACTAAAAGACTTGGCATGGCTTTACTTGTATATCTTTCTTATGCATTTGTCCAATCAAAATGATAATGTAGACAAACTGTGGACTGCAAAGTGTATTATCCAGCAATATCTCATTATTATGCAAAAAATCAGATATTCACAGCAACTGTCTCATCTATTTATTGTTTGGTTACTCATCTGGAAATTTTAATACTTTCTTCAGGGGCAGGGGCTGGCAATAAAAAAATAGATCTATATATCAAACCTTTAACTTCCAGCCATCATTGTGTGCCATAATACAGATGGAGTAGCTATCAGCTCTCTTTACTGTGTTGGTTTATTTACTTCAAGTAAGAATAAAGATTTAAAGAGAATAAAGTAGCAAAGTGCACTGAAACCTAAGTTTTTATGTTCCAAAGTGGAAAAAACCTTGACACATAGAATAAAAAACCTGAATGTGGTAACTAATATGCAGCTGAAAGACTAATTAATGTATTAAAAATATGCACCCAATTCTAACCTTTGAACTCCTGTTTTTTCCAAGCCCATCAGTGGGCCTATTGATGTGCAACTCCCTTAGTCAGGCTCACATCTCTTCAGTGTAGGTCACATCACGGCAAACAGCAACAGTACTACCCAGTGATTTTGCTCCTTAGTCTAGTGAGTACACGGCTCACTAGAGTGCATGTGAGTGCATGCCCCCCTCCCAAGTTTAGTGCCGGAATACTGCTTTCAGCTCCATGGGGCCTGAGTCCCATTATTCAAAGTGAACTGATTCCAGCAGCAGCTCTGTGCGCTTGAGCTCTTTTTAAGTCTGGGATTTTACTAAAAATAAAAATAAATAGTCACACCACAGCTAGCGTGCTTGGACAATAGGGCTTCTCACAGCTGCACACAGTTCCTGCTCTCAGCCAGTCTGCCACCACTGCGAGCAGAGAAGTCAGCGGTCAGCACCCCACAGACCCCGGCACCTCCTGCTCCTTGGCTCCGAGTGGTCCCCAACAGGCGCCGGACGCCATCCCTCAGCATGTGCGGAGCTCTAGCGATCACCTCTGGTTTCTCACTTGGACAGCAAGTCAAATCAAGATCTGTATTTATCAAGTCACACGTGCAGAAGGCTACTCCTAGGAAATGCATCAGCTCTCAATGTTCAAGCTACAATGATTGGAAAGTTGTTAAAACCAGACAAGAATCCCTTAAGTGAGGCAGGAAAGGAGAATATATCTCCTGATCGGCATATGCCCCTATAGGATCTCCATATTTTGCTGCAAATTTTAATTATATTAATTATAACGTAATCATAAAAAATCATATTTTGAGAAAAAAAGCATGGAAAGAAAACTTAATACAAGAAACGTATTATCCGGGAAGAACAGCCAAACTAAAACAACGTTAGATGGGAAACTGCTGCCACACACACTGCTTTTTAGCCACCTTGCCACAAGCACACTTTCGCCTGCAGTGGGACAGGCCTAAATGAAAGCAATAAAACTTTGAAGTTATTCCCCCTAGCTACACGTGCATGGTTAAAATGATTGTAATTAAGCATCCACATACCAGTCCTTACACATACTGGCTTTATTGCGATAGCTGACTTGGAATGGCTGAACACCTACAGAAGAGAGTAAGGATTTTAGGAAAGGAATCTGTATGAATACTTGTGTGTTGTAATGCAATTCAGAGTTTCCTGTTTATTTATATGCAGAGACAGAAAATTAGCTTCTAGTGTTTTGCTTTGCTAATAAATTAATGTAGAATTTATAACCTGAATAAAATTATAGTGAGCATTAAGTAAGCATTAAGTTATCATAGCAAGCATTCCCTGCACCTCCTTGCTGCCAGGGGCAATAACTTACAGGCTCCTAACTTTTTTAAAATCAGGCATGCTCCATATGTTCCTTTCTGTTCGGAAAGCTGCTAACAAATTTGGCAGGCTAGTACAACCTGAACAAAGCATACAACGTCACAGAGTCCTACAGTCTTTGTTAAGACCACCGACTGCACACATGCTCCTCTTTGTCAAGCACTTGATTTTTTAAAACATTCATTTTCTGTAGATTTCAATAAAACATCAATGGGTTTTTCTTTTCCATAACCTATTTTTGGTGGGAGTGAGAAAGCAATAATAACTGAAATTTAGCAATTAAATTCAGTTCTTGCAGGATATTTCACAGCTACTTTGTGTATTCTTGACACTCTTCTACAGAAGTAATCAGAAAAGAATGAACTAACTTGCCTTGGGGGTTACCTAGCTTGGAGCTGGGGCTCTGGAAAAGTTGTTATATGTCTTCAAAAAGAATTTAATGGCATTGCTTGAGAAGCACCAAGTGATTGATGGGGTTATTATCATCTACTACTTCTGTTTATCCCAAATTAATCTCAAGTGGAGTTACTTGTAAATTATTTAGCTGTTGATATTCACTACCCTTTGTCTCCACAAACTTGGCTGAGGTCCTCCTTTAACCTACCTCCAGACAGGAAAAATGGACTGTCCTGGTAATAGATTACTAACTTCTGCTCAGCTCATCATATCGGAATATCCAGCTTTAGCCTATCCTGTAAGTATTACTTTTTATGCAAGGAGAGGTGCAGTACATTCAAAAGCATTACATTATCTCATTTGTGGTGTCCTTCAGTAGCAATTCTTGACCTTTCAATAAAGAATCCAGATGAATTGGAGAATAATTTAGTCCCCATTCAAACAAGTGTGTAAGCGTTTTGTTAAATCAGTCCTGTAATTAGGAAACCACTTCACTGCCACATTTTATTTTCATCATCAATACGAGATGCAAAAGGAAAAGTGTAATTATTTGGGGATTGCAGGTGCCCGTCATGCACATATATATTTTTGCCAATTTCAGAAGGCTGGGGATAACTGTTTTTGAAGATCCAGACTTGTTAGAAGGCAGGCTATAGATTTTGGTTTGTGTTTGGTACTGATGACAAGGCTGGAAGAAACAATTTACAAGCATATAGAGCGTATAATCTCTCTACTTTTATGCATACAAGGTCATTTCTAGAGAATTCTCAAAATTACTCTTTTATCCTTTGAGACTAAAGTTTCCAAGAGAGGAAATCTTTGATTTACAATCTGAACCCCAAGTGGTAAGATCATAGCAAACTGCCTAGTTTGAACTGGTGGTAGCCAAACTAATCTTGAATTTTGCTGCTGATGAATTACTGTCTAAAAAGCAACCAAGAAAGAAACATTTTCTGTAGGAATCTGGGACTAAGCTTTCCACAGCAGATAATACATCACCTTGGGACTCTGACACCTGGACAAGCTGTGTTTTAAAGCCTCCAATGTGCCAATTTTTTTCAGGGAGCTCATTGTCTCAAACTAGAGACATAAAGCTGCTTGCTACCAATACATCCTGGTAGATTGAAGCTGTCAAATTTATATTAACTGAGAGAATACAATGAATTATTTTTATACAGACACCTAACTATTATGCAATGTTTCAACCATAATTTCAAAGATAATTCTCAAGATTTAGCCTCTGATTTCAACTCCTAGGTAATTCTTAGCTCCAGTGTAAGAAACAGAGTTGTTGGGTTAGTCCCTTGGAGCAAAGCTGTCTTCAAATACCCTTGACACACATGCTGAATATGGGTTCTGGGTTAACAGTGCCGAAAAGCTAATGTTAGTGTGGCACTGTGCCCAGTCAGAAGGCACGCTGAGTCCATTCCATTCACCTGTGTGTCAGACACGGGCACTCAGAGGAACTGTGCTGACTCCTTCCGTCTCAATCCCTTCCCTACACCAATAACGTCCCACTGGTTCCATAAGCTGCTTCATCCTTTACCACGTGTTAATACTCCATGCCAAAATAAGAATCTCTGACCCATGGAGAAAGTCAGACAGCGTGTTTGTGGGCACTGGTGGCTGCCAGAAAGACAGGTTGTAAGACAGCAGACACTTGGGAAGCCTATTAGAACCAGATGGTTTGTCAAAACATATGTTATATAAGAGCACAGCCTGCAGGCACCATGAAGAAGACAAGCCTATGGCAAATGGCATCAAAGAATGCCTGAAATCACACAGGAATCATTGCAACTAAGAGCAAACCCTAAACTGCAGATTTAGGGTTTTTCCCAAGAAAGTGCAGATGAGATTAAATCTGCTTGAAAGCACATATTAAAATTAATTCCACAAATAAGAGTCAGAGAAAGATGCAACACTTGCATGACTGCAAATATTTTTCAACTTTCTAAAATCTGGCTCTGTCTACACAGAGTGATACTGATCACATATTATGAGCACGAGCATTTTAACTCCTTCCAGTGACTGAACAAATTTGCTTTTCCTTACAAAATGTTAAATTCAGTTGTTGCTAGCAGAATTCCTCAGAGAAAAGTCCTAAGAACAGAGTCCAGCCCTAAATATTTAAACAAATTTTGTAAGTTAGATGACACCACATATTTGGCATATGGACCATTTCTCTTCATATCATACCTCAAATTAAATATTATGTAAGTACTTTAAAATAGTTTTGATGTGCTGAATGCACAGGGACGTGTTTACTCCCTTCTTGTGCGGCCTCTCACCAGGTAGCTTGCCCTACGTGTCACTGCAGGTGCGCTCTGTCAGGAGGTAACTGCATGAATAGCTCTATGGGCACGTATTCCTTCCACAGGAAGCTACAATGAAGATACAATACTGAATAAAGAGTGCTTATGGGACAAGCATGGGAGGGATGAAACTATTTGCAAACTAAAATCTAAAATTGTCCATTTACTTCCGTGGACTTACACCTTGGCTGGTGTGTAAGCAACAAACAACCAGCCTGTGAGACCCTGAAGGAAAGGACACAACCCCGTATTAGACCTGTAGGGACAGAGGCACAAATGTGTCTGCATGAGTGACCAGGAACACACCTTACCATTATGTTTTATGTGGACCCTAGAAGCAGGTGAGCTGGATAGACAGAACAGGTGTCAAGACAGGCAACCTTTGCTGCTCTCCTTCATAAACAGACTATCAACAGCCACCATGCTTCTTTTTAACTGAGCAAGTAGCTCGTCTGTCAGCTGATGAACATCCACTATTTTTATTCCTGGGACTCTGGGAAGCCACAAAAGTTTCCAAATTGCCAACAACAGGTAAATAACAAGAACAAAATAATTAACTCCAGCAGAAGGCAAAGAAGAAAGGACACTTAAATTTCTGTATTTCCTATGTGGGCCCAAGAATAAAATAACAGAGTGGTCAATTCTGATGCTCTGCTTTTAAGAATCAGAATAATATTAATCGCTTAGCTTCTGCTGCTGCTCCTGCTAGCAAGTTATTGGTGCTGTCAACATGAACAAATTCCTTCCAGGTAATAGCATAACTCTTATGTTGAGTTGTTATGACCTGATCATTTTTAAGAAGGCAAAGAACATATTAGGGACCCAAATAATTTTGCTGGTTTACCACTAACATAAAACACCGAGTAAGAGGGATGTCATGTGAAATGATGTACTTATGTTTGTTTTGAAAATTACCTATACTACACCATTCCTTAACTCGATTCCTTCGTGATTCCCTTTCTTTTCCTGTACGTTGACTCTTGCCTTCCTGCTGGATTCCCAACTTTTCATTGAGGAAGCTGATTTCTTAGCAGTGCAACCGAATGCAAACATTTTTCAAATTTCCCAGTGATAGCAAGAGTAGGTTGCTCCTTGTATATGCTACTTAAATGAATTAAACCAACTCAAATGTGTGATCTCTCCAGACAAAGATGAAGGTTACATAGTTTAAGGATGAAATATAGACCATCCTCTACAAAACCACTGTGTTGCAGTTTAATTAAAAGAATTCATTAAAGTCGTGCCCCATCCAAGGTAATTAGTATACATAATTTATGCTTTGCCTAATACACAAGGGCAGTAGCCTGAATAATAAACTCAAGTTAACCTTAAGTGGAAGAGATTGAATGGTCAGATGTTTATTTAGCTCAGGTTTGCTCAAGAGCTAAGGTTAAAGAGGTGAAATTCTGTTATAGTTAATTAATTTCTTCAATTTTCTTCATAAAATGCTGCCTACGCAGTGAGATGAAAGTTTTTTTTTTTTTATTATTATTATTATTTTTTAAACAGGGTCTCAGTATTTGGGGACAGAGATATAAGGCAGACCAGACAGAGTCAGATGTCTTAGAAAGGATTTGTTACTCTCGCAGAGTAATTGACAATTTCAGTGCTAGAAGTCTTCTTGAAGCCTTCTGGTAAGATCAAGGAGACAGGTCAAACCTAAGGTCTGTTTTGCTCCAGATCTCTCAGACAACAGCCAGTTAAGAATGCTTAAGGAAGCCTGCAGAACACAGGCAGGTAGTTATTAATATGTGAAGTGGGGTGGGAGAGCTACTGCACAGGAGCCATGATCACATCTGCATTGAGTTGCAGGACAAGTTCAGTTTTAAGACACAGAAGGGGGTCGGTGAGAGTGGGAAAATCTTGCGGTGCAAGAGGAAGCAAAAGTAAAGCTGTAGGGCTCTGAGAGGTTTAAAGTCCAAAGCTTTCAAAAGAGTTCTGTTACTTTTTCTTTCCTGAAAATTTTCTTCTAACAGCAGGGCAAATGGGTTGGCTGGGGCCTACTCATCACAAAAAACCAGAGATGTACATCCTAGGCAAAGGCTGACCAATCCAGCCAGCCTGAAGGACAAGTCTCACTTTGACGGAAGGGGGGTTCCCTGACTCCGTACCTCACTGCCTGCTACACAGGTAGGTCATTTCCCTCAACCCTCTCTGCCCCGTTTACATTTCCCCCTAGTCCACACCCACACTAAGAGGTCCTCTTACTTCCAGCCTTTAAAAAAAATATAGCTGTGATTGATTTGGTCATTTCTACTGTTGCCTGAGTGGGGCAACTCCTTGACGTGCAGGCCAATTGCATTAGACCTAATGCAGGATGCTGAATGGGTTTTTATCTTTCCTTTGAACTTGTATTTGATTTCTGCCTGTTAATACTTCATGTTCCAGCAACAGCATAAAAACTAAAGGCATTTGTCTGAGGTAACACAGGGAATCAGGGAATCCAAAGCTGGAAGTGAAGCCAGGTCTTTGTGCACTGACCTATCCCCATGCCAACTTCTTTCCTACACAGACCTGTGAGACTTTTTAGCTTTGAAATACAAGAGACCATGTAATCATTTCTGTATGCTTTTTATGTTTTTTTTTTTTTTTTCTAAGTTGCAGAACAAAGTCATTCTGAAGTAATACCTGCAGTAATCTTAGGATTTTCACCCTGGAATACATGGATTATACTTCATATAAATCAAATGAGGTCTGCACCAAGATGCATCACCAAAGAGCCTTTGGCTGCTCTCTATTGTATTTATTAGTGGAATAACCAATAAACAAACTTTATTAAGGGTTAACTATTATTTAGGGAATCTACTGCACAGCTTTACATGACAATCCAGGTGTTGGCTTAAACATCCCCCACTACCACATTGACAGTGGGAAGGAGATGAATTAATAGGATTCATCCTGTTGAACTAATTGATGTAGTATGGAAGGCCAGGATTCAATCTTACTGAAAGAGCTGGCAAAAGACAGGCTGTATTTTGCTTTTAAGGAAATTGGATCTATGTTGATTGAAATGAATTCACTAGAGCCAACAAAAATCCACCTTCCTTTAGATAAAAAAGCTCCGTTCACATGGGAGTCCTCCAGTTTCAGCTGGCACTGCTTGGCTAAGGCTCGCTACCAGACCTGCCAAAAAGGCAGCCTGTAGAACTCCGTGGGTATCAAGATTCAACCGAGCCTTCATTCAACAGCAATCGAAGAACGCCAGCCATACAAGGACACCAAATTTTAAAACAAATGTGTTATTTGTGTTACACGTGTTTTTGAGCTTTTTTTCCTCTTTTCCGTAAGCATTCAGATAACTCAGACTAAATCTTAATGAAGTAAGAAAGATGGATGAAAATAATTTTCAGTCATGTGCACATGCTTGCATAGACTCATCTGTATGGACTCTTGCCACTCAAACAAGATACAGAAGCATCAGAAATGTGATGTGTAAGAGCAACCACAAACCTTTAACACAACTCACAGTTCTGATACTATGCAATGAACAGCTGACACAAATATCTTAGAATAATTAAGCTACATTTCTTTTTCCAAAATATAAAATTCTTAAATGGATTTGAACAAGCATATTTCTGAAAACTTTTCTCAACAAAGAAAAGAGTCAGAGGGCAAGCAAGCTTTATAAAGCAGAATCTAGTCTTCTGCTGTTAACCTGGAGTCCTGCTCAACACATCAAAACACATAAAAAGATCACTGCATTACAGAGAGAAATTCATTTCGCTTCAGCTAACACACAAACCACAGCTGCTCCAATCTCCTACAATTTCAAAAAATGCTATTAAAACTACTGGTAAATTTAAATAAATCATCTCTTATTTCCATATAACAATAATAAATTAAAATCATTTGGATAATCTATTACACGGTAATACCTAAATTCGGAGTTTACAGTGAGCGTGGCTCAAAGCCAAATGATCAGACAGTCCCAAACTCTGGAGAAGCAACTAAATTAGTCAACAAAATTATTCAACTGGAGAACAAAAACAGAGCAATAGGTTCTCTATAAATTAATCATTATGGATTTCATAGTTATACTGTTGAAGCTTGTTCAACATTATTACAAGCTCTAAGATGTAATAAAATGAGAGACCTTGTTAATCTTATTATTAAGGCTTTTTAAATTGTTTCTAAATAGGCAGCTAGATTTACTCCTGAAAAATCTGCATAATTCCATTATTCTAGCTCTTTCCCTATTGTTATCCTATCTCTTGCCAGAACATTTTTCGGGAGTTGTCTCTGCCCTTAACGAGCACACAGCTTCCTTCAGCACGGCCGCCCCTCCTCCGCACAACATCCAGTTCACAACCATTACTTCTAATAATGTGGCGTGTGTCCAGAGCTTTCTCAGTGTCACTTCACTGGGCACCTTGGTGTGTCAGAGGCTTCTGGCTGTATTAAGCCAGATATTTCTCTTTGCTGAACTCTAGTTTTAAGTTCCATTAAAAAAAGATGTGCAAATAGAAGCCACTATAAATAGAGCACTTCTCTGCCAGATTCCTTTGAGAGAGAGATGTAATAGCAGCCGCAGCTTCACTGCACTTAGAGCACTACACTTCATGCGAACACCAGCATCGCAGAGCACCTACCGGAGCGCCCAGCACCACAGCGGTGGGCAGGCCAAGAGAGCACAACCCTCAGAGCCAAACTCCTGTCTGCTCTTCCGAACCCACGGCACCGTTGTTTACGAATCCCGTCCAGGGTGAATATGCAAGACATTTACATCAATCTTTATCCATTCCAATTACAAACAAAGGTAATACCATAGTCAAGCATACATTTAGCATTACATGGCACATGTCTGGGCAGACCTGAGAAGCTGCAGAATAAATATTGATATATTAAAACAGAGTCTATTACTCACCTTCCGAATAAACCACTGATTTTAATTTACTTACAATTTTGCAGTAGCATCTTTCCAAAGAGGAAATTAGATTTTTACATATCATAGCAAATCACAAAGCCAAAATGTCAACTTCATATATCAAGCAATTACTTGTACTGTTTATTTTTGGGGAAATTTTTTACATATATTTACTTAGAAAGCCACATGGGTCCCTCCAAAATAAATAGGGGCTATAATTCTTGCCAAAAAAATCCACAGTACCGGAGATCTACTCATCAATTTCCTGCAGCATTAATGAGGAAAGGCGCTGAGACAGTCATTCATACTGTCTTTATGATAAGACTAACCTACAGGGCAAATCAAGATTAAGGACAAAGGGAAGACAAATGGATAGAATACAGAACTAGTGTGTTTTTTTAACCCATTGCTTCAAATTTTTGTTCATCATCTTAAATTTAAAAGTACTACACTGAAAGCACACAAAAATTAAATATATTCTCCAGAAAAGCAATTACATAAAAGAAAGGGTACAGAAGGATCTTTTTGCCTTAAGATTTTTTATCTTTAAACATACAGAGTTATTTGGTGGGAGCTGGGAGGGGGAAAAGATGCCACCCTACAGTTCTTGAGAGCTTTTGAGACTGCTACAAGTTATCCTTACAAGAAGAATAAAGATCAAGTTGAGAAAGACATGGTCAGAGGGTCACAGTGACCTGGTTCTTTAAGGACATACATCACCACTATCAAAGGTGTGCAAATTTGCTCAAACCTCGGGAGACAACTCCCAGAAATATTTGCATGCATGCTCTAATTACACAAGCATTGCATTTCCGTCTGATTTTTTTTTTGGTCTTCCACACCACTTGGAAAGGAACCGATGACTTAGCCTATCTTAATGCACACGTAGGTCTTCAGCTGTCTTATGTACTTCAGAATAAAGGATTAGCAAGGGTGTAGCGAGTTCACCCCCAGGTGTCTGGGACACACAACCCCTTTCATAAACCAGCAGATGTTCAAGGTGGGCATGCTTAAAAGAATCAGTCGCACAGGACAGTGCCCAATATAACCCTGTCACACACCTGCTCCTTCTCTACTGTAACCAACACAACCATCATCCTGATACCAGACATTACTGTTTCAAACCTTCTGACATTTTCGTGTTCATAACATCTCTGTCTGTACCTTTATCAGGCTGTGTCCCCCTATTTCTAAGAAATGTATCAGCATTAGAAAATGGCCAGCTTGCTGGACTTGGGCTATAGCCACTGGAGAGGATTCTGACAGCGCCGAGCCTGAGCCAGCGGTTCTGGGGGATCAGTCGGGACGCATGCAGCCTGGCTGCACATGGCTCAGCTGAAGTCCAGAAACAGTACAGCAGTGTTGATGCTGGCAAGCCAACAAGCCTGCCAAGGGCTTTTATCACTTTCCATCACTGTAAACTTGTCCTTAACAGCTTACCACTTCGTAAACACGCGCAATGTTCCTGCAAACAAGATTTGGTTAACAAACACAAGAGGCCCACAGCAGCATGGAGCCTTCCTTAGGGATAGCACTGATTTTTCTCTTCGGTCATGGCACAGCCTTTCTGGACAGCAGCACTTCGACACCCAGCAATCCGCTGAGGGAGGTGATCATATCCTTATCTGAATTCTAAAGAAACTGAGACAAAACGGTGTCATTTAGGCAGCTCCCAGTGACATGGGCTTTTGTGAAAGCTGAACCAATAGCATGGACGTATCTTTTTATTCTCAGGTGTGTATTTCAATTATTTTCTCAATGCTCCTTTTCACTGCTTCCCACTGCTTTTTTCCTCCTCAGTTTCAGAGATCATTTCTGCCTCTCGCACTACCTACTAACACTGCAATGGAAATAACGAGACAAAATTTACCAGCAAGTCCCTCCAAATGTGTTACCAAGTCCTTCAAGTCCTCATTGATTCAGGGGGTTGACCCACTGACAATATTCTCTAATCCAGGCACCGTATATTTGACCAATGGAATTAAAACAAATAAATAATAATAATAATAAAACAAAAAGTGATTTCTGATACTTCCATCAGCTCTCAGGTTTCACTGGCCCTAGCCCTGCTCCCAGGACACACACTCAGGCAGGAACACGAAGTTCCTCACGGCACTACAACCCCTGCAGACTTCTTTACCCCAGCAGTGCCTGGGGAGCTGCCTGCTTGTGCCCACCCAGCAGCGTGACTACGCAGCATAGCATTTGAACCCTGCAGTCCCTGTTTGTCTGACTGAAACATGCAGAAATGGTTGCAGCTTGGTTTTCTGAAAGAATTTTCCTTTTTAAGTTCAGTAGCTAAACCTCCTTCTTCATGACTCCGGTTGTAGGTTGGTAAGACACCAGCCTGCACCAGGAACCAACTAGCGCATTGCCAGCTGATAAGGCTTCTTCTCCGTCAGATGCTCACACAGCTCCTCTGCCAGGTTCTCATTATTCACAAATATTCAAACCAAAACTTCCTCTCTTCCAGCCTTCTTCTGGCCTAACCATACGTCCACAACCAACCAAACAAAAACACAGTGAGAAAGAAAACAAAAATGAAACCAAAATAAATCCTGATTAGTTTTTATGTCATAAAGTATTGTCAAAATCTCCTGCAATGCTAAGGGCAGCTGAGCAAGGTTAGGCAGGATTGCAGCCTGCCAGCAGCAGACGTGAACTCCAGGAGTCTTGCCTGTGGCTGTGCCGGGACATAGGGAAGAGGAATGGGTCCCTTCCATAGATTATTTCTTTATCTGGGACAAGGAAGCCCTGGGGGGAAGCCAGAGGGCTGATTCAGAGTCCACAGGGAGTCCAAAAAAACCCAAACCATTAATGCCGCTTGGGAGAAATATAAATGCTGACACACGGGTATCAATAAATATAAACCTGATTTTTCCCTCCATGCTAAACGCATGACTATGGGGAGGTTGGGAAGTTGTAGGTTGCCACAAAAACATTCCAGTATGACCAGAGTCTGAAATACAATGACTGTGAGCTGTCAAATAATATCATAATTCATCAGCCTGACCCACTGCACCAGCCACATCCAGTTGGTTCCCTCTTCCTGTCAAATGATGATTTTTCTCGAACTGCTGAAATTAAATGTTGCCAGACTGTTGAAGCTCTTTCAGAACAGGCTCTGCTCAATGCTTTAAGTGTTACAGAAGCTGGATAATGCCCCGTATATTACTTCCTGACTTGTTAACTTCCCGGTGACACAAAACGTGGAATTGAGCCCAGTTCAGGTAACCCCAGCTGTGCAGAAACTGCATCACTGTCTAAACTTAAAAACAAACACTTAGATGCCCTGCAAGCTGATTATATTCTGGTAAAAGGGGATAGGTTGGCAAGCATGTTAAGAAAGAAATAACATTTCACCTTGGATATTTAGTCTTTTTTTATATATATACAAAAACTTTTTTTGCCAACAAGCACAACTAAGATCATGCAGTTACCAAAAAATCTCAGACTGAGCCATATGATCCATAGCAATGTGACTTGGGGAAGCTGCTCCTACCCCCAAAAAAGGTCTGTATTTAGTGCCTTGTACCGAATTCCCAGTGATGGAAGGGAAAAATCCCCAGCTGAGGCTGGACCAAAACAGGAGCTCTGGGCATGCAAACAACATTCATCATTCTAAGGAAAATACTCCTGTGAACAGCTACAAAAATGGAGAAAGCAAAGCCAGAGCTTCTGGCAAGGCCTCTGGCTGAGCGGGAGCTGTGCTCAGAACGCCCCGCACACTAAGCTTCGTTTGAAACCTGTGCACGTCCCTGACGCAGCACATCTGATAGCAGTAGGCTGTCCTCAGCCCTCCATCCTTCTGAGGGAGAAAAAATCACTTCTGCACAATTTTCTGACTGTCATTATTTTTGGACTAAGAACCAAGTTCCTTTTCACTCTGAATGAGCCTTAAAGATCTGGCACATCTCAGACACAAGGACTTGGCCAAGCGCCTTGATTAAAATCTGTTCCCTTTCCACTCCTGCAGTACTGTATATGCCAGCTAGATTCCGCCTTCCAGGCCAGCGTGGACAGCATTTCAGCGGGCTGTACGTATACAGGCTGAAGAAAAATGTCTGGAAGCTTTCCAGAGGATAGGAGACCTGTAAACACACGTTGCTGTCCTTCCACAGCCCAGTTCACGGCACTCCTGTCCGGCACAGCTAAGCACCCTTCACTGATCCAGGGATGCTGAGGCTGAAGCACTGGAGCCCAGCCACAGACTGTCATGGACCGCTCTGAACTGAAACTGAGGGGTGGCACGTGGCTCAGACTACCTGTTATTCTCATCAGGACTCAGTAACAACCCACACCTTTCAGAGCTTCCCAACAGACACGGGAGTGGGAAAGCAGCACACAGGTGGTTTTGCTATTTGACAGTTTGCTCTGTCCAGTAATGAGGTGCCACCAGGCCCCACTGCAATTGCTTTGGCATCATTCTCGGTGACTCCACCACGAAGCTCTGGGAACGTTTCTGAGATGCAGCACTGTGGAGTGCCTCTAGATCTGTGAATAACTATTCAAAGCCATTCTTTTGGCTTTGCCATGACTTTTGGGTGCCTTTCAGGAAAAACAAAAGACATTCTCTAAAGCAAAATAAATCTCCTCTTTCACCACAAATAACTGTTCTTTTCATGGAAATGGAAGCAAACCACAAGACAGAGACAGAAAAATCCATGGTTTTGATGCTTGCAAGATTTTAACTATATTTGTAGTGAAAAAGCTACATTTCTGAAGCTGCCTTTGCCATGATTATCCCAAGAAAGGCTCAGAATTGTACCTGATACTTTCCAAAGCGGGAGGCAAGTCTCTCCAGCACGAGCTGCAGGGAAAGCCAGCCATTCCTTGGCACAGCGGGCAGCTAGGGAAGTCTCCAACTGAGGCAGCCCACTTTGGCGAGAGCCCTGAAAAGCCAGGCTTTCTGCTGCGACAGACCAAGACGCCACAGGAGGCAGCGGTCCCTGCCACATCCAGCAGCTGCCTCTGCCCCCCGCCCAGCTCACCTCGAGCTCTCAGTGCCAGCCGTACCTTTCTCCCTTCCCAGAGCAAAGGCGACCGAACCCCATCCAGGTCCCATCCTCCCTTCCTCTCCAGAACAAGCCTTGCACTGCTGCCAGGGACAGCGGTCACGAGAGCAGAAGGACAAAGGAGAAGAGCAGTTAAGCCTTATGGTCTCTGCTGGTTTCTGGCAGGTGGGGGTCAGATGTGGGCTGCAGTTTCTCTCAGGGATTAGGTGCACGGTGAGGCTGAATGCTACTTTAGCCCAGGTGGTAGCTGCTTGGATCAGAACTGAAGCACTTGAGTGAAACATCTTCAAAAACAATCATTAACATGCTTTGGTCTCCAGGAACAAAGCCGTAACAGCTTTTGCATTTAAGCTACTTGTACAGAAGCTGTTAAAACAAAAACATTTAAACAGTTTTGAGAATGAAGCCACCTATTCCACACAGGAATTATGAGAAAAAAAATCCATTACAGACACTGACTAATTTTATTTTACGTTAAGCACAACTCTTCTGTAAACCTCCCTGGCAAGCCTGCCAGTACCGCTACTCGCAGAAGTTATCAGCTCCTGGGGAAAAAAAAGGGCTGTACGGCTTCCACCAGCCCCTGCACTTTGCGAGAAGGTAGCAACTTCCCCTTGGGCTGCTGTGAAAAGGCCTTGTCTCCCTGATTTACACAGGTATGGCCTGAATGGCTCTGAGGCTGAGGCCTGCTCAGCCAAACACCCATGTGTGCATGAAATTAGAATGTCAACATTTGATTCATGCTGCCAGGCTGTGACTGTGAAACAAATTATGTCAGTGGGTGGCAATTGCAATATTAGTCTAAGCAGATAACATTTAGCTAAAAGGAGGGGCTCAGTTCACACTCTTCTCCCTACCATTTTAATATGTCAACATCATTAGACCTAGAAGGCCAGGAATTTTGTCAGAATGGAAAAAATACGGAGGCAAACAAAGATATTAGAGGTTGAGAGCAGGTTTACAATAAAGCAGAAGGCAACACAATCCAAACAAAGGTTCAGCAACTTCACTACAGCTCCTTACAGCATACCTTCTCTACACACAGTTCAGAGTCCTCACATTTTGTCAGCCTGCCCCCACCTCCCTTCATATGTAAGCATTTTATTTTATTTTTTAAATGGCAACGGAATACAATGAAATGTGACAAACAGCATCACCTATAGTATATTGAAAGCTGCATCTTAAGGGAAGGAAAAGTGCCATTTACTAATTAATTTTTTACAAAGAAAGCCTTAGAAATGTTTGGCTTGAGCCATCAAACTTTTAAATATGTGAAAACAAGGAACTAAGTCTGGCTTCTTTTCAATTAAAAAGAAATATAAATTAGCTTTCAAAAGACAAAGAAAAACAAGGTTTTTGAATGTGCTCCTAGCATTTTCAAGTTCATTCCCATGAGATCAACAGTTTTTGAGATGTGAATTCAGTATTTTGTACTAAATTAGGTTTTAGAGGAAAACATATTTGAAACCCATACAGGATACTTCAGAGTACCTGTTTCTATTACAGAATGAATAAAGCAATAAATACACAAAACTCGACATGCCATAAGGATGGAAAAGATATCCTAGGAAACCATAGTGGTTATTTTCTTCTGGCTTTCCCAATTAATTCTCAATATGCCCCTATGTATCAGATGACAATTTAACCACAGAATTCATTATACTTCCTGCTCCATTTTATTTTCTCCCATTTTAACTAGCAAAATAGCAAAACATCATTTTAAAGTTTTATTCCACAGCAAACACCCATGTTGTTAAAGTTAATGCTGTGAAAAATCCAACTTGTAACAGTGAAATGTTTATAGAAGCGGCCATTCATTTAGTTGTACAACTAGGCTACAGCTATCAGCTTCATAGTTAATGCTCAGAAAGACAGAGTTTTTAGATGATTCCACTAAAAACTAATTTATCAACTTTATCTTCCAGCATATAAAAACCAGCTTTATCTGAGAGCCATTAAGAGGGAAGCAGCCTGTAGCCACCTCTGCCCACCGACCCAAGCTATCCATATTCCGAGGCCATCACACACCTGTAAGGTTGGCTAAATCCTTGCTCGTTTTGTTTAGTCACTGTTAGTGACCACGTCGTCAGGTTCAGCCGCACTCTCAGTGAAGGCAACAAGAATTTCATCATCAGGTCAAATTCTAACTGCCCTACTCACTTGAGAAATTTCATTGAAGTTAATGAGCCAAATTAATCACTGGCATAACTCCATTGACTTCACCAAGGATCAATTTGATTCAATAGGACTATTCTCTTCAGTAGACTAGGATTGGATGCACAGACTTCAATGGGAGCAAGATGGGGAACATAATGAGAAATCCAGATCATTTATTCTTCAGACTTTGCAAAGATTGATTTAAATTGACTTCAGAAAACACACATTGTAATAAGACACGTACATGCGTGTGGCCCAGCTCCTGTTTCACAAGCTCAAAATACTGAAGCTGTGCTGCCAGTGTAGCTACTCCGTGGTATGTCAATGATTTCCGAAGTCCTGTTAAAGTTCATCAGGCTACTCCGGTAAACAATCTTTTAAAATATTACATGAAAGAAGTATGTAAAGATTCAGACTGCAATATTTTACTACCTAGAAAACAAAAGACAGAAAATGCAGATATAATTGGCTCCCTGAATACAACTAAACTTTTTTAACTTATCGAGACAGATGCTGCAATATGACCTTTACAAATAATAATAAAAAACATGGAAAAATTCACAGTAACAGACTGCAATTTTCCTGCTACTTCACCTCCTTCAGGGTATGTGCTTTTGGATTCTTTTCAAAGAGAAGGATTTTCCATCCAAATCTTTCAGAATTGTCCAAATAGGCAAAAATATTCAAAATTGCTTCTCCTTTTCTCTTTTCTTCTCAGCAATATAAACTATTGAACTCTTCCACTGACTGCCCAAAGCCCTCATAAAGATTCTGTTTGTTTAAAAAGTTACTTGTCAAAAACCAAAAACCAAAGAAAATATCTTTGTTCTTTCTCTCTTTTTTTTTCCTAAGCAGTAATTACCAAAAATATAATAAGCAAAACAAAACTAAAAAATGAGGAATTTAAAATAACTTGTCTATCTGGACTACTTTATGGTCGGGAAAAATGGGCAGTAAAAGCACAGCTATTCACTCTGGACAGCAAAATAAGCATAAGGCATCACACTTCTCAGAAGGTAATTTGGTAACTCCGCTTACAAAGAGGAAAGCAGAAAAGAGCACTAAGGCTGCAGGAAAGATTCTTTCTTTATGGTGTAGTGACAGCCTTGTAACTTCTCCATTATGATGAGAACCACAGCATAAAGATTGCATTATCATCTGTGGTTAACTGTCAAATGCATTTTAATGCTTTATTTGGGAGAGCTAAGTTAAAAACAAAACAATCCTCCTCTTCTTAATCTATCCATCTTTGAGAACGCAAATACAGCTCATACTTGTGTGTCAGCGCGGGGAGTTAACTGTATTCTTTCAGCTTCATGTAAATTCCTGAAGATCAGAGAGCTGAGTAAACAATATTTTGATGTAAACAGATTATCAACATGAGAGGAATGACCGTCTGGTCACCCGTGGGGGTTTATTCACTTAACACTTCCACCCCATAAAGACAATTGTGTGCAATCAATGCATATAGGGCCTTTCACTGGGTTGCTAAGCGATACGTAGTGTCAACAGAAAAATGCGTGATGTACAGAAGGGCTGCTGAACAGCCAAGAGAAAACAACACACATGGATGATATTTTAAACTTAATTCAGTGCGTTATGAAGATTGTGACGGGCACAGTGGCTGACCAGAAAGCACTTCAAAAATTTGACTTTATAAAGTTGGATCTCCCATGTGTGTAAAGAGTTTAATTTGGTAACAAGTGAATCACAGTGCAGAACAGTAGCTGGTTCAAATAGGAAAAGCCAACCCAGCAGGGAAGCACTGAATATTCATTCATTGGAAGGCACAGCAGTCATTTTACAATCCAGGCTTCAATATATGAGCAGATCGTTTGTCTAAGATTGTATATGCATTCTCTCATTTTCCTCATCTCTGGAAACTATTTTAGTAAAAGCCCAGAAGCTGTTTTCAACAGTTACTTCAGAATTTCTAAAGAAAGGGAAGAAAGTTGAATGGCATCACATTGCCCCATACAACCATGAAAACCTGTTTTGTGGGACATTCTTGAAACCAACCCAGAAAGAAACCCTTAAGAGGTTTTGTATTTATTTACCCATTCTCTCCCACCACCCACTTGATAGGTTTTATATTCAAATGCAAAATATATCTGCCTTTGTTCTAAGGATTCAACCTGATTTTGGTTTGATTTGCAGAACAATCCTGAGAAATCCAATCTCTTGCCCAATTTTATTTTCTAATAGCTGCTTACAGTATGCAGAAAACTTAGAATCCTCAAAGCTTTTCTAAATTGTGGTCAGTGATATTTCAGCTTAGTGCCATGTTCAAAGGGTTCAGAGAGACCTCAAAGCTTTCACCAAACACATCACTCACGGGATCATTGATGCTATTTTCTACAAAACAAATTTCCCAAACTTGTAAAATGATTTTCTCACAAGATGGTAGTGAATTATGTAATGTTCAGGTTGCTGCTGACAAAATATGGGCAACATGAGTCTCTGGAGACAAGAATGGTTTTGAGTGGTTTAACTACAGTTCAGCCACATGCAGCAAACAAGTCTAACCAAGTCTGTAAATCCCTGCAGTTTCAAAAAGCAATTTTTTATAATTTCAAAAGTTTTCCTTTTTTTTTTCCTTTTTTTTCTTTTTTTTTTTTTCTTTTTTCTTTTTTCCTTCAAAGAGATTTACAGTTAAAACGTTTTGGGAGGATTTTCCATGAGGATGAAAACATCGTACAGAAAACCTTCTTCTGAAATGCTGCCGAGGTTCAGTTGAATGAGACTGTTACCAGAGCTTCTGAGTGCCAGGTGATCGGATGGGGACCTGCTCAGGGGACCAAACTCCCCCGCTGCCTTTGCAGACTTCAGCCCAGTACACACAGCTCAATACCAGCTCTAAATATGCACAAAGTTCCTCTGAATGCAACGGGGTAAGTTGAGGTCACATAGAAACATTTTAGGTGTTGGTACTAAAAGCTGCTGAAGATTATATGCTTCTTAGTTGGATAACACCTAGCAGGTAGGCGCATAGCATATTTATTCTATGAAAAGGCATAAATCAGAGCTGGTCTCTGCCCTGAAGAGGTTGCAAGTTAATTAGGCAAGTCAAACGAGAAAAGGGTGTAACAAGCGGAGAATTCATTACTCTGATTCAGCATTCTTTAAAGAAAATATGGATAAGTCCTTCCACTGGAAGGCAGTGCTCCATAATGATGGATAGGAAAGAAAAAAAAAAAAAGGCTAATAAGAGGTTTGGGATCATTTTGGTAAATCAACTCCTAAACCAAGTAAGTTGCTAGATTTCTAAATCAAAGATATACAAGTCAGTAAAGATTTTGGGAATCTATCTCTAGGAAGCATAGCTGGGTACATTACAGTTCTGAAGATTGTAAAAATAAAGTTCCTTAAACAATCAGCTTGTAGCTGAATTTTAATTAATAGGTTGGGTCTGACCTTTAATAAAATAAACTCATAGATCATTCTTTATTTTAATACAAATATCTAATTATCAACCTCAGAATGATCCAATAACTTATCAATAATAATAAAATTCAACCCCTGAGTGAAGAACTGACTTTTATTTTCATCCTTGAAGAATGACCACATTGCCTGGAAAATAAGTTTAAAAAGACGTGGCTTCTCCATAAGAAACCCCTCATTCTGGTCAGAGCAGCTCTGTACAAATGCTGAAATTAGAATATCCAGCTCATGTCCTCCAAAAAACTTCCTGCCTGACCAACCAACCAACTCCTCCCACCCACCATATGCCGTGTTATTTTTGCGACAATAATTCTCAAGAGCAAACAGGAAGGCACAAGTATAGCTAAGCTTCCATGGCATTCCCAGCAGTCACCTGAGCATAGCAAGTGGAGCACTGCTCCACAGAAAGAGTATGTACTGAACACAGATTCAGCTGATAAAGTTGCAACCAGTACATGCAAAAGTCTTAAAGGCTGGCAGCAAAGTAAATTCTTCCAAGGGACTGGAAAATTCTTGTATTACCTGGAGCTGTGTAAGCAGTGTGAAACAGCAGGCTGGATTTTGCTGCTCCCAGCCTCCTTGGACTGTCTGACAGGGAGACAACATAAGAGCCTACCTCTTTATGTCAACTCCTGTACAGTAATAAGTTGTAAATTGTAGTTACCAGAGGAGATTGCTATGAGTTACATCAGGACAGCAATAATTTAGGAATAAATTACCTATACCTTTAGCTCAAAATAAGTTAGGACAAAATAGTTTTCCTTTGTTAACTACATTATTCCATGCAATTTTAGAAAAAAAGTATCTGCTTACTTATTTATCACTATCACATTTTCAACCAGAACATCCTTCTGCTGGGAAGTTTGCATTTACAAGTTGTCTCACCAGACAACTCTTTTAGTCTTGGACCAGAGTATGTAACCAAACGTGTGCACATGTACACATACAATCTACTTGATAACAGTTTATAATGCACGAAGTGGCAGGCTCCAGCCTCATTCCTGAATCCTGTTATTTTCAACATTGTGTTTACTCTAAATTTCAGATTTCCATCTTTCTAGATGCTGTGTTATCTTCTGTGTTAACTCAAACAACAGAAGGGAAGGGCTCATTCTGCACTAAGCCATGAGACATACTGCAGCGAAGGCAGGTGATTTATTTGCAGAGGAATGCTGGCAGGGGTAGGACTCTCATCACGTTCCCTGAGCTGCAGAAACAGAGGGACTTCTCGACTGGCAGAGGAGGGGATTATACCACGGAGATGCCATACCCACAAACACTGGATAAAAATTGTTTTTCATTTTTTGAATTAATCACTCCAATTTGGAATAAACATTATGCAGTTAAAAATATACTTTTTCTAGGCAAAATACTTAATTTCTTTAAACCACAACTGAACATGCTCAACTATTATTTTCCTCTCCTGCAGTTTTTGCTGTCTTGTCATTGAAAGGGAAGAGAAAAGAAGTCTGAAATGGACGATTTTTCAAAACTTCTGACAAAAAAGGACACCTGATGAATTTTATTTACTAAACATATTACTTGCTATTCAATCAGTTTTAACCACTTCAAAATCCTATATCTGATATTTTTTACAAAAGCAAACTTGTTTCTAGTGGTAGACAAGATAACGTGTTTAAAATGTGTTTAATGCAAAAGTAGAGACTCAGCTGCTCTTAGACAAAATACGTTCAACTTTTATGTATTTTTGTTTGTTTGTTTGAAAAGAAGCATATGGTCCTGACAGCAGCCCTGATGCACATCAGCCTTTAGTGAGCTCCCAAAAGGATAATTCATTTAAGGTTATACAGCAACCTAAGGACTTGATTCTGCTTTTATCAGCAGATACGTTTCTTTTGGTTAAAACAAAACTAAAATGACTCCAAATTGGTCCAGAGTTACAAATTTATTTGGTCTCAGCAATAACATATCACCCCACCACCACCACCCCCCAAACCAGAACATGAAGAAAGAATGAGAAATATTCATATGTAAAAATCTCTAGAGGTTCATTCCAAGCAGCTTGTTCCTTCTGACACAGACCAGCTCTGATCCAGCCTTAGGATCCCAAAGAGCAAAAGCTGAGCTGCGGGTCTCCTTGGAGTTGTTCACCTGGAAAGGCTGCCTGGTGCTCTGGCAGTGGCAGCAGCTCTGCCCCCATGCTGTAACACACGCAAGGCCTCACCAGCACCCAGATCCCTGCGCTTTAAACAAGCTCTGTCAAGGCTGCAGACTGCTTGCAGAGCAGAGAATGGTTCTTGGCACCACCGCAGGCAGGCAGGTTGGTTTAGGAGGCAAGATTAGACTCAACTCCTCCACACATCCCCCTTCATCCTCCTAACATACAAATCAAAAAGCCTACTGCAGCTGTAGGAGATTTCCCAAGCCCACACAGAGCAATAGGAACTTTGACACCCTAGCTGCTTGGAGGACATTTCCTAGGAAGAGAGCAGAGGTTTTCAACTACTTCCACAGACTAGGAATTCAGCAATAAAAAGATAATTTGACTGTAAAGCATTGATGAAATTAAGTTCAGACTAGCTAAAATACCAGGCCAAACTTATTAACATTGCTAGGCAAGAGACAAGACTTAAGTTTGCCATATACAAACAGGTAGTTTGAAAAGCTAAAGTGAGCGAAAGCCTTGGATGCTGTAACTGCCATTAGGTTCATGCTGGACACTGATCAGTGACAGCACCAGATTACAGCAACCAGTCCTGGTGAAATCTATCTGCAAAACATTCTCAAACCCTCCATCACTGGAAACAAAGGAAATGGTTGCTACTAATTTTTGAGTCTATGGACAGAAGAAAGGACTATACAAGTAAGTATGTCTCAACAATACTGAAAAGCTTTTCCATATAAAGTAGCCAATTTACTGTTATGGTTACACTTAAGTCAATTAAAATGTTTTATTTGCAAGGATTTGAATCTCTTACCTTCATTAACATTTAGCAGTAAATGGGAGAAAAAAGGTAAATAAAATATTATCTGGCTTTTTAAAGGTCATTCCAGCTTGATCACTATAAAAAGCTAGCTAGGAACACAGAATATGCTCCTTTGTATGGATTTAATACAACTAGCCAGAGCAGAACAGTAGCAGGAAACGACAGCAAACAAAAAGTCAGCGGCTGAGGAGTCTATAATGCTGATGCTTAATACATGCTTAATTACAGTCACCTTTTGTTCATCTGACTTGCAATAATTTTCTTTTTCTCCTTAAACCTCCCATCATAAATCACCTTCATCACAAAGTGTTGAACTGATGCACCTATTCTTAGCACCTGCTTTTAAACAACCCTAGGCTAGCAATCCAAACTGACGAAATTACATACCTAATACTTCGCATGCCTTTCCCAAAGGAAGAGTTGGCCAGGTTCTGGAATCTGGTCCTACGCAGGCTGGAGGGTGCTCAGAAGGGCAACCCCTCCACCGCAATTAGGGAGTTATCGCAGAGCCTTACTGCAGGAGCTTTCAGATTGTTGCTTATTAAAAAGAATAACATGATATTTAAAATTCACTGTCACAAACTTTTTTTTAAACAAAGATTTTTAACATTTGTAAATAGATGCCAGACTAATGATGCAAGAAGACAATGCGTTCTTAATATAAAAACAGGCTACACTACAAAAGAAAGAAATATTTGTGCTCCTATGGGCAAACATTTATTCAAACACAGATCACATTAAGCACACTTTTCTTTGATTTTCCATTTTACTACATTCCTGGCTGCTGACACTAAAAGGAAGATAGAAATTCCCCACCAACCATAGAATTACCATAGAAAAATGCTACTCAGTAGAACATACTGAGTTATCTTCCACCATATCAATGTCCTTGGCAAACAGATTACCTGCAATGCAAAACTACAAATAAAAGCCTCCAACACAGCAGTTCTCGTCTAACCCAGGAGTTCAAATGCAGTGCAGTTAGTGAGTTCTAATGCTGCAAACATACGTTCTTAAAATACATTGAAAACTAATCTCCCCATTCCTATGGCCTGAGAAAAGTACTGCCTTACGAACTTGAAAACTACAGCATCTGAGAGACTTTCATGAAGAATCAACATGATCAGTAAAGAATCCTACAAGCAACTGAACGTCCCAAATCACACTGACTCAAGGAATGCAAGCTGAAACAAAATCCCCAGAGATCCAAGAAAGGTGCAGAATAACTGAACTGACAAAAGAGCTTATACTGAAGTTTTATACTATTTTGCTATGGACAAATTGCTCTGTCCAAATTAAGTTTTCATAACTAGAAGACATTGAACAGTATTCCCTTCGTTGCCAAGAAAACTTAAAACTCCAGCAAAGGTTAAATACTTTTTTTCAGTAGATACTTCACACAGTTTTACTGGTCAGCCTATGCTGTACATACGTAATAATGTGTATGGAAAGATATAAAAAATAATGCATTAGAATATAATTTTAATATTCTTACTTTATTTCTTCTCCTTGATTATCTTTTCTTCGTGCGTGTTACAACCTCTGTGTATTTTGTTAGGAAAGACAAACAGTGCTGTGCAGGAAATATGTGCCGTCTCATGTTCATCTGAACTCCCTCGCTCTCTTCCACCAGAATATGTACGTGGGTCATTAATGACTTGACTTTTATATTTGGAGCATCACACAGGTGCTCTATCTATCTATGGCTAGTTATCTATGCTGATAATAACGGCAGCATTTCAATGCCTTCCGTGTAAAATCCATAGTGTCATTTCACTCCCTAAAATAATGTTTTTACAGAACTTTTTTTCTTTTGAAGAATTAGTCCAATTATTTCAGTAGCCCAATAACATTTCATAAGGTTATGTCAAGCTTGTAAAATTGATCTGTCCAGCACACATTAACAACTTGGATTTTAGAACATCTTAGCGTGGATGAGGGTAATTAAACACTGCCACAACCACAGCAACGCTGCAACAACTACTACAACACTGAAATGATAAGACTCTGAGGACAATCAGGCAAGAAAGCTCTCAGCTAGTTCCATCGACGGCCTTTCTAAAACTGTATTTCTCTAGCAGCTGGTTAGAAAATGTTTATCTAAGAGGACTTGTAAGGACTGCTTTGGGCAAGGTTGGCCATTATCTTCAGCTTCCTTTTTGGCAGAGTAGGGAGCACAAAATATATTTTTTTTCTTTCTACTTATACATAAAGCATAAAGGAAATCTGGAGGTGAGGCTTTAGTTGCTGGTTTAGGAATAGGAGCAGCAGCTGGTAAAGAACTTGCATTCTCTTCAGAGTCCAGTTTTCTGTATGACCCTATAACCAAGTAACAGGAAGAGTAACAACGCACAAGTGTGGTAATCAAGCTTTTCTGGGTTTTGATATGGAAATTATATTTTCAGGCTAATCATTATTTCCTTTCCATGTATAAATTCATTTCTGTCTAACACTGGAAAAACCTGGACCAAAGAAGGAAATACAGTTAACATTAAATAAATGAAATAGCTGGGAGCAGCATCATACCACATCCAAACGTGTTCAGCATTCACTCACAAAATCTCACGCACACATGGATGCAGGTAGGAGGATCCCCGGCCCTGACGCTCCTGCTGTTTGCCAGCGTGTCTTACATGCAAAGAGGTGAAGAACCTGGAGCTCCATTTTTCTTGCTCACGCAGATAACCGTGATGGAACACTGACAAGTTCTGAATTCCAATCACACACACACTACTAGAGACTGTACAGAGCATGTACAACAATATTTTTCACTGCAGCTATTTGGTGCTCATGGCCTAGTTTAATAAGCCTGCATGCATCCTTCCCCTGTACAAGCATGCAGAGTATGCACAGTCACCTTGTGCTTCGGTACAGAGAGATCTGTGTAGGTTGGCTCCGAAAGCAACTCTTCCAAAGCCAATCCAGAATTCTGAGCACCACTTGGAAAACAGCAAAGACAGACTGTTCTGGCAAAGAAACATCTGCAAACACATTTCACACTGAACATGGGAAGGTCTGCAGAGCCCTTAGGAAGCATTTTCTACTCTTTAACTTGAGGAAATCTTTCCAACCAATTCCCAACTTTCATGTGCTATGCCTTTAACAAGATGGGCCTAATCCAGTCTTCAAACATAAGAAAGATCAAAGACTGTATCTGTAATAAACCAAACGATATTTATCGGGCATGTATTGACAAGGCTGCATGGCTTCAGTTGTTCAGTTTCATTATTACAAACATTTATCATACAAAGTCTGGTTGGCATACTAGAAGTTCCCTAACTTTCTAGCAAAACTATTGTCAAACAGTAATAACGCTTGACTTGACCTCAGTTTTACCTTCTTAATACCTGCAGTGATCTGCAAGCTCAAACAACGCGGCAGCACTTAGGAAAAAAATTAAGCCTGTCATTAGCACACAGTAAATTTGAAGAACAATAATTTTAGGGTAAAAACCTTAACTACTCATCGACACTAACACAACATTGAAGCTCTCTTGATGAACCCTTTCAAGTGCCTTCTGACCATCAGTTAAGCCTGCCTCCCTTCCCTTGAGGTACGACAGTTATTGGGGCCATTTTCTAGATACGTCTGGGGTTTGAACTTAATTGAGCCAAACCATTAATAGGGTTTGAACTTAATTGAGCCCAATATTAGCTCAGAGATCTGCTTCTCCTCTGCTCTAGCTCATCAACAGTGCTGTTTCCCAGTTAAAGAAGCCTCACAATCTCTTGCTTTGCTTGGCACATACCGTCTCAGTAATTTTATTGTTTCTTTTCTTCTAGTAATTTCCCTGTCTGTGCTTGTGAAACAGATCCGTGGATTTGCAGCACATGGAGTAGAGGCAACAGCCATCAGTTCTGCTTAAATTGTAGTGAATGGTTGTAAAGTAGGTCAAATTAAAACAAAAATCCTTAATCAGACTGATAATTACAAGAGTCCATGTGTATTTACTGGGGAAAAACAAACAAACAAAAAACATGGTTCTTTCAAAGGGGGAGAGGGAAAAGGAGAGGGAGAGGGACAGGGAGAGCTCACATTTTACTATCATAATGATTTGCAGAATTTGAGTCTCGATTTGGCACGGTTGCATTTTATATTTAAGGTTATCCTAGAAGACCGAGGCTATTTCTAGAAGTCTTTCACTGAAAATATGCCACCATTTCTCCTCCCATCTTAATACAAATCAGTGTCTACTATGTTCTTGTGGCTAATGGTGTTAACAGGACAGTCTACTTCGTGAACCTAGGCCTTCCTTTGAAAACAGAAAGAACATGAGGAGAAATAAAACCACTTACATCCCCGACAGTCTAATTCTCACATTACAGGAGGATAAAATGCTGAAAGCCCTGCAGAGCTGGAAAGTGACCCTACAGATTCCTCTAGATGACGGTATCAGTTAGATTTTAACTACCTCTTGGTCAGCAACGGTTTTCATCTTCTTATCTAACACTAGAGAGCGACTCTAGAGACAGAAGCCTTGTTGATTCGAGAATTATAAATCAACTTAGAGCATACATCAAATACTTGGCTTGTGATCTGCATTTTGCATACCATTCATTACAACCTCGGTATCAGACAATTAAATGCTAGGATTAAGAAAGTGATCCAAGTTAAAAACTAATAGCAAATGATTCCAGAGTTCCAGCATTTAAGGATCTTTGAGCTTTCACAGAAGGAAACAAAGATTTCAGTATGAGGCTTAGTGGTATCTTTGCATTTCATGTGTGTCACCTATTCTGATAGCTCTAATAACAGTCTCCGGCGCTATTTCAGCATAGCAAGCCTTTTCTTAGATAAAATAACAAGGTTACTACTTCATCCCCCATACTGTACAACTGCACAACCATTTGTTAGGTCCTGCCTTAAAGCCAATTCAAGCCTTTTCTATGATCTCTCTTCAGAAGTGTCAAAGTCCTAGCAACCTAACTTTCGGCAGATTCTTTTAACAGTGCATTCTGCCTTCCATGACAAACTGACTGTCCACAGGTTGTGAGAGCCTTTGCTCCTCCAATGTACCATACCTGACCTGCTAATTATCTGACAAAAGCATGGATTGGACAGAAATCAAACTGTCAAAGGGAATTGATCTAATCTCTTATTTTCTAATTTCTTACTGTGTGTGTCACATACATCAAGACGTATCTTGTTCTGGGATATCACACAATGCTGGCACACGGGAGCATTTCAATGTAAAGCCTCAGAAAGACTTTGAAAGCTTTTTATGCCGGACAGCCACCTATTATCCAGTGAATGAGAATAATTCAATAGAAATTTACTGGAACAGATATACACAGTGTTTTCACAGATGCCCTGGTATGTCTGTACCAGTGATTATTCCATTATTTGTCTATTTGCTTTTCCTTTCACACTACAGTTCCTTTTCAACCCTCAGTAAGACCAGGCACAGACATTTCTTTTTATTTACTTACTAATAGCTCACAGAGACAAGAGCCAGAAATGGAGCCTAGCAGCCCTCAGCACAGTGCAGTCACCGTGCCAGTGGGCTTAGTCTATAAGGTAACAGAACTGGGAAGGAAAATGGAGTAATAAAAATGAGCATGTGCTTTATCACAGCTGAACTAAAAGTAATTTCCAGCCAACTTTTTGCCACTTCAATAACAGATGACAAGAGAAAACTGCCAGCACTGAGGACTCGAGGGAGAGAGGGAACAGAGCAGGAATGGAGAAGAAACAGACCAACACAGAGTTACAAGGCAGTCGAAAATCCTCATAAAAAATCTTCTCTAGCACTTTCTAAGCAAAGGATTCCACCATGCCTACTCTTTAGCTCTTTGACAGAGTGAGATTGTACACTCCTGAACTGCAAGATGGTCCCAGACTAAAAGGGAAACATAAATGAATCAATTTCTTTAGAGGTGTAACTATAAATGTTTACAAACAGATACATGAATGTAAACTAAAGAAATACAACCTGAAATAAAAACACGATTATGAAATGATGCAGTTTCATTTTCTCTTGAAGAATCACTTTTTGTTATGTTACAGACAAGCACATCTAAAGATATTTAACAATTTCATTTTGAACCACACCTGCCCTGGGGAGCTCAGATCATGAGGGACAGTGATAGAGCATGTATGAAACACAGATGTTCGAAAGGGCAGAGGTCTCTGTGTCTGGTTTGGAACCGTAGAAGTCTTTAATAAAGAAGCCATGAGTCAGATTTTTTTAAAGGTATTTAGGTGATAAAAACATAGTTACACAACTAATGGACTTTCACAAATGCCTATATACCCAGCAATTTTAAAAATCAACAGAGCATCTGTTGGCCAATGCGACCCCCCAGCGTCTCCCAGGAGTCCCCCTGTGGTAAATCACTGGGACGGGGCCTTTCTGAGGAACCTGGCTGACAGTCCAGGCTGTTCTGTAGCAGATAGGCTACAAATCCCATGCACATCATGACGATGCTTCTGGTTTCCTGTCACCCTCACTAAAACCAGAAAACCTAAAGCAAAACCAACCAAACACACAAAAGCCACCATTTCAAAAGGAAAGCAATAATTTTGTTTCTACAGAAACTTCAGTATAACAACCAAGCATATACCATAAACTATCTTAAGCATGCCTCCTTCTTGCAAACAAACAAAAGAACAAAAAAATACCTGCTGTCCAGCCAAATGCAAACTCACTTTTTGCTCAAGTCCAGGAAAACAACATAGTATCAAAGATAGCCATGAATTCCCAATATAGAGCTCTTGGTTGTGTAGTACCATGCAGCTTGCCCTAGAGCTTATCTGAGCAGCACATCAGGCCACTTCTCTCCATAAAGCAGGTAATCACCAGACTCTGGCTCATTCATCCATGGCTAAGATATACATTCTCTCTTTCTCCTGCATTATTTTGCTCTTCACTCACCTCCTGAGAAGACCTGAAATGAATCTTATTTCAAAACACTTTTCTTTTTAAAAGGAAACAATCATAAATTAAACAAATGTTGTTTCAAGCAAATAAATTTCTTAATTGTCTTTGGCTTCAGAATATTAAGCATAAACATTCACCTAGACTTATTTCAAGATTCATTTTAAGAGTGATGATGAGAACATGCTACAGCTACACAACACGCTCTTCCTGCTAGAAGAGTTTATGCAAACAATTTTAAAGCTTGATGGGAGAAGTGGCTGGCATATCATTGCGGTCAATTATTTGCCATGCTAGAAATGCATCAGGATAATGACACAGTGAGGGATTGTAAGGCAATATTGTTTCCCCAGAAGCCTTTGTCTAACAAGGTAATTTATGACCTGTTCTGGAATCCAGTCTTTACAAAACCATAAATTCACACTTGCACTCAACTTCAAAGGGACCATTATCAGTAAAGGTGGCAGAAGGCATCAGACCGCTGCAAGCCAGATAAACAGATAAGTGAGACTTTCATGGTTTTCTCCTCTGGGTCTGCTAACAGGACAAAGGCACCTAAAGGTGCAGCTGCTGCTCAGCATTTGGCTCTGCTATTTGCAAAGTTCACCACTGAATGTGCTACTTCCCTTTTACAATGTGAAGGAAGCCTTACTCACTCAAGTGCAAAAACTCACAGCACTAACAGAGCTTTGAAAGCTCTCTCGATACCCTATCAATGCTCACCAAGGAGCTGATGCTTTGCTATGAACACAATGATAAGTAAAGCAAAACCCAAGAAGAAATAACAAAGCAACAAACAGCCCGTGCTTGGCTTCCTGAAGAAAAATAAAACGCAAGCTCCGCAGAGCGGCCAGCTTTAACTGACATACGTGTGGGGACAACTGGAAAGCTCCTTGGGGCTCTCGCAGCGGTACCTGCTCTGCAGCACTGAATAAGCAGCACATGCATTTGCTTCCATGTTGCTAAGTCTGGCCAAACGCCTTAGCTGAAGGTAGGCGAGCAGGGGCTGTGTGCAAAAATCAGGCCAGATTTATACTGCCTGCCTTTCAGCCAAAAGCCTACCAATTTTGAGACCATCGTTCTAGGCACACTGGAAATTCACAGTCCCATACATTTGAAAATAGTACTCCAATAATTCCATTTTACTGGAGCAACAAAGGGGTGGTAGGGAAAGAAGGCAGCTGTCCCAGGTGATTAACTCTCCTGGATACCAGCACTCTGCCTGATTAGCCACCCAGCCAGCATGGGCCTGGGCAGGAGCTGCTGACAGAGAGCAGTGCCCAAGAAGTACTCCCTTGCTGACAGTTAAAACTCCCACCTACCCTTCCATCCCGTCTGGATTATTTAGTTAATGTTTGCACAGCGTAATGAAGATATAAGAGCTGCGCCTGATCACAGCTGTTGACCAGAATTGCTTGTAATTACTGTATCGAATGTGAACAGCCTTGCTATGGCAAGGTGTGAGGGCACAGAGCAAATGTCTTTGTTCTGGCCCTACTGTCCAGCAGCAATAAGGCTCTCCAGCAGAGAAACAGAGACCCAGTGCGGAAATAGGGAGGTGCAGGCAGAGAACTGAAAATACCCCCCTGCGGACAGCCTATCAACCAACCGTGTTTTTCATTCCAGATTCATGCAGAATTGTCTTCTGATTAACCTCAGTCCTCTCTGGGACAGACTGGAGGAGCTGTGCTTGCTTCGGTTCTCCACCCTGAGAGAAATTCAGAGTCACTAGATTTGTAGCCCTGGCAGACAAATATGCCGAGCAAAAATATTATATGTGGTAAGATTATTGATGGATTCTCACTGAAATACTGGATGGCAGGTTCAGCACAAGTAGCATTTGCTAAGCTCCTTGCTCTGGAAACCAGCCCTTAACACTATTATTGTTCATGCTATGGCTTCGTTAGTTTATTTGAAGCTATTAAGACATCAGTGTCAAAATTATCTGGTGTCCCCTAGACGTTTCTTTGGCATGGGCAGTCGAAGCAGCTCATGCTGTCTTCATTTAGGGACAAATTTTCTTCCTGGCACCAGAGGCACAGTAGAAACAATATCCATGTAACTTTGAGGCCAGTGAAAACTTTGCTAGGAACTTGATATGCAGGCCAGGATTTAAATTTTCTGCCAATTCTCTTCATTTCTGCAGCTGCCTTTGATGCACCGAAGAAAAAATACTATATCATTTGCTTGAAACTCCAGTCAGGATTGCCAGCATTTAACTTTCAGTACTCTACCCCACCAGAAAAAATGCTGGGCTTCATGGAGAGGCACCTTGCCACATCCTGGGGAACTCCTGCCTGCCACGGTGACAATCCCAAGGTAACACACTGCCTTTAGGGGGCCAAACTTTGCTACGACCGAATGATGACTCTGATGTTTGATATTGCAGTTCAACAAAAAGAATATCTGAAATATATGCATGCTCTGCAAGTTGGTAGGACCTGGTATTTTAGGTCACAGCTCATCACCAGCCAGCTGTGTCTGCAGCCATTCTCTCTCAGAACTCAGTCACAAATTTCCCATTTCACAGTTTACTAAATAAAGAAAAAGCAATTGTAGTTTGAGAGAACCAAGAAATCTCTGGCATTGGAGAAAATGCAAACCGATGGACAGCCGTGAGCAAAGTTGAGTACAAGTATTCCAGTAACAATAACCAATTGCCTGCATCACAGATAATGGCTAAGCTCAGTTTCCCTCCATGACTTCTACCTGTGCTTAAAATACATACTATGTGGGAAGAAATAGCTGCTGTTGTCAGCAGTACTCTAGAAATTTTAATACTTGCTGGATAGCCACAATAAGCAAGACATAGTGACTTGGCCCCTTAATCTTTGGATAGCAAGCATCCCTGATTCATAAATGTAGAAACAGTTTATTTAACTCTGCAGGAAAAGATGGGAAAAAAAAAAGAAACCAAACACAAACCTAGGTAAGGAACACAGCCACGTCCTCAGGATAAGGAATAATGAGGTGAGAAATCCCCCAGCTTCCCTCAGAAAACATTTTGAGTCCCTGTCTCACTGTATGCCTCAGACTGCTCTTTCTTGAAAGCCTAACTCCATACCTGAGCCCAAACTGACATAGCAGGACAGACACCCCCATACCCGAAGCAGAGGAAGGCTCATAGATGACTGCAATAGCAGCCCCAACGCTGCTTGGGCAACCCCTTTTGGATCCTGCTCTTCCTTACTGTGCCCTCCCCCCTTTTCTATGCCTGAACCCTAAGAAGCAGAATAATCTTTGCAACTGGTAAGGCAGTGATAAACTGCCTTGACGTGCAGCCTCAGCTTCAGCAGTACACAACACAGACTTCAATGCCACAGAAATCAGAGTTATCTGAGTGTGTGTGCAGGTCTATAGTATATATACTGTATGGGAGTGTACACACACACACTAGTACTGCAGTCTGGACTTCTTAAAACCTATTTTAGCCATTAAATATCTTTTCTCAGTATAATACTAAACTATTGAGCATATATTTCTGTATCTTAGCCTATCAACCCATTTAAAAACACCACGTCCACTTCCGAGTGAATTTCATTACCAGGAATTAAATGCTAAACACAATACTATTATTGTTAAAACAATAAAAAGTTCCACCTGTTTCAATGTGAATGAAACTGAAACAAGATTTTGTGCTGTAAATTTCCTGTCTCCCATTCTGCTACCATCCCTTGCCAGAAATGACCAGATTGCATTTTAGAGCACAGAGCCTGAATTTTTATGAGAACTTTGGTCCCGATGCCTTCCACAGTCCTTTTCCTTTTCTTCCCTGCTCAGCCCACTCCCCAGCTGACTTGTAAATCTCAAGTCTTGTTCCAGACCCTTGTCTTTCAGATCTCCATTCTCAGTAGTCTACTAACTACATAACAATTTTTATATTGTTTCTTCCTTTTGTATTATTTTGAATCTGGCCCAGGATTTCATACATGAACTTAGGTCAGAGCCACCATGTCTGTAGTTTCTAACTGAAAGATCTTGAACCTATTTCTGAAAAAGGATAAAATATCGGGAAAATGCTGAAATGAAGATAAGAAAAGAAGTAACATATACCTACAAAAATGACCAAATAAAGAAAAGCTCACGTAAGATTTCATGCAATACTCTAAATTGAGCAGTTGTACTTACAAACACATCCCAAGACTCAGGCAGACCTCTCAGCAGCCCAGGGAGGTGTCCAAACTGATTTTTACTAGGCTGATATTTCAAAATGCAATTCTTGTTGTACCATAACAGTTTGAAGTGGTGTTGGTGAGGAACAGGGGGAAGGTATCGTCATACCAAGAGGACAGCCAGCTTGCTCCTACTCTAATGTTATCAAATGTGGTTTTGGAGGTTTTACACATATACGCTCCTCGTGCATCAAGTGTCACAGCATGGGGCACGTGTACGTGTCCCTTTTAATTCACAGTGTGCTCTAGTGTAAAACCTTGTATGTATATAGGTTCTACTTTAAAGATATGAGAATTTTCTGTTTATACAAGCAAACTAAGGATATTTAATACCAGTAGATACTCCTCCTCATAAACATACATCTGTGAAATTCACTCTGACCTGACATACATATGTAAACGGAGCACTGATGGGCAAATCAAGGTCTTCAAACACATTTCCAAAACATTTTTTTGGAAAAATACAAAATTTATATTAGTATACATTAGTCCTTCTAGGACAATTAGTGGCATTCAGATATAAGTGACATCCCATTCCTATATTTCTCAGAGTTAGGAGAAGCTTCTTTCACAGCACCCAAAATTTTGCTTGAATGAAGCTTAAACGGTTAAAACCCTCTGGAGAAACATCGCGCTTGGAGGCTCACAAGCAATGTATGGTCACCCACTGACAGCTTCCAGGACCTCGCAGCTGTCAGAGCAGGGGGGACCGGCCAACCACAGCAGCCTTACAGCAAGGAGCAAGAAATCTCACGATGAGAGATAAGGAATAATAATCTATCCTGCCACTGAGGTCCCACCCCATCTCCTCTCAGACCCTGACCCAGCTGCTGGAAGGTGCTCTGGCTAACCGCAGCGTACTCAGGGCCACATCACACGAGGAGGCCCACGCGGGCAGACCGCTCAGCCCACATGAACTGAGCTGCAGAGGGACAGACTCGAGGAGCACACAGCTTGTGTCCTCATGCTGCAGCTCACTAATCCCTGCCTTTGAGAACTATCCATGAATGCTCAACCCCACAAGCAGAAAGACTCCAAACAAGTCAGCACAACCTCTCACCCTCATACCAGGCTGCATTTAGGAAGAAACTCCACAAACTACAGCTTAGTTTACTCAGTGAGATAGAAGGTCCTTAAAGCACCACTGGCCTTGCAGCAAAAAATCCATTATTTCATTAACTAGTGAAGTGTTTTGCTTTCACTAACACATGTGGTATGACCCCCCCCCCCATTTTTTTTTTCAAGGGGATTAAGGCTTTAAGCAAGCCAGCAAATCCCAGGAAAGTTCAATGACATTCAAATCAGTGTATCATTTCACAGTTTCATTTATTGATTTTACAAAGTCATGAGTTGATGTGATGTTTTCTCTTGCAGTTTACTCCATAGATCCTTATAAATTACAGTGATACAGGTTTTCTACTTTACCTACACAAAACAAAATGCATCTAATAGGATGCAGCAGCTTGCACTGCTTTGCATCAAGACGATTAAGATTAAAATGAGTTTATGACAAAAATTAACAGAGAAGTAAAGGGGACAAAACTGTCCAACACTCTCAAGCAGTGGACTTCTGAGCAAATAAAGGAAAAAATAAACCTTAAAAATTCACAAACTGCCAATTCTAAATGCATACAATCAGTATTTAAGTGGCATTAGAAAGGAAAAAAATCAATCAAGAAAAACAAACAAAAAATCACAACAAACAAACCTAAAACCACCCAGACCCCAAAAAACCCTGAGCAGCACTGCTCTCCTGAAAGGACTAGGGAAGTTAAGTCTGTTTTGTATGGTTAAAGAGAAAAAAGTCCCTTCCCCTGGGAGCAGCTGTGATCTGATCACCACCAACAGTTATAATACCAACATCCACAGAACTGCCATTAACAAGCCAATGCATCACTGCTTCCCACATCTTGTCTGTTAGCTTTCTGAGCACAGGGGTTGCACTCCGAGCGCCTGAGTGCCACAAATCACCGGCTAAAATAGTCCTGCCTCTTCAAAGGGGAAGGAAGAAGATGGGGGGGGGGGGGGGGGGG
>CM021740.1:6188620-6420574 GCA_011075105.1 Heteronetta atricapilla
CCACGAGGGAGGAGAGATGCTTAAAGTGATTTACGACCCCCCTTCGAGAACAAGCCAGACGTGGACATTTTTTTTTTTTTTTTTTGCACCTGGACCATTATGAAGCAAGAAGGATGATCCCTCAAGGAGCAGAAGACATTGAAATGTACAAGTCAAAGATTAGGATGATTCAATCTGCCCTAGGATCAGCCCAGCTTAAAGAAAAGAAAAATTCTGGGAAAAATATACATCTCCTCTCTCTTTCACAGTAAAAGGGAAAGGAGATTAGAAAACAGGAGGTCTTGTGTATTCAAAGTGCTAATTCAGAACTTCTCTCTCTAAGGCACTCATGAAACATTTTAATTGTCTGACTTTGCATTCAAAAACCTTGTTTGCAACTCTTAATTGCAGGCAGCTTTGAACAAATAATTGAAATGCATGACTTGTGGGGCCTGCTTAAACAATTATAATGTGCTTTGCCAATAGGTGTTCTGTCCCATTCTCCTCCCCCCCACCTTTTTCATAATGAAAATGAGCTAGCATGATATTTGGAGCAAAGTTAAAACCTTGCTAATTTGCAGCACTGAGATCTGAGACTGTGACAGGGGCCATACCTGTATGGCTGCTTATATCAGCAAAAAATGCACTAATAGTTCAAGTGAATGCAAAGAAGACCTTTTCATTTTCTGCTGAGAGCAACCCACTGGGAGATCCTTTTCTAAATACAAATCCTTCATATGTCTGTTAGTTTTGCATTTCCTAAGATTTATGGAGCTATTTTCCTGAAAATTCCCTTTATATGACTTAAGCAGAGCCCCTCATAAATACACACAATCTTTCCAAGCGGATTTAGAAACATAACGAGTAAAATCATATCATTTTCAGAAGGCACAAATTATTTTGGCATGGTGTAGTCAAAACAGTTCTAGACAATTTACTGCGTTCCTAAAACTGTAATAATCTGCGAAACCCAGTGTATTAATGATGATTTTGCATTTATCCCTATCTAGAAAATAGACATGTGCTCATGCCTATCCCTGAAGTTTAAAGAGTGCTTATGATAAAACTGAAGTTTGTTCAGCTCACGTTATTCAAACCCATTACCTAAAATGGTCTCCTCTTATATCGCTCTGTTTTCACTCTTTAGGAAAGTATTTTACATATGATTGTCATTTTGATGTCTGAATACATAGACATTTAATCCAGATTTGTGAATGTTTTAAGCACATAAAAAACCATCTTACCTGAGACACTTTTCGGTGATGGGCCAGCCAGGATATTGGCTCTCAAATGGTTCTTAGAATATTATTTTCACTGAAGTCTGTTGAATTGTTAATACACAAACAAGCAGTGCCCAGTAACACACTTTGCAATTGTGCTTCCTACATTTGCCCAAACCAGGAGTGTGTGCTTCAGGGAGGGAGGAGAGCAACTAATGAGGCAGTAATCCCCCTTCGCTCCCTCACAGCCCCCTTCCCCCTCTGCGTTAAGACTTTCAGCTGGGCCCAGGCAGCTTAGGCACCTGATAACCCATCACCCAGCCTCCTCCACCTGCGGCAGAGGCCTGGCCTTGAGCAAACAGATCTGGAAACTCATGGCTTTAGGTTGAGAACATCAAATCTAAATTAGCCAAATTGTATCTCAGCAAACCTAATGTAACCAAATTCAGCTATTTAGAACTCTTCTAGTTGAATTCCAGAAGCTGCAAAAGCTGCAAGAATTTTACACAATGTAGAGATTGGTGGCATCCTACTATCTGCCACTGAAAGGTAAAGACCCCCTGTTACTATTGTTCCTAAATATCATATGCTAAGAAAATTGGGAAGAAGACTTCTTTAAGGCCCAGTTCTGTATTTTTTTGCTTTAGACTCTGCTGTGTGTGATGACAACTATCTTATTTTCCCACTGGTATTAAAAATATTCAAAGCATTCAGATCCTCAGAGAACTAGAACACTACCATTTTCACAAGCAAACTTTATGAAGAATTCAGCAATGTAACTAATCATGCTTGGGTTTTATACCCAGTGCTGCAATACCAGACCAAATCAGTACCTTCTGAATACCTTGGCATACGGATCCCACCCCGTTTATAGTAAGCAGTGGTGTAACTTCCTTCCTACAAGTAAAAAACTCACACTTAGGCATTAGCAAAATTTAAGCCTACATTTATAAATCACCATGCAAGTTTATGGGGCCACATAAAAGTTTTGTGATAATTATAATAGATGCAAGCTCTGGCAGGAGTTTAATAACCCATTCTGAAAATGCTTCCCATGTTCACTACCCATTTCATTGGCTACTCCCATCAATAATCCTACTAACATAAAAACAAGGTCAGTCAAGCAACCAAAAGAGTGAAAAAAGATGTTGAGAAGATCAAGTTCTTACAAGCACACCAGGGCCTGATAATTCAGTTTAGAGTGCAGTCGATAACAAAGCCAGAGAAGGGCACAACTGGAACCCAGTCTCCTAATAGTCGGTAATGGCACACAACTAACCCACTGCTACTCACTTCTGTGATTCTCACAATGTGTCATGCAATGTGGGCTTGTCAATGCTGCACTTCATTTGTGGTTTAATCAGCCAACGTGGGGCACTCTGTGAACAAAGTAGCAATCACCCCCCTCCCCAGCAAGTACTGTAATTGCATCATTTCCATAACAAACTCATCCTTCACCAGCATGGGATCTTGATTTTGAGTTTCTCTCTCAAATATACAGCCAGTTCAGACAGCCAACTGCATGAACATGTCACTGTAGCAAGTCACGAGAAACAGTTTCATAACATTTTGCTGCTAGTTGCTAGACAAAGTACTACCACTACTAAATTGAGAACTTCATTGCAATGCAGTTTGGATCAGTCAGTAAAAGCTGTCACTACGAAAAATAAATGACTAAGATTTAACACATGCTTTAGAAGAAAATCCGGATGTGTGTTCCCAGGCAGCGCAAGTCTATTAATAAATACAGTTAATGCTAGCACAAGTCTTATCTCTTTGCAGTTGATAAAAGAGTTTTTCCTTCTCCTATCCGCATTTTAATACAGGGCATTCAGCTGGGGTTTGGGCACAGATACACTAAAAGGGGAATTTCTCAGTGCCAGGACTGCAGGACAGCCACGGCTAAAGAGACAACACATTTTCATGGTAGTAGAAGAACTGACCATAGTAAACTGGGCAAATAAAGGATGATGTTGAACTATTGCAGAAAACTACTGCATGAAGTATTCTGTGAGAAGCAACATGGCATTAATCTGTACCCTCCTTTCCAGTCAGTCCCTGATCCCTTGATTCAAGCCCTCATGGGGGAATTCCTGCTGACACCCGGAGCATTCGGAAAGCACACACCGTAAGCCTGCATGACCAGATGAGATTTTTTTTTTTTTCACCTAGGAAGAGCACTGTTTAAATGTTAAAGTGGCTAAATATATCAAGGTGAAAGCATAAACAGATTTACCATATGAATTGCTTGGTAAAGACCCAAATTTTGAAAACTGTTCAGTGGACAACTTCCTATGAAATGACCACAGCTCCATGCGGGTAATTTACTCTTACAGTTAGGTCCGTGCATGCCATTTTGAGTATTTGGGCCTCCTGTTTTCCTGTTACTTCCTCCAGCCATCACTACGTGCTTCATTGCAGAAGTTCAAGAGCATGAAAAGTGAATGGGCAGGCCATACCTGGCTAGACTTTGCTAGTTTCTTTTGTAGAGGAAGAAAAGGTTCAAAGACAACTTGGGGGCAGAAAGGGGTGGGGAAGAA
Source organism: Heteronetta atricapilla (assembly GCA_011075105.1). NCBI lineage: Eukaryota > Metazoa > Chordata > Aves > Anseriformes > Anatidae > Heteronetta > Heteronetta atricapilla. The sequence continues at coordinate 6,192,360 of CM021740.1, forward strand.
ACAGGTGGACAGAACGCTGTTACTGCAGTTCAGTGAGGCACAGCACATGGCTGAGGGCAGATGATGTGAAGAGCAGAGTGAAGCAAACAGTTCTGTGAGCAGCAGAGCCAACAAAACTTGCCCAAGAATGGATCTCTGTCAAGAACTGACCATCCCTCTGGGTTCACTACTGTCTAATGCTGTTTGGAGCACGCTCCACAGCCTAATTCTTACTGAAAGTGATATTAGGGTTTCCTTACTTCATATAAACACCTGTTTTCAGAAAGCTTACAGGACCTCAATGTCTTTGGGAACACTTCAGACCTGACGGTCACTGACACCCAGACTCAAAGTTTGCAAGGAAAGATGAATACACTGTCAGACAAGGAGAAAAAAAACATTATTAGAACAAATAATCCTTGCTTCCTTAGGAGGCCAGACTAAAAGAAGAAAGGATAGCAGATTGAGTTCAGCCTGAGTCTTCCGTAACTGAAAAGTGATGATCAGCAAAGCCAATAAAAGAAAAATCAATGCTACATCTTCAAATCCCATGAAAAAATCATGTCTTAGTTTGGATTTAGGCATGTAATGGGAAACAATATGTTTATTCCAAAGCACATTTCTAAAACACATTTCATGTATGCAGCTGATTAAAAAAAAACACACTGTACCTTGCAGAAATAGTTTAATAGAGCAGCGAAAGGAAGCAAGAAGTGTAAGCAGAAGACAAGCAATGGTCAGCTGACCAGCCCAATGACCCCCATTCATGCATTCTTTGCTTGTTTCAAAATGGTATGAATTGACAATGCTTTTTAAAACATTAAAAAATGTAGGTTTGGAATGAAAATGCCAACAGTTATTACAGCTCAAGTGCCTGAAGCAATGGAATTATTGCTGAGGTGTTTAAGTGGCATGTGATTTTCTGTTTTATTTTCCTAGAGAAGTATGATTTTTGAAGTAACTGCTGCAATTGATGTGCAAATTTTGACACATTTTGTATGACAAGTGACTAGCCCGGTGGTACATCTGCAGATCAATAATAGCACATCTCAGTTACTCGACTAGCGGGTGGTTGGGAGGAGAAGAAAAAGGAGAAGAAATCATGCCCAGCAGCAAAGTGATTCCCAGAGGCTTTTGTTCCCTACATTGTTGAACACCTGAACTGTTTTTCTGGAACAAACTCAGATAGTATTGGCAATTCCCTGGTGGGAAAGGTTTGGGTGCATAAAAGCACAAGTCAGAAAAATATGGCTCGCTGATTTTCAAGCATTTGCAAATGACCTAATAGCTTGCACATTCCAATAGGACATGAATTTCAAACTAATTTAATATACAACCCTAACTACATCAACTAAAGTGCAGCTTTAGTTCTACCAAAATTCTCTGGAGATGTGAAGGCACTCACTGCAAACTGATTTTTCAAAGAGCTGGCTACTTCAAAACAAAGTCAGATATCTCATGTGCCCTTGGTCTCGTTAGGAAACAGACAAAACAGTAAAACTATATTGAGAGCAGGAGCAGTAAAATACACCAAAACCATCTTTTGACCTGCAGTGTAAATGACAAGTAGTTCCTGTGTACAGAGGAGCCTTCTGGCACACTGGATGTCCAAGGAATGCTTGACAGTTTGCATTGCAGAGCATCTACTCTTCCTCCTGTGTGTCTTCCCTTGAAAGGCTGGAGAAGACACAGAATCTTTCCAAAGCCTTCTTATCCCACATATTTTGTTTTTCACTCTCACTCTGTAAAGGGAAGGAAGCTAAAATCTAGAGTCTGTAATGGGCCTCATTTTGTCTGCTAACATTTTATAAATGTTAGCACCCACCTCTGACTTGAGCAATGAAGTGTCCATTCACTTCTTAGAGGTAATGAACCTCGAAGCTGAATCGCTCCTTTTTAATTTACCACAATACCTGTGAAAGAGCACGGGCAGGGACAGACTTAAGGTGAAGGACGACAGGATGAACTTAAATGTTGGAGGTCTCAATTTGTTTATCCCTAATTATTAATTCCATCCTATCTAGGAGCAGCACAGTAAATTCTCTTACATTCCACTTTCTTAAGTGATTTGTAGCAGGGTTTCATAACATCATCTTCTGAGCCTGTTCATCTTTGTTGTGCCTCTCTCCAACCTTTCTAACACATAGCAATTTATTAGGAAACAATTTATGGTATTACCATCCATAATTCTTTATGCATCATTGTAAATATGCACAAAGGTTTACCAAACTGATAAGACAAGTTTCTGCCTCAAGAGCTTGTGTTAGTTATTGAAGTCTTTATACTTATTATGCTAATATACTTTAATGCACATTTTTTAAATGAAGAGAGAGATCAAAACCAAACAAAGCAAAACAAACGAACAAGAAACACCTACTTACAGACCCTAAATAAGACTAGGAGACTGTTTTTTTTCTAACAATGGCACCCCAAAATCCTCAGTTTTCAAAGAATATCAAAAGCATTATTACCTTTAGTTCAGTTATAACTTACTGACATCAAAGTTCACAGCACCTGGAGCAAAACCTACAGTGCAATACAACTAAAAGAGTTTCAAACCATCCACACAGAGAAACATCATTCTGTCATCTTATTATTGAAAGGAAAGAAATAGGGCTTCTCAAACACAATGTTATGAATAAGCCCCGCTTGCCCCTCAGCCTGTAGCACCTTGTATGCAGGCAGGACTCAGGGTCAGCACATAAAAAACAACAGGCTGGCACATCTTTCATGCTAGCTCCTTGTTCTTTACAACTATTTCATCTAGAAACAAAGTCATGACAGTTGTGACAGCCTTGAAAACAAGAGCCAAGCACAAATATGGGGAGATCTGCCAGCATTTGGCAAAGCCTAGCAAATAGCTCTGAGAGGAGTGTAGAGCTCTGAGAGGCTCTACAGCCCATTTCTAAGGGTGCTATCTCAATACTCCACAATGATGCATTAATGCCAGCTTTGTTAAATACTTTGTTGACCATGAAAACAAGGAAGACAAAGAGGAAGATCGACATCAGAAAAAATTCCATAGGAGAACTAGAGTAAATGTAAGCATGCTGCCAGTGTGCATAACCACACTTGACTGGTATGTACATGGGTGGAGTTTGTCTTGTAGGAGAAAGCTGAGGAGGAAATGTTGGGTTAGGATAGACAAAGAGAAGGAAACTGGGGGTAAAAGAGCTAAGGAAGCAGTGATATGAGATAGGAACAGATTGGAGAGGTCAGAAAGGAGGCAGAGATTCACAGGAAGCACACAAAAGAAATTCCTAGAGTGCCCACCACTTTGTGGGCCTCCCATGAGATTCCTCACACGTTACCACTCCTCTGTTTCATGCTTATGTGGCAAAAGTGTCTCCCACTCACCTGCTTACTACAGAGCTTACTACTGCCATCAGTTACTGGGTTAACACGTGCAGCAGCAGCCTGCATGAGGGATATAAACATGACAAGCAGACTGCAGATTGACCGTGGGTGAAATAGGCTTAAAGAACTTTGATTTTCTTAGGATGCCTTTAGAAAATAGAAGTAGAAAAAATGGACATGACATGGCATATCTATCAGGAAGACACAACACACAGAAAGATGTGTGGGTGAAATGTTTCTGGCTTACAAAACAAAGCTTTCTGAGGTTGTAAAGCACTAGGATGTAGACTGCCCATGCAGAAACCATTAATTCCTCTATGCATATGCATTTGTTTTTTTTAACTATATAATCTATATTTCTCTTCCTTAGAAACATTTTTTTGACAGAATTCTTGTTCACTAGTCTAGCTATAGAAGTTACAGCTTAATTTCTTGCTGAAGTGGAAAAAATATTGAAAACAGGCTATTGGAAAACATTAAGTGAATGATGATTGATTCATGAATCTGAATTTGCTTTTACACCATGTTCCTTAACAAATAAAATTGGACTTTGCCAAGATCCTTTCTCATCGCATGTTGTTCATTTACAAATTCACCATTTGAGACATCAAAATCTTATTCAAATCTTCATTTGTGCCCCAAATCAATGGGAGTTGTGTCTGAATACAAACATGATATTTATTGCTAAATAGGATAAAAATAAGGCCGTTGCATTTTGAATTGTTTGTGCAAACTTAAAGATTACTTTTTAACACTCTGTATCTCAACTGGTAATCTCTATAATGGGGATATTCATTCACTTCATAAAGGTAAAAGCAATTTCATTAATGTTTGAAAAGCTGAATAGCCCCCAGGGTGAATTAGTCATTTGCTCTCCAAAGCAAAGTTTTAAAAGCACGTACTAAATAAATGTGTCGTATCTGAATAAGGAAAATAAGCTCCTAAAATGTAGGCACTATATATTTTGGGCCAGGATCTTGTGGAAAAATAAATACTATCATAACACTCTCACAAAAATAAAGCTAGTACTAGCTACCATAAAGACAAGGAAAGTCAGCATTTGGGGTTTGACTTAGCAAACTTGGTCATGGGTATTAATGTTGCTTTCTGTAAGCAGATCCAAACAAATCAAAAACCCACACCTTGCTAATCACACTGTTCTACCAATTCACTTTCTGTAGTCTCAGAAGTAGCTTAGAAAAAAGAATAATGGCTTACAAAAGAGGAAGAGATCATCTGGTGTGACAAAACTCTTTCTTCCTGTCTAATTAGTTTACTCAGCATCCTTTAAATCCCTCCTGTGTGTGTGTGTCCATAAAACGCTCTGGTATCTCAGTTTCATTTAAAACAGTTCTTTATCTGATATTGGTTCTTTACTCCTCACTAGCATCTATTACTCTTTACATTATACAGTTCTTCCCGAACCCTCTGCATATATTTCATGTCTGCTTTTCTGGTACCCGTAACCTTGAGCATCTAGGCAGCAGGAGCACTACCTTCCTCATACTCCATGACTGACAGCTCTAGCCAAAGCCCTACCACTTATCCAAAGGTTACTGAAAAACCTAATCTGCAACAAAGGAAAAGAACAGATGACATGATACAGCCGGCAAAACCCTTAGTGGGTACAAAGTTTTGCTTAGGTTTCTTTCTGATACCAAAGAGACATAAAATAAACTAGGAAAAAGATAAAATTAGTGAGAGGCTAACTCCATTTATTACCTTTTCAAGCTCATTAAATGGGTGCAAGAAAGCTCCCTTGTTATCTGTCTTCACTTCCACCTGCCATACCAACAGGCACCCAGAATGGCAACAGTCAGGGTACACAGACTGTCAACGCAGCTCATATTCCATCTCCAGCTGTTCCCTGTAAACAACCAGCTTCTCTCCCAAGAACAGTTTCCCCTGCTATTGCCAGCAGCAGGCTGAAATGGGTATCATTGATACAAAATGAGATAGGAATTGGCTAACATGGCATGTAAGCTGTAACAACTTCCAAGGCATTTATTTATATGACCACCCCATGCGAACTCCCAAACACGCTAATAAATAGAGTTCTGCAATTCCACTTCATCTCTCTGCAATCTACAGGCAGGACAGAGAGACCCTGGTGCTAGTGGTAAACAACAAGACTGGGAAGGGAACAGCACAACTGCAGCAGGGCTCACTGGTGTCAGACATCTCCCCATTTACACCTACCAAGATACGAAGAATGAACCGGATCTAGTGACCGAGTCAACGATGACCCAATGGTATCAGAAAAATACTAAATTCAGAAACTAATGTTGAGATGAACATCAAAGGTCTCATTGAAATTGACCACAAATCCTTCTGCAGCTTTCAGTAAGCTTTGGCTAAGGCCTTATTAGAGCAATTCCCAAGCTCTGACCCTGGTGACCAGTTCCAAGGCTCCTGCCTTCATCATTTTATCACTTGAGCTTTTCTCAGGCTCATGACCTTACCAGCAAAAGCCAAGGTCCCCACCTGGGAAGCTCTGCCTTTGCAGAAACACAAGATGTGACTAATTTAGTACAACACGCAAAACACAAGCCTGAAGTTACAACAGTCGCACTTACTACTGTGTAAGCCATTTGATTTTAAAATGAGCATAGAACTAAGTGCAGACAAGAATAACTTGTATCAGAAGACAAATATTACTGGTATAATAATAATGTAAAATTAAAATATTAGAATCAGCTAAACTTAGAAGATAGATAGCAAACTGAATAATATATGCAAGTACAATCCAGAGTTCTGTTTTATGCATACAAGGGGAATAATTAACTGATCTGGAAACATGTAAATGAGGGCTTAAAAGCATTTTCAAAACAGCACATCCAATTTCAGTTACACACACAGAAGTTGCTACATTATAATAATTACATTTTTTTCACAAAAGATTTATTTATTTTGAATAGGAGTATTAAATATTATACTAATTACTAGTTATTTTACTTTGTACCCAGGGAAAAGGAATGAATATTCATTAATTCCTCAAGCTACCAAACCCCAGCAGACCAGACAGATTCCAGCACAGCTACTGCTAAGTATGGGAAAATGTTTGGTACAAAATCATGCGTCTTGAGCAAGTTATAGCTCTTTTTCACATGTTAAATGAATGACAAGAAGCAACAGAACAACAAATAAAGCCAGAATATATCAGCTTTATTCCTTTCATATTTTTAAACGTGTTTTTGTATAATGCCTTCAAGAAAGGTTTCTATTGGTGTTTTTTTGGGTATATTGTATCCATTTTGCTGTAGCAGCAAAGGTAAAACTCAACATATTCTGGAGACAAATAATAATGAAAATATCTTTCACTTATTCTCCAGTTCATTATCTTTTATAACAGAAAAAGCTCTGCTGTCTTCCTAACTTCATCACAGTAACTGCAGGAAAGACACTTGTCTTCTCGGCAGTGTTCAGGTTGACTGTTTACTCTAAAGACAAGAAACCCATTCAGATTGCATGCCCTTTTTTCCTTCCAAAAGATTGGACACTTGGTGATTTCTGAAACAAAACCATCTCAGGGATTTCCAAATGGCTGTCCAAGTCAAGCTCAGGAAGTTATTTGAAAAGTAACAGGTTGCCAGCTTGTGAAATGGCTGAGTGAGACAAAGGGAATTTAGCATTCACCAGAACCAGACTAAACATCACCCAAGTTGCTGCAGAGCTTGCCGTGTGCTGCCAGCCAATGCTTGGACTCTCTCCACATATCCACGGATCCAATTCCAGGCTCCTTTGAAGAGCAGCCATGCCTGCCTAAAGATCTTTAGAATGGTCAAAGACGGAGACCACATCTCCAAACCAAAGTTATACACCTTTGCACTTGGCAATTTCAATTTTTGATGCTCTCGAGACATATTAAAATCTCTCATTTTGACACACAGATTGATAAAAATTGCCATCAAAAAAACTTCTCTTGTATGTAGGATCTACAGGATCCTATACAGCATCTACATTATCACATCATCTACAGTGATGTAGACACAACAGTTATGGCATTTTGAAGAGTGTACCTTTTCTGAGCAACACATATCTCCTATTGAACATCCCCATTTTATAATCACCCAAACTCTCTTAAACCCTCTCCTCTCTTAAAGATACCTCAGACTGTTCCCTCTCTTGTAATCACAGTGCAGAACAGCTTTTCACTATTGACTGCTACCACAGTGCATTCCTTGTACCTGCATAAAACATAATCCCTCCCAGGTTTAAAGAATTAACTCCATATGATCTGTTGAGGATCATTTTATAGGCTTCACTGAAAAAGTGCATCAAAAAAAAAATTACTGATCGTATGGAACAAGAATGTACGCATGTATTGCAGCTACAATTACATCTAGTCCCTTCAGAACCACTGGCTTTCTGGGAACTGAATATGCTTCCTTTGAGCCCAGAACTGGACAAACTCTTACCACCATTAGAAGAATGTGTGTTTTACTAGTGTCTAGAAAGAAACTACATTAAATCCCAGGCATTAATCTCACATTTTATGTGCAGTTACCAATATATTTGAACCAATTCTAGTTCAGAGCAAAGCATGAAAGACTACAATATAGTGTCTAAAACTGTACCAGTACCCACTACCATATGCATTAAAAGTAAACTGATGACAAATTCTTCATAACTTGGCATTACGTCCTCAAAGACTAACGCTCCAATTCAGGCCAAAAGTCCTACTCCTAAACATTTAAATGCATGCTCGAGTTCTTTCCTGAATCAGAAAATACATGAAGAATAGTATCACAGAGTTAACCAACTACTTCAATTATGCTGTAATATGTTTTTCATTTTGAACTTTCTTAGTTCTTTCATACTTATAAGGTCGATTTATGGCATGCCATTATGGGTAGGAAACAATACTGTGAAATAAAATGCATCATTAATATTTAAAAAACCTGTGCGATATATCTGTATGGATAAATAACATAAAAGAAACCAATTAAGCCAAAGTCACTGAAGTATAAATAATATAAAAACTTATCATTCAGCAAGCTACTGAAATAAACTAATAATTAAGGTCTTTACTATCAGCCTAAAACAATGCAGTCAGGACTGGGTTAAGTGAGACATGTGCATATGGTGCATGGGACAGAATTATCCTATACTGATTTGAGATAGTACTATAAAACATGCACCGACGTATTTCAAAGAAAATGTTATTATATTAAATGTTACCTTTTTCTGTTACTCAATTAATTATTTAAACTCTCACGAGAAAGAGAGTCTAGATCACATACTTGCAATGACTAGGAGGATATTTAAAATTCATTACAGTACATTAAGCTTGCACTGAATAGTTAGCATCACTGCAAAATAAATAAATAGCCAATTTGCTTTGATCAGCAGAAATTCTGATAAAATCAGCAAAACACCAATTAAAATGTGAAAAATGTCACCTACTGTCATTATTCTAATGGAAACAAGACATATAGGAGAAACTGATTCAATGTTTATTTTCATATCAGCTGTGTCTTCAAACTGTAAATCATTACAGCTTTTACTTGTATACCTCTCTCACAACCTCAGAATTAATTCTGTGGATGGATTTACTATGGACTGCATAGTACTAGAATACAATCTCCTATCATGAACAGGATAATAAGGTCTTGCTGCACTTCTATGAACTCCCATGGGGAGGGGCAGCGGGCGGTAGTAATTCAGTCAGAAATATGTGAACAGAGATGAAATGTGACACATGGCATTTTTGCCTGAAACTTTGTTCTTTGGAAACAGGTGGGATAGAAGGAAATGATTATGTAAAGGTGCTGTATTTACAGTTATTTGCATTTCTTATTTATTGAGTTCCTCAGCTTTGTGGCCCTGATCCTGCAAGTAACCGCATGCTTACCTGTAAATTGACAAGAATATGTCAAAGACATAGAAGGCAAAATCTTTGTAACTGGCCTCAAATTTTTAGCAACCCTGATTGTTTAACTCTTAATTGTCATACAAATGAAAAATTCTTATACCCACGTAAACTCCTGACAACGCCAGTGTTTTTATTTTACATTTATAATCTTCAGCTGGAGTCATTGCTACGTATCCAGTTAAGACAACCTGGGAAAATCATTTGGGATCCTAACTGTTTAAACCGAACACAAGCTAAACATTTTGAGCATGGCTATGTGCCACTTTGAACTGTTGCATACTTCCTACAAACTTGAAAGTCTTGATGTCTCTCAGAAAGGAGAGCCACAGTATCCTTCTTACCAGTTGCCAGTAAATGGAGCATGGGGAACACAAAATGAAAAACTGAGGCCTACAAGAGATAAAAGGTGATTGGTGAGTACTCTCTCTCTCTGAGAAGTTACTTTGGTAATATATTCTCTGGGTGAGCCAGTCCCTACTGTGAAGTGCCTCCTTATGTACATATGCCAGTTCCTTGGAATGGAAACGGAGCAAAGATTTTAGTACTTGACCCACTGTCATCCCTCAGCCCCTTACTGACTATTGTCAGCAAGGGATAGCACTTACTTAGAGATGAATCACCGAGCTGCAACCTGAGGACAACATAGCAGTGAAATAAAATACCACATAACTGGGAATTAGAAAGCTCCATCACAAACAGACACTCTTATCAGAGTACAGTTCCTCTGAGAGATTAGCTCTGAGTATCCATGCAAAATTCCTATACTGGAGAGCCTTCAGTGATTTGGTACATGCAATTAAAAAAAATCACAGATATCAATAAGTCAGCACAAAGATTATAAGAATTGGTGTGGCAGCTTAAGAGACATGAAGAGAGAGAAGTCAGAGTATGCTTACAAATGCAAAAGAAGGCAGAGTGCACAGCACCTTGGAAAAGAATGAGAAAACTAACCTTGGAGTTAGTGTCAGTGAAGGAATTCAACAGTGAAGAGCTGTCAGTTACATGGTACAGGCTCTTGAAACAGTCTCAAAAGGTAATTTCTCTTTCCCCAACCCTTCCCAAGCTGACCAAATTCACTCAGATGGCAGAGAAAGAAGAAAAAACACCACATTGCCTCCTCAGGTGAAAGCACAATGACATTGGCCCAGGGCTTGCTTACTTTCTCTCACTAACTGCAACTGTGGCAGGCAAAAAATGTGAGCTAACTAAATATGGATACATACTCCCCTGCCCCAGTCAGTATCAGTTTGCCCTGAACCCTCTAAGTTCATTAATTTTGGTCTCATGAAAGAGAACAGATAGCCCATAATCATGTTGCAAACTCTGCTACTGACCAGAAACAGTAAGAATCACCTAGGGATTTTCTATTATTTTTTTTAAAGTAGCAAGGGAAGCTTTGGTTCCTTGCACAAATGCTAATTATCCAAAACACTGTGGTATTTGAACTAATTCTTCATAATGTATCAAGTCTATTTGGGCATAACGTGCACATGAGTACCGAAAAAAGGAAATTTGATATATTTATCCCCCCCCTTTTTTTTTCTTTCTAGTTGTCAATCTTCACAGCCAGTTTCAGGTCATCAAAATGCAGGGAAAGTGCTATCACATTATACAGATACTGCACTCTAAAAAGCACAGCTCTGGGACATATGCATCTGTTTATTTATAGGTTATGGGTACTGCCAGGAAAAGGTGAGAAAGATTATGTTTTCTGCTACATGTTTTTTCTGTGTCCAACATATGTAAGACTTATCATTTAAACAGGCATTTGATGTCTGCCACCAGTCCACACCAATATAAAACTTTGTTGATGGCTATGTTGAAAATGAGGAAGGAACTCAGCATTTAGTCTTAGCGATTGCTAAGACTAAAAAGAAAATAGTGAGAAGAAAAACCCCACAACATTCCATGAGAAGACAATTTCACTTCAGATCCACAGAGGAGGTAACGACAATTCACAGAACGTGAGTACCTGGCCTTATAGTTCTTGCTGTGCCTACATATATGCCGCACAAGGAAGACACTAAAGCCAATGGTTGTGGGTGATGAAAAGATCCTCACAGCCAGCGGACTGCTGCCACTCAGACAAAGTGCCATTTTAATGCAGTAGAAGGATGCAAGACTCAGCACAGATTCTCAGTTACAATACTTAATGTCTTGGGATTCAGGTCAGCTCTTACATACAGGACTTGTTATTTAATGTGTGTCCTATGGTAAAATGGTTTATGAAACCTGCATCTTCCAAAACATTTTTATTGACCATTTCAGTGTTTTCTAGCACACAGGAAAAATAGATACTCATTATGAAATATTACTCTGAAGTTCAGTAATTTGAATGTAAAGTTACAGATAAGCTGGTAATCGTAAATGGTCTGAGATTTGAATGATTTTTCCACTCCAGTTAAATATATTGAGAAGTATATTCAAATAATTAAAAAGTGCTAGAAATAAGCAGTATTTAGAATTAATGGAAGCCATATATTCATCCTGTTGCATTCATTATTTTTAAATTATAGTTCTCACAGATTAAGAAATGCAACGAAGTTAAAATGAAGCAATTTTGTTGCTAAATATTGTCATTTAGATTAAAATGTGTATGTCTGTTGAATCCAAAAGCCAAATACTACTACTGCTGCTGCTTTTATTATTTGTAAAATCTAAAATAAACTGCCAGGAACCAATGAGCAACAACCAGGAAAACATTAAATATGAGAGACTAAAGCCACAATTTCCCTGTCTCCCAGGGGAACTGTTTTCTTACACGACATAGGTTATCAGACATATGATGAACACATGAAAGTCACGTTATATTAATTGAACATTTCTACATAGTTCAATAAGGGCTCTATACATTACAGATGCTGCGATAAATGGTTTCAATTCCAACAGGCTAAAAGGTTTCTTATAACCCTCTTATTCATCAGTTACAGGCTAACATCCCTGATTTCAAATGCACAGTCCTTTAACATATTGGTATCATGATTAATAATTTAAAACCTTTTATAAGCTCTTTTTAAGGGAAAGAAGATGAGTTTCATGGGAGCTGGATCATGCAAATGCACAGCTCTACAGAAACATTGTTCCTTTAGATCCCCAAATCAGTACTGATATCTGATCATTGAGCATCTCAAATTGGGAAAAGTTTATTTGAAGTGAACGGCTGGGCAATTTTCCATACATCTTTTAGAGGATATTTGGCAACACACTGAATGCCAGCAACCTTTGTTCACAGAGAAGGAATAAAGGGTCTTCAGTACCAGAGTGGAAAAATTCTTCATTTTTAAATACAGAATCAATACCAATCAACATACAAATGAATGCTCAAGGCTAAATTTTAAATTACACTTGAAGAAACACTGGTTTCCTTTGAGGCTTACATACAGTTTCCTCCCAACAATTCAAGACAGGTGGTAAAGTTTAATTGTTGCTGATTTTCCATTTCAAAAATTTCAGTGTGTTTTAAAGGCAAACATTTGAAATGAATTTTAAATTTATTTTCCTTCACACATATATTATTTATACAAATGTCAGCAACTCACCACATTTCTATGGTTCCATATAGACTTTATCAATACTTTTTTTTAAAAAAAAAATATTTTATTGTTCCTTTCAATGAGAGTTAACATTGTATATCAAAATTAAATCATCCAAGGAAAACATCTGTATTTGTGAGGAGGGAGGTACCCTAAATAGCATCACCAAGTCACTATTATTAGCATTTTCCTATATTCTTTTCATGCTGCCTTACGCTGATTAATGATGACCAGCAGCAGAAGGAACATAACACTTTAGAATAAAACCTCTTCTCCAAGGTTCTCGTGCTTGCTTTCTGCATCAAATTACACAAACTCCTTGAGAATGCCTGCCCCAAGGAGCTCACCAATGGCACAACATGAAATGATATCTAAAGAGTTCAACTATGGAGAAATTGAAGCGCTTACCTCGATCAAGACTTCTGAATTGTAACTGCAGCATTTTCCTTTAATTGACTTTCATCATTCTCCTCACAAGAGCTCCAAAACAAATATGATGTTTGCTAAAAATAATAAAAAAAGAATTAAATTTAGAAGAAAGAGAAAAAAAAATAAGAAGAATCACCTACGTGTTTTACAAGTGCTAAGAATTTGCTGAAGCATTTATTGAGGTCATTTTCAGTAAGTACATACTCAGTACACTATGAAATCTTTAAAGGGTATATAACTAACAAGTCAAGGAAATTAGTTTTCTTTTGATGATACTTGGTTATTCTGTTTATGTTCTAATAGTCCTACATCCATAAAAGGCCAAAGGACTCTGACCTTGGCAAACTAACTAAGCAAGAAAAGGCAATCATGTGTACAAGGTTGTCACCTACACCACAAATTATGATAAAATATATCTCAGTATTGGAAAAAATAGCTGTATGTCTTCAGTGACATCCACTGTAGTACATTTAAGGATTTGAATAGGACAGCAATTTATTTTGCACTAAAATGTTTTATGGTTATCATAAAGCATTATGTCTTCCGAGACTGAAAGGTGATGTTTTTATGGACTGTTGCTTCTTGTTGCATTATCTTCACAGCTCAGAAATTATCCTGCCTTTTTTTTTTTTTTAAGTGCCCCCCTATTGCCCCACTAATAAAAGATGTCACACGATGGTTCAGTCTGATCAAAAGGAAACTGCGTTAAGCAAAGTGTACAAGGAACATATTTCTAACACTGAAGAGTTTCACAATGAATGATTATCCAGCTAATTAGTGAAATAAATAATAATAATTGCCTGTCCCTCCTCATTAGAGTCTGAGAAAATGGAGCCCCAAAGCAGAGTTCTTGCCTTTGATTTAAAAAATTGGACATAGTTAATTTTATTATCACTTTGCCAAAAAGCCAGTTCTCCAGTACAATGATAGGGTGAAGGAAGGACAGGCAGACAGACCAAATGATGTCTAAGATGTCCCATTTTTAGCTTAAGAATAGCTTTGAAGTACTAAATTGAGTAATCTAATGTGGTTAGTTTGCTCTTGACTTATCCTTCAGGAGAGTCTGAACAACCAGTTAGGCTTAGGTGTAATAAACGTACAGCACGTTCCTTTGACACGTTAATCTGATGGCTTTCAGGCTTATCTATGACTATGTAAATTGCAGATAGTGTAAGAATTGATAATGATGGAATATTATAAATATATCAAGGTTCCTTTGCCTTCATCACATGTTCTTCAAGCCTTTGACCAATACCATGCTTCCACATGGCTGACATTGGTCCATGCTTACGTCACCTTTGGATTGCTTTCTTGTAGGTCACTGTTCACCAGGCAAGTCTTAAAATGTTACATTTTGCACAGACTTAAGAGAGCCTGCCAAAGCCAGCACATCTAAACACATTACTTGATGCTGAAGAAATTTCACTGGCTTCTAATGAGGCAGTGAATTAGCCTTAAGGGGTCTAGTCTCAGTTTGACACGTGCATTAAATGGAGTTATGCATGTCACACAACTAATAAGTTCATCTAGGCATTAATAGAGCTCTCACCACTGTGGTTTCCAAGCACTCCAAAACAAGCCAGCAGAGGCCTTCAGAGTATCATCAGAGAGAACAGGCCCATAAGAACCTTTTATTTGCTGATAGTAGATTATATAGATACTAGGTTATATAGTTCCCCTACCATTCCCCAAGTACTAGCAATATCTTCTTCAAGGTTCTTGAACTTTGTTGTATTACCAGTAAGACAGAGAAATTGAGATACCCTACACAGCTCAAAAGGGATGATACTAAAATATGGGTAGGTTTTTAAAAACCAAGACAGAATTTGTTTGCTTCTTTTAACACACTCCTTGCCACAATCCCAGAGTGATCTATGCAGAATTTACTATATCTGTCCAAAGTTGCATTCACAGAAGTAAAAATGGAATCTTCTCATTTTCCACTGAGCTGCACTTATATGGAATCTCAAGCCCCAGAGATTTCATCTATATAGTCCTCAGCCCACCTCTACAGCTCTGCCCTCCTGTCTGCTTCTCTCCTCTCCTCCTCTGGTGCTCATTACTGGCTCTAACTCCTCCCTCCACATTCTCCACCCTCAAAAGCCAGAGACAGAGCTTGTCTTTGCCTCCGTAAGTATTGCATCGACCTGGACGAACTTGGAGGGGCTTAATTTGTCACAAACTGCCTTGAAAAGCCACTTTATAGCCTTGTATGAATTACAGCTGTTCCCTTTCAACACATTCTTTACGCAAGGATTTGTTAACTGTTTGACATCACTTTTAGAGGAATTTAATTAAAAGGGGTGAGAACATCTGAGCGGATTCATAGCAGTAGCTTCATCCAGCTCAGCACACGCCCACTCTTCACCTGCAGCAGCGCAGCTGAATTACACCCAGTGATGTGCTTTATAGAAAACTCTGCTCCCAGCCCTTGGCACTAGTTGAGTTACAGAACGTACTTTTAACACAGAGGAACGATCAGGCAATTTCTACACTGCATATGTGAAATCAAAGCAATGATTGTGGCTTTCTCTTTACAAAAAGCAATATCTTGATATGATAATGACTTTGTAATTAATTTCAGATAGGGAAGGCTGTAACAGAACAATTACAGTTTCGTTTTACTTTTACCTACTGCCATAAAATTAATACAACGGCCTGAATGTTAACACATTTACTTATCAGAAATAAAATAAGGGTCAGTTTAGGGAAGAGGCCCTTTGCCATAAACACTGACACCAAAGTTTTATGGAGCCTGTTCTTTCAGGCAACAGTACGGTGGTAGCACTGCAGCACTTCACAAACAACACAGTGTTATTTTTTTATATGGCTTTATTATTTTAGTCCTGTTCAGATACTCAGCTTCAATGTCAGATGTAAAAAGCAAAAACCCCAACAACAAAAACCCCTAGATTTTCTTCTAAGGTTTCCATCCTTCACTTATTTTTACTTGAAAATACAACACAATGCGGCCAGCTTTCAGATGCACTAGATAAGGAAACTCCCCATCCCTTTAGGTCCTAAGTCCTAAAGTCCTTCCTTTCCTAAGCAGAAAAGCTTGATTCTCACCACATAAACTCCCCAACTTCTGCCTCACGCAGTCACATTAATAAATGCTTTTTCAAGTTCAGCTTTTGTTTAATTCAGGAATAACAAACACCACAGGTAACATGCTACTTGGAACTGAGCAACAGCTTGGGTGAAGGTCCTGTAAACACACCTTCAACAAATACCAAATTCTCTGGAATTTTTTCTTGAAGAGTGTAGAATAAAGGGCAGAAAAGAGTCCTGCTCCAACCCGCTGACAGACCTTACTGCCTTACCCTCAGAGGAGGCAGGGTGCAGCCGTTCAGGCATGGCACACTGCCCACATCACAGAGACTTTCTCCAGGGCCCCTGCTCGGGCTGATGCTCCCCAGCTAAAGGCAGGGCAAGCCCTGAGAGGGGCTGCTGCTGGAACATGGCCCTGCCAGGAAAGAGGGGAGACACCCACACAGCCCCAGCTGGCTCTGCTGTAGCTGATGAGTCTGGACAAACATGTAGGATCAAAGGAAAGCAACAACTATCGCTGAGTTTATTTGCCTTGATGTCGATGTTCTGAGATCAGTTTTTCACTCACTAGTAAGTTCATAGAATCTTTAGATCCTTAAGTGCTTTGGGGCCAAACATTACTGGAAACATACAGTTGCTAATATGTCCACATGACAAGTATGTCCTACATTTATTTTTATCCCATGTACTTCAAACTGTATCTGGATAAAACAGAATGGTTGGAGTGGGAAGGGACCTTTAAAGACTATCTAGTCCAACCCCTAGAAACATCAGTACTCCTCCCTCTAATCAACACTCTTCCTTTTCATACAAGGAAGAATGGATTTGTGCAAATAACTTCCTTTATATACATAAAAGCTCAGATCAAAACACTGAAAGAAATTCTAAGGTGTTCAGAAAAGCACCCATGTTCTTCCTCCCCAGATGCTGAACCTGGGCTCATTTCTTATCCAAGCCTGTGAGATCAAACTGAACTAATACATCCCTGTTTGCTATTTTAGTAGTCATATTACTTTCATCTTCCTGTTCCAAGATAATTTAGTGCCAGCAGGATCAACCATATCACCACACCATCATACCACAGAAAGTTAATATATGCTAATCCAATTTTTAGAAATTATGATTTCTTTTCATACAGAGCACAAAATATGGTCTACCATAGGTTGTTTATCTGAAGTGAACTGCTTTCTCAAATTATGATGTCTGAGAGCTATTCAGTTTTTGCAGTCCTTCTTTTCCTTGATGCCATGTCATATTCATTCAAAAGCTGATCCTTTGAAATATTCTTATATCCTGACCAAAAGCATATCTAGAGGGTCTTGGTGAATGCATAAGTATTTAATATGCTTTTATGTTTAATGAAGTTCTACATATTTCAAAGATCCCATCCCACTTCACCTAGTATATGCTTAAAGTCAGGAAAGTTTTCTCCAATTTATTAACAGTTTCTCACTGATCTAGAAGATTTAGAAACACATAGGGGGAAAAAAGTGCCACCCCCCAATATGTACAAAAAACAAACAAAAAAACCCACCCAACCACCAAGAAAAAAAAAAAACAATATAAATGACACTGCTGTTTTACATCTTACCAGGGAGACATTTCAAGCTGAAATCCTCAGTAAATTTAGATGATCGCAAAAAGACGAGAGCAACTGCCAAGCTGCATGTGAGCCACCCCACACATCTTTCACTTGCAAGAAGAGTAGGAGGAAGCATCAGTATGTTACTTTATTCCTACCATCCTGCAATGCTCACTTAAGTCCTCATTAATGCAACCAGCTATTATCATGGCCTTGTGATGAATGAAGAGTAAGCTTACAAACAGAGCACAAAGGAAATGCTGGAACAAGCTGGAATTATAAAACAAAAATTACCAACTCAGTGTTTCTTAGCGCTTCTAACTTGGCCCAAACCAAGACACGCGTCCTTCATTTAAACAGTTCAGAAATGAGAGCATGTAGCAGCTTCCCATGAGCAAGAAGTGCTTGGTTACCAAGGCAAGCCAGCTCAGTTGCTGAAGTCCTCAGCTCACACTCAGTTACGAATGTGAAGAACTGTCCCACATTCCTCAGCTGTCTGACAATCACTACATTCAGATCAGGCAGAGATGGATCTCCATTGCACTGTGAGACCACACTAACCCTTTCTCTGTCGCCATTCAAATACTGTTATTACACAACATAACATGAGGTTGTCACCACTCATCTTCACAAAGACAAGATTGCAAAAAAGGGAAAGGTTTTGCAATGCTCTATTATTACAGGGCAAGCCAAAGCTCATTTAAATCAGAAGCCTTTCCTTCTCACTGCAACTAGGAAGAGACAATTCCTCTCTAGATAATCTATGAAAAACATACCATGAAAAAGACATCAATCACAAGTAGAAAACACGGCCTCAATGCAACCAACCTATACAAAACCAGACAAGCTAGGTTCATTTTTAAGCATAGTTTTGAATGAAAATCCTATTGTGCACAAGCATTTATTTGTTGTATCAGCTGTAGTCACACATCTAAAATAAACGAAACAGTTTTTCAGCCTGATAACTTTGGGAGAAAGGGGCAGCTATTTTGTCTGCACTTGAAATGGAAGCGAAGCAGCCCCCCCAAACATAAACCATTTCAAAAGATCTCATTAAAAGGTTTCTCTGTTTTTACTGATTATTATGTAGCATCTACAAGAACACCTATAAATCTGTTCGAATTAGGTTTTCAGGCCTTTATTCCAGATAATTTCTTTTCCCTATGTGGACTTTCTCAGGAAATGAGATTTAATGAGTCATAGTCCTTACTGATAATCACAAGAGAGCTCATTAGCTTTCTGTCAGATTTGTACCCACTATCTGCCCTCAATGTGCTTATGACTTACTTGAGCTAAATGTGACACTACAGAGAAAGCAGACATACTCAGATGGAGCAATACAGTGGATTTCAAATACCGTAGCAATAAATATTTCTCCATAATTTACTTTGAGAACTTAAAGGAGAAAAATCAACACACCTTCTTTCTTAACCTTCTTTCCCTATTATTCTTCTATGGCATCATTAAGAGCAAGACACCCAGTGCCTGAGAAAATTAACCATGCCATTTCTTGAAGAGTCCTTACAGACACAGTAGCAGAAAACCAGTCTAAACAGTCCATAGTGAAATGCTCCGGCAACTGGAATACATCCCTGTTCTAGCATACAATACTGTGGTTTATCACAATCCTGTAAAACCTTCAGACTACTCATAACTAATTATTGCATGAAGCAGCGCACGTGAACCTGCTTGTAGACCTGCCCCTTCCACAATCAAGGCTCAACATCTCCATTTCAAGTATTTCTAACTGGGTTTTTACCTCTGAGCTCATCACCTCTACGGCCACGTGCCCCCTGGCCCTGCCTGAAGGGCACTTCTCTGATCTGTGGTGCAGAGGAACTGTGGGGCCCTATGGCTGTAGCACTAGAAAAGATGCTTCAGCGCTCTAACACAACGTTAACGCTATGCAACAGAAACAGTCATCTGATAGACTGCAATATCAATGGCCTCAGCCTTTTTCCTCCTACAGCTCATGTCTCCCTAAAGGAAAGGGAAAAATGAATTGTGACTCTTATTTCCTGTGTTTTATTCACCTGGACACAATGCTGTTTCTTACTGAGGGCCCACTGCAAGGTCCTGGTCCAAACTTACTCCTCACAACTCATCACTTTCTTCTGTAGCGTTTGCTTTTTCTCTCCCTGCAGCCTTCTTCTAGCACTCATTTCTATTTAAAAAAAAACCAAACACGTCTACTTCCTAAAAACTGAGGATCACCCCCCATGCTCACAATTTGCTTTCACAAAATATCCCCTTTCCAAAAACATGTTAAGGATGATCCAATAAGCAGGCACCAAACTCAGGAAGGTATTTTACCAGGCCACACTGTGATAACTATTCACTCCTTCCAGGAAGTCATCCATACCAGAAGAAAAATAAAGGAAAAAAAAGAAAAAAAAGACTTTCTCAAGCAATTCACAGTAGTGCCAGTCCCCAAGGTGATAAGAGCTTTGCTCTGCCTAATGGGCAATAATACTTGATTTTAACCCCTTCCTCCTTTCCCCATCCTTAACACAGCTGCTCTTCAGTCTGTTGTCTCAGTCTGTTGTCTCCCTTATCTTGCTCCTTATATTTTTTGTAGATATATGAGTGGCTGCAAGGGGTAGGAGCAGGCTGGTAGGAGGAGGTTATGTCGGAGTGACATACAAGAGCTGTCAGAGCAAAGGGAATTTTATATTTCCTGTTTCCATGGCTCAGCAGAACCGCCCCAAGTGCCACTCTAGAATTGTGCCAATCTCTGCATATTACAGGGTTAAAGTTTATACAAATCACGGGAAGATTCTAAAGATGTGTTGTTTTAAAGGTATTGGTAAGTCTGTTGAAATAAATAACTGGTGTCAGCAAAGTAACATCAGTAACGAATATGACTACCACTAAGAGCATTTATTTTAGCACCATCATTAAAACTCCACGTAAAGCCAAATCATATTCCATCAGACTGGACGAAAATGAACCACTGTGGGTCACAGCATTTTTGGACACATATTTCCCAAATGATTTTAATGGCCTGCTTATAAAGAGGCTTAAAAAGCAGAAACAAACTGTTTCAGTGAATAACTGCTTAAAGAAATATCAGAGACTAGGTAGAAGATGAAGAAATATGATCAAGTATTTCATCTCACTCTTTTGTTTATTTATTTATTTACAACTAGCAGTCCAGACCCATCCTTTAATTTCTAAATTCATTTGCACACTTCAGCACGTATTTACTTTGAATCCACAGCATTCTCAGGAACACATTACCTTCATTTTCCATTTGGAAAATAGGCAAGTAAGTGATATTCCTGCTGAGCCAGAAAGCAAAGTGAAATACATAGTATTGATTGCTGAGCCTTATATGTGTTAGGCTTCCACGTGGCCTCCATCCCAGCAGTACCTGAGCACTTCCATTACCATAGTACTCGGTAGCTCACCTCACAACCTTCCCAAAAGGTAGGGAAAATGTTTATTTTCTTTCTTGCAGATGAAGAAGCAAGACAGCAATCTTCCTATGTTCACCAAGGCAGTTTGTAAAGGAGAAGAAAAGGAGACCCGAGTCTTGTGTCCCATGCTGGCTTACTTTATCATGGACCAACCCTTCAAAGCAATCAGGTCATTTGAATGTAAATGCAACCAGCCACTTCTCCAACTAGCAACACGAGGAGAAACAAAAACCTGAATTAGCCCAGATCTCTGTGCCTTAGACTTCATGGCTCTCTGCACTAAATCTCATCTCTCTCAGGCTTGACAGAACTTTTTATAAAATTTAAAATAAAAAATATATACACCAATTTTTGGCTTTTCAAAGGAAACTACCTTGGATGCCACATAGATCGATGGGGGAGTTAAAAATCCTGTCACTGCCTCAGGTCACAGCTCTGAATTAAGTCGATTCACCTGTTTCATACTTCCCCTTACTAGAAATGCGGGGGGGGGGGGGGGGGAAGTTAAAATAAAATAAAAATACCCAGTGCAAACTTACCTTTAAAAAAAGCTATGACAGCTCTGCATTTTGGAGGGCTAACTAAGCTGTTTATTATTATCGGTTCAGAAGATTTCACAGACAAGCACTGCTTTTGCAAGTCCATTCTTTCCTAGACTGGGGACTCCCACCTCCTCAGTGGCTCCACATGGTGCAGGCCTTTCTTCTCCTTAACAGCTTTTCCTGTGGGGCCGGTGGGGGTGATGAATGTGCAAGTCCCCAGGCACCACACTTCCAAGGGACCAGGGAGCAGAGGGCCAGCTGCACAGAGCCACAGGTTCCATAGACATCAGATTTTCAGGCAGACCCTCAACTATTTGTCTGACCAGACCACTTGCACAGTTTCTATGTTTGTTTTTTTATCCATGTTTTCACAGCAACAGATATGAGAGCTTTTTGTGCCACAGTATAATTCCCCCCCCTCCCCCCCCCGAAGATTTAGTTTTAGTTTGAGACAACACAAATATGGATTGTAGGTGAAATTCCAGCTCAGTATGACTTCAGGGTTCCAATATCAGTCATTAATCACTTGAGTTGCACTTTCTGGGTTTATGATTTTGACAAAATCCCTTCATTTGAATTATGGCCTTGTATTCAGCACTAGGCCATGTATTATTCTACATATAATTTTTAAATACAAAGAGAAACAGCATGGAAAAATTAGAATCTATGACTTAAGAGTGTAGTTCTCTTATGGCATAGGCAAACAGAATGCTCTTGACTTTAACCTATGGGTTCCACTTCATATGTAGTGTATTTTTCATACATCATGGATTTTTATAAATTTGCTGTATAAAGCACCAGAGCTACTTTGCCAGCAAAATATAAGGAAAACAAATATGTCAGGGTAATGATGCCAGGACAATTCCTTATTGAAAAAAGCAGTTTATTAATACCTTATTGCTACAAGCTAGATCTTATTATCATCTTGGGTCATTTAGAATCTTATTAGGTATTCTGATGGTGGATGAATAATCCTGTGATAAATTCTTTGCCATGTCCTTCACAGTTGTCATAGCAGGATCATAAACAGCATTTATAACAATCTAGCCTGGAGGAAAAGGCTTACAATGGTCTGTTTAACATGCAGGAAATATTCAGATTGGCCGCGTCTGGTTAGATTTGAGACCCACAGGAGAGATACCCAAGTTAAATGTAGCATGGGTTTCTCTCAAGATTAGCTTTAAAAAAGGCTTTGGGTCAGGGACACGGGGGCTAATGCCAAGGATACGTCCACAAGCAGTCTTCTTTCAAAAAAGCCAGCTTGGACAAAAATGGTAGCTGCGTGTTACTGTCTTACCAAAAAAAAAAAAAAAAAAAAAAAAAAAACAACATGTAAGGTCACGTGAGCTGCTACTTAAGAAGCATGGCTGAAATTATTTGCATTGAATGGCTGGAAGCTCAAACACCTACTTCAGCGATCACTATATGAAAAAAACTGCATATACTCACATAGTGAAATATATGCAGGTCTTTGCAGAGCCACAACTTGCCTATACTATGCAATTTTGTGAACTTTTGCAGGCTCAGAACCTAATTCTTTAGAACTACCACAAAATATGGGTAAAGTATAGAAAAAAATGTACATTGTTTTGAGTAGGTAGTAAAGAAAATATACCCTATATATACAAACAGAAATGGCTCCCTGTCACTGAGCTTGATGAATTACTTGCACCTGTTGCCATTCAGTGTCACATTCACAGTAACAGATTCCTGAGTCAAAGCATAGCAAGTATATCTCAAATCACCAAAACCTTTCAGAACAGAAACTACTGTTAAATGCTAACACTAGGGTAAAGTAAAGCTTGGACAAAACATTGTGCGGGACTGTCAGACTCATTTTCCGGACGGTGATAATAGAAATGGGTGGCTTACTGGAAGGGATCGTGGTGACAGATGTGAGAATAGCCATGTATATACAACAAACACTTTCTTTACAGTATGTATTGTTGCTTTCTTAACACAAGTGAGATTAAGAAAGATGCACAGCAAAATTTGCTTTTCTTTGAAAAAGATAAATCGTGTCTTCTACTGGAATTTTAAATACACAAAAGGACTGAGTTGTGCAGTCCCTGAAAGAGAGCTTGACTGTTGGAAAGCTAGCATAAACATTCACAGCTGAAAAATGTAAAAAATTCCTTTCCAGGACATTCTCTGCTGCAATCATTTGGACACTTCAAATTAGGAAAACACCATCATATCCCAGGACTTGCTTGGCAACCAAAATCAGTTCTCAGAGGTGGTGGTTGCGAAGACATCTATGCCCAGGTCTGGCTACCAACATATGCCATGCTGCTTCCAAGGACAGCATCTTTGGCAGCGCAGTTAAATGGGCGCAAACTGGGTGGAAATGCAGTCACCCTCACCCTGCACAGAGCAAACATGCTGTCACCGATGCTCAGAATTTGTCCCTGCAACTTTAAACACAAATTGTCAATAATTCTAAGGGGGAAACACATCTCAAAAAAGAAATCTTAACAAAATCAAGTGTACACTGAAAGATGAGTGCTAAACTCTTCTAAAGAGAGGTGCTAAACTCACCAAAGAACTTGTTACCTAGAGTAAATAGTTCTTGGTTACATTCTTTTATCCCCTTGTATTCTCTCTTCTCTAAGTTTTTGCTTGCTGACTGCAGAGTCTTTGAGAGATTATGTATCTTTAGTAGTTTTTAGCACTTTGGGGATTTACCAGTGGAATTAATACTTAGCATTGTAATTATCAAGATGAAACAAAAGAAAAGAAAAAAGAGCTCTGAAATAAGCAGTTAAATGAACAGATAGAAGCCTGCAAGAAAATGTTACCTATAAAAGCTGTAGGAATTCAGTTACTATATAATTTTAGCCAAAGATGAGGCACACTTTTCCCTGTGAGTAGTATTTTTTCTGGTTTGTTCTTAGCACAAATCTAGGTGGGTTAATGGAAAACTCACTTGTAGCACTTCAGTTGCCACAATACTGAAACATGTATGTTTACAGTCTAATATAACAAATATAATAATAAACTGAAGGAAACTTTCAGCATTATGCAGTCATTTTTCTCTGCCCTGCTCACATGCCATCTCTTCCTGCTGAAATCAATGGGATTTCTGTCACTGATCTGGCCTCATCTAAATCATACCAACTGACTTCCTACCAGTTTAACAGTGCTAGCACTGCTAGTATGAGGGCAAACACGGCCCAGCAAGGCTATTTCTGGTTTATCTCATAGAATTTTTACATTGCTATGCAACTTATGTTTGATGTGCAGTTAAATAGTCTAGTTTCAAGAGATTCCATCTGAACTAGCATTACCTGATAAACTTTATATTGTTAGCTCTTAAATTGACATAAACTAGCTCTGTTGGGCTGCTTTAGCACTGTGTGTGAACTGTTTTTTTTTAAAAAAAATCACGGTAACTCTACATTCCAATTGTCACCCACTGTTCAGGATTCTCATTCAGCTTGCCAAGCCCATTACCTGAAGCACTCAGTGAGCTTTTCAATGGGTACTTGCAACAAAGCACTTAAGAGCAACACCGCCAAAATAAATTAACAGCCAATTCAGCACAGAGAATTTATTTTTTTTTTTTAATGTATACAGAAGTAGTAAGCATTCATGATTACAATAAAGGAATCAAAATACACTTGCCAAGCATGCTGGCTAAGAATCACAGAATCATCTAGGTTGGAAGAGACCTCCAAGATCACTGAGTCCAACCTCTGACCTAATACTAACAAGTCCTCCACTAAACCATATCCCTAAGCTCTACATCTTGACATCTTTTAAAGACCTCCAGGGACGGTGACTCCACCACTTCCCTGGGCAGCCCGTTCCAATCCCTAACAATCCTTTCAATAAAGAAGTTCTTCCTAACATCCAACCTAAACCTCCCCGGCACACCTTTAGCCCATTCCCCCTCATCCTGTCACCAGGCACGTGGGAGAACAGACCAACCCCCACCTCGCTACAGCCTCCTTCAAGGTACCTGTAGAGTGCAATAAGGTCACCCCTGAGCCTCCTTTTCTCCAGGCTGAACAACCCCAGCTCCCTCAGCCGCTCCTCGTAGGACTTGTTCTCCAGACCCCTCACCAGTTTCGTCGCCCTTCTCTGGACTCGCTCAAGCACCTCCATGTCCTTCTTGTAGCGAGGGGCCCAAAACTGAACACAGTACTCGAGGTGCGGCCTCACCAGAGCTGAGTACAGGGGGACAATCACTTCCCTAGCCCTGCTGGCCACGCTGTTTCTTATGCAAGCCAGGATGCTGTTGGCCTTCTTGGCCACCTGAGCATACTGCTGGCTCATATTCAGCCGACTATCCACCAATACTCCCAGGTCCTTCTCTGCCAGGCAGCTTTCCAACCACTCATCTCCCAGCCTGTAGCTCTGCCTGGGGTTGTTGTGCCCCAGGTGCAGGACCCGGCACTTGGCCTTGTTGAACTTCATGCATTTGACCTCGGCCCATCGGTGCAGCCTGTCCAGATCCTCCTGCAGAGCCTTCCTACCCTCGAGCAGATCGACACACGCACCTAACTTGGTGTCGTCTGCAAAGTTACTGAGGGTGCACTCAATCCCCTCATCCAGATCATCGATAAAGATGTTAAAGAGAACTGGCCCCAGTACTGAGCCCTGGGGGGACTCCACTAGTGACTGGCCTCCAACTGGATTTGACTCCATTTACCACGACTCTCTGGGCCCGGCTACCCAGCCAGTTTCTAACCCAATGAAGCATACACCAGTCCAAGCCAAGAGCACCCAGTTTCTTGAGGAGAATGTTGTGAGAAACAATGTCAAAAGCCTTGCTGAAGTCAAGGTAGACCACATCCACAGCCTTTCTCTCAACCCACACCCATGAAAAGACTGGAGAATCCATAGAGCAGCTAAGAGTTTCATTTCCTCCCCAGTTGCTCACGAGGAGGCTGGGTCAGTGGCACAGGGGAGAGAAGCAGAGCCAGGTTGGCCTACATTCAGGTGCAGGCAGTAGCATCCCCGAGGGACTGGGCTCACTACGGTAGCTGCAGGCCAGGCGCTGTCTGTGGTTTGTAGAGTGAAGCTGCACCTGCCTCACTGCAATGATATCATCAGGTGCATTGAGTAGACTCATCTTTAGGTATACCAACCCATAGCAACTATAAATCAAATTATACCTTCAGTGAGCAAAATGCCTTAGAATTATCACTCAGATGAGAAAAACCTGCAGCACACCAACAGGGAAAGTGATGACAGTCAAATCAGCTCAACCATTCCACAACACATGCACCAAGCACCAACCAGGAATAATACCTTCCTACACTTGTGCATCACTGCCAAGATGCCATTGCACTTCTATTTGACAATGCTATTGACACAGAATGTATATGTAGGAGCAGTCAATACAATGCAAAATATTCTACAGACATTGTACTAGCTCTCAGGTAATTCACAGTGATGGACAAATGGCGTGCAAGCCTAGCTTCCAAACCCCTTACAGCAAAAGACAGAAATACGGTAAGGACTACTGAAGGAAGAACAGATTCACAGTAATTCTAAAGAGAAAAGATTTGCAGAATTTCCCTCTCGCTATCTTATTTTTTCCAAAATAACCTTCTCTATGTTCTGTCCCCTCTTTTTACCTCTCTATGAAACATTCCCACTCACTCCACTGCAAACAGAGGTATGAGCTAACAGGTTTCCTAGGACTTGGCTTGGCACTCTCAGTGAAACACCTCTTTAATTTTCCTCATGCACTGAGATTAATTTACAAAGCTATTTCCATTGAGAAAGCTTCATATACACTATAAATCACGTGTGCCCATATATGTATTTCCCACTGTAGACCAGCAAGATACCTAAATAGAAGCCGTGCTCTTTTGCACCTTCCCAGCTAACTGTGAGTACCTAAACCAGTTGTCCTTTGGTATCAGAGCCACTCAGCTGTAAATAGGTAAATTGCTCCTGGTGTACAAACCATTGATTAGATAGATCAATGGCCTTTGCAATTCCCCATGAGTGAATGCTATATATGCTCACTAACTGATTGTCTTAACTGCTGCCAATTAGAGCTTAAATGTCTAATTAACGAGAAATAGACAGAGTTCTCCACTGTTGACTTTGGATGACTATGACCATTAACTCTACCTGTACAACACAATTAGATGATTAGAGGGAGAAAGTGAAAATTAGATGAGTGAAGAAATTGTCTGGATACCAATAAAATATATGTATAAATATTGCATGGGTTTTTATTTCTCAATATATAGCTTCTCCTAGAATGTAATGTCTCTGGTTTCTACTGATTTCTGTTTATTTCAATTGATTTCTCCTAGAAAATACAGTCACTTCTAGAATCCAAAGTACCTGTGAAGTAAGAACCTGTAACACTTCTGTCCAGTCAGTTTTGTTATGAAAATAATCCAACAAAGTCATGGCCCTGCTATGCAAGTGCATGGAAGCATCCACGTAAGAGAACAATGTATGGAGATGACTGCATTTTTTCTTTAATAACAATCATGTATTAAGCATTATTGATATTCTTCCAACAATAAGATGTGCAATGAAAACTCAGTGGATTCACTGCAAGTCCGAACAGTTCATCCATACAGATTATGAACTACTAAGATCAGCCTGAGAGCCTGTAGCTAAATACAGCTGGTAAATACCTTGATCATGAACAGCAACTGTGTTATTCTTCACTGTTCAAAGCAATTTTTATTTCTTGAGCAGGATTAGACTACACAACTGCCCAGAGCTACACAAATAAATGCAATCTGGTACTACCTGAAAAAGAAATCTGCTGAGAAAGATGTTTGAAACTGGCAATAGATGCAGGCACTGCAAATAATTTTTCTGAATACAAGGATGATGCACCAGAGACCAGCTCTTACCATGAAAACTACAATAGCAGATGCCAGTGAAATAATACTTAGCGATGACATGGACGTTCTACAAAAGTCAGTGATGAAAAAAAAACAACAACCTTTTCAGGTACATGTGTATGTTGTTAATCATAATTAAGGCAAGTATGACAGCTTCTTGGCAACAGACACTGAGTTCCCTTCCCTGACAAACAAATCCTGCAGGAATACTCTCTCTTTCATTATATCAAGCCTGCAGCACTTTACACCAATATCCTCTACTTAGAGCACTCCAAGTCATAGGGAAATATGTTTTCTCAGTTGCTTTTTGGTAGATAATCACATGGTGACCTCCACAAAAGAATGGAGCAAGTTTCCCATTAATAAAGTAAAAAGAACTTTAAAAGCTAGCGCTATAAACAAACACATATACTATTACAGACAGGGGCAGGAGAGCAGAGACAAAAGAGAGATGCACAGCATCCAAGTTAGGGACCTAACACTATCCATATCTTCAAAGAAGATTCAGAGTGCCAACCCTAACAGCAGCAAGTGAATTGCAGTCCTTCTAAATTTGCAATTTTACTTGCATAATACAGTATCTCTAACACCTAACAGTGAGCACCTGTAAATATATATATATATATATTTTTTTTTTAAAAAAAGGAATACTAGGTATATGGGTATGCTTATTATTGCCCTTTCAGTAATTTGGGGACTTCCCATTCTCCAAGAACAGCCAAAACCAATCATCTGGAGGGAAGCAAGCCATTTTCAGAGCACTTAAAAAAAAAACACAGAACTTTTTGGTGGTAAGATTTTGGCCAGCTGTAGGCTTTTCATTCAAATCAACTCACTTGTTACCGTGATTCACTTATTGATGAATATTGCTGAGCCATTTAAAGAATACACTATCAGTGTAGGTAGTAGCTGAAAAGGGTTGGAAAGAAACATGGTTAGGCATCTAAAAGAAGGTGTAAATACCACAGAGAGAAGAGAAATTACTTGCAGTATTTATAATTACATTACTGATAATTACATCTAAGTAATGAGGAAACGGAGGGAGAGCATTAGCAAAGCCTCTCACAATAAATTGCACAAGTTTACGGAACAATCTCTTTAGGGAAGTGCATGGAAGCTCCCTACCCCACCTGAAACACATAAAACATGGGAGGCAAAACGCATTCACAATGTGCTGTGGGGACAATACTGAGCTGGAAGAGAGATGGACTAGTCTTTTCTAAGTGCTACACCACGAACCTAGGAGCGGGTTTTAAAATTACCACCTCTGCTGACTTCTGATTTTGTTGTCTGTTCCCGGCTGTATCTCATGTTAGTGAGATCCCATAGGGTTTAGCAATTAGCATGAGGAAAGCAGTATGATAATCAGAAGAAATTAATGGTTTAAAAACATAATCTTACACTTCCCTTGAGACTTGTTCCATGTAACTGGATTCTCAAAGAAAAGAAAAAAAGAAACAGGTAATTGATTCTTATTAAGAGAATTATCTGCCACAAATTGCTGTTCATAGGAAAAAGATCTTAATTTTAAACTAAAATGCTCTCAGAGTCTGTGTGAACCTAGTTTCTGACTAGCTTTCTATGGAAGAGAAGATAGGATTCTCTCTGTGCCATTCTTCTCTTTAGCACCTACATAGAAGTGCCAAGCACAATGTAGGTCTTCATGTGCTAACGACATGCATGTGGAAAAGGGAGCAGGATGTGACAGTGAAATAGCAATCCCCAGGCTTCCGCCAGCAATTTCAATGAGAAAGCTGGAGAAATGAGCATGCACTGCATGCTCTGCTCAGTCACTTGTGCGGAGAAGCTAGGTCAGCTCCTGAGTCATGGATATTATCAACCTTCATTCAACAGAAGCTATATATTGTATTTAAGTATGTCTAATGCTGACTTTTTCTACACTCCTTTGGAAAGACTGAGTTACAGACTTCATGGTTAACTACCCTATCAAACAGGTGAGTGTTATTTATTTTGGCTTAATTTACTCTCTCTCCCAGTAAATTGATGAAAAATAAAAAACCAGCCACATTAAGCAGGAAAAAAACCAAAACACTCTCAATAAACGTCTGGTCTTACTCCTATGAGTGCAGAAACTAAATGGACCTCCTAGGAACTTTTCCAAAAAATTAAATACACAGAAACACTTCAACCATTTCAGTCCAAAATTGTGTGACACACACTAAGTCATCTAGCTCTTGGTAAAAACAGATGAAAATTTTAAGAACCCTACTCCAGGA
Organism: Heteronetta atricapilla; assembly: GCA_011075105.1. NCBI lineage: Eukaryota > Metazoa > Chordata > Aves > Anseriformes > Anatidae > Heteronetta > Heteronetta atricapilla. The sequence continues at coordinate 6,223,191 of CM021740.1, forward strand.
ACAACAACAGAAAAATCACATGTAGCTTTTTGACAAGCTAGGACAGGAGCTGCAACACCCCACATTTTCTTTATATGGTTTCATCTATACAATGCAGGTGGGTGCATGGGTAGATTTTTTTTGTGTTCATTGGTAGTGCCTGTTCACACTGAGCAGCCCTGCTAAAAAATTAGCTCAGCCCCAAGAATAAGGCTCCGTGCAGACTTCTGTTGCTCGGTTTCACAGATTTCATAGCAAAAATTTAAAAATGTGAAGCATCTTCCTGTAACTGAACATCAGCTTGCACAGTAGAAAAACACTTTGGAAGCCTACGTCTAACAGCACCACCTGGTGATCTTTGACATAATGACAGAATGTCTTCCATCAGGTACTCAAAAAGTTACATTTTGCCCTTTTCTTCCAAAATCATAAATTAAGAAGATTTTTTTTTTTTAAAAAAAAAAAAAGTAGACAAAGTATCTCCAGTTCTAAAGTTGTAATGGAAAGTTTAAAATTTATATCAAATATGAAACAATCTAAAATGAATCTAAATCTCAAGTCCCCAGAATACTGGGGACAATCTTAAAGAGGTAAACAATCAAGTATAAAAGGAAAGATAAATGAAATTCTCTACACAACCGAGTTAACACAGCTGAAATTTTTATGTTTTCCTCTGACTAGAGCTTTGGGGCAGTGAAGTTAGCCCTTTGCACCCACTAATTTTACAAAAGATAGGATTAATTCTATTCAGGTGTTCAAAAATACCTGTTTATTGACCTATTATGAACACAGCTATGCCCCATGAACCTTGGGAATCAGAGTTTCCATCTCCCTGTAATGTTCTGTACTCTGAACAGTCTTCCCCTGCCCACCAAAAGTCTTTCTCCAGACAAGATCTCCCTCTAATTTTACAAATATTCCTCTACCAAAATACAGCCTTCCACTCTTTCTCTCATCAGCCCAATCTTCCCTTCTACACCAAGCCATTGCTTCATGACTGTTTCTCTCTTTCTTGAACCATAATAGATTATGTCCAGAGAAAACAAGGTATCAGGATATATGGTCCTTGTTTTTTGGTTTGTTTGGGGGAAAAAAAAAAAAAAAAAAAAAAAAAAAAAAAAAAAAGTGACTTTTTTAAGTCACTTTGGGAAGGCAGATCAGGAAGATACAAGACAGACCTCTCCAAGAGATGGATCAAACAACACTGAAATCCCCATGGAGATACCAGTTCATTCGTGGCCAAAACCCCACCATTTTCACAGCAGAGGGTCACCAGTCAACCATCCCTGCTGAAAAGGTGACAGTCTGGATCTTCCTCAGGAGACTTACACCGCTGTTCCTTCTGCCAGCTGGGACATGAGGGCATGAGCACAGCACTCACATCTGAGCACGTACCCACCTTACTTGGAAAGTTGAGCTGCAAAATATTATCCCTTCAAATTAGGCCTCCTTGGGTTATCTCAGACATCAAGAATCTCTACACTTCTAAATAAATAATAATAATATCTTATTTTTAGAACACACAGCTTATGTTCTCCATGGATCTGAAGCCCCTATACAGTCACCAGCTTTCAGCTTGATAACCATAATAGCTCCAAACAAAGCATCTTTACTATCAGACTGTGGAAAAACAGGGGAAATGCTGTATTCAGACAGATGTCAAAACAGTGGTTTTTTGTTTTCTTTTCTTTTTTTTCCTCTCCAGGGACAGTGTGCCTGACTGCCCTGCTGTTTTTGTCATTCTGAAAGCTTGACACAACTCTATTAGGATAAATTTTGTCATAAGATAAATGGCACACTCAAAATGCCTCCTGAAGTTTCAAAATCCACAATTAACAATTTCATATTCATAATGGTAAACATCAATATATCTTCCTCAGGAAAAACTACCATCTGCATAAATTTAATGAGTACTTTATTAATATAGTGGTATTGTGGTTGCACATTTATGCCGCTCTCTCTTTTGAATTCTGTCAATATTTGCTGGAAAAGCTACTATCAGGATTGTATTTTTAAAAAATATATTGTTTTTTGGGGCTCTACAAGCACAACTGAATGCATTCACGATTACAGGAGAAACATGCTTAACTCTCAGAAAGCAGTAATGAAGACATTGCTCTTTTACAAAAAATTATAAGGCTGGACATTCAAGACCAATAGAAACTCACATTCATCTTCCCTCCAGAACCAAAAACTGTGTTGATTTTTTGTAATGTATACTCTGCAACAGAATATTAACCCATAGAAAAGCTACTAAAGAAGCCAATATTTATTCCCATAAAAAAGCAACACCATCTAAGACTCAAGATATTTAAAAGGAAGGCTATATCAGGGGATGCAAATTGTCAAATACCTTTCCCTGATGTCTACTGCCATCTTTTGCATTCTGGCAAAAATACAAAACAGAAAAAATATTAACAGGTTTTATTAAATTTCATTAAGTTCTCAGCACTATATCCTTGTTGTATTTACTTGAACCAAGTTAAGTTCTCAGAAAGTTATCTATCATCTACATTTCCTTTCCAAGCAGCTGATGTCAATTATCACAGTCAGCACTTTGCCATTAGAAGTAGATTCTGTAACACACACATTCTAGCACGTGACTGTTTATGTGCTTGGATGGAGCTAAAGGAGAAGGCCATAGAACGAAGTACGACTGATACCCTCTTTGTCCAGAAAACATAGTAACTCTTCATGAACGATTGCAGAAAGCATTCTGAAAGCAGAAATTAGTAGAAAAATCCCACAGAGCTTTTTTTTGGAAATGGAGATAACCACTTTGACCACAGATGGACCAGCCCCATTGGCGGCATGATCCATTTTAAACCATACCCTTAGGATTATCTAATTATGCTCATCACATACATTAAATACTGCTCATCTGTAGCATCTTATACACCAACATCAAAGAAGGAATGGTGAGGAGCTGTTAATATCTGTGATCCTCTGCCACATGACTCACCGCAACACACTTCTCTGATACTATTAAGCAATTCCATAACTGGCAGACTGAAAAGGTATTCAGTCCTTTCTGAAATACAAGTCATCAAGAGTAGACAGCTGGCCACGAAGAAAAAAAAAAAAAAGCTATGGTGAGAAGAGACAATTTCAAAGCTCCTGGTTCACTGGTGGAACTAGGATTTCTTAACACTGGAAAAACAGGTGTAAAGGGAATTTTTCCATAACTGTATAAATGAAGAGCATCCATCCTCAGAAAGGCAATGTATTTTTAGCTTCTGGCACATTGATATTTGTACCATTATCAAGGATTTTTCTAACTTGCAGCAAAGTAAGCAGGAATTCTCAGACCTGAAAATTAGAGACAGACTTTTAAACACCCACTGTTCTCCAGCATTCTTCTACTTACCATCTAGTTTGTATTTTTATTAGGAATACAGTGTTCAACTTGTAATTTTCTAATCAGCTGAAACCACAAAATGCTGATTAATCTAAATGATAACATAATTATAGTGAAATCAGTTGCACCACTAATTGAAGGCAGGCGCAGCCTGAAGAGAGTGATTGGTGCCTTAAAAATGGAATTCTTGGAGTAACAACAGGGGATCTAAAAGGATTTTTAATGGTAATGTTACAGTTGGATCCTATGATATACAATTATTTAGAAAGATACATATAGGCAAGATTGGGGTGGAGTATTTTGGTACAGAATCTCCCAATTCTTCGTCTAACAAATATCATGGATGAAAGAAAAATAAGACAGTAAAGGATTTTCATGGTTAAAATGTTTTGTCTACCTTTCTTTTCAAATCACTGCAACCATGTGTTTTATCAATATTACATGAAATTCCTGGTAAGAGAAGTTACTCTCAAAGTAGCTTTTGGTTCTCTACAAACAGAAACACATACATCCTGGGTAGCTTCTGACTGATAAGACTAAGATAAAAATGGTGGGGGAGGCTTTTTTTTTTAACCAGTCCTGATTAAGTTGGGCTTTTGCTATGCCCAATGTTTCTCCTAATTCCAGGCAATTACTTTTTAATATTTTATTATTTTAAAATGGGTAGTGATGTACTCAGACAGCCTTTCAGAAAGCTGTAGCTTTATTTAAAAACAAACACAAACAAGCAAACAAAAAAACTAGACAATAATTACTTGTTGGTAAATTCACTAAAAGTAGCAATATTGTAGTGCAAACTTTCAAGGAAATAATTTATTCATTTATTATTATTATTTAGTTTGGACCCTTTGTAAGTCTAGATGCCATGTTTAAGCAGATATCAGCAATCAAACTTTAAAACAAGTGTAACTAAAAGACTCTGCTTGCTCCAAAAACAAGTCCTCTGTAAACAAAGAGGGAAGTAAACCTTACCCATCTATTTGTTATTTTGTAAAAGTGGGAGAGAACACCAGTTTTGAAAAACAATTCTAAGATCACCTACATGTTCTGTTGTGCCAATTCCACCCCATGTCCTGTTTCTAAGGGACACTGAACATCATTCCCCCTCCTTACATCCTAAGCTGGTTTTGATTCGAACCATGGACATAGGAAATGGTCTCGCAGAAGCACACATTTTAATTGTTCTACAAAAATGTTTGTAATGCAGGCAGCATATCATAATGTTGCAGGGAACTTCATGCCTCTTTTATGTATTTATTCTTTCCTATACTGTTCCCAAAATAAGTAATATTATTCCCACTTGCCTAAATTCCCAATTGACTAAATTCCCTTCCTGGTACCTGAATACAGTGTTAGTCTCCAAAACCTTAATTCAAAATGCATTGTAATTGTACTGTCACAGGAACAAGCAAAGAACCTCCAATTACAGCTGTACAAGTGCTTGAATGTTGCAAAAGGCTTTTGAGCCACCCTTCTATGTCATTAATTACACAATCCTTTAGGACTTAGTCTGTTCCCCCCTCACTTCCACCTCCATGAAGTTTTTCAATTGACGGGCATTGCTGAGTTTACATAACATGAGTTCAGCTCTGATTCAAAGGTGTCTTGACTCCATCAAAAGACTGAAGCAATTTTAAATTTTGTTTTTCTTTATGTCTTACTACAGAGGAGTATATAAGAAGTGCAGATAGGTCATTTTTCTAATACAATTGTTTCAAGTTAGCAAACTAAGAATGATGATGATGCACTTCGAATTTGCTGCTCAGACACATATTATGGACCCTTCCTGATGCTCAAAGACCAGAAGAATTTTGACCAGTGAAGTAGACCAAAACAACAATTCTCAATCTGCCTTGGTCATTTGCCTCAGTAGCAAATATTTTTTCAAGGTACAGATGGTTTGGAAGCCACTGAATACTTACTTATACGTGAACAGTTTTTATTTCCAGAAAGGAGTACGTTGGGATTTTCTTTATCTTCATGATAATCACTATCTGTAGCATTTGCCATTTGTAGCTGGAGTTTCACAACACCCTACTAGACCACTTTTTATTGGTAACCCGTTACCACTACTAGAGCAACCTGTAATCAAATATAGTATAAACACTGATAAAAATGCATCAAACTAAAAACTGCCTTATGTGAAGCCTGATTTTTCTGAACTTACCCAATGTCTTCCCTAACATGAAACAACTAAAGACTTGCTGCATTAATTTTACTAATCTTTAATACATTATAATTGGAATTAGGTCTCCAAAAGGATGGCTTGAGTGTGTATTTACCAACAAAAGAATGACAATGATTGATCAGAAATGAAAACAGAATGTTTAGTCTAATTACTTTATTAGTTATCTGAATGTAACTCACATTTTGTTTAAAATTGTTTATCTAGGAAAACAAGATTGCCACTGGAAACAAGAAATCCCTTAGCTTTCTTCTTTCCACTGGCAATCTGCTAACAGCAGCAAATTACATTCAAATTACACATCAACTAGTATTAGTATTAATTGTAAACTAACCTCAGTTCACTTAATTGTGGGCATAATGAAGTATTACAATTAGCCATAATATATTATTTAAATAAGAAATATCAATATTATTTAGAGCAGGTGCCAATTACGGCAGGCAGTGAAATATGCCACCAAAAAGGATCTCAATTAGAAATTTAATTTCAGCAAAGACAAAGGTCCCTGTCACTCTGGTAAAATGGCAAGCAGCACTACTGCACATCACCTTCATGGGGGAAGGGAGGCTAATTTGGAGCTCACCTGCATTTTGAAATAATGGTCTTACAGGTGTTCAGGAGAGACATTTCAAAGACTCAACTGCAGAATTTTGCAGAATAGGTTTGTATAGTTCTGTGCAGGAGAAAGAAATCCCTACACAAAGCCACTAGTTTCAAGATGCCAGTATAACGTTATTTCAATTCAAAATGATTTGGGTAAAGACCTGTATTTCCTATCTACTCAGTTAATACTGTTTGAAATTCTCTTAAGAATATGGTAAATTTGTAACATAGTTGTGGATGTGAAAATTCTATAGCTGAATATCCACATGCCCTTTTCAGTATTTTTAAATGTTCAAGACTCATTTTTGGCTTCTAAGCCCAGTTCTCTGCAGTCTTGAGCAAAGTGGTAAAAGCTGATGCTTACATCACCACTGACATAAATGTGGATTGAAGATGCTTAGCTCTCCTAAAAAGTTGATGTGCTTCAGTGTTTCCACCTACAGTTCTCTACCAGGGTAAGGCCATTCACTCTGAATATCCATGTCAAACTAACTGTCAGACAGAATAAGCAACGCTTTTGCTAGAGTACACTTGTCTTTCCAGTAAACAAACAAACTGCATCTGGCAGAACAGTATCTGCCAAAGTGGAAACAAGTTGCATGTGTAAAGCAACCTAGACTAATTTATACTAGTTAAACTTCATACTAAAGACAACTTATGCTATAGCTGCCAAAATTTAAATTTCTGTTTTCACACATCCTCACCACTTCACATCTCAGTTTGTAAAATTATAAAGTAAATGTAGCAACTCATGGCTGGCAAAACATGGGAAATCTCAGGGGAAAAAATTAGAACACCAAATGCATTCTGTCTTCAGCATTTGCTAGAAATGCTCAGTCCTCAGTTATGTTGCATCCTAAAATTGGGGTTGTCAAATGGGTGCTGCCAACAACAAAACTTAGCATCAATTCTCTTAAGTTTCCAAGTATTTAAAAGCATTGATCAGTTCCTGTCACCAAGTTGCAATAACACCATGTAAGGAAAAGATTCTGAGTAGAGCTAGGAAAAGTTGAAGAGAAAAATTGCAAGCTGGAATATGGTGCAAGTATGCTCAAGTTTCAGCCACAGGCCCACAGTGACAGAACTTTCCTTGCTGTACATTAAGATAATTTCAGCACACTACAATTATGTGCCTAATTAAAATTAAGAAATTAGAACACAGTTAAAAGGAATGATATTTTGCTCACAGCTAATTTCATTAAAGTATTAATGAACAGGACTCATTTTATGGCTAGAGGGCAACTACTTTCTCCAAAGTACTTCCATGCTAGCTAATTTATTCATGCATGAAAAACAATCCAATGAGAAATGAGCGAGCCGGGAACTGCTGGTCCTAATTAAAATATTTAAAACACCATGTCTATTCTGTTCCATCTAGTCAAAGACCTAAGCTAGAAGCCAGCACGATACCAATTAACATGGAACAAGCAAACACACAACACCCACAGACTCTGATTAAAGTGCATATTATTGCACCATACAATATATTGTTCTACACATGTATGTAAATGTTTAATTAACCCATGCCTAAATCTCTGTAATGTTCAGGAACTGATACTTTAAATCCTAAGCAAGTGACAATCAGGCAGCATGCCACGTTCACTTTTATTTATGACAATGCTTTATTAGCTAACTCATTGGAGTCATCCTGCAATTCACACATTAAAGTATTTCTTATGAAGGGAGGGGAGACAGAAGGAGAGGAGAAAAAAAGAACAGCAAAAACATTTTCTCTGCATTTCAGACAGCAATGAGATTGCTGGTTGCCAAAGGCTTGGAAATGGAACGCAATGTTGGGTTAGCCTCAGGTAATACAATATTTTTCATTAATAATTGAAGGAAGAGCCTGGGACTAAACCCATTTGTCAGTCTTGGATGGCGGCAACAAAAATAAAATAAAACCGCTTCCTTTATTGACCAAAGAGCTGTTTGTGGGGGAGGAACTCAAGGGATGGTTCCCACTAGAGAAGAACACTGCAAAGGCTCAGAGAGAAGTTGGAGACTTGCAAACTTAGTAGAAAGCAGGATCAGAAAAAAAAAAAAAAAAGAAAAAGAAAATGCTCTAAACTTCAGTTCACACACAGATCAGAATAAAATGAGTTCAAGGAGACTTGAAAAGCAGAAATTTGCCTCAGTTTGCACCCATGTAGGTCTTCCTTTTTGCAAAGTTTCTAGGGTCCCGTCCTGACCCCCCCCCCCCCCCCAGTTAATCTTCAAGGATTTCATGAGAAATCTAGCTCCCCACAGAGGTTTTTCAACCCCTTTTCTATTTCATTCCCTTACGACACACATACACCAGCTTCTTCATTAAATGCAGCAAGTGAAAGAAGTTGAATAGCCTTCCCTTGCATTTTCTGGCTGATTGGGTAAACCTATTTCCTTCTTTCCTTAACTTGCAACCTGTTGATGGAAGTGCCAAATACAAAGAACTCAGAGTTGCCAGAAATCCCCCTAAGAGCAGCTCTTATATTTTCCCATTAACAAACCATGGAAATCTGTTAGTGGAGCCAATACTCATTCAAATTCTTGTGTGCATGGTCTTCACATGCTGGCAGTGAAGTTACCAATTAGTAAGACAACAGTGAGTTCACACACACTCGCTCCTATTTTGTGCTCTGGGCTTGGTCCTCACCATGCCCTGATGAAGGGAAGGCACAGAGAGCTCTAATCCTCCAGAGAGCCGGGGAAGCAGAAGTACACAGTCAGAAGAAAGAGATGAAGAACAAGGGAGCTCATGGAGACAGAGAGGGGTTTGTAGTCAGATGAAGCTGAATACAGAGGTCAGTGAAAGGTTGCAAAGAGCTGTCCAGGAAGATGCACAGGACGAGAATAAGTTACTGGCAGAGGGAGTTAAGAGAGTCTGGAGGAGAAGAAAACAAACAGATCAGAGAAACAAGAGAACAAAAAGACCATAGAGAAAGCACAGGTGCAAATCCATTGGAAGCAGACATCTGCATGCCCATGCTGAACAAGAGACACAAGCACATCATCCCAGTTCAAGTGAAAAACAAGAACAAAAATAATAATGAAAGAGCAGCATAATCACCCAGAAGGAAGTACTGAAATGAACTGTTCCCATGTTACAGCAGTGAGATACATGTCAGATACCTCAACTTCAGCTCCTGGCTTTGCCATACAATGTTAAACAGCATACATTGCTGGATAAACCACCACTTGAGCTTTGGTAACACTGGTTTGCAGTAAGGGAGGTATAACTTCACATGAAAGAGAGTTGCACCAGGAGTAACAGCGGCCGCTGCTGCTGCTGCCATTTACTGGAAGTGAACCAGAGATGGTGGTCTCTTCAAGTAGAGGCTCTCTCATACAGTATTTGTCAAGTGTCTAGTTCAGTTAGTCTTCATCAATCAAATCAAGTCATCTAGGCTCTGCCATAATACAAATAATTGCAAGTGCGGGGGTTGTAATTGAACATCATTAATAAACTGCACTGTAATCTCTTGGAAAGATTTCACCATAGTTCAAATTCAGGCTTCTTCAGGGCTGGCAGAAAGCTCCTATTCCTACAGAGAGGAACCTCATCAACAAACTTTAATGAATGAGACATATAGAGGATTTTTCTTTTCCTCCCAAGCAGGTTTCCTCATGTTTAAATCAGAATGGATTTTCAATTTAAATGCTAAGATTTGTTGGCGTTGAATTCCACCTGTTCCTTAAATACCAAAGGGAAGAGTTTCTGGGGAAGGGAGAAAGAAGAAAAACAACAACAACAATAATAATAATAATAATAAAGATATTAACTCAAAATGGACAAGAAAGTGCCAAGCACTATTCACACTGAAAAAATAGGGATTCCTAGAGATCTTTCTTTAAAATTTTTAAAATGAAAAAGGGAAGATGCATGCCTTGCTTTCTACCTGTTTATTTATGATTTTGACAAAGTAATGTTAAAGAAATAGCAACTTAAATATTGTATTATAAAACCTTACAGCCACGTCAACTTCACCTATAACATTCTCGTATACGCTGCATAAACAAGGGTTGGAATTAAACAGAACACGAAAGGCCAGAGAGAGATCTGAACAGGAACACAGAAGAGCTGTTCATACAGGAGGAGTAAGGGAACATAGGTAAAAGAAAAAAATAGTCAAGTTTTGAAAGATAAAAAGAACAGTCAATACAAATGAGAAGAGTGTTTAAATAGCCAGAAGAGTAGGTAACTGAAGCCTATAAAATTATCCTTGCTTAACTGGAACCCCTAATTTGATCAATAGAACTGTAGGTAGCACTGATAGCAACTGAGAGCTGAACAGAAATTGGCCTTTTAATCCAGAGGTTAGGGACGTTAGAGGAAATTCATTTTAAAATGGTCCTGCTGTCCTGCATCATATCATTGAAAAACCTCAATCTTGGGTCTTCATAATGCCATTTTTGAACATCATTACAAAGCAGACAAAATCATACTGTGTGCTGCTTTCTAGTGATTCAAGAACAAAGGTACTCTGGATGATATTCACTGTTTTGCAAACCATTCTTCAACCTGTAGTGTCGTCTGTGACAAAATAGTCCTGTAGTCTCCTAAAATGTCTTATTCTCCACATACATCACACTGCCCTGTTTATCTGCTGCAACAGCAACACAAATATAGACAGACTCAGGATCTGGCTTAGCATACCAGACAAAAAGATGACTTAAGGCTGCCTCAGTCCATCCTCACCTCCTGTTCTTGCACAATACCTGGCCCAGTATCTCGCTAAGGACCAATGCAGAATAATTTGCAGACATTGGTTGCTGTTAGAAGTTTATTGCCAGCTAATATTCTTTCTCATTGTCAGTATTTTTAGTGCTGAAGTCGGAAGAACACACAAATAGATCTGTTAGTTCCACACACTAAAGCATGGCAAAACACCTTTGCAGTCCGCAGGAGACTAAGAGGTTTTTGGTTGTTGTTTTTGTTTTGTTTTCTTACCCTGGACTCTTTAAAAACATTAACAGCTTATCACTGAGTAGCGATACATTTGGGATCCTTGGAACTCTATACATTCAAGATAAAATCATGCCTAATGCTAAATAATTCTGCTGCCTGTCCTTTTATACTTCACAAGGGATCCACTTAAAAAGATCTTCTGCTCCATAGTAATCACTGAGGGATTTCTGCTGCAAACTGCTCCACAAGGAAACAAGATTCTGCTCACTCAGCACAGTCGGCAAGATCAGGACCAAAGAAAGGTTGCTGGGTTTTCTTTTTCTTTTTTCTTTTTTTTTCTTTTTTTTCCAACTTTTTTTCTCCTAACTCCTCTGATCATCCCATATGAGCAAGACCAGGTACAAAACCTCACAGTTTTATGATGAACCTTGGCTTCATCAGTGCTGTTGAGCCTCTCAGTAATTTAAACAGCCAATATACCAAGAGTTATACCACTTTGCTTTTAATTCTAGTTGAAGTGAATAAAATTTTTCCAAGAAGTTTGTTGACTTTTTGGCAGCAAGGTACAGTCCATAAGACGTAATCTTTTTCCTTGAGTTTTGCAATGAAATTATACCTGTAGGTTGTATACAGGGATAAATATCTCCTTTCCAAGTTACTGGAAATAGATAAACCTCTAAAGAACATATGCCTGTGGACTTCTTATTTTGATTTTTTTACATTATTGGGACTTTTAAAGACTTGACAAATAGTGTTTACCTGACATGCCCAATTTTCTACCTTCTCTGGGAGACAGTGCTTTCATTCGTGTTCTAAATTAAGCAGCACACATACGTTTCAACATACTCCAGTACCAAAAGCAAAGAGCAAACTTCAAAGAAGACAACACATTTTTATGCATCTTTAGCCAGATAAAAATTAGTCCTTTTTCCTAACTGAAGCAGCTAGTCTAAAGAATGTTAACTTACTGTTTCCTAAATATGCAGATGTTCTGTTGTCATAGTTCCACAAAGTAATGAAGAGCTTCTTAATATTTAATAAACCTTGCATGTTGTCCCCAGGCAGGGAGCTCAGACTGTTGATAGCCAGCTACTAAATGGCCATTACAACACAGAATGTCTCTTTAAAATTGGCTTAACAAACAAGTTAGATCACCTGCAATGAAATGTGAATTATTTCAGTCATAAAACTGCAATACTCTCATCCTACAAGAACCCTAGATAGGTAGCATGGAAAACCAGTACCTCCTGCACTCTGTCCTTACTCAGAAGAATCTTCACTCTGTGACAGATTTTCACTCCTAGTGCCATTCAACTCGGTTTGCTGTATGGCAAATGTGGACTAAAGGACTTCCTGTAGTCCAAGGATGCTACAGAGAAACTATAAAACTGCTTCTTGGGAATCTTGTTTATTGCCTCTTGTGTGCAATGCAAGTTAAAACATGTTGCAATAATGATCTTCACTAATTGGATATAGAAGTCATTAATACAGAACAATAGTAATTTGTGCACTTCAATATTCACTTTTATATCCTAAAAGCAAAAAAACCCTAATGCTAATGAGATCACATAGAAATAAGGAAAAACATTCATGCAGCTAGGATTAGACAGTGTCCTTCATGGTGCTGCCACACTAGGGGTCCACATATGCATCATATTCTGTGCCAGACTTTGCCAGATAGCTTTGCAAAGTTGAAGATGTGTTAAAGTGCTGTGTAAGAAAGTGCTACGCAAAATGCTGGAAACTCCTAACTACTCCTGCCCAATCAATGCCGGTGTGCAAAGGCTACATCACATTTGGCATGCAGCTGCAGCTATTTGGTAAAAATCAGCTGTCACCTGACTGCTCACAAATATCTCTACACTGCCAGCACACCTTAGTTGTCACCATATTGCAATAAAAGACAAAATGTGCATTAATATCAAAAGACAAATATGAAGTCATCAGAAATAAATATGGAAGCTAACTGTTCCGCCAAAGCCTAGTGTGGCTAGTTAGAGAGTGTGGCTTTGGCTTTGTAAAAAAATAGAGTAATAGGAAAATGTGATGCTTTTCATTAAAAATGTTTAATAATCTTTAAAACAGATCTCAGCTAGCTCTGTAAGAATTTCATGGACTGAACTCTAGGTTTTTGGACTGTACTTCTCAGTGTCTAATTGGTTTGATACCTGCAGAGAAGGAACAAACATGATTAGAGAAGAGCAAGCCATCCTTTGAAATCAAGAACCTCTTTTAATCTTGAATATCCCATAGAAGTGAGCTGGATCCAGCTGGCTAGTCCAGTGTTTTTGAGCTACAGGACCCTAACTGCACTACATTTACTAATTTAAAAGGTTGCAATAATTACAGGATCAGTTTTGCCTAGATAAACACACATGGAATGCAAAAAACCCACATGCATTACCTGCAAGAATGCAGACACAGAAAAAGGGGGAAGTCTGTACAGGACATTACTGATTTGTTCTACTGCTCAGTATGCACTGATGCTTTTCCTGCAGTAGCATCCCCTCCCCCCCCAAGCAAGAATGGTGTTTCTGTATCTTTCAAGTAAGGGATCTAGTTTCCCATTTAAAAGAGTAGTTTGAGTTGGATGAGCCAAGAGCCAGTAAACTTCAGATGCTGCCAAAAATTCATGGAATCAGATATACTAATATTGAAAGCACAAAACCGCATTGCTGTCGATAATTTGATTTTCAAAATATTTCAAAACCATTAAAAAGATGAAGTACTATTTTTGGAACTCCATTTTTATCACTCAGACACACTATGTCTGCTGTGGCACTAAGGCCCTGAACATCAGCAAGAAACTTCAGCACAGGAACATACCCAGAACACAACCTGGTGGCAAAAACATCTACTTAAATACAGTTTCTTTCAAAGCTTACTAAGGGAAACTTGGAAACAAACAGGGACAACCATCTCTCAAATCAGACCTTTGTCCTTTCCTAGTAGGAGACACAATGACAACAATGAGTAACTATCATGTTTTGCTGAGTTTAGGTCTTGGTTCTTTCTGCCCACCTGTGACCTTCTAACTATCAGCTACATTTGGTAGGCTGAGGTATGGTTGTCCATGTGATGAACTGCTATGATCTGTAGCTCTACTCTATACTGCTGTCCTTGCATAAGTCTGCTTATAAGTTAGTAGGCATGAATAGTCCTGTATCATGACCAAAGCTGAGGTCTAAAACCAGAAGACATGTCCACACCCAGAAAAAAGAATTGGACCTCAAGCCAAAATTTAGGAAAGGAGTGTCACGTCCTCTGGATCAAACACATTCAGCCAAAACAACAACGATAAATTCTGCTGCTATTGGCAACCTACTGCGAAGTGACTGCTCCAGTACTTATTACAGTTTAATCAGGGAGAATGTAGATACAAACAGCTACGCATTATGATTAAATGAACTGGAGCCATACTGCAGCATTGCTGTAGAGTAATAAGGTTTTGTTTCTCAGACAATTCACGGGGGTCCTCAAAAATTACACCTAGATCTTGACAAGATCACTTCCTACAAGACTGTTCGCAGACCCCTGACCAACAGCAGCACTCAGTTTCCAAAGGGAGATTCTACAGGCCAGATAACTAGACATGCTTTTCTTATGCACTAAGGTTGACTGGGGCATATTATGGAGTAGGTCAAGCCTTTCAGTTTTAGAAGACAAACTCTGACCAGACATCAAAATATTTTCATTGTAAATTAGAGACCTCAACTCCTCCTGTCTTGAGCTTGAAATTTCCCCTCTGAGCAGATAACGTAATTAATACAAATAATCAAGGATTGCATATGGAGCTGAATGTTGTACCAGCACTGACTCTGAGTTTCTTCAGCATAACTGAAGCAAATTCATCTAAAAGTTCCTGGCACTAGTTGCCTCTCGGTTTTGTGTTTGATATATTTCTTGCAACATACATCTCAAAAAAACAAAACCAAATCAAACAACAACAACCACCACCAACCAACCAACAAAACCACCAACTCCTGCCTCCACAAAAAAGTCTGGTATAGCTAGCTATGAAACCGTCTATCTTAACGGTGGATTTCCATGAGACTGTACTTACAGCTATCTCAATATGTATGGATACAATTAGGCAGCATCTGTGAAGAAGGGTCTTTAAGGCAAAGAAAATAAACGCTAAACAGCCTGAATTGAATAATGAATGATATGTTTTGAAGCTTCCAAGCAAACAGACTGGCTGACTGCCTGTGGAAAGCAGAATCTTGAATTAAAATGCCATTGGTACAGCAGTTGGAATCTATCATTTAAAGACCTTACACAGCATTCATTATACACAAAAAAGGTCTTCTGAAATTATATTGCTCAAGCCATAGAAGTTTTCTGGGGGGTAAGGACTGCTGCAGAGGGCCCTAGCAAGGCAGCGAGCTGTTATCATGGAACAGCAACACTAATGCTCCTTTGCTCCTTCATCTACCTCTAGTGGAAAACCAACCAACCAAAAAAAAAAAAAAAAAGGCAGGAAAAACTTCTACTCTTGCCCTTGCGATATGACTGAATTTAATTTTAAGTCTACAAGTAGTTTTTACTGATACCCATGAATTTATTCTTTTAGCTAACAGTCAAAGACACTAGCTCATTAGATTTTAAGAACCATCACCCAGACATCTTTGGAATATTCATTATAAGTGCCTATGATGATACCCAACTAACTTGCAGTGTGGCTGCAATCAGATTTTGAAAGATCAATATTTGTATCCCACATGACTACATGCACCAAAAGATGAAATAAGAGCACATATCTAAAAGAAAGGATCTAAATTTCTAAAAGGATTTATCATGTCTGATTGTGATTTGGTAGCTTTCAGATTTTTTTAAAAATATATTATAAAATCTACTTTGATTTATCCTTGATCTTAAAGTTTCCTAAAGATTAGTATCTGACCCTGACAATATCCTTAAATGGAGATCATATTTCATGTTCCTAAGAGAGTCCATACAGAGGTAGTTCTGTTTTCCTACCATGATGCTACAGCTAATAAGCTCTTTCTCCTGAGAAACATTCTGGAGAATATCATCTTCCAAAGTGGATGATGTCTCAGAAATGAAAGAATTGCAATGTTGATTTGCTGTTGATAAAGTGGTCAATAATTAATCTAATTTAAGATATGTTGTTTTATTTAAAAAAATAACTAATTATTCCCATAAACAATCATTAAAAATATACACATGCTACATAAACTGGAGATGCCCTGAGCAATGATCCAAAGAGTAAGCCTATCAGAGGAATGTGTCAACAAGCCTGTCATCAAAATAGCCCCCACTCCTTCACCAGCCACAGATGCTGTGCTCTTATTATAACTAGGATTAACTTTTTAAAAAAATATATAACCACTTACGGAATTTTAAGTAGAAAACAGATTTTTTTTCTTTTTTTTTTTTTTGAAATCACAAAAACCATTACATATAACCTTCTCCCTCTGAACAAAAGGACTTTATGTATGTACTGTAACTCTTTTCTCTGTGGGTTTGAAATGACACACAGTAGTGCCAAAGGTAAGTCATTTCTAGAGGTTTAATACATTTCTGATTTTTTTTTCCTTTTTCTCCCTCTTGTGAAATGTATTTGTGGCCCAAAGCAATCACTTTAGACTTTTTAGACACGTCCGGATAGAGATAGATGACACAAGTAATCTACTTATCTTCCTTTTCCATCACCAATAAAAGTGACAGCCTGCCTAATTAGGCCTAATAAAGCAGCAGCCAAGAGAGGGGCTCAGCAGCGATCTAAAGAGAAATGGCATTGACCCACAGATACAGGTGCCGCCTTGAGGCAGTACTGGTATTGCTTTATCTTCAACACATTACATCTAGCTCATACCATATTCAAATGCAAGTAGCATGTTTTTCTCCTCAATTCTTAGATCAAGAACAAAAAAAAAAAATCTCATCTAATCAAAAAAGGCACTGACAATTTTTCAGCCTTACATTAAAAGCAAAGAGTCATTCAGAACAGTGCACTCCATATTCTATTTTATAATATCACTTTAAGCTATTTCTTTGAATCACAGACATTTCTTTGTTAAGAAGGAAAATCAAAAATTCATCAGAAGAAGTTCTCAGGTTTTTTCCCTTTTTTTTTTCCCCACCCCTTCCCCCCCTCCCCCCTTTTTTTCCTTCCCTCAAACAGGGCTACAGCATGGGGTTTTTAGCTGGAACCAACATTTAAGGAACCTTAAGCAATTATTAGTGGTGAGAGTTTGACACGCCTGAGAGTTGTCAACAACTGACTTTATTAAAGTAGAAGGAAGGGAAATAAATGGTGCTCTCAGCAAAATTAATACATGGCCTTGCAAATTAAAGATGTGGTGTTTTTTAAACAAGGAAAAAAGTGAACTTTGCATGAAACATTTTAAGAACATCTTTGTAAAAATTATCAAATTGTGAAACGTCATGAAAGTAAATCAAGTCTGCAGCTATGCATTTTTCTACATTTGCTCAATACATTTTTTATTTTTTAATTTTTTTTTTTGGTCTGGAAGTATTCTTCATTCTTATTAGATCAGATTGCTGAAGGCTGTTTTTGTTCAACTATGACTGGAATACCACTTCAAGTGCATTCCTTGCTCGTGAAGGGTTTATACCAGGAGAGATGAACATACAAGGGGCTTTATTTCAAATTACTATTCAAGTTCCTTTTCCTTCTTTTCTGAATAAGGTGCAAAAGATACCTACAGTTCTGTCCAGAAAAATGGAGAGTGTTTATATAAAAATACCTTGAGTGCACTACTTCAAATGCCAGCTTTTGTGTTAATAGTAACTAACACCAGTGATACCCATCCTGACAATATTTGTGTTTGCTGTTCAAAATAGATACATAGGGCTGTGAGTGAAGCAATCTTTTTCCATTAGAGAATTATTGCTTTGCAGATACACACTACTAGTCTGGAACTGTCACAGGCGATCAACCGGGACTGCAGCCACTGGAGGGAAAAAAAAAAAAAAAAAAAAAAAAGGAAAAAAAGAAAGATCTCCTAGTTCAATGCATTAACTTGTCTATGAGCAACAAAAATTAGTGAAAAACACCCTTAATTTCTTTTTCTTTCCTTAATAATTGACCAACTGATACACATTTGCTTACTAAGAGCATTCTGGTTCAAATTCTAAAGCCTTTAAATTTCATCAAAATATTTCAGTTTACTTAAATGGCATTGATTTGGATCCTTCAAGATCACAGGCTGATAATGCTTTAGAAAATTAGAGCACAGAGAAATCTGACTGGTTGAGGATTAGAACAGAAATAAATACAGTGACATTTTCTATCTTCTTTCCACCAGATGAAAATGACCCTAGAGCATACAGGCCACTGGAGATGATGACCTAGTGGGTGCCAAAGAGTTTTACTTTTAAATAATTAGGTTGAACATCTTGTAACAATGGAATCCTTTCTAAAGAAAGGTTTAGCTAATCACATAATTATTCTTTACATATTCATTACATACATATTTTCATATTCATGAAAATTACAGAAGTTACAGAACAGCCCTGATTGGAAGGAACCTCAGAGGTCATCTAGACCAGCCTATTGTGTATGACAAAAGCAGGGCCTAGATAAGACTGAAATATATTATCCCAATATTCCAATATTTTATTCCAATATTCTTGGGACAAAACTAAATCAAACATGTATTTTTCCGTAAAGAGAATGAAGGAAACAGAAAATGGAATATATTAATATAAATATAAATAAATATTTTAATAATATATATATGAAAAGCTGCTTGGGAACATACCTAAATATGCTGTTTGGGGACTGAAATACCAACAGGGACTAATTGCAAAAGGACATACAGAAGAATTGAGATTCACAATTCTGATTTGACAGATACTGATGAAACCCAATGTTCAGCCTGAAACTGTTAATATTTGACCTGTCAGTCATTAGTATGATACCTTCACAACAGCTAATATCTTGTCATTGCTTGAGACTTATTTTTAAAAGGAAAAGTCTTTCAACTTTTGCCATATCACTAAGATAAAGCCAAATAATAATGAGAATTTCATAATTCAGACCTCAGCAGAACATTAACTACCATAGGAGGTACAGAAAATGCAGAAGAAACACTGCTGTTTTTATTTTTTCCCCCAGTTCTATTAAAAAATGAATTTATATATATATATATATAATTAGCCAGCTCTAATAAGCCAAATTACGTGCAAGTTATGCCAAGCCATAGTATCAAGATTTGTATTTGGAAACTTTGCGGACACATTCTTCTACAAGCTAAGAACTGTATGCATATTAACACAACTACCTATATGTGTTGGGAAAATATTTCTATTACCAAAACCTTAACACCACCAGTATGATAAACACAGGAAATGCATAAAACTATGAATGACAGTGCATTCCCCACTGTTTAACATTGGGAAACTGCTCTGAGTTACTCAGTATGTTCAGCTTTGAAAATACTCTATTTATTTTGTGGGAAGAATTCCTGTTCTGTTAGTGTCAGCCACCAGAACCACTCAAGCTATTGTTAACATGAACACTATCAGCTCTACTGCAGTAAATACTTGCAAGCCTCAGATGCCAACCTCAAAATGACTAGTTAAATTAATAAAAAAAGAGTATCTATGCTGAGAAAAAACCAAATGATTTGCTTAAAGAAAGCTCCCTGCAAGAACAAGAGCATCTGTCATCAGATTGTGTATTCATCTTTTGGCTTTAGTAGCCACTGGTATCTCTGTTTCCTATTTTAGAGCACTCATTTTGCATAGAAGCTCTGGGAGGTTATTTAAAGGGATCAAATGGAGGAGTTACAAACTCAGCAGCATAAATTCAAATGAACTTAGAAGAGAGAAAATAATCCCTCATCTTTAAATTCAAACAAACTCATAAACCAACTACAACCTGTCATTCTGTAGTTAATCCCACTGGTTTAGGATTCTAGACAATAGAGGACGATCCAGGTAAAAGGAGAATTAGCCCACTTACTGGCATACAGGCAATGGCTCTGCATAATCATAGAGAATACAAATTAATTATATTAATTATTATATCAGCTTATTATATTTATTATTTTTGTCTTCTCCACATCCTGTAGGGAGATGGAATTTGTTACTAAAGGGAGTGAGAACTTCTACCATACAGATGCAGGAATGGCCCAGAGCAGGCAAGTGCACAGTTTACAAGGGCATTTCTACAGGATCTGAAGAGCAGACAAATGTGAATGAACTTGTACTCTTCGGCAGGGTTTCTTTGGATGAGGAGGGCACCACTTAGGTCCCTTCCTCTGAGAACCAGAAACCTGGGGAACAGAATCAGAAACATTTCATGATACCTGCATGCCAACTGAGCTTACTAATGACAGCAGTTTACAATATAAACTAAGCCCTCATTTGAACAGACCCCACAGTACTGAGGGCAATTGAACGGAGAGCCTACATGAGATCCACCTCTGTACCAGCCCTTGATACTGTGGCATCTGCTGGCTCAGCAGTGCTAACTCAGTCTGAACTGGTAATAGACTACCATAAAACCCTTAACCCTTAATGAAGTGAAATAATGTGATTTGCTGAAAATGCTTGGCCTTCTTTTTATTATTTAAAAAGAAGTAACAGATGTAGGTTACTCTATGAATATAATAGATGAACAGAATTTCACTGCCTCGCATGGATCAAAGCTAAAATGCTCTGTTGGGAATCCTCTATCTGCAAGTTTGCAACATGCAACATCTTATTCATTTAAGACCATGGTTTGCACTTGAGTGCACTTACGATAGAAGGTTTGTCATTATATAAATTTATGGACCAACATGGTATAAAAAACACGTACACTGTCTTAGGTGTTTTAAGACAGGAGAAATGTAGTTATCAGTAACTAGCACAATGTAAATGAATCAGATCTTATTAGCAATTTTTTGATACAGTGGTATCCCCTTGTAAATGAAGTCACAGTTCCAGAAGTACAGTGAAGGTCACTTCCAGATCCTGCATTAAGAAACTTGGAATTTTCCTGGACTAGTTTTTAAAGGCACTACAAAATCACCTGATTTGAAAAAAAAAACACAGATGAAGATCTGCTCGCTTGAAGACTTGGCCCAAAACACATCACAAATTTTAACACACAGCAAATTTTAAGACAGTTACCACATAAAGAGTAAAGTTAATAGTAATTTTTTCTCTGGTACTTCCCAAAGACATATCACTAATGTTAGTTGGAAAAAAGAATCCTCAGCCTCTCCAAGACACTGTTGCTTTCTCATTTTTCAGTCCAATGTATTATTCACATAAGAAAGAAAATCTTGAAATAGAATGTATGAAATTCCTAACAAGGGAGGGAAAAAAAATCTTCAACTGAAAACATAGCCTTTTTTTTTTTTTTTTGGGGGGGGGGAGAAGGTGGGGAATCTCAGATTTATACTCCTTGATATCCAGGCTGCAAATGACTTTGGCTTTTATTTCAGTAAATTCTGGTAAGAATCAAAGGTCCGTCTCTTACCAAATCCTAAATGTACATGTTTATGGTTGAACAGATGAGTCACCCCATTGATGGCAAAGACTTGACCACCTAAAGCTAATCAAATGTGCTGTTAAATTGGATTTCTGGTGCATATATCATTATGTTGCACAACTAATGAAGTACAAGGTCTAGATGTAACTGATGAGTAATGCCAAGTAGTTTTTTTATGTTCCTGTCTCAGTTATATCTTTTCCAGGTCTGTATTGGCATCACCTCACCTTGTACTGAGAAAATAAATTGCCAAAGATCAATTTGTAAGGTAAGTTACTGTAAAAAGTATTCTGTAAGAATACAGTAAGAACTGTCCTGGATCAGATTATCAAAATCTCACTTCATGCCCACAGAAATGTACAATCTTCAAACTTCCTGTACATTTACTTACGTTTCCGTGACTTAGATCCTTAGAGTTCAAGGGCATGAGTATAAGATGCAAGACTACATATTTATGAATCTGTCTTGTGTCACGTGTCAGCTTTTTTTTTTTTTTTTTTTTGTGAGGGATTGGGATTGATTGCCTTCTAGAGAGGCAGGTATTTGTAGGAATGGCCTAAGGGTTAAATAATGATGCTGAGGGGCAAAAATTTAGGTCAACCTGCATAGTTTCATATGGCCTTTGTAACCAGTATAGAGCTCATCACCACTGCTGATGATTACACAGAGAAAAAAATTCCCCCAGTGCTCCGTAAGTAAATAGAAAATGCTAACCTTAGCATATTCAAAGGAGCATTTTAGCATGCAGTCATTAAGTTATCTCTTGGTTATTTATTTCTTCTGCTTGTTATTAGCTGTGTGAAGAATATTATTCTAATTATGTCAGCCCAATCAGCAGTATTGCATGTCCAGGCTCATTTCCATTAGTTTGAGTTTTGTCTTTCACACTGTGATACTAATTCAATGAGACATCAAACATTTAAATCGACCCAGGATGCCGAGGTCAGGCAGTTTTGCCCTTCCACTCTATTAGCACTCGAGTGTAATTGTGTTTGTCACTCCCCGCATGACTAATAGTATCAGGGTGACTATCAGAGCACAAATGAGCAATGCACTAATATATTATTTTGTTCTATAATATCAATATGTGTTTATTCAGTGGTTGTGTTAGCCAAGTTGAAATGTTCACTTTAATATAGTAACCATAAACTGTTCACTTAAACAGGGGCACTCACTCATACAATTACTTTGCAGCAATAGAATTCTGCTTAAGTGAGAAAAATGAAAAAAAAAAAAAATCACTTTAAAAATAAGCTTTCAGAGACTCAGCTTTACAACCTAAATTTGGTCTAAAAGCATTAGTTCATATGCATAATTCATATACACAGCATATGTAACAGTTTTCAGTATATAAATATAAATGTATTATGAACTATATATAATTAGAGAGTGCATAAACCATTGAAGCAATTTAAAAGCAGTTTGCATCTTTCAGAACAATTGCTAGAAATTTTAAAGTACCAGGCCTTGAACTAGAATATTTACATACCTGAAGAAAAGGCAGACAAGAAATTTCCTCTACATAGGTGCAATGGTGCAATCCACTGTGGAATTTCAGCAAGTGGCTGACTTGAAAGATGCAGGTAGTCACCAGCTGATACTTTTCATTTATATAAAACTACACATTTGCCCTAATACATTCCTGAAAAGGAGACATGATTAAAAAGCTCAAAACTTAGATAAACATGGAAAAAGAAAAAACAAATCAATTCAGCACACATGAAAATTATCAAATCTAATAATTTCAGAAAAATTGAAATTCTCTCTCTTCAGAACAATAACGTTTTTGAGGACTTTAGATGCCATATAATTTCTTTAACAGGTGGTTTTAGAATAACTAACACCATCAAGTGCGTATGCATTTCCTCTTCAAGTTTATGTTCCAAACCAAGGTAAAATTTTTCTTTGTTTTCTACAGGACAACATGCACCATCTTCAACATTAGTATTTTTGTACTTTTATTCTCTAGCACTGAATAAAGAATATATGCATTTTTGTGCCACTCTCTGAAATATTAACCGTTAAGAGTATTATTTCACACCAGCATTACGTAACTAGCTGATTCCAGGTTTGGGAAATGGGGGATGCCTATATATTTATCTCTTAAACTGAATAAATACTACTTCTCAATAGCATACGATAGTTGCTTGCAATAGTTGCATACAATAACACTTTCAATGCACTACATAAACTTCACAGAAAATAATTCAAACTTTGTCATCTTGTATCACATCTACTATAAACAAACAAAAAGCAATTAGTCAAATCTGGGAACCATTTGACAAAATTTTGGGATTCTTCAGTGACTGTTATTGTGTATGCGCACCCCTGTCTTTAGGCAGGGTTTCAACAGAAGACTTGAATGTATGCTAAATTTAGACTTATGTTTTGAGTTTCACTGACTCCAAACAAGCATGCAAGGCTTTTGGTGACTCACAATCAAAAATTTGTTCTTTCAATTGACTGGAGATAACATGCTAAAAAGCACCCAGAGTTGAAGTCATATTCCGAATATTAAGAGAGATATGATATACCTCACCATCAATATGTTTGCTTCCTCCAGAAAAAGTACACTGTGTTAGCATGTACAATTTCATGCTTCACACGTCCAGTGCAAATAGTGTTCTTCAAGTGAAAAAATATTAATTACAGATCTTGTCAGGAATTGTTTTAGAAGCAAATATTTGTCCTGTCATGTTAAGCAGACTGACTTCTGAAGTTTTACACTGAGTAAAATCCACTCAGTAAAATTCACATCAGAATGACAAATTAGAGCAAACAAAAGCAATAAACAAAACCACCTGACCCAATCCTTTTTCTTACCAATTGTTTTCTTCATTTATGCTCTTCAGCAGGAAAAAAAAAAAAAAATCACAAAACTCCAAACAACAACAAAACCTAAACTAAACCAACCAACCAAAAAACACCACACCACAAGATCATCTGACTACAGAGTCAGAGATTTAAAAACGGTTTCAAGCTACAGGAACCCACACCTGAGATGAACTTCTCGGTGTCTACACATCGCTGAGCATTAGCTATCTGTATCTTCTTTACATTCTCAGCTTGTGATGAATCTGCAGCAGACCAAGTTTGGCATCACGCCCAGTCTAACTTATATATCTTCTCCAAATCATAAACTTCCTAAACTAATGCTTCCCTGTGCAAAGATATTGGGAAGAGGATAAATCTTCTGCCTTAGCAGGCTGCTTCAATCCAATGAACCTGTGTGTGTTATCTGAAAAAAATGGTTCTTATAAGTACAGATCAAAGAGACACAAGTATATTTTAAAAGTTTTTTATTGACCTTTTGCCATCTGAATGTGCTCTCAAGAGGATGAATGCATCTAACATCCACATAACATTTTTGTTCCCATTTCTAAGGGAATTGCAATGTAGATTTGTTAACTTGCTTGAATGTGCAGCATCAGTCCTGTTCATTTATATCTCAGACAAAAATAATGTTTTTATTTAATCTTCATGATTTGCTCAAATAAACAAAAAGCACTTTTTATGGGATACATCACAGATGGAAATACCATTTTCTAGCTTCTATAAGAGAAGAAGCCTAAAATTATTGTCCACTCTGTCATTGATTCATCCACAGTTTTGGGTGAATCAATGAAAAGTATCTTTGTATCACACTGATCCCTGTGTGTGTTGAGGATGTGCTATAAACCACTGAGCAGAACTCAAGAGATATATTTGTCTAAAGTACATTTATTTCTCTACCATATGGATGAGGCAAATGTTTGCATTTCTTTCTTTGCTCTTCCCAATTAGGGTATCATGTATTTCTAATGAGTAAAATTAGGCTTCTTTGCTCTGAGTTCAAAGATTTTTTTACCCTCATCTGTGACAAGCAATACCTATATATGGAAGAGTTGGTGCATGCTTTTCTATCAAAATATTTATTTTGATAAAAAAGGCAAAGTGTGGGTGGCAGGAAAAACTGTATTTTGTGCACAGCTCTAATTACATATGTATACAGACACATATGTGAAGAGTAAATGTGCTGTTTTGCATACTTTGTTTTTGCCTACCCATTCATGGTAATTAAGCCCATGTGTATTATATTTATTCCCATGAGTTCAACCCTCCCTTTTGACAAATCCAACGATTAAACACATACTTTACTTCTAACAAGACTATGCGACACAGAACTGCTGCCATTTAGTTGCAAGAACTTTGCATTCTATTATATTATAAACACACAGATTTTTTTCTAAAATAAATGAACATCCATTTCCCTTTCCCCCCTTTCACTTATGCTCTGATAAGCAGCTCTGAACAGACAACATTTGTCTTCCTAAGGGGAGAGCATTACCTTTCATTCAGCAATGTAACTTCTGCGTGGCAGCAGATAGACAGTTTGTAAGGAAGTTATACCAGTGCATTAAGGGTTATGAAGGCATCCTTAACTACACACAGGGAAAGCAGAGAAATTATCATATTTGTATTAAAATTGTAACACAAAAGAAAGCATTGCCTTTGAAAGGCCTTACCTTAGCTAGCCATCTCTGCAGATGCCATGCTACAGATAGCAGGTAGCAAAGGCAGCCTCACGGGTTCATGCCTAA
Source organism: Heteronetta atricapilla (assembly GCA_011075105.1). Lineage (NCBI taxonomy): Eukaryota > Metazoa > Chordata > Aves > Anseriformes > Anatidae > Heteronetta > Heteronetta atricapilla. The sequence continues at coordinate 6,249,255 of CM021740.1, forward strand.
GAAATACAATGAAAGGTGAAAATACAATGAAAATACAAAGGAAGAACTTCTTACTCACTTCCCTGTATGCTTTTGTTGATTTCAGTTCAAGTTTCCATAAGATTAGTTACTAATTCTTCAACTTCCTGCAGCAAAGATGATGATCAGTTCAAGCAGCCATTTGACTGGTAGGTCAGTGGCATCTGGATAAATAACGATATTGTGCAAATGAGCTGTGCAAACATTCCATGTTTGGAAATAATGGCTTTTCAAGAAATCTCAGCATCATTTTAGCCATAATCAAAAGAATCTTGATAGCAAATTAAATTCTGTTTCAAAGTAAAACAGTATGGCCCACTATGATCAAGCTCACGGGCTGGTACTTGAGCTAACAATGCAGATACCGTGAGCAATAAATACTAAGAAGAGTGCTATGGTAAAACTCTTTTGACCTCCAAATTAAAGAAGGAAACGTCTGTTTCCATCACAGATAATCAAAGATAACACTGTAACACAGGTTTCAGTTTCTTTGAAAAGTATAAGACTATATGGCTACAACTTTAACAACAAGAAAAGCAAAAACACACACAAAAAATCAACACCACCATGTATTCTTCCTATTGATTTGTACTACAGACTGTGGGGAAGTGCCACATTGTAAACATTGCGAATTAGTGGGCTATTTTGCTAGCAAAAGAATGAAAATTTAGGTTTGGCATTCATCCTATAAGGCCTTTCCTTCAGGGTGAACACAGGCAATTTAGGCATTCAAATCCAATGTATCAACTACTTTTACTGGGAAGGAAAGGGTTCACATTCTCCTTTTTATACTTTCAGTTCCACACAGAGTCCAGGCCAGCAAAACTTTCATAACATATTTATGAAAAGTAAAACATTTGCAATTCAGTTGACCAAATAGTTCGCAAAAGTAGAGCAACAGTGCTACATATGCAGCTGTCCAAGCCCAAGCAGCACTGCTGCATTTGCATCCCATCAAGATCATATCAGTAGCATACTGATCAACCTCCAGTCCCACACATTTTAGAAGAGAGCATCTTTTAGATTTGGGAGAGATTATAATTTATTTGAAAGATAAACATAGGTAAGTGTCAGAGAAAAAACAATGTAACATAGACAAAATTATGGGCGTTTTTTATTTTACATAATTAGCACACGCAAACACAGGAATTTAAATCCAGTATTCTCAAATCATTTCCTTATTACAAGCTGCTGAGAAAATCCATGTTTCAAATCCTAAACGAACAGTTTTCTGCTTAATTTCTAATGCAGATTAGAATGTGTTCATATACAATGTGATCTACAACTGCATTGCATCTCAATATCCATACATTTACATATGTGTGTGTGTGTATACACCTCTGAGATGAGATAGATTTACACCCTTGAAGTGAAACACACAGGTGTGACTTCAAAAGGATTTGCCAGACAAAATTACAGACACATCACATTTGCAGTAGTGGCCCTGATTCCACTTTATGTGAGATATGTTGTCCCTTTGTTTGCTGCTGACAAGCGTAAAGAGCCACTTTCACTGCAGATAATAATGGTTAATTTATCACACAGAGCAGTGGCTGACCTCTGTGCGTCCCTGGCCCTCCATCACCTTCACACCTGCTCAAGCTAATTGTTAGAGCCAAGTGTAAATGAAAATCAACTGGGCTAATAATGAATGGAGGCCATTACTCTCAATAGCACGTTGCTTTACAAAGGTTTATCAAGCTACGATATAACTAGTCCCTTAGTCACAGCTCCCTGTTTTATAAAGGAGGATAAGACAAACACTTCAAGCCAGGAAAGAAAACCTGACAGTAAGGCAAAATGCCTATATTTGGAACTGTTTTTATAGAATCTTAGCACAGCGAATAATATATTGACGTTACAAAATGCAAGCTGGAAATCACAGCTCATATAGCAAAATTAATATTTTTAAAAGTCCTAAAGGATGGGATTCCCCTCTTATCCATTTAACAATGTACTAGCCTAAGAAACACAGGTGCAAACATACTAATTAACGAACAAACGTCTGTGAAAATCCAACCCATAAGTCCTTCATAAATCATACCAGAGACTTTCCCTGTAAAGAGCCCAAGACAACCTAGCACTTCAAATGCTACAATTTCAAGTAACCTTATCTTGCAGGTACTCTTGCTCCAGGTAAAACAGAACCTAAAACTCCAAAATGATTTGTTACAGTTTAGCAAATCCAACCTCCTACATTCACATTCATTTATCTTTATCCAATAGGAAAAGAAAATTATTCAACCCCTTAGTCTCATAAATGAAAAATAACTGTAAAATTCAGCAAGGTGCCTGTCTGTAACTTTAAAATTGAGGATACAGAGGACAGAAATATTTATGCAAGAGGTACTACTGTCTCTAAGATCCCTCTTCTAAAACTGTTTGCTCATACAAAATGAATTGCCAGGCCAGCAGTGGGCTTATGACTCTCCTGCTGCACCAAGAGGAAAAAAGATGATAGTCATATTCAGGACTACTCATCAGATAACCAGATAAAATGCCACTTCAAGCTCATGATCCATGTTTGGACTGTTTTCAAGCAAAAACTCAGGAACAAAAAAAAAAAAAGTAAAACCATGTAGCAAGCCTTAAACACATCTAAACTGTGTCCTGGGGCCTTCAGTGACTTACTTGAAGAAAAGCAAATATGTAGCTTTTTGCAAATATCCCATTATTCCTCTGCACACATCACCACAATTTTGATTTTAACCCACTTAAAAGAAAAAAGTATTAAAACTATCCATAATCTGGTAAAATAATTGTATTTAGCTGATTCATTTCTATTAAAAGCAAATACATACTAGCTCTTCCCTGAAAGTATTATTAAAACAGAGCAACTGATCAATTCAAAAGCACTGTTCTATTATTAAAAAAAAAAAAAAAAGAGAGAGAGAGAGAATGAAAATATCTAATACTTTACACCAGCTATATTTCTTTTAGAATATACTAGATGCCTCAGATTATTATTATTAATATTAAAAAAAAAAATCTTCTTGCACGAATCTGCAGGACAGAATCCAACATCAATAAAAATAAATAAAAGAGCAGTGAAGTTACTGAAGATCAGACTGCTTGTGGCAGGGCAAAGGCTAAAGAAAAATGAAAATGAAGAACTTGGAAGTGTGATGTTTGAATTTTGGACAGTATTTCAAAAACCAGCTGTAATTACCAGTCAGTAATACTGCTGAAATTGCACGCACACCATTCGGGGAGAAAATCGATATATTTATATAATAGATTATATATAATCTATATATGTAAAATACATATTTTACAGGTTTACACAGATATCCAGATTCCCCAGATTGATTTACTAAATTTGCTTGACTTACAGTTTTGCTTCATATTATATTTTTTCTTGTTTTCACATTTTCATCAATAAAAAGCCAGTGCTGAATTTTGTAAAACAAAATTTTGCAAAACAAAAGCCCCAACTGATGTTAATTTTTCTTTAACGGGAAAACACTTTCCAGTATGTGCCAAGAATGTTATGAAAGAAAACTAAGTGATTTTGCACTTACAGCAGTCAAATCTGTTTAATGACACTTAGAACACTGTAATGTGTGTCAATTAGTGACAGTTGCAGCGCTTAGGGTTCCAAGCTACATTTGACATGAATCAACATGGTGCAATACTTGACTGGAGCTGTACCCATTTACACCAAAATATGAGTGTTGGTTTACAAATGAGTGGCAACATCTCAGTCATATGCAAAAGTACAGTTGAAGATCAAAGAAAAATAAGCACGTTTATTGCTGATTTCCAATGAAAGTGCTCTGCCATTTCATCTTACTTTGGGATGGAAGAGATTTGTAGAGACACCTTATCAGGTCCTTGAGTCACAGACAGAGGTCATTATCTATTACAGTAATCTAATTAATGATAACAAATTCCTATCCATTCAACTCTAAGTATTTTCCAGCCTACTTATACACCCCATTCTTTTGGCACACATTATCAGTGTTACATAAGCTCTTGCTGTAATATCTAACATACGCTTTCTATAATACGCCTTAAGCTCAATATTGTGTCCAGTTTTATCTGCCAGTTGAACAAAATTGTTATAGAAAGGTTGAAGAAAAATAAATAAAAAAAGAATTCTGCAGCAAAAATTATCCCAAGCAGTGCACAGCACCTCATCACCACCACGGCAAGGCCCAAGGGTTCTCCCCTTATGTAAAAATCACTGGATCAGGAAGTCAAGCAAAGTCACTTGAATTAAAATAGAAGGCACACACAAGTCCATGTCTCATTCTTTTCTAATATATAGATCCCTAAACTTTTTCATAGTAAGAAATCATAAATATAAATATGTAAATATATTCCAATATAAACAGAATTCATGTTTTCTCATGATAGACTTGATTCTCTGGGTTACCTTTGGAGCCTATTTAGAGCCAAATCCATGGACTCAAGTGTAAAAGCCACACTTTGCAAACTATGAACAATTCATCACCATTTTCTCTGTAATTGTCAAACTGAAAACGTATTTGGGAAGGAGGCAGCATGCTTAATTTCCCTCTCCAACCCGACCCCCAAGACACTCAAGACACTGAAAGAGTGTTCTGTTAAAAATAAAAAAATAAAAAAAAATAAGGAAGCTCGAGGCTATCTCAGCATCTCTTCTCACCTCTTCCTCAGCTCTGTTGAAAAACAGTGTCTTCTCACCATTCTCTCGTCATCTCCTCTGCTTATGCTCTGGCAGCAATGCTGAGCATCGAAGAAAATTCTCAGTTCATCTACAGAAATATTTTTTTAGACATTTTACCAGGAAGACACCAGGCCAGAGGAGGATCTGAGTAGAGTAGAAAAAAAAAAAAAACAACAACAACAAAACTTGTCTGCACAAGTGCCCAGGGCACTGCAGATACCACAGCAAATGTTCCAACTGTCAATGATTTAAGAAGGAAAAACATAGGTGCCAGAACTAAGGAACCTGTAAAAGCAATTATCATGCTCATACTAGCAAACATTTTGTATTCTATTCCAAAAGCAAGGTCATTCTGAATATATAATTTGATTTTATTTAAAACTTCTATATATTTTAAAACTTCAAAGTATTTTATGAATAGAAAATTTATACTACAGGTCCCATGAAACAGTGCTAACCCTTTAGAGAACTAATAGTCCCACTAAATAGAATCCTTTCCCTCTAAGTAATATTTAATGCAGTAGAACGCTTGATTGTGACAGCAAAAATACATTTTAGTTTTCTAAAAGAGGAATCAAAGAAGTCCAGGCTTGAGCAACTATTTTCCTATACAATTAAATTAGGAAGATAGAGGAAAAAGCTTAGAGCAAGGTTCTATTTAAATAAACAGTGTTGAGTACTTCTGTATTAGTCAAAAATGTAAACTTGCAGGAAGGGAGCAAAACAATCATTTAGATTACAGGGAGAGAGAGAGAGAGAGAGAGAGAGAGAGAGAGAGAGAGATATTCATTAATGTTTGGGACATTCAGTAAATTCAGGTAAGGAAGGCAGCAAAAAACAGTTGATGCAATCAGAAAACTCTACCCATCTATTAGGCATACAGCATTTAAGAAAAATTTACAAGCACTAATATTAACCAGTGTTTTCCGCTTTTACAGTGCGTACAATGAGCTCAGCCTTCAACAGACAGAATAATTATGCTAATATAAGAAAAAACTTTCTGAAAAAAGGCAGCCAAATCTAAGAGACCTGTCAATGCCAGTGTCATCAATGGAGTGATAACTAGTAGAGAGCAGATATCAAAGGCTGTCTTTTTCTTCCACTCCATGCTCTGTTCTGTTTGAGCCCATGGTGGTCACAGCTCCTTTAACAATATTTATAATGAAGGAACAACGTTGGAGATGTCAACCCTGATTATTCATAAAGGCTCCTCCTGCCCAGCTCTCCCCTTAGGCTAACTGTAAAAGTACCTGATTCCCAATTCTCAAACACAAAAACGCACAGAGCTTGAAAGCTGAGCTGACTAATAAAGTTTGCATATCCCTAAGAACAAGAGCACACAATGAAGAAGAAAAGGAATGGCAAGATTAAACAAAAACAGTAAGCTTGGATGGGAAATAATAAAAATTTAAAGAGGCAAGAACTTAGATCCCCCCCACACATTCCTGTTAATTTACATTTCAGCATGGCCTAGGAAGCATCTGTTTTATCTCTTGAATGCTGCATCAAGGTGTAAGATACACCACAAAACTTAAATCACATTTTGGAGCTGGAATGATAAGCAGTCATGAGCAACATAACTACTAATTCATTGAACTTCAACTCAGGAGGAATCTAGAACAAGGAATAAGATTGACCCAGCAAACGATGCTGGCTTACAGTTTCACTTTGGGGTCTTTGTTGGTATTCAAAATGTACATAAATATGGGAAATGCCTTCAGACAAACAGGAAATTGGGCTTACAATAGGATCACAAGCTGCATTTGCCTGCTGGAAAGCTTCCATGCATCTCTGAGTACTCAACAAAACACTAGGGGCTTGTGGCTAGACTGTCACATATTTTTCTTAATCACGCATGGGGGTAAAAGAGAACAAGGTCTTCTTTGTCCCTCTGCTCTGCCCTGCTTACATCATGACTCATTGCTGAAAAGGACAGGGGTTCACCTGCCCCATACAAGCACATGGGTAGGAAAGAAAAGGATGGAGTCCACACTAGTACAAGCGGCTAGCTAGACGGAAAAAGATAAGCCTCCTCATAGTTTCTCTGTTCTTCTAGTCATTTCTTGAGGCTGACAGTCTTGCCTTCCATTTTGAAAGCCCTGTCCTGTCAAAAGAGCTACAAGAATCTAAGCTACCACTTTCCAACAAGAATCATGAAGCTGTTTGACTGCACACTGCAAGCTTCTTAAGGCAGGAAGCAATCATGACAAATACTGTCTCTCTCAAAAGCTACAGGGGCATTTTGAGACAGTAATACCAAAGCACAGAATCTCCCAGTGTAGAGTTTGATCAAGATGGACTTTCTAGATCGGAGGAATTGCTATGGGATCCTGTCTGTGAAGTTCACTGACATTTATTTCCATGATAGAATCCTTTCAAGGCTCAGAGGTCACAAGCTGCCAACATGCACACGTCAGACCTGCTGACAGACACACCTCGGCACCAGGGCCACAAGTCAACAACATCTGAGACAATGCATCCCTTGAAAGTGAAGCCAGTGGACTACACTTCTCCCATCTCTCTGACTGCAGCAGACCTGTAAATAATGAGAGGGAATGACATATATTTCATTCCATCTTTAAGAAAAATTGACTTATTTTTGCCTCACTTTCATAAACTAGAATAGCCATGGATGTTGAGAACAAACTATTTTTTAACATCAGCAGGATAACATTTTCAAGAGGCTTTCAAAACTCTATTTGTAATGTGAACAAAATGGAAACAAGGAAGTAGAAAGAAAAATACATGGATAAAATTTTAAAACAACTGTTAAGGCTAGCAAATCCACTGCCTTCATAAGCATTTCTTATTAAATCACACATGCACAAAACAACGGTTTAAAAAAGCAGTGACACAAAATTAGCATAGCTAGTTCAGCACACAAGGTAACCGAAATCTTACACAAAAAGGACCTTCTTAGTAGGGCTGCAGTCACTTTTCCCCTATGCTATTTAAGGATTGGCCAGGCCTATTGCTACTGATTTTACCAATAAGCACATACACCCTTATGTGTCTTTTGTTAGAAGGAGAAAATATGGGTAAAATTTCACATTACCTTAGCCTAGACTAAGTATTCTGTTATTCTTACAGCTCAGGTTATCCCATCTCAAATGACAGGAAGTCATAATGCTGTCTCTGAGATTCATCAGTTTTGTCTTAACACCTGTGTTGCGCTGCTTTGATTTATTGTAAATCATACAAGAAGGATGCTGCTGTGGTTGTTTTAGCCACAGAGGCCATATACTCTTATCTAGATACATGTCAGCCTTGCAATAGTCAAACATACACTTCCTTTTACATTTGGCTCATTCAATTCATTGTTTGAAAGTGGTGTCAGAAACAAACTGGTTTCATCTCTAACATAAGTGAAAATTTTGTGCCTCTGAAATGTTATAGCTGTCTAATTTCAGCCTTTCAAATTCTCCCTGCTGACTCCACCTGCACACAGTGGAAGATGAAAACTAATAATTAACTTTCAGTGAGATACGTGTTCTATCACATCTGTACTAACCTGATCTAAACAACAGGTGGCTGCAGAAGTAGCTTAAGCATTGAGAAGCTGACAGAGCTTAGAAACTGGTTAAACATCTCAACTGTACACATTCCAAATTAAAATATTTCTGGTTAAGGACCAAAATGTCCTCATTTTAAAAATTCCCAGTTGTGCTATATTTTCAACATCTTTCTGGAATTATAAGGGCATGCCACATCTAGTTCCTGCAGGAGGTATGGGCCTTCATCTAGCTAGCTAAACAGCTGCGTCCTTCCTCCACGATGTGCATGTGTTTACACTATTACCGCCCTCCAGAAGAGTTACCTCTACTCAATTTTATCCATACATCTTAGTCATTTGGCACCATAAAGGGACATGTTCATCTCTACTGCTGTTCTAGCAATTGTGATGTGCTTCTACCAGGGATGCCTTTAGTTCAGAATTCATTATATGTTTCTCCCAGTTTAGGCAAGAGAGCAGTGCATGGAGTGGCAAAGGAGATGGAGAACAATACCTGATTCAGATCACTAACCATGGGGGCATGGCCTTTTTACTAATTAGTATGATTTCAAAAATAATTGGCCTTCTTCACTAAGCCTCAGTGCATCAAATGAAGTTGAGTGCAGAGAAAGAAGCACGGTAAACTCATCACTGTTTACTCATTCACTGCCAAATTATTAAAAGAGGTTATTTAAAAGGTCAAGAATGATCCTACACTACATGAGAGCTTTAATCTTAACATATAAGAATAGGTGATGACCTAATTATGAAATCAGAATTAATAGGGAGATTGTACAAAACAAGAAGATAAGCACAATACAGAAACAAGTAATTAACCAAAAAAGTCATATCTCAGGACAGGTCAACCTTACCTTTCTAGCCATTGTACTATACTGCACACTGATTAAACAAATTTTATAGTTCATCCCACTAGTCACTTGCTGGCTGCTCTCTGAGTCTACTCACTGTCTTCTGTCTTTGCAGCCCAGGCCGAGATAAAGGCACTAGAGATCTTTTCAGGTTCTGTCGTCGTCCCCCCCCCCTTCCCCCCCGCTGTAGTGCAGATCTCCTGTCTTCTGCAGCACTGTATGAACTAGCAGCCCAGATCCCACGACTTGAGTCTTTGGGCTCTTTCCATAGCTCACAAAACCTCAACCATGAGTTTTTGGTTTACAAGTGAACTTTTTAGGAGACTCATAGTTGATGTAGGCACCATATCCTTGCCCTAGTTTTTAGCTATAAGAAATACACCTTTACAAAAGCTGATTTCCTGGAAGTGACCCTTCACTCTAGGTTGCTTCTCCCTAGAAGAATTCACAACCCCAACTTCTGTTTACTAAATGAACTTAGAGATCTCTGGCTTTTTACAACTTTCCAATGTCTTTATTTGGGCACTCCTTAATAAGACACTACCCAATGAAAGCAGGAACTACCTTTGCTGAATATTGGTCAGCTGCTTTCCCGGGTGGTTTGTAGTTGAATAGTCATTCCTATTCAGAAACAGCTTTTCAGTAGTAGCTTTGTAGCTATTCCCAGCTGTTTGGATTCAACCCTATCTAAAGCTTGAATACAGGAAGGATAATGTCTGTAACGCCAGTCTATACATACGTACTCACTGTGGTGAGTTTGCAGCTCACTGAAGACACACAGAGGAAGTTCACCTGTTCAATGAAATCTTCATGGGATCTTCAGTCTTTTCAGGGTAGTTCTAGAGCTTGTGAAACAAACTTATGGCCTTATTCACTATGTTCAATGATGCATCTCATAGGACTTCAAGTAAGTAACACTATTATGACTTGGCACTGAATTATTTCCATAAACAAATCCTGTTCAATCTCTCACTTTAGTACATAGCCTCCCTTGTAAAAATACTGTGCCCTAAAGAAACAAAGAAGAGAGGAAAGGAAGACTCTTAAAATCAAACTCCCCCCCCCCCCCCCAAAAAAAAAAAAAAAAAAAAAGTATGCAATTTTTTTGCTTGTAAGCGTTTTGTCCCAGCTGTCAGGAGCAACTACCTACATTCAACTTTCCAGCAAAGCAGACACTTTTGCAAGAGCACTCATTAACCATCACAAGCTTGAATTTCATACTCTACCAAGACAAAAGCACTTCTTTGCAGCTGACTATGTAGCAAACTTAATGAAACCCTCACTAGTAGTTAAGGACAGAGCAATAAACTCACAACAAGCTTCTGCAGGGAAATGAGGCAGCTTTTTTAAAATCATGAATTTCATGTCAAGTCACTGTTGATAAAATCAGGTTTATAGCATCTGCAGCAAAGCAGGCAGACATATGTGACTGCTGGAGATGCAGCTCTCCGTTTTCTAAACCACACATTCAATTTAGATTTAATAAGACAGTAATTGCACATTAAGTTCTCATTGATTATCTAAAATGTATTTATTAAGAAATAACAGCAATGTAACATATCTCTGCTAGATATTCACATCTATTACAAAGTTGTTAAACAGCAATAAATGTTTATCTAAAAATTAGCATTCAGCTAACATAAAATACACATCCTATTAAATCTAAGTGAAATACATGTTGAAGACAATTACAGCTCCTACTTGCCTCAATTTTTCTGACCAATGCTGTTTTCCCTATTACTGAAGTCACAGCACCAAACCTTTGAATAGCAAATGTTTCTTGAAAAGATTCAAGAATTTTTCAAGAAATGTTGAGCCTTTCAAGAAATCTTTCCTAAAGCCTTGTTTGCTTGATAACGGCACAACACCCTTCACAGATGTGTTGCTCCTTCAGAGCAGGCAGATTTCTAGGCAACTGCTTTCCATGTGTAGCAGGGCTGTGCTCCTGTTGCTGTTCCTGGTCTTGTCTGATTCTATTTAAAATAAAGATTGCCTTAAAAAATAAGGGGGGGGGGGGGGAGGGTGAATTAGACTCCCTCTCCCAAAGAATTGCCCTAATAGACTCCTACCTTATGGACAGCCTGAAACTATGAAGGAGGCAGCAAGAAAAAACTGGCTGTGCAGTTGATAGCACCTAGCTGAGTTGAGGCTTTCAGAAAAAGTAACTCTGGATGGAAACAGGAATTTGTGTATACATCCATATTCACGCATCAACAAGGAACTTTCAAGCCTTGATTGAAAAGGTACACACCAATGAGTTAAGGAGAAAGGGAAACAACATTCAGTGAAGTAAAGAAAATTGCAGTCTCTAGGGGTACATTTTACAGACATAAAAATAACACTCAAGCCACATCTGACCTGGATCAAAGACTTCTGACAAATTGTTGACAGGAGTCCAACAAAGAACACCAAAACAAGCACAAAGAAGAAAGACCCTGGTGAAGACGCCTCTACACAAAAAAAAAACAAAAAACAAACAAACAAACAAAAAAAAAACTTTGCTCTGAACATTTTCTTTAAGCTCAGAGAACTGCTTTTTAGATACAAAAGAGCAACTGGAATGAAATGAGGTACATTTTGTCCAGTGGACACTCCCTGGAATCACATCTGAAGCACCTATGTAGGGCAGCATAATGAAACTTCCATTTCTGCTGCTCACAAATCATCAATTTTCTGGGTAAGTCTAAAACTCCTACAGACTCACTGGCCTCCTGCTGCAGCAATTAATTCATTTTTCATACTAAGCTATTAATTAATTTTAAAAAGCCCTTGTTGTTGAGCAATGCTTATACATCATTAACATCAGAGAATCTTTTTATTGCATTATTGTTTATTAAAACACAAACTCAGAAAAAGGCAATTGGAAAGAGTGAAGGTTATAAAGCAAAAAACAGAGATGGCTCTGGAACATAGGCATACTCAGACATGGAAATTCTGTTTGAAGCCTCACTGTCTGTTTTATTATGGATTCCATAGGCAGCTTCTAATTTAGTGCAGCTGTTAACACTCCTGCTACATCAAAAATTCTCTCTGCTGAACTTTTGTAGAGGTTTTTGCATTACACAAGCAACAGTCCTTTCCAGTCTCAGTTTCCTAATTATGGTATTGCAGTTCTCATTTATACTATAAAATGGATCAGTTAAAAAAATAGTAGTAATTTACAGCTGTCGGTAGTACTGTTTTTACTAGCTACTGCATTTACCCAGGGATACATAAAAGGTGTGGAATAACTGGTCAGTAACTAGCTTAGAAATTTTTACTAGGTGCATTGCTGTGAAACATGTATTATAGCACCTTTTCTAGCAATTCACTATGAAAAGCTTTGATCTTTGATTACTATTCAAAGCATTAATACCCATTTATTTTAACCACATACTTTAAGAAAATCAAGATAAACAAATACATCAATTGCCAGCTAATGAAGGGTAAAAACCTACAAGAAGGATTAACCCACTAATTGAACATTTAAAGCCTTAAATAGCAAACTAATTGACTAAGAAAAGGCTGCCATTGATTAAACGTATCTGCTAATCAAGATAGGTTTGTTTTTCTTCTATATGTCTACGATAGCCTCCTTTTCTTCCAGATACATCCACAATAGTGTTTCCCTTTTCTCTAGCATATAGCATATTGGAGATAACACACCTCATACCTTTTTCAGTAAAAGTGGTTCAGGACCCTTCTGAAACATATGTTCTGCGGTGACATATTGTAACAAATCCAATGACCATGGGGAAACGTGGAGAATCTGACAAATACTTTACTCCTCACTTTCACTAATGAGAGTAAAACAGTAAGAGAAACACCTATCAAAAATTGCAGTAAGCAATTTATATAGTCGAGACACAAGCAGTGCTTTTTCTTTGCCTACTCCCCTTTCCCTTGCTTTTGCTTAGAGCAGGCTTTTTGTTTTTCTCTTCATTTTGCTTTATATTGTCAACCAAGAACAGAGTTCCTGAGGAAACAAACAGGGGGTAAAGAAGACAAATCTGTCTCCTTTGTGTGAGAGCTGTAGGCCAGAGTTATCAACTCCTCTGCTATTCAAGACAGATTTGCATATCCAAGGCCACCCGAGGCAGAGAAGGCATTTGGAGTCTGATTTTTCCACAAGAACACATCAGGGAGCAAAGCAAAATAAGGAAACTCCAAAAAAGATCCAAGTAACTACTAAAAAATATCACAAAAGTTTGTGGAGGGGTAAGAACTCCCATTCAAGAATTTCTTCTTTGAAAAAAAGACATTTTATACATAGTGGAATTTCCAAATATCCTTATTAAAGAAAATTCATGGACAGCAACTTGGCACAAGAACTTCAGATTGGCATCCATGCTGTTTCTGTCTATATCTTAATACAACAGTACTTCTCTGCACACAGGAATCAAGAATGCTGGAGCAGTCAGTCTGCAAAACAGGGTGGGTTACTTTCCTGGCAGTCTTGTACCTTAACTATAGTTTAGTTATTGAAAAATGAATAAATAAATTCCAAATGCACAGATGTAAAGCCACTATGGGAGGTACAAAATACATCAGCTCTACCATTAATATCTATTATTTGTGAATACTGGAGAAACATCACTGGTGGGAGATTCCATTGCAGTCAATCCCTAACCACAATACTTGTCTTCCTACAAATATCATACTGGAATTAACTGAACATATAATGTCAGCATAGTGATTAAAGATATTACTTGCAGAAGTGCTTTGAGGAAAATCACAATTAACACAACTATATTTAAGTTAAAGTTAACGTTTTACTGGGAGTATGTATATGACCTGCGCTATGTTATGGAGGAGACGCCGTATACATCCAGTACTTTAATTACTACTACGGATTAGCAGCTAATTAACTGCTAATCTTTTCTCCGACAGTATAACCTACTCTCCCACCATCATCCCCTCTTAATCTAATAGAGAGCTACTTTTGGACTTGTTCTGAAGTAGTTGAGTTCTGAAGGAGAGCATTAAAAATAATTACAAACAGTAAAAGACAAAATAAAACAAAACCCCATGAGCCTCACAAAATTTCCCATCTGCATGGGAAAGAAGTTGGAGAAAAGCACAAGCAAATACTTGGAGATCCATACAAACAAAAGTTCAAAGCATTCACAGTCTGGCATGCTATTTTGATGGTTTCCTATATTCAGAGATAAAGTACTGTAACAAATACTCATGTCAACATAAGATGAGAGTTTTGTCATGTGAGACACTGGCTAGTAGTGACGGCCACAGAGCTACCAGCTCTGACTTTTCCACTGCCTGTTACCACAAAGAGTTAAAGGCTGACAGATAAATGTGTGTGAGACAACAAGAAACAGCAGCAGAACAGCACAGAAACTTAGACAAGCTCAAGTTTTTCCTCACCTGTCTATTTAATAACACTTTTCTTCCCATAGTAACACTTCTCGTGTGGCACACCAATGATTAATACAGTACCAAATTAAGCCTGTTCTGTCTTAAAAGCTCCACATAGCTGGTGTGACTGAAGTGACATTTCTCCCTGGGTACCTGGACTGGATTCCCCTACTCTTCCTGTCTTCAGGACAGTAGTTGCTAGAAATGCAGTCCATAGCTGGCAGCTCCTACAGGTAGTTGGAAGTCAGGGTAGAAATTAAAACCTAATGATGGCACTACTATGCAATCCTACAATGCATTCAAGAGCAGCAAAGCTAAGACTCATATCTTTATCATAACTGGTTTTTAAAACCTATGAAATAACTCCGAACTATCTTCTTGGTCAAGAGGGAACTGTCTAAGCTCTATTCTCACTGCCTCCATTTCATAAGTATGATCACTTTTTAGCTTTTAAAAAGCATAGAAAATAAACTCAAGAGTGAGTCTTTGACAAGACTTCTCAAGACTCAAATCAGGCTATTCTACAGAAAAAAATAGAAGCAAAGAGCATATATTTGTGTTTATAACTTTTGCTCCACAAATTTAGCATTTATTTAGGATAAAGAATAAATCACAGTGCCAGATGGTAAAATTACACACCACAGGCCACACTCAACGGAAGTACACTGTCACAAAACAGTATTTAGAGGCAATTTGGCTCAGTTGTAGGTAGCACAGACCTTGCTGTGAATTAAAATAAACAAGAGTTTGTAGGTGTAATAGTTGGATGCCATGTTTTTGTCTTCATTCACCATGGTTAACCTTCCAAGCAGTTGATTATACCTCACAGACCTCTATCAGTGGATTGCTTCCTTTCCAGGACATCTTCTGTGCTGGACCTGGAGGAAAAGCTGCAGGAGAATACAGATCCTGAAGGATAACATACAGGCAATGCTAGCCACAGTTTGCTATGGTGTCATTCTTGCAGCTTTTCCTGACAGTCCTTCAAGGAAGTTATTCACCTTCCAGGACAGGGCCAATCTGCAGCAATTAAGGGAAACAGTGGCTTAGCAGCTACAAGAAAACAATGCACTGTTAAGTTTAATTCTTCTTTGAAAACTGCAGCCAGTTATGTCACAGGGCATACCTTCATAAATACTAATTCTTCTTCACAGCCATTGTAAAAATGGAATTACAGCTGCTAAACCATTAAAGAACCTTTTGAAAAAGTTGCTTGAGAGCTACACTCACATATGCATTATACAATGTAGAGACTTATGACAACTCTCAGCATCATTTAATTATTTTCCCTGTGATTTCATTATGGAATAGATTTCTTTCTGTATAGCTTGGAATTGCTAGACCTGTTCAACTCTGTGATACCTTTTAAAACTACCAAGTTCCCAAACTAAATACTACCATTCTGATTGAAAGGAGATGAAATAACCGGTCCATGTTGTTATACCATAAGGACGTTTGTTCAGCTAGTGTAAAAGGTCTGTAGTCACACAGATTTACACCCATCCTGGATTTAGTATAATCATTTGTTTGCTAGAATATTTCTTTTCTTGTCAAGTACTCTTAAAAACATAGTCTCAACTAGACCAGCAAGCAAGAAGTGGGATAGAAATGGCTTAAAGGTGTGTTGGAGAAAATTCAGACTGGATATCAGCAAAGGGTTCTTCACTGAGAGGGTGGTCAGGCACTGGAACAGGATCCCCAGGGAAGCGGTCATGGCCCCAAGCCTGCCAGTGTTCAAGAAGCACTTGGACAACGCTCTTAGAAATACAGTTTAACCTTTAGTTTGGCTTGTGTGGAGCCAGGAATTGGACTTCATCCCTGGGGTCCCTTCCAACTCAGGACATTCTGTGATTCTATGGAAACTGACATGAGAGCCGGAGGTTCTAAAATTCAGTCAAAAACATTTTGTTTGAGAGTTGGTGAAATGGTAAGATTTTCACTTCCATATGCCCTTTTAGTATACAGAAATGGAGCAACTTCATCACAGAATCACAGAACTGTAGGGGTTGGAAGGGACCTCAAAAGATCATCGGGTCCAACCCCCCTGCAAAGCAGGTTCCTCAGAGCAGGCTGCCCAGGTAGGCATCCAGATGGGCCTTGAATATCTCCAGAGGAGGAGACTCCACAACCTCTGTAGGCAGCCTGTTCCAGTGCTCCGTCACCCTCACCGTGAAGAAGTTCTTTCACACGTCGGTGCGGAACTTCCTGTGCTCTATCTTGCGGCCATTGCCCCTTTTCCTATCCCCACAAACCACTGAGAAGAGGTTAGCTACAGCCTTCTGTCACCCACCCCTCAGATATTTGTAGACATTGATAAGATCCCCTTTCAGTCTTCTTTTCTCCAGACTGAACAGGCCCAGGTCTCTCAGCCTTTCCTCATAGGAAAGATGCTCCAGGCCCTGTATCATTCTTGTGGCCCTCCGCTGGGCTCTTTCCAGGAGATCCCTGTCTTTTTTGTACCGGGGAGCCCAGAACTGGACCCAGTACTCCAGGTGAGGCCTGACTGGGGCAGAGTAGAGGGGGAGGATCACCTCCCTTGACCTGCTGGCCAAACTCCTTTTAATGCATGCCAGGATCCCATTAGCCCACTTGGCCACCAGGGCACGCTGCTGGCTCATGGTCAACCTGTCATCCACCAGGACCCCCAGGTCCTTCTCCGCAGAGCTCCTCTCCAGCAGGTCGTCCCCCAGCCTGTACTGATACTTCCAGTTGTTCCTTCCCAGGAGCAGGACTCTACACTTGCTCTTATTAAACCGCATCTGGTTTCTTCCTGCCCATCTCTCCAGCTGGTCCAGGTCTCACTAAATGGCAGTACAGCCTTCTGGCGTGTCAGCCACTCCTCCCAGCTTTGTGTCGTCGGCGTACTTGCTAAGGGCAGTCACTATTCCCTCATCAAGGTTGTCAATGAAGGTAGTGAACAAGACCAGACCCAGCACCGACCCCTGGGGAACACCGCTAGTCACAGGCCTCCAGCCAGACTCTGCTCCTCCGATCACCATCCTCTGAGCTCGGCCAGTCAGCCAGTTCTCAACCCACCTCGCTGTCCACTCATCTATCCCACACTTTCTCAGCTTTGCTAGCAGGATGTCATGGGAGCCAGTATCGAAAGCCTTGCTAAAGTCAGGGTAGGTGACATCTACCACTAATGCAATCACTGCTCAATGCAATTTGGAAATGTATCTGAGATATATTAGAGTATTATTTTCAAGCCAATGCAAATTGGAAGTCTCCCTATTCACTCCCTGATATATTTTTACAATTTTTAAACTTTTTTTTTTTTTGCTCAACAGCAACTGAATATAGCACAGTGAGAGCTTGACATGAGTTTGAAGATATATGTACAATCAAAGTCATTCAGTTGTTTTCAGTCACTCAGTTGAATATTTCAATACTCAAATATAATAACATAGCAGTAGAAAATTAACTTTTTAAAATTCATGTCTTTTCTAAGCTCAAATGGATTAGCAGCAGATTTGAGGTAATTAATTATAATTACAAGTTTCCAAGGGAAATAAGGCCTAATAGACTCATTAACTGAAACACTGCATTTGTTCTGTGTTTAATTCTCATATTATTTTAACACAGTACAACATTTGTTAAATTTTTGGGGGGGCAGACACCTTTACTATGCTGAATGGTTGTTCTCTCCATGAATAGCCCCAACTGACTTCAAAGAACACCCATTTGGGCTCTTAATTAGACATTTCCAGTCTATGAAGGTAAAATTCCTTCCTTCTTGGACAAATTCTGTGGTGTCTATTGAACATGTGTCAGTGTGAGCTTTTCTCTGGGCTGGACCATTGAATTTGGTCTCACAGTTACTTCCTGATACTCTCCTGACTCCTGAACAAAAGATATACCACCTAACCAAATATCTAACTAAAAAGCACATGCTAATTAAGAAAGCAAAGTTTTGAAATAGTCTTAATAAAGATCTCAGATATATTTTTACTTTTTAACTATTTTCTGTCTGATGCTATTGCTAAGCAAAGGAATGGAATAGTTTACGCCCTCATTTCATTATGAAGATAGAAAAGTCATTGAACTCCTTATGAACTGAACACATGGAGAACTCAGTGCTGCCATTAATATACCCAACATATAAAGAACTCCGCATTGCTATTAATAACTTTTCACACAAACCACAGCACTCACAGTCTAGACAATGCCAGGAACACTAAAGCAGCCTCTTCATGAACGCAAAAGATCCTCACTTTGATAGAATTGTATCGTTCATTGTCCTCAGTTGGAAAATCAAGGGAAATTGATGATGCACTTTTCAAAGAAAGCAGCTGCAAAAATGAGGAACAGGCTAATTAAAAAAGGAATTACTATTTATTTTATGGTCCTATGCACACTCAGGAAGTTCTGAAGAGAAAGAGAAGAGAAATTAAATAACTTTTCATTTTGTCTCTATGCTTTTAGAACTGTGCCCAGTAAGATTACAGATAGGAGAGTGATAGGTACAGCAGGGATTTCTACCAATTAAGCTTCTACACTCTGGGTGGGTAGAGGTGTTTTTGAACCATGAGTTATTTTTGCACACATCATGGGCTGCAGTGGCTAGCCACAAAAGGGCTGCGTTACAAGCAGTATTGCTCATATTGCTTTGCTTAGAGCTTATCATGCTTTCCTGCAAGTCCAAACTTCTAACAAGATTTCAGTGGGAGAACAGAGTGCTCAGTGACTCTCCTGTCAACCAATATAGCCAAATGGTGCCTCATTTCATTTCACTGCATACTTACTATTTTCTCCTCCAAGTCACCTAGCATCCTAAGAAGCTACAACACTGTTTTACTATCTACAGCTCAAACACAGATTTCAGGTTACTGTTTTTTCTTTTTGGAAATCAAAGGCACTGTTTGACTCTCTACTATGTGCAAATAACTGTAATGTTTGGGATTATCTCTATCACACAATTTGCTTCAGAAAATACATACTCCCAAGTACTTTTGATTTTGTAAATGAATTTTGATTCTGTATTTCATAGTATTAAGAATAACCCATTTTGTAGATTGATAATTCAGTCACACTAACATGCCCACAGGTTCCAATAAAGGTTATTTTCATTTGCTAGTTCTGCAAGTCCATCAAAATACACCAAAAGTATCAATTTACACATCAACACACAGTATGATATAAATTATACCAATGTGGTACCTATCTTGTATATTCCAGCTCATCTGTAGATGACTAGAATGATGAAACAATCCATGTGTTACATTACTTTCTTTCCTCATATTGAGCAAAGGCCTGTATTTAGCACACCAATAGCCTGGCTGAAGTTTTAAGCATATTCTGAAGCTCAACCTCTTCAGCAAAAACATAACTTCATGATAATATAAAAGCTTGGTATTATAAGCATGTCTTCAAATAATTTTTAGAATCTGGTCTTACATACAATACTAAAGCACATTGTCAATTTTTCAGTTTACCAAAACAGGAAAAACTAATAGGAGTAAACAAAGCTACTTTTTTGATGCAAAGCTATATGAAATGAGAATATTTTCTGTTGCGAGACTAACTGAAGACAGATTTCCTGAAGATTGTGAGACAGATTCAGATAGTTGCCTTTATCACAAATTTCTGTTAGGAAAGCAGGTACAGAATCAGACATTTGGGAAAAACAAAATAAAACAAAACAAAAAAAGCCTCAGTAGATAAAGGCAAACTTCCTGCAATTGTCACATTCTTATCACAAAATATCATTTCAAAACAAACCAAAGAATTAATAAATAAAAGCATGATTTTTACCATTTGCATACATTAGCCAGTTATAATTTCCACTCAGAAACACTTTAGAACCAATGGAAAAAAAATAAAGGAGAGAATTACATAGAATATGTTCAAATGTTTCATTTTTCACAAAACCGTCTAGCTGTATTTTAATCTTATTTTAATGTTCACTGACATCTTAAAAGGTAATTCAGTTTGTTGCTAAGTCTAAGAATCATATTGTGGTAAAAATAAGCCAAAAACCCTTCTGCCATTCATTTTTTTTTCCTATTCATTTATTTCATACAGGTTATTCAAATGTAAGCACACTTCCCTTTGCTTTCCTAAAGCCAATAAGGGGAACCTGCAAATATGGTGGAATTCATGTTTGGCCTGCTGCCTGCAAAACAAAAATTACTTCAGTCAGTATCAGCACAGAGCTGTTTTACTAGGTTGATACATAAAACTAGGCTTTCTTCCAGTTAAACAACAATAATTTGTTTTAGTTTGATAGGTCCTTCTAAATAATGGTGCCATCAGTAAACATCTGGCTTCTTCCTAGCAGATTAGGCCTCCAATGAGGAAAGTGTGTTTATAAATCTAATTTGAAACACAGCACATTAATATGCTGATTCTCATAATGTTTGCCTTAACCTGTTTGGAGAAATTATGACTACAAATATCTGGTACACAACACCTCTAAACTACCAGCTTGTATAAACAACACAAGAGCCGATACAGTCTTATACAGATGATTAGAACCACTTCAGAGGCAATGATGATTAGTGATTTGGCTCGAAGCCATATTTTACACATAAACAAAGCATCTGTTTCTGAGTTTCTGTCCCCAAGCTAATAGACCCACCTCCCCTATTACTAATAAACCCATTCAAGAGAGCCAGATGGCCTATCTGAAACAGCCCGGGTGTTTTCCTGAGCTAGGCAAACCAGAGCCATGGAACCAGAGTTGGCTCCAAATCATATTTCCTTGGGCTCTAGGAGCCTGTAAAATGACACACAAACTGGCTCCACAAAAGAAGAACACAAAAGCTGGTACCATCCATTATTTAGAATTGGTGTGAGGCCAACAGCTGCCCCTCCAGATGATCCTTTCATGTAAGGTACAATGAAGGAAGATGAAAAGTACGGTGCACTCTTGCAGGAGTTGGTGTGCTGCAATGCAGACCGTCGCCATTCCTTGCGGGATTTTTTTTCTCCTTCAGATTTTGCAAATCCCTGCCCGCAGCCAAGTAGTACTGCTCAGCTGTCTTGTCTGTATGTTGTATGTACTTGACAATTGGGCAGTTTTACATATTTAATAAAAGTGTCATATTTCATTAGCGGAACTGGGCTTTAAAAAGGATCTTGGGCTCCTCAGCAGGAACTGGAACTGTTGAAAGCCAAATAGAGCAGCACTTGTGTGGTTCAGTTGTAAGATCTCTTTCCTCTCCTGTGACCCAAGTTCTCATTTAAACAGTTCAGTCTGTAAGTAGATTAGTCAAGATGCTCCAGAAATTAACGAGCTAGTGCTGCATGAGAACCCGTAACTGACCTAACCTAAGAAGACTATTAGAGAAAAAATTTTGTTTTTTTTTCCTTAGAAGCAAATGGACAGGTGGTAAGTAGTGATGGGGAGAGGTGGCCATTTAGTTTCGTGCCCCATCAAACCACCTGCATAAAGAGAACTTCATTTTACCCCTTTCACCATGATGCACAGGGTGCTTTGTTCCACTAAGCTGATGATTGAATTTCAACAGTGTATGTCCGCATGCACAATTCACTACAAACGGAGCAAATAAACCTCATTCTAAGAACAGTAGCAGGTCATATCACTCCTGCAGAAGCAAGGACTCTTTTTGCAGAGAAAGTCCTTTCAGAATAGCACAGCCAAAGTGAGAATGTTTCTTGTGTTGCTATCCCTAAGCTACAGACCAAAACTTCTTTTTTGCTGTCTCCTGGGATACCAGAAGATTTGCAAAGATATAAACCTCCTCAAATACAGATATCTTCCCCCCACCCAGCCATGAGAGACAGAAAAATGAATCATTGTAAGGCAAAAAAAAAAATCGAGGAAATGTGCTGAAACAATTGAGGTCTGTCACTCCTCTTCATTAAAAGCAGGTTCCACTGTAGTTATTGAAGCTCTCTGGGATCTCTTGGGATAACTGCTGGAATAGAAATGTAAAGTACTGTTTTTCATGTATTTTCCCCATACTGTCAGTGTCTTGAGCAGGACTTTCCTTGATTTTTAAAGGAAAGCCCTGAAAAACAGGCACATTTCACAGCCCAGATCAAGCATAATTCTGAATCTGTGTCACTGTTCACATTACTGGCTGACAACTCAGACTTGCCTTCAGAGGATAAAGGATTTAGTGAAATGTGTATAGCCAGTATTGTCCCACTAGTTTAAGGTTTCTGCTGGTTTTCCTTGAAGAGATTATTTCAGTGCAGGTAAGCCAGAGTATAGAACTTGAATCAAAAATCTCTTTCTGCATGCCTAGAAATGTAAGAACAGATCACCATATACACATATTGTAAGAATGATATGCGTGTTCCAGGTTTTCTTACTTCATGTTTTGAATTTCAGATTGAGATTTCTTGTACAAGGTTTTGCAGTGAGGGGGGGAATAAAATGTTTTACCCACTGAGGGGGATAAGTAGAGAAAGGATGCAGGGAAAAGTGACTAGAAGCAAAGCTGAACCTCCTGTTTCAAGAGGAAAAACAAGTTAATGGTTTATGAGAAATACATATAATCAATAAAACAACATTTACAGCACTCATACCAAGCACTGTCTACACTAGGCATTTTCTTGCAGGATTTACCAAATTAAGCTACCTGGAATAAGTCTTTGGGATGAATTCAATCCTCTGAAAAAGTTGCTTTAGCAGTACAATTGGAAATGAAGTCTTAATGCAACAAAAGCTGTCCTGAGCAGCCCCTTCAGCAGTCACCGATGGAGTTACCGAAGTTCTTACAATGACTCATAGCTCCAAGTCCAACTCAGTCTGATACTCATGAAAACAAACAAGCCTAAACCCACCATCTCTTCTGGAGTGTATAAAATTCTCTGTACCTCTACTGGGCAACCACACCATGACAGATGCTGCCCTCGGTTCTCTGCCACAGTTGCTCTGCTTCACCAAGGGGATTTCTCTCACAGTGCCACGCAGTCTTCACTTCCTGAGACCAGTTGTGAGAACTTATCAATCTCATCAACAGCACCTGGATTATCTAACAACAAGATGACTACAATATCAATTTCAATGCGTTTCCGTTTTTCAGAGAAGCCTCCAAACATGGTATTCCCACTGTTAATCTATTTGAGTACGAGGCAGCTAGATACATTGCGAAACATGATGAGATACACATTGTCACTCTTTAATCTGAAGAGTTGAGATCTATTTGCTTAATAGACCAAATGTTAATGCAGAATTTATTTAATGCTAGTTTTTGTGTGCTGAATTAGCTCACAACACAGCTGAGTGTCCCTCGTGAGCAAGTGATCCATTTGCACGTGTCAAGCATCCTAGTCTATTTAGTCCTATCCCAACTGCTTAATGTCTGAAACAGAAGCATCCGCTACATTCTTCTTGATCTAAACAGCTAATTTAATACCCTTGGACAAAAGGGGCCTGGTGTTTTGGTAAGCTCCCATGGGTCTAACTATCAGAAAGAAGGGGTTGTTGAATACACACATAAAAAAGGAAGAGATAGGAGGCAGGCGGTCTGATCTTTATGACCCACTGATTATTCTATCAGTAAGTAGAAGCATAAATCTAGCTCCTGACCTAACAAAATACTATTTTACTTCCCTTTACTCTATATTTTATCTTTTATAGCCAATAAAACATTAAACATTACAAAAGGTTATGTTCTCACCGATATTTTCACTAAATGACAATAAATTCTAAGTTGAGCCAAGCAGAGGTTTCAGCAGCAGCTACTCTGACAGTTGTTGGACACTCTTCCTGCAATTCCCTCTGAATACACGAGCGCTACTAATATCAAGAAAGCCCATGTGGAAAATCCAACACTGAATTTGAATCAGTCTAATGATGCTCTTAACGATTTAATGGCAAATCTATACACTAATACAAAGCTGAGTTCTTTTTCAATGATCTGGTGTAGTATTTAGTGTTGTAAGTAAAATTAGCTCCTCCCCCCTCCTTTCTGAACATCCCCAAATCTCAAAATCATCATCAGCCTTCTTAACTGATTTCCCTTGCCTTTCAATGCTCTAAAGAGTTGTCTGGTTTTTATTCCACAGTGCTTAAGAATGGAAAATTAAAATAATTGTTAGGAAAAAAAAAAAAAAAAAAAAAAAAAGACAGAGATGAAGGGACTGCAGAAGAATCAGATAGGGAGCAGACTAAATCTTCCACTCAGTGCAAAACTAGGTTCTCCAGTTACATGGACTACGTGCGTGACAGACAGGCAGAGTGGAAAATGGGTCTGAAAAATGGTATGCATTTTGTGCTCCATTGCTTTGGGACAGACTGGGAGAACATGCAGTTGTTTTGAACTGGATCCAGAAACAATCATCAAGAATCACTGATCAGACTCCTAAAAGACTAGATAGGACTAAGAGCATTGGCAGGACAGACATCAGAGGACAGACTGGAGAGTTCTCCCATCACAGCACAACACTTTCCTGAAACACTTCCATCTAAAAGGTTCACTCAGTCCCCAGCTGTTCTGTTCATCCCATAAAGCACTGAATATTGAACTGCTCATTCTCAGCTGCCTGATCCCAAGTTTTCAGAGATTCACCGCTGTTCTAGTGCAATGTAAGACCTACAGCTGAGACAACTGTGAAAATACTCACCTGGGAAAATAATTTCAGATAGATAAGCTATGAAAGTTTGATCAAGGCTTGAAGGGACATTTCTCAGGCAGTATTTGAGCTGAAACACAATTAATTAATGACAATTAACAGTCACCAGTGCAGAAGAACTGAACCTAGGAGCAGCAAATATAAATGAGAATAGTCCACCACTTGTAGTAGGCTTGACATGTCAAGATTTGCTTTAAAATGTTATTTTATTTTAAATGAAGAATTCATCTCTAATTTCAAAGGGAAACTAAGGCAGAGATCAGCTAAATGACTTACCCAATGTCACACAGTATATGAAGACCAACAGGGTAACACTATCAGGTAATTCTGTCCCAAACACGGTCTCTTTTTTTCTTCTAACATCAAATCCGAACTGCTGCCAAACTAATTAAACTGAGAACTGCATGTTTCGGTAAGACTGTTTTAAAATGTGCAGTCATGAATACACTAGGAAAATGGAGAAAATGTTAGCTAGCATCTTAATCTTGTTTGGGTGGAGAAGAGGACAGCTATACTTATAAAACACATTAACTACTGGATTAATCCTGAATCAAGAGCATTTTCACAGCCAATTCATGTCTATTGCGATTGGTGAGGTGTGATATGAAGCTTTCAGTTATAATTTTTTCTAAAACAAAGAGACTTTTTAGTGACATAGGAAGATGGAATTACACCTTTTAATCTAACCAATGAAGAAAGTCTGGGATCAAACAGCATGTCTGCAAGCCCAATTTCTGCCCTATATTACAGATGCTCTGGACAAGGTCAGTGGAGCACTGTCCTGGCCGAAGGGCCCACAAAACTTCAAAACCTGGTAAATACCTGACTAAGGGGCAAGCATACTGTAATAGGGTCAGATATGGAGAGGAATGTAGACAGCAGAAAATGACAAGACTAGATCTTCAAAGACATTGGAGTGCCTAATACTCTGCATTCCAGACTGAAGACACAGACCTGAATTTACAGATGACTCAGGGCGAGCATTCCACTCACTTGGACAGCTCAGGCAGGTACTTACAGCTTAACAGACATATCACTCCAGGAATTCCAGCAGTATTCTCCCAACTCAGGGGTTTTACTTGTTTGATAAATTACACACAACATTCCCATCTTTCCTTTCTGATATTTAATCAGAGCAAATTGTTCTATGTGAATTCTCTCTTATTTAACCCACTTCCTTTTAAAATTAATTTCTTACATGCAGAATCAAGGCATTTCTGCAGCTTATTCATCTAATGTCAAGGTGTTTCCCAAGCTATGACCTACACTAATCTAAAATACATATAACACACATAATAAAAAGAGAAGTAGATTGCCTCTTCTTATGTTCTGTGCTGCTGTGAGCTCTCAAATCATGTATGTTGGCAGCCTCTGAATGTTTTGTCAGCATATCAGTTAGTTTACTAATGGTCATTATTTTGAGCCTTTTGGCTTCCCATCCAGTTCCAACAACTTGTTTTAAAACACTGTATTATCGTTATGGATGCAGCAGCTTCTGAAACAACTGCACTTCTCATTTTTTTTTTTTTTTTTTCCACAATCTGCTATTTCCAGGATATACAGCAATATATCTTTTATATAGCAATAAAGGGTGGAAGGCAGAAATAACTGAAAAAGCCATATCACACCTTATCAGTATTTTTTTTTAAATCTTATTGCTTATTCTACATGACACACAAGACATTACACCTCATTATCCACGCCAGTTTTGAACTGACAGGTCAACTCTATTCTCTCAAAGAAAAATAAATTAGCTCAAGAAAGAAAAGGAACAGAAAAAGGAGGAAAATTATCCCACCTACCCCCTTAAAAAATTTAGCATGAGACCTGAATGTAAACAGAAAAAAAAAACGTTGCTTTAGTGAGATATTTTTAAATTAAAAAAAAATGCAAAAGAACAGAAAAAAATCTTCCTGTGATCCATCATTAGCAATAATATTATGACTTAGTCATAGTTCAAAACTACTACACAGCATAAATTGTTTTGTGCTCTCTTGCAAGAAAAAACCTTGTTGCAAGGAGAATGAAAATTCAGAACTAATAGTCCACAGCAAAACCTAAAACATACCTAAAAAGCTCCTAGCATCATTTATGGAAATGGGGAGGAAAACAGAAGTTGGAAAGAATTTAGATTCCCTGATATTAGTGTATTTATTTTAAAATGCCAGCTGTTGCTTTACTGACCTATTTAAGTACATCATTATTAAATTTATTTGCAACAACTTCATTGCAGTACTGTCTTGTAAACAAAATTGGATTAACTATATAATCATAGAAAGCCTACAAGTATATAAAGTAACTCGTTTAATATTTTCATGATAAAATCTTCAAAAACATTTTTTTTCCAATATAATTACTCTTCTTTAGCGCTTAATAAATTTCAAAGATTCTAGAAAGGGATTTGTTTGTTTGTTTTGCATTTACTTTAAAATCAAATAGTAATACAGCAACTTTAAATTAGCCTTTCTTTTTCAGGAAACAAAATTTCAAAAACATTTCATAAATTCAATCTTTTATAAAATGTTGGATCAAATAATTCATCCTGATTTCTTCACTTCAGTGATAAAATATATTTACAACTATTCTTTCAATAATAATAATAAATGCAGATTTTTGTGCAACAGATGAGTTCTGTGTAAGTTTAGAAATAGCCCCCACAAGCCTTAAAGCTTATTTTCACCTCACAAGTAAATCACTGCCTGAAAATACACAGGTATAAAACCGACTGCTAAGGACTCCTAGCACAAGGCAGAAGAACGGGCAAATTATTTAATAGCTATTAAATCATGAAATTACAAGCAATACACTGTGTTCTACAGCTAACACACCTGTATATATTCTTTCCAAACAGCCTTAATTAGCAAAATATTATTTTCTTTTAATCACTAAGCAGGTCCTTAGATAAGCCGCAGTAAAAAAGAACAATGAGTATTTTCTTCATTAATACACTAAAAACGCATAGGCTGAACTTAAACAAAGCCCCTTCATATAATTGAACTAATTCTTGCTGTATTAAAAATTTAAAAACATTTCCTGAGTATGGAAACAACAGTCTGAGTGAGAAGGAAAAGGATCATTAACGTACTCAAATAATTGGAAATTTCTCCTTTAGAAAAGCTATGTTAATGGCACGCATTTTATTATCAGATAAGACGGTGAAAATGCAAAGATTATGCAACTGATAGCAGCTAAATTCTGAAGTGCTAATATGAATATAGAAAGAGATATGGCAACGTAGTTAATTATATATGGAGAAAATGAGAACGAGTACCCGTTTTAAATCAGAAAGCAGCAGATTATTTCAAAATCAAAACACTTCCTGCTAACGGGGAGAAAATTCCTTTACTGTTATTGTCATTATTAATCCACTCTTTGGAAGGTTATTTACAAAAAAAACTTTCCAGTTTTGAAAATTCATAATATGATTAGAATATCAAAAACCACTTGAGTTTCCTGTGCCCTAAAGAGAGCAATTATAAAATTTAGGTAATTATTTCAAAGAACATAGTCAATTTCTAGACACAGAAAAAACACTGGAAGATGAAACTGAATTTTTGACATGAAGGTTTAGAGTCAAGGAATGTAAATGTTTGGAGAAAGCAGAGTTCATAATGTATCAAGATGTATTAGGATTTTTGTTTTGCTTTAAAGGCAGGAATACTTCAAGCTTTCTCTGAGCTCCCTCTGGTGAGCAGTTGCTGACAATACACCAAAAGCATCACCTACAGTGGGACCCGAATAACATGCGAGCTGTAATTGCACATTCAGTTATTCTTTTCTTATTGCATCTTACCCCGAAGAGCCTTGCAGTCAGCAAGGTTTGGTTCCAAAATTAGTCATGTACAGCTAGCTTTCACTAGAAGGAATAAAATATAAACATAAACATATAAAAAATAAAATCTGCTTCTCTATCTGGTGCTTCTGTAGAGCTTACGATCCCTCACTGCAAGGAAAAGTTACACTTGAGGGACAAGCTTTAAAGACAGTCAGAGCAGTGTTTACAGAGCAAGCACTATGCTTTTTGAAGTAAAAATGCTACATAGTTTTTTTTCCCTTTTAAAATATTAATGAAAAAGGTATTTTAAAAGCAACCGCTTAAAAAACCTTTCATCTTGCAAGAAGCTTTTTCCTTGAATAGGATGTAAACATTGTCTTAGTTCTTCACTGAACTACAATTAATTTTAATTAATCCATTTTACATCTTTCTCCCTTATAAAACAGCTTGCATTACTCTATATCAATGCACTGCAATAAGAAACCACCTCTAATATAAATGTTTGGATGCTGTGCAAGTGGAGTTATAAATTGCAGCAATAAGGATTTTTGCATCAAGGTGTAATCCCTGACAGCTATTCCACCATTAGTGTCTTGATCGTAATCTGAATTAGACTGTTTAAACTATTTTCAGGTGACTAACTCACCTGAAATATGAGGAAGATGTGTAAAAGAAACAGTAAAAGTCACCCTCATGTGTATGACTGCAAACCACACCAAGGAAACCACCTAGAGCCATGTTAGAAATACCACTAGTTTCTTTGTAGGTATTTAAATCCATATTCATAGAAAGGTATATGCTCCTTTAGCTCTATTACAATGCCTATGTTACAAAGCAGATCTGGTAAGAGACTAGTATAGATCCAAATAAATCCTACTTCCATTATTTGTTGTGAAATTTGGTTTATTCAGATAAATGGTGCCAACAAACTGTAAAATATCCCTGGGAAACTTTCTGTTGTTGCATGGGTTATTGGAATGGAGTCTCCAAAGAGCAAACACAAACTAAATCAAGATCTGATCCCAAAAAAATGAGATCAAACCCTTTCTTCACACATTTTTGGGGACAGCAAGAATCCGGACAGGCATATTTTAAGTGCATAGAATTTTTCTTCTGGAAGCAAATATATCTCAGATAAAGTAACAGTCTAAATTGTATCACCAGCAACTGAAATTATGCCTTTTTTTTTTTTTTTCCTTCGTTTTATCATGTTTGATTTGCCAGGTGGGGAATTACTAGTAAAACATTTCAGAACTGCCAAGTACTATTCCTTGAGGTGGTTTTGATTTTCAAAATCCACGAGACCTGATCCTGACAAAATATGTATGACCAGGGACCTGTATTAGCAAGCCTACAACCACATGACAGGATTTACATGAAGGCTTGCAAATTTGTCCCTATCTGGAACATCAGTACGCCAGTAGTACCAATACATAAATAAAAATAATATATAAATTAATGACATCAACAAAACATGTATTACGTGAAGAAAAAGTTTTTAGAATTCACAGGAGGCTAATATGGTTTCTAGTCTATGTTCAGCAAAAATGGTCTGGCCTTTGAAATTGTGCAGGTTTATTTAGCATTGCTTACTCCCGAAGAAGGACTGCCTGCAATTCTAAATACCATGTAGCAGCAAGGCAAAGCATGCTAGCCATCAAATTCTACTTGTTCATTCCACTAACTGGAAAAATACTTGCCATTTCATTTCTTTTACAAGGCCACATTTGAGCAAGCAAAGTTTATGGAGATGGCTTACCTAATTAGATTCAGAGTGATTTGCTCTTTCAGCAATAGTTTTTAGATGTACAAATCTAGTCAGAGAGGCATTTTGAGAACAGGTGTGAATGACACTGCTCCATCAGGCATTAAATTGGAGCTGCTCCTGAAAAATTCTATCATTTGTGCATTTAAGTTACCAATATTTTATCAACTGCATTTTATACCAAATATTCCTTGTGGCATACAGCCAATGATATTGCAGCAAGATCTCTCACCCCCCTTCAACAGCAACACGAAACAGGCTACTTTGTGCTTCTCTTTTCAGAAGGCTTGATTTAAAAAGTCTTAAGATTTACCCATAGAACTCTATCTGCCTCTGAAACAGGGCTACCAACCAGGTAACCTGTGAGAGAAAACAGCTGATACATAGTAGCAGCTTCTTACTGCCAAAGGAACAACAGCTGAGAAATGAGAAAAACAGTTTCTCGTTAGTTACTTAATATTTACACTGAAGTTGTGCCCAGAGCCTCTGTGAGAGGCAGTATGTGGTAAGTGAACACTCACAGAGCACCTTGCCCCACGATGCCTGCTCGCCTCGGCCCCGACACAGGAGGGCAGAAACGCAACACTCCCAAATAAAACGTTAAATACCTGTCACCGCACAGCAGAAAACAGGACTCCCTGAGCGGCAGGCACGGCTAACGGGGCACTGCGTGCGCCTGCGGCGTCCTAAAGGGCTCTCGGCTGGGTTTTGGACGGTCCCAGCTCCCCTGAGGCAGACGAGAGGCGCGCAGGGGCTGCCCGGAGCCGTCTGAGGAGCTCAGCGCCCCTCAGGCGCGAGGCGCTGCCCGGCGGGAACGGCACGCGCGGGCAGAAGGGCGGGAAGGCAAATGGCGGGAAGCTGCCACCTCACAGGCCCACGGCCGGCCTGAGGCACCCCGGCACGGCGCCGCCCGGCCCCGCGAGCCGCCCGCCGCTCGTCCGGGATTCACGAACACGCCCCTTGTTCTACATGGACACAAAAAGACCCGTGGGGCTTGAGTTTTACCCGTCACTGATTTGCAAACATACACAAATAAAAATCAGGGGAGCCGCTTTGCTTTTCGTAAGAAATTGCATAACCAAACAGGAAAGGCTTCGAGGGAGGAAGATAAAGTTTCAGCCACAGGGAAAAAAAAAATACAGAAAATGGATGGTAAAGGCTAAATATGTATCAATTGTTCACACAATTTTCAAATTAAAGGTCTAAAAGAGATACACCTTAAAGTAAAACTTCAGTTTTTATTTAAGTTTTATTAGAAACATTGCACAAAGAGGCAGTCTTTCAGAAGCACTTCTAACCTCTTATCTCTGGAACGTTAGTTTCTGTGGCTTTATGCTGTTAAGGACTTTGGCAGAACCAAGCAGAGCACTGCTGCTGAGAGAAGTGCAAACAGCACTTGGAAAGCATAATATAACAGTGGTCTTGCAGATAGAAAGGCAAGTCAAGGTTAGCCAGGCAAGTCATTTTTTCCTAGGGTTACAGTAATAGGAAGAGCAGAAAAAGCATGTCTCTTGATTTGGACTTCTTCCATCACAGTTTTCAGTCCTCTCCACCACACAGGTTCAGCAGTGCCCTCTGGTAATCGCCTTTTGTGTCTTGCTGTAAAGCCAAAAAAAAAAAAAAAAAGCAAACTATGTAAACTATGTACTAAGAAACAATTGCAAAATATGAAGGCATACACATTATAGTCTAAACGTGGGCCTGCCTGTTTTGCAGCTGAAGCCTTGCCAGCCTGGAGTAGACTATCAAAATTGAGTTTTACTTATATGTGAATTGAAATTATTTATATTTTTTGCAAAACATATGCAAGGTCAAGACAGGAAATTTTGGTACAAAAAAGAGTAACACAACAAAGGAAAGCTGAATGACTTGATTCTGTTCCTTTTCACTAATCACCACAAAATTATACATTAAATTCACAATTTTGAAGACTTCCTTATAGTCTCAATTTGACTTCTTTAAGAAAAGATTTGGGCTTAAAGTTTTAATTGCAACTACAGCTAAACAAGGAAGAACATATCTTGCTGATGCAAGGGTGGATATAAGAACAGTTTTTAAACAGGCACACAAGCTCCTTACCTATACCCCAAATTAAATAAAACCTATCACTTAATATTTCCTCTGCCCAATCACACAGAGGGAAAAAAAATCCGGCTAAAAAGCCTACTCCTTGGGCACTGGAATGAAAGATAATAACAATTCAGATGATCTATGTTCATTCAGTAATCCCAGAGCAAGTTTTTTTTTCCTTTTTGTCTGAGATAGAGATAGGTGAACAGAATTTTCTTTTATAATACATCATCTCATTGGACAAAACCCACACTTAACATTCAATTGGCTGCCAGGAACTGTACCAGCAGTAGACTTGAAAGTTTAAGGTGGGTTTTTCTATTGGGCAATGATAACTGGTAATGACCTACTATTCTCACTGCAGCCCGTAAAAGACCTCCCATGAATTCTAATGGTAGAATTAGCCCAAAGAAGAGCACTATGAACGTCCACACAACTAAGATAAACAGAAAGCTGAAAACTTACCTGGATGAAATAATAGAGGGATTTTCCATATTTCCTCTTGAATTCACTCTTAATTTTCAGCATGTCAACCTCACAGCGGGAGACCATAATCCTGATCAAGACCTTGTCACGAGTTCCCTTGCCCTGCAAGCACATTCACATTTAGAACTTTAAGAGCTGAAACACATGAAAGGATGCTGTAACTGACAGAAAAACAATGAACTACAGGCAATGGAGATGTATCAATAAAAGGTCCAATGAATTACACCCGCTAACTAAAGTCATTATTGTGATCCAAGAATTATAGCATGAACATACTCTTCTCATCAGCAGTGTTTGACCAACTTCTAGACACCTATCTAGCTACCTAGACTGCAATCCACAGTTCTGGTTCACCAGGTCTTCTTCCTGGTATTGCCTAACACCTGCCACCAGGTGTTTCTTTCATTATTACATGAGCCTCCCTTACTTCCCTACATCAGATGTGCATAGCTATTAAAGAATGCTTTTGAATGCTAGAACATAATGAGTAGTAAGAATGAACAGTTTTTCCTACCTTCATGGAATCATACAGTCTGTCCGCAAAATACAGCTGCTTGTTCTGAATGCACTGGACTGAAGAGAGAAAGATGATGACTAGGTACACATCCTAACCATACACGGAAGAACAGAACACAGAATCTTGGAGTCTTTTTGAAGAAGATGTGCTAAGTAGTCAAAATAAGGTTTCTACCAAAAGTTTCTCCAAAAGGGGACACAGATAAATCATTCTTAGCTGAGGTTACTTACAAGTTGTTTGGCTAAGCTTGTGATTGAAGCACAAATACTTACAATCTGAGAAATATTTCCCTCCATCATTAGTATCATCTCTGAATGAAACTGTGTGTGGTGGAAGGCTAGCATTCTTAAGTCTCTTACTTTTATAAACTACTTCTTTCTGAACATGTTCATTGTATGTTAATCTGTGCAAAGTATCCCTTCCAAGGCTAACCTGTCTTTGTTTTGCATTTGCCTTAAACAACTTGTTTCTCTCTCCCTCAGTTTGAAATGAATTCTCTTCTTAAAAAATGTCCCATGATACCTGGCAATATCTTGGTCATTTTCATTGCATGCCACAATAGCAGCCATCCAGTATCCACCACATTCCTGTCTTCCCTCACACACACACACACACACAGCTCAATCTCCAGCCTGTGTCCATTCTGAATACTTAATATGCCCAGCTAGAATTCCAGCCTATTGTGTGGGGGGGAAATAAACATTAAGCTTCAGTATCAGAGAGAAGTGAAACTAGCAACAGATCACAAAACATGCCTTTTCATTTACATTTGGAAAGCAAGACATATATTTTGCAGAGGGCAAAAATATGCTACCTCTCAATACTTGTCATGTCCTAAAATATGCAAATGGACCAGATAATGCCAGCCCTTCTGGTTTCTTTCTCCTCCAGAAATACAGAGGAAACTGGGCCCTATTCTCATCCCAGTATGCTGCAAGTGCACTGAAAAAGATGTAGTCTAAAGGTAGACTTTACTTCAGAGTAACTCACCAAGATTAAGGAAGGCATTCTCCAGATCTCCCTTAACCTCCTTCTTGATGCTCTCCAACATATCATATGGACTGTAGCTCTTGTACCTCTCAAACACTATTACAAGAAAGAAAACAGATGAAATAAAAGCCAAACCAAGAGCTGGTAAAAGTAACCACCCAAACAAAAAATGCAGACAGAGCAATGCAGAGACATGATTTAAAGAAATATGTGTTCAAATCCCACTGAGAACTCACTCTTAAGTACAGCCAGTTTGCCAGCTGATAATAAAGTTCCCATGCTATCGTCTTTTTGTTTTCCTTGTATACCTCCACAATCCTGCAGAATACCATCTTAGTGCTGTCACTAGTGTTTTTTCAAACAACAGTGATTTAGTTCCTGAAAATAACTTTTAAATGGCTTTCCCATGTACTTATAGAAGCTGCTTGATGGTCTTCAATGTCAAATTTAAACGTGTGATATAGCTAGCCTACCCTGGGACAGAATGAAAAGTTAAAGGACCTTTTCAAGGTCTCACACAACCCCACTTTCTAGGTTTGTAACATTTTGCTTATCAATGTACATGGCATACCATAGGAAAATTGTTGCAAAAAAATGGTAAAAAATGTTAAAAATATGTAAAAAAAGAGCTCTACATACATTCAAATTGTGAGATTAACACATCCACAGATACTTAAAAAAATTGTAACAAGATGTATATGAGTAAGATTTCCTTGTTTTATTACTTTTCACACTCATCTCAATTACCTTTGGGATAAAATAGTTACCACTTTGCTCTAACTTTCTCTTATAGGGGAAAAAAAAATCTGTCTAAAAAAAAATCTACTGTCTTTTGAACAGTACCTTTTTGCAGGTGTGGAACACTCCTTTCAGTCATAATGTTGATCCATTTGGGTACATCAGTTCCCTTTCTCTTCACACCAGCATCATAGAGTTCCTGGATTTAGAAAGCAAAGTAAAATCATGAGTTACACAAGAAACATCTCAAATATATACAATTAGTAGAAAAACAGCACTACTGGAACTCTGACAGTGGGAGAAATACAAAAGAACACATGGCTGGGCAGACCACTAAGGACAAAATATAGAGATCTAACCCAAAACCAAGACTAAAACTATATGTAGAGTAAATGGAAAAAAAAATTACTCTGTATTTAGCTCTGTTTACCTCAGTAGAACTGCTTTTGATAACCTACAGGTGTAATCAACAAGTATTACACAGCCACTAAGTTCAATAATCCCTCTAAATCTTTTGCAATTTTTTGATTGCCAGTCTTTGCAAGATATTCCCTTCTGTTAAAAGATCTCATTTTCTATGTACCTAAAAGAAGTACCAGAGAGTTTCTGTACAGGTACTAGTGGGTAAGTAGCCCATGAAAATTGTTATCAAGATTGCAAGTAACAAATACGTCGATAGCATGCAAATGCTGCTATGCAAGACAATCTGAAATACACACACCTGTCTTCATAAATGCTTCTAGTTCTCACAGAAATTGTACTCTGAATATCTCCGTAAGTTTGACCAACTTGAGATATTTCATGGTTCTTACCAGGACTTACCCTAGCATCTTGGTCAATCAGTTCATAGTCGATCACAGAAGTATCTTCACATCTTTTGCCCTTCAAATGAGGATAGCAGGATTTAGAAGACGTTTAATGGATTGCAAGCAATTTACTACATGCATATTTTCTTTTGTCTTTTGTTTTATTAATCAGTGTTTGCTGAATGAGTAAACTTATGCTTCACCTCCATTATGAAGCTGCTATGAACACTGTGTTCCTGTCAAAATACACCATCCTTCAACATTTGAATTATTTTTATTTATCTTCAAAAATCTGAAAATACAGGGAAATTTAAAATTGAATCAGAAATCCTATTGTTTTACTGGCAATCACCAGTCAACTACCAATGGGCAAGCACATTAGGAAAAGCAGAAAGACATGCAAAGACCCACCTTGGCCAGGGCAACCATCAGCTTGCGGAAGTCACCAGATGTATCTGATATAATGTCCTTTTCCAGTTCTGTCTTGTACACTAGAAAACAGAAAATCCTTTTTCAACTAAAGGTATCCTACAAATACCCCGTTACAAGAACAATACCTAATCATTGTGTTTTATACACAGCAAACAGCTACGATCTAAATCATATATGGAAAGCAAGGAAAACAACGCGTGCTTGTATACAAAAGAATAAACACTGCTATCAGCTAGTTTCTGGAGTTCCCATGTCAACAAAGCCTATCTCCTGATGTGGAAAGACAACAGGAGAGTCTGAGAATATTAAAAGGAAGGGAATATTGCTTTAAGATGAATATACTACTACCCTATTCTTAGTTATCAATGACTGCTTGTTTACCAGCCATAGCATTTAGACTTTTACCACTCACGGATTTACGACTAGACAACTGCAATTACAAGTTTAATGTAAAAGACAGAAGTTGTTATGATAGAACAAAGGAATGCTGAATATGATTCCAGTATGGTGTCTCAACATCTTTGTTGTTTTCCAAGTGATCATATTCTATTGCTACAAGATCACATTCTCTCTACTGTTCTACAGCAATTTCATCTACAGTAGCAACATTCGCTTCGCTGTTGCATAGTTTTTTCAATATGTATCATTAAGACTACACTGGTTTTGCTTGTCCTTTTTGATTCTACCAGTGTCTTGGTGGAATTGCTTGACAACAGTTAAGCATTAGCACAGAGCAATTTTCTCCATTTCAGTCTAATTCTGGTGAAGCTCAGTTCTGAAGGTCAGGGAAACAAACAGGTACTGGACAGCTGCACTACAAACAGAATGGCCAATATGAAAATATTATGAATATTTAAGGAAAGTGATTTTTTTAAGATGGACCTTAGGTCACTGTCGTATCTCCTTACAATCAGCTATGAATTATACCTTAAATCAGATAAGATGCTTTATAGAAAAGTTGAAAAAGAGAATATATACCTTTATGAAGTTTTACTTCATGTCTTTTTTGGCAGATCTACCAGAAACTTCTAAATATGCTTTAGGGGATTTCAGATTCACCTATTTATAGCATAACTGATCCTGGAATCTGTAAATCTTTCATCATCGATTCTATTACCATGCACAGAATGCATGTAGCTTACAAAGGAACATTGAAACACAACTTAAATGAGTAGTGAATGTTCTCCAACTTGTTTGCTACCAAGCAACACATGAAACTATATACACACACACTAATATCCAACATGCCAATTTAAAATTTCTTATACCCAAACACCAGAGAGTCAAAGCAGACATGGTATAGGAAATTAAATGAAATCAGTACAAAGGGGATATTATCCAAGTAGCTTCATGTACAAACATAATGCATTGAAACTTTCAAAATGAACTTACTTTCTCTGTAGACTCTATTAATTTCACTAAGCTCCTGATTTGTCCGTGAGCAGATGATTTCAATGAGAGTGTCTTCATCAGTTCCCAGACCCTGGAACACATATGTAGTTCAGTTAGTTGCTAGAAATAAACAGACATGCTTGAACAGTTTCAAAATATTTTACAGATGTTTCATTATCCTCTCTCCTTTCTCCCACTCCTAACAGTTTCACAACCATCCAAAGATATTTTTGGTAACTGGATAGATGTTTCTAATTGGCCAGAGAAACCCCAGATGGAACATTTCTATTTGCCAAATATTAGTTTTCTCTAATAGCTTTGAGATCTTGTTGCAAGTATTATCTCTGGGCAATGTGCACTTCTCACAAGTGTCTGTAACATTCAGCAACCTCACCACCACCACCGCAACTGCTGGAAGTCAACTTACTGTAGCCTATGTGTGGTTCTTTCTATTGAGAGCACAGGATGAAACTGATTCTTAGCATGCAAATGGGCAGCAACCAGTTTGTTCTTCCCTACCTCCCTCCAGACACCTCTCCCACTATGAAAGTAAAGTTCAGAAAACAATCAAATCGATCTTAAGCTTAAGCAAATTCAGAACAGTAGACTGAGTGCTTGGGAGATGGGAATATTTGACTTAATAAAAGAATATAATACTCTGTACCTATAGCTACTCTAAGGTAATGGTTTGGTATTCAGGTGGTAAATGCAGCAGAAATGCTGCAAGTATACGGTCATCCTAAACATGATGTGGCACATGTTACACACATACTAGATTTACAGCGAATTCTGGATAGCCTGGACTTAAACCAGAAGAGGGCAGCATCTGATTGCTCAAGGAAAGGATTTGCCCCCCTCCCATTAAAGGCTTACCATCCTCAGTACTGGCATTTTTTCTTTTCTACTTGCTTCTCATAGTCTGGACACATTAGTAAATTGGCTTTGTCTTGTTCTGGGTTTCAGCATAGAAATTGTAATAGTTGTTTTTTTTACATATTAAAAAGATAACAACCTCATGAAGAATATGTGGAATTTAAGGGATGATTATAAATACAAGCTTCCGAACTTTAGTTTGCTTGGAAAGGTGAAAGCACTGGTATGAGCACTTCTCAAACTCTTGTCTTAGTGGCTGGCAGAGCAGATGTTTCTCAACTAGTGACCTATTCCATGCTTGTGCTTGACTGTAGGGGACTGAGTTCAGTGAGTTACTGCTGCTCCAAGAATGCCCTGATGCCCCCTCCTCCTCCTCATGCTCCTCAAGTTCTACATAGATGCAGGCCTGGTACACGATGTTCTTTCAAAATCAGTGATATGATCCTGTAACTACTTTTTCAGACTATAAATGCATGCAGAGGATTTAATAGCTCCAGCTAGCAGCTACTCTCTCTTTTTTTTTTTTTTGTACTAGGAACCTGTACATTGTTTTAAAGAACAGTCATGAGAGCAGCAACTAGTCAGAGCAGCCTATACACCTGAACTGATTCATTTTTTTTCCTAAAAAAATTAGTTAACACTAAAAATCACATGAAAAAAAATCACAGAACTTCTTTAATTCCCCACTGAGATTTTGGATGCCTTTCAGATGGATGCTTAAACTGTAGTACTAAACTAAAATAATGAAATAAAATTTAAAAATGGATGTATTTGAAAACTGCCCTTGAATACAAAGGCCATATTCATTCCTGACATAGTGACATCAGCCTAACAGAATGAAATTTCAAATCTCACTTACCTTCATGGCAGCTTTCAGTTCAGATGCATCATACTGTGATGGTGTCTTCAGCAAGCCCAAGATCACTGCCTCTAAATGACCTGACAGAGCAGACTTCAGTGCTGCCGAAAGTTCCTGTAAAGAAAAAGGAGACAGAATGGAAGAACAAAATTAAGGCTTGCTTCTGATCTCCAGTGAATTTAGCCTGTAGTGCTTTATGTCTCCAAGCCTGCCACAGTGTTTCTTAAACAATTGACAAGGAAACAGAACACAAAGAGCTTTTGTTTTGTGAAAGCCTAAAAATGAAGTTAGGGCAAATCAAAATTTTCTCATCTTTTCAATATAAGAAGAAATTCACTGGTGGCTGGGAAGCATGATGAAGAGACATCCAACTGACTCTGAACAGCTCAGCTCTGGTCTTGAAGCACTGACACTTTGTTAGATCTAATAAGCACTGACAGATCTGAGTGTGACTCCCTATAGTCAGGGTTTCTCCATCATACATTCTCAGTTTTCCCTGTAGCATCATATTATTTGTGTTTTTCCTATTATCACAACCCTATATTAGCTGACATATTGGAAAACTGACTGCAGTTATTCCCCTGTACAGACCCAGTTCCCAAACAGCTGGTTGAAGAAAAAAAGAATGATCCTTAATGGCAGAAAAATTATCCTGATCTTCAAGAAAACTATCAGAATTGTGTATCCAAAGTCTATTGTTAATCACCAGTCAATCCTAGAGGAAGAAGCACATATATTCACTGCACAGGATGCATGCAAGTCTGCATCAAAGTCAATGACATTTCCACTTTTATGGAGTTCAGATGTAACTTGAATAATGTTAGGATCAGCTTCAGTGCAGTGTAGTTCCAAAAGTTCAAATCCCTGGAATCAAGCCTGGAATCCACACAGGTCAATACCTTCCCTAAGCTGAAGGTAATACCTAGCACTCAGAGGAGAGTTGTTGCTTCTCAGTTGCTGGTTTCTACACTAACAATTTGTGAGATTGAGGGGTAGGGGAGAAAAGAAAGATGAAGTAGCTTCAGCAAAACTGCAAATAAATCTGTACCAGTGATATAAGCAGCCAAGGCATTTATTTCCAAAGTCACCAATTTAATCCAGGATGCTAATATATGCTAATATTTTATGCACTAAATGCATGGATTGACCACAACATTGAGTCTTGGACTTCTAGCTGATTTAGTCCAACAGATATTTTAGTACACTAATTGTCTGCATAAAAGGTTTCA
Organism: Heteronetta atricapilla; assembly: GCA_011075105.1. Classification (NCBI taxonomy): domain Eukaryota; kingdom Metazoa; phylum Chordata; class Aves; order Anseriformes; family Anatidae; genus Heteronetta; species Heteronetta atricapilla. The sequence continues at coordinate 6,290,121 of CM021740.1, forward strand.
CTATTTATTGTGTGAAAACAGGTTCTTCAGACATCAGCTGAAACAGAAAATAACCACATAGCTCTAAAATGAATTTTAACAATGACATGAATTACAATTAAACAAGTAAAGATTTTGCAATCTTTGAGCTTTTGTGTGAAGGCTGAAGGAAATACAAATCAATAGAAAATGAGTTACCAAACTAACTGCAACAAAACACCCCAAACTGAATCAAGAACATGTTCTCATATGAGCAGGCTCCTGGAAAGATAAGAACTTCTCCCCCCACGTAGGAAAGCAGGGCCTCTGCTCTGCCATCCTCTGCCACAGCTAGGAGTGCTCTAGGACAGACGCACATAGCAGGCAATGGACAGATAACTGTTTTCTTTGCTATTTATAAATTGATGATTTTACCAAGTGTTCCAAATGATCATCTGGATATTAGCAGATCATTTCAAACTTAGAGATCATTGGTGGCAGTTAGGATTGACCAGAAACATGTGAAGCTTTGGAGAGACACAAATGCAGAACCCCCGGTAGTCACTGGTAACTCCATTAATGCTTGTGATGGGGAAGGACTGCATAGATCAGACCATTCCTGAAGATTACCAGTTCCCATTAAACATAGCAGAACTCATAGGAATGAAAATGGAGCTAGATCTGCAACTTTTTATTTATAATAATGATCTACTGAGAAATCCTGCAACATACAAAAGGCAACCTAGCATGATGCATTGCCAAAGAAATTCATAAGACACTTTCCCTGGAACATATACCTGCATCACTAAACAAGATATGTCTTTTTGTATTCCATTTTCTCCTCTCTTACAATTCATTTGTTTATTTCACTGAGTAGTTTCTACTGCAGATTTCCTTTATTTCTATAGCTGTTTATCCTTTGGCACTTGTTATACTTGATAAATTCAGTTTGGTTTTGGTTGCAGCAAGGAAAAAAGGTAAAGGAAGAGATAAAACACTTACATGAAAGAAGCTGCATATTTTCTTGACTGTGCATTTTTGTGGTCATGCAAAACATTTAACAGAGCTTAGAGTGATACACTTGACTACTAGGGTCCAGCTTATATGGAAGATTTCCCCAACTGCCCACAGGGAAGTGCCTGCCAAGGTGCAGACGTGCACACATGCATGTGTCCAATCTATGTGTGTTTCCACACACGTGCCTATATCAGTCATGCATAACAGCTGGTGAATTTACAAAACTAAACTTCAGATTTACATGTGGTTTTGGATGAGCATTCTGGCTTGGAGGACTACCATTTGGGGGCTGGCAAACCTGAAAGAGATACATTCATCATAATTCCAACTCTACACAAGTTTCTTCTTTTACGTGGGCAAAAAACTTAACTTATGATAAGCCTATCAACTTCAAAAGTTGAGAGAACATCTCTTGCCTTCCAGACAGAAGGACTCATTATGCAGACGGCTGCTTATTATTTTACAGATTTCTTTCCATCAATAGATCAGTGCATGCAATATTTCTGACAGGATAGTACCTAGTTCAGCTCATTACATCACTTTGTTCCATATCTGCAGCCCTTGTAGCACAACTGACTGCAGTCTTTTCTCATTTAAACTACACCTGTGAACAGAAATTGAATGTTTTCTTTATGCTGAGTTGTCTTAACAATATATGTATCTCCCCTAAAACTATCACTTTTCACCTTTTCCTTCCAATTGAGACACTTGCTGTCAATGGCTTTTCACTACTGTTGAACACATTTCAGCATGGAATCTTGATGGCTGGATGGCTGATGTGTTACCCATCGTGATTTCTAGAAGTGCTAGGAAACCACCATTTCCAGCAGGTTTCAGTCCCAGTTGTACGTATTTAACCTATTTGGAATACTACCAGTCCTTAACTGTAACACATGGGCAGAGTAAATGCATTTTCCACTGAAAAAAATAACCAAACAGTATTTATCTCCAGCTTATTCCAAGTTAACTGTGAGATATACAAGGTTAATAATTGGTATTTCTGCAAGTTTTGCTACCTTCTTTGTTCTCCTCTGATAGGCAAAAGCAATATCCTGCCTCTGTTCATTGCTGCGGTTTGTCAGGATGTTGATGATGGTGACCTCATCCACACCTACAAAGACATAAGACAAAGAGTTAAGGAAACTCTTTTTACCCTTCCCTTTGTATTAGTATGTTCTCTGACACTCAAAACATAGCATATGCGCTGTCTGGAGCAGAGTTCGGTCGCTCTTACTAGTTGGTATATGTAATGCCCTGGCATTGGAGACAGAACAGATTTTCAATGCACTGCAGATCTTTGTGTGCACAAGGAAGTAAGCAGATCAACAAAGTCTAGTCCATGACCTGTTTTGCTGCTTCTGTTTTCCGCTTCACCTGTGTTCACTCAGTACTCTGCAAAGCAAGTTGCTCAAGAACACAGGCTTTAAAACTGAAACAAATTTAAACTTATTAAAATCTACCCTGTCATTTGAGTTCAGTGTTTTCAATTAAGGCTTCTTAATAAAACAGTTAAATTTTCTAATTCACCCTCTAGTCATTTAACGAACACTCCAAACATAAAAATGGGGTAAATAAAACAGTATACTCTGTGTTCTCCCAGCTGTAGTAGTTTGAATAGTAGTTTGTTGTATTTGTTTGTTTCCACACTGGAAGGAACATTGTATGTTTTGTTTGTTTTTTGTTTCTTAATCACAACTAGAAGATTTGCACTGAGCTTTAATTAAGCTGGCTAGACTCGTGTGCTCAAAATCCCAACCTCTATTTCAGTAGTTGAACAATGCAGCAAAGGTTTAACTTTAAATGAACTTAAGTGAAGTTTTCCAAATCCATGCAGTGTTGTTCAACTATGAGCTTAGAAAAGGAAAAACTATTTCTAAGTATTGTACATCTAAGACTAATACAGTGCCTGTTCTGCAACAGAAAGATGATGTGTATATAAACATTTATATTTTTTTAAATAGTGAATTGCATGGTAGGCTTTGAAGCAAATATGAGATTCTAAAGTAGACATCAGATCAAGCCCAGAGTGACTCAGGTCTCTCTACATTTACTACAACAAACATTACAAATAGCTTCTTCAACATCTGTGCACACATTAGCATAAGTGATGATGTTTTTGATAGAAACCAGAAAGTACAGAATGCATCAGCAGCTACTAGCAGATCCCAGATCCCTGCCAGAACCCATTTACATTTATATTCCTTAATACCAAAAGCAACCTCACAGCAGCTTGAGACAACTGCAATAGATATTATATAATACATCACAGTGAATGTTGCAAGAAAACTTGTAGTTCCTAGTTAGACAATCTGAAACGAGATGAGTCCAAAAGATTCAGCTTCCTGTCTCCTCCTTGCCCACATTTTTCATGTGGAAATACTGTACTTGATAGCCTCATGTCCTTAGTTCATACCGAGGCAGACCTACATCCGTGCTCTTATTCACATAAGCTTGGCCTACAAATCCCCAAAAGCCCTGGAAAGCATTACATTTCTTAGAAATTTTGGTCTGAAAACATGCTGACTGCACATTTCAGCCATAATCTACAGCTAGAACATTTTAAAGCGTTTCCATCTTACAAAATAAAGCAAATTCTCCCAGTCCAGAAATGGCCACACACGCACACAGCTCTTCAGCCTTTACAGGGCTTAGGCATAGAACAATCCCTTAAGTGTTTTAATAAATTCTAACTTTAAACAATTCAAAACTGATAAATGGCATTTAGAAGTTTTATGACAATTGTGATAGCTTAGAAGCCCACAAATGACTGCATCCAAATTTCTTATTCAAATGCTCTGTGGATGGAAATATGCGCTAACTCATTGCTTTGGCATTTTATGGACTGCACACTTGGGAATGGTACTGCCTGGACAGGATGCTGACTCACATCTGCTGAGCTGGGGTGGAGCATTTCAGCTGCTCAAACATTTTTCTCTACCGTTCACTGAAGTCTCTGGAAGTTTTAGGATAGATTTCCTCAGTGTATTTCTATCCATGGGTAACAAAGTTGCTCGCTTCCCCCCCCGCCCCCCCCCCCAATATGAACGTGCCTTGCAGATAGCAATATACTAGATAAAAAGTACACTTTCAACACCTCCACTCCCCCAATAAAGGACAACTTTCCTCCTAAAAAGGTAATCTGTTGTGTTGGTAAGATCACTGTGTTACGGCTCAATCAGCGAAAAAAGAGGAAATGAACACGTGCAAACTGTTGGAGACAGTTTTTTCCATGTTAAAAGACACCATACTTGAATTTCCACAAGCCAAAACAACAGCACCAGCATTGTTCTGAACAAAAAACGAGGATATGAACAGTCTCCTAATTTTCTTGGAGGAGGTGAAAACAGATCAAACATTCTTATTTTGCAAGAGCTGGCATTCAGCTCACTTAGTTGAAGTCTATTCTCTTCAATTTTATTTTCAAATGCACAATAGACAGAACACCAGAAGCTATCAGCCCTAACAGCACTGAAGTACGACAGAGATCATCAACCTGCACCCATCAATTAAGTGGGATTGTAGCTGGCTCCAGTTATTAGTGGGAGATGTATGCAATTAGCCCTTGCAAGACCTCAAAACCACCATAGATCTGGTATCAACACAGTCCTATGACCATTCAACTGAGCTCATGATCATGACTTGTCTCATTTTCCTTGGATAAAACCCTGATCCCACTGGCATTAAAGGGAAAAACTCAGATAAAGTAGGACTGTAATTTGAGCTTTGGCTTTTTGCTTCATAAGATTGCACCAAACCCAAACTACGTTGCAATGTTTCTTTATTGATACTATTAATATTCTGAATATCAACTGATACAGCTTGGTGGATTTCAGGCACTGTCCCCCTCACCAGCATGCCAGCATGCTTCCTCTGAAGTTTTACTTCAAAACAAGAAAAACTCCGTAAAAGGTATGGGCATGTTGAACACACCACATTAAAAAGTGAATTCAGTTTTACACAAGACCTACACTATGGTTTACACCTCATCACTGTTTTAATGACTTCTGGACATAATTATATGTCATAAACGCTCTCCTACAATAAAACCTATGTAGGAATTCTGCCAGTCAGGGAATCAAAAGGTATACCACTGACCTCAACAAAACGCTGTGGTTTGAGCACAAGTATTTAACTATTCACAGACTAGCCTGACAATAAAATTATTTAAACTATTTGAGATGCATAAAGTCATAATTCTGGGGAGTAACTTGGAAACAAGGAAGAGCCTTTAGCAGTCTTCTTTCCTACAAAGAATGAAAAGGACATCTAGCACACACTCTGCTAGTATTTCTTTTATTTAAGTTCATAAACCTGAGCTAATCTATACAACAAGAAGGGCATAATGGAGCATTATATAGATAGATATTAAACCGTTTCTTGTCCTGTGCATCAAAACAACACTTAGAAAGAAAATACTAAGGCACTAGATGTAATCCACAGAGAACCTTAATACTGTAAGAGTGAAAATGGCATAGCAATCACATTTATTACAAATGGAACAAGATAGAACTGTAACAATTCACTGGTGTTATGCCAACTCTAGCTCAAGCTATTGCTAACTGCCACCAGTTTTTCTATACTCTAGAGCCATATTTGCACATCTCCCTTTCTAGGCTGTTGGATACACAGAACAACCCTCCACTAAATTCAGCTCCAGTTAAAGCCCAGCAAAAGGCTGAGCAGTGTATTTGTGCAGCACAGTTTTTGCAGATAGCATCTAAGTCCCAATAAACACACCACAGTATTTCTCACAGATCCCGCAACAGATAAATAGATGGCTAACCTCTGAAGAATTAATCTGAACAGTGTGAATGAATGCTGGAGTACTGAGATACTACACAGAACAGAACAGTCAGACATCCTACCCCAGGTTTTTGCCCTGAGGCACATAGATCTGTTGTTTAGCCAGCAAGGTTAAGTTTTACCCACATAACACACAACCACCAAACCAGAGATGACAATGATACAGGGAGTTTGCATTGCTGGGAAACAACTAGGTAATTAAATGGTAAATTCTCAAAACTAGCTCCCCCCCCATCACAAATGCTGTACTTGCATATTGTTTATATAAAAATGCATATAATATATCCAAATAATTTTACCCAGAGATAAGACTCTATATGATATAAATTCTGTACTGTTGCTACAAAAGATACAACTTGAAAGACTACTCCAAGGATTGCAAAATACGTATTTTATATACATATTAAATCTAAACATAACTCTACATATGTGCAAAGCATCCTCTGCCAAGAACAATAACATTTCTTTTTTAAATAAATTATCTTTTTAAAAAAACAGTCCATAAAGTCACTTAAAATCAGAACTGAACCTACTTTAATGAGCATACAACAGATTTCTCTTGCTAAATTAAGAAATCTTGTGAAAGGGAGCCTCACGCTTGTTAGAGAGGAGTAGTATTTTATATATTACAGAAAGCCAAATATGTGCTTTGCTGGCACTGATGGAAGACTAGGCATTTCTTTCTGATGAGAAATTGTTTGGCTTTTAAATTTCTCCTTCTTCTGAAGTGTAGGCAAAAGACTTGGCAGTTCTAGCTAGGCCCAGGTGTTGCCTCTCAGGCCCCAAGAAAGTCTGGAAAGCCTGGCACACACCCTTTCTTTGTTTTAGAGCAGGTCAAGGATCAAGGATCACCACCCCAGGAACACCAACATAGTATCACCCTGGAGTTGGAGCCCATACTCCCTGTAATCCTGCTTGTTTCAGTACACCAGGCTTTTCCACCGGGCTGCATCTCCTCTGCTTCATCATGGTTTCCCCACCAGTCGGTAGCAGTGGTGGATCCTGACACTGATAAAAGGACATGTAAGTCTGCCTGGGAGCCTGGTTCAGAGAAGTAGTGGACTGACATATTGCCTCGCTCCTTGAATATTGCAACATCACTTCAGAAACTAGACTCTATTGTTTCTAGGACATTGACCCCTACAAGATACACAAGCATTTAGTTCAAAACCCAGAGAAAAATGTTCAAACCATCCCTATTCAGCTGTTTGGAGAGCTAAAAGGAAGCAATGTCCAATTCAATAGAAATCTGTAATTCAGAGCTTGGTCACAATCATTGCCACAGAAGCTGATGCTTGATTCTCAGTGGCAGAGAAGTAGTAGAATTTCAAATACTGGTAAGTCAAGAGAAAAGAAGTGGGTATTTTCAGGAATAACCTAAACAACTCTTGGGTACAACCTTTTAAAACATGTCTTAAAGCATACATTTACGTATCTCAAAATCTAACTCTGTTAAGATTACATCGGTGAGGTCTGAGAAATCCAAACCCTAAAGCAGGTATCCAGATTACGGACATTAAAATGTTGGAATGCTAGTTGTGTGACACTGTACCTTTTGTTTGCTTGGTTTTGTTTTTTGTATGTAAGCATTCTAGCTTACAGGCTGGATCAAACCCACAGCCCAGGGTCCTCACCTTTGGTCTTGATGGCTGCTTCCAGGGCTGCAGCATCCCGGTCAGCATCAAAGTTTGAGTATGCTTTAACTGTGGCATATGCACTTGGGGGGAGAGAATGCTAGGGGGGGAATAGAAAAAAAAAGAGAAAAAAAAAAAGTTAAACAATGTAAGCTGTTCTCTCTGCAGCTAATACAACATGTACCTCCTTTAGTTAGCCAAATGTTTAAATACAACTACCACCTTGGGCTATTTATGAAGACTGAGTTCTGCTAAGAGCCACCAAACTGTTCTCCAATGTATGTTGTCCAGAAATCCATTCAACCATGTTTACTTTACCAAATTATATGTACAAATGGATACTACTGTAGCAAAAAGCTAACACATTCTAAATTTATTTGCTAATCATAGAGTTTTAAAAATCTGGAGCTTTCTGGCTAGATTTGAAAAAAAATTGACTACATAAAAGTAATTCAAAGAAATTTTAAGCAACTGTTGTGAAAGTCTGAAGTATTTCAGATTTGAAGCCAGCACATTACTTGGGATTTCAAGCTACAATGAAGAAAAATAAGTAGAGTGAGATAGAGCATGAAACTTGTTCTGACTTGCTGATTGTTAATCCTCTATCTCACGGACATTAAACATAACACCAAATACATCTTTTTGAACCTACACTTCTAGAAAGCACAAGCTACTTACTACCTCCTTTTCAAAGTCTGTGCTTCCAGATGCTTGGCTTAACCAGCACAAAACTAATCTAAACAAAACTAAACGACACTTCAAATTACCTCTGCTAAGAATGCACTTGTTTGCTGAGTATCTACAACTGGAGCATTTTAAAAGTTACCAGATTTTATCAGCTGTTTATGACGGCCCTCTCCAGAGGACTGCAGCTTCAAACAGGAGGACAAGGGAATAGCAGCTGAGCTCTTCTCAGCTGCTTCAATGCAAGTAACATATTAACGCACCTCCCATGGGCAGGTTAAACTAAACCACAGATTTTCATGCCAATAGCCGAGAAATATGCATAAATCCCATTCTGGTGAGCCTAATTTAGAGAGCTAAAACTCTGGCAAAGATGCATAGTGACTAATATCTGAAATAGCCATAGCTGTTCCCTAAGTGAATGAGTGACTAAGCTTTTTTGGTAAGGATCCCTGGAAACATTTGCTTCAGTCCCTAACTCTAACAGAAATCAGGGTTCATAAACAGGACTAAGGTTTCTTAACATGCCTGGAAGATCTTTTTACACACAAGTTGTTAAAAGGAGGACAAATTTTAACTAAGAAATTCTAAGTTGTTTGTTTTTTAAAACAAAACAAAACAAAAAAACCAACTACATTTGATGCTGTCCTGTAGAGGTCATGCTGTCCTGAACAGATTCCTCTGGCTGTAGCTACTATACCTGCCTGAGAACATCTGTGTTACCCTGCAGAGATGGGAGTCCATAAATCACTGATAAACTGAACCATTCTTGCTCATCTCTTACCATCAGCTCAACCTAGCAATCTGGCTGCAACTGACTGGAGTCTGGCCACAGCCATTACCACAAAGCACAGCCTTGCCTGACAGCAGACTGAATTGCTAACAAAAACAGTAAATGGCGATGAGCAATGCAGTCTCAAAGAAGTCAGTGTGCCTGAAAGATTCCTAAACTGATGTCCATTAGTACACACATGGACAAATCAATGTGGCACTCCTGTTTAACCACCATAGCTGGGTGAGCTGAGCACAGTTGTGTGCCGCTCCTTCCACCCAGCTCTAAATAGTTTATGTGCCATTTGGACAGAGTATTTTACTGCAAGACCACATCATACACCAAGAAAATATATAGCATATTTGCAATGTGGAGCCATCTGGGGGCCACTCAGAGCCATTGGGTGTCTCCACCCAGTGCATGTACCAAGTTGGATTCAGATCTCCAGGCACCATTCAAAAGACCCAGAAAGTGCCATGCAGATATATATCCAGGAAAGACTGAAAACTGCCAGCTACTCCACCAGTAAATGGACCGCCTCCAAAATCAGCATTCACATAGATGTTTTACTCTCTGGGGTGATGTTTATTGACTCTTTGGTACTTCAGGGAAGTATGCAAAGGTCTTATCAGGATGATTATTCTGCCTATGAAAAACAGCCGTTCCAGACAATAAGGTCTCACGTTATTCTGGTACCAGAGTACCGCTACTGTAAGTTTTCAGACAGAAGAGTTTTTCCAACTGACTTTGCATTTGGTTTAGTACCAAATTTTCCAGGACATAGCAGTAAAAGTTCAGTCTACTGTGTAAATGCACCAGCACTTTGGGCAAGCAGGGCAAGATTGCTTTTTCCCCACATACCTAGTCTGTTTCAGACATCCTACAAATGGTTTACTTCCTCCAAGCTTGAGGAATTAAACCATACTGGGAAGAACAAAACAGCAATGAGAGGTTATACATCACTAACAGGAAAGCTCAAAAGGTTTCTTCCAAAAATTTCTTACAAAAACCACGAATCTTTCAAGATACCTACAGTTCAGTATTCTCTGCCTTCAAAAATAAAAAGAAATCACCAGTCATGTTTGACAAATGAGTTGGCCTGACATCACCCTGCAAGTGATTTATACAGTCATGACTAAAATACAGGCTTCCGTTTTCCAGTGTAAAGAGGATATGATAAAGCGTATCAGGAAGATCTCTGTCACAGTCTTTCAATTCTCTCTTGTGGATAGATGCAGAAATGGTAAGCACAGATTAACTTCACCTCAACTCCCTCTTTCTTTGCAGGAAAGAGAAGGCAGTCTGAGTCTGAAGCAAGCAGGCCAGTTAAAGGCAGTTTTTTGGTCTTGAAACAAATCAGTTGCTATGCCAGTGATGCAGAATGCACAAGTCCCTTACTGCAGAAGGTAGGGTTCAGCTGTGACTATTCTATAATACAAAAATTAAAACCTGTTCTGAGAAAAACGGATGGCTGAAATACTGTGTTTAGCTGATTTTCTGAATCACTGTTTAGGGGAATGGAACTGGGCAAATAATTTATGTGAACTAGATACTCAATTCTGGCTTCCAACTTAGGACCTACAGAACAAACAGGATCCCTGGAATTTCTTCAGCTCTGTGGCAGGCAGGATTTCTGATGAAAATGCTGGCATGTGATAGTACTCAAATTTGACTTTTGGAATTACTCACGGTAGACTAGATTGTTCAAATATTATTCCAAAAGAAATTCCCCATTAAAATTAAAAAGGACCAGAAATCTGAAGAGCTGACCGCTTTCGCTATACAAAATCAGCTTTGTTACTTACATTGCACTAACAAGTTATTTTCATCAGCTCTTTCACAGAGATCATATGGTCTAACTTATTTCACAAGTAGCAAAATCTGCAAAAAGTTTGCTTGTACCAAGCTCAGGTCTGCAGTTATCGGTCATACAATTTAAATGTAGAGTAAGATGATGCATAGATGGGGTTCACTTCCTCTTCGGTACCAATCACAGAACCACAAATTCATGGCACAATATCCTGACACTACACTGGTAACCCTACCATCTAATGTTGCAATGTAAGAAAACAAAGAGTGTGATTTTCCAGCATTTTGCTTAATGCACATGAACACTGCTCATGCTGCTGGCCAGTTGGACAAGCTGTCATTAGTCACCTCATACAACCGTCCTATGATTTACAGTAGCTTCATGGCTGAAAACAGACCACTACTGACCAGATTTTAGTCAAAATAAAGCTAAGGAGAAGCGATGTGTGGAATCTTGTAAACTGTACTGCTCAGCAAAACTCCTGGAAGAGTACTGTAAAAGAAAAAAGACACAGCATTTAAATAAAACAAACTTTTCTGGTTTGAATAACAATACTTACATCTCCTTCAAGGCTGAGCTTGCTTAAAATTTCATGGACAGTAGACATCGTGAAAGAATGCTGGAGGGAGAAAAAATAGAACAAGCAGACTTAAGTATATTTACAGTTAGAGCAGCTTGTTATACAGACCTGCACACTGCAGCACTGAAACTGACACAATCCAGTGAGTCTACTAATCCCAAGCAAGAATGCTGATTTAAGAGTTTCCAAGCCAAACTACTACATCTAATGCAACAGTGAAAGGTCTTCACTTCATTGTACAACAAACATTTTTCTTTACTTCTTATAAAACAATATCTGCTGCTTAGGAACTGGATAATCTCTACCTTAGAAGATGAATCGAACCTACAACTCAGTACAAGGAAAATCGTGGAAAAAGAGTATATCCTGGTTCAGCTCAAATCCAAACATCAGCAACAAGTAACAGCATCTAAATCAGATGTGAAATTCCTCAGGTGCTCAAAAAATACACTGAAACTATTTATATCCATGTAGACATTTTACAAAATCATAACGCTGTTTAATCTTTAATCCTGGATGCAGGCCTCAATGCCTCCAATATCGTATGGCAGTGTAGTGACCTCCCAGTAGTAAGAACCTCAGGACAAGGCTACAAACGTCCATTAGTAACGTGACTGTCAGATACCAGGTAACAAAGGCTATTCTAAAATGTTAGCTTGAATAATAACCCATGAGGTAAGGCAATCAATACCATCGCTCCACTGCCAGAAACTGTACAACATCTTGCTAAGACATGTAAAGAAAAACAGAAAAAAAACCAGCCCTGAGACAGACACATTGCAAAAACAAACAACGATTTGATGTATGTACATTACAACACCCTGCTTATTTTCAGCTTTGCTTTCTGGGCAGGGACGTTTTCCAGGGCTGTAGTGCTGTTTTACTGGAAGGGTCTCTCAACTAAGGAAGAAGGATCTTTTTTTTTCCTTTTTTTTTTTCCTTTTTCCTCACAGATTACACACTAGAGGCAATATTTAAGTGGCTTGACGCAGTCCCAAAACACAGCTTGCAAATTCTTCTATTGAAAGGAAGGATATTGCCATTCACATTTCCTTCTAGTCACTCAGGTTGGCACCTGCAGTCAACGTTCTTTTGTCCACTGAAATCAAAGCTTGCTTCTCAGGAGCTCTGCAGTCAAGCTGTACAGACAGCATTATCAAACAGGGAAAAGAACTGGCCTGACAACAGGTAAGACAGAAAGTTCAGCGACACCTAAAGATCAGTGACGTTAAACTAACTGATAACCAGACCTGGAATCAAAATTGCATTATTCTCAGCCTCACTGGGAGCTATTCCCTTCACTTCAGTGCTGTCACCAGTTCCCAATGCACTGCCCAGGTAGCATGCCCTTCGAGCCACCTCCTGGGTGTGCCCTTTCCAGAGGTTTTCAGAACTTGCTGTCATTGTTTGAAATTACTCATGACTCTTTTTATGATGTTGGGGCTTTCTTATGCAAATATCCCAGACAAACAGAACTACCCTCCAGTCAATGATTGGATCTGGAATCAAGACCTCAGAATTTAGCAAGAAGTTAGAAACAGTTTCTAAATAGCAGAGATCTGGTTAAAACTGTATGTAAGTAGTTATTTATTGTTTCAACACCTAGGAATCTCCTCCCCCCCCCAATTCTTTACAAGAGAAAAGCAGTGAAATCCTTACTTTTAGGGACAAAATGCAGAGACACAATTACATGGCTTTTATAGCAGAAATGCAGTAATTGCATGTTTCCTCACTTAAAATACAGCAAGAAAACCTTCCATCTTCTGAAGCAACCTAGGTACATGAGTAACAAATGCAACTCTATTTCAAGGGAAAGTAAGATCCCAGGGAGGAAAAAAAGGGCAGAGAATGAAAAGCACAGCCACATGTTGACTTATTTGAGAATAAATCTTTTTCAGAGCAAAAATCCAACCCAGCTTTTTAAAGATAGGCAGCAGAAGTCATAATGAGCTATTGGCACTATTAATTATATATACTCTTTAGAGGTAGGTGGATGATGTATTCCTGAGTTATGAAATTCTTCATGTTTATTTCAATAAAATGAAGTGCCTAACAATGAGACCTTTGTACTCGGACAGTTTTACAACCCACAGATAAGCAATGGAAGTTCTGTAGTCCTCCTTGCCACGAAGAACCAGAAAACACCAGTGAAAACTGAAGCAAAGCAACTGCAGTATCATCTTTCACAAAGCTTTTCGCAAGACTCCTATTTCTAAATCAATTAAAAACCACATTGAATCAGGCTTGTTGGAACAAAACACTTGAACAGCATCCAGGAACAGAACTAACACGCCCTCACGTAGGGCTGGGGCTGGAAGGTTCGTGTCATCAGCACACAACAATGCTATAGCAACCGCCCGTCCGTCAGCGGCATGTTGGCAACAGAAAAAATGGGAGTTTTTGCAAAAAAACTTTGCAGAGAAAGACCTTGCTCGGAACAAATGCATCTCTTGTAACACCCTGCTTTGCAAGGCCATCACATTTGAGAACAGATTCTTAGTGTTTTTCAGATGAACTGATTCTATCCGATGTAGATTTGAGAAGTTCTAGTTGGGTTTGAGCATGTAAATAGAGAATACATGCACCAGCTTGTTCTTCCTTATGCTGGAAAGAATCCATTTCTACCTTCCCAATGTAAACAGATACTTCAGTAACTTCAGGCAATTTTCTATAGCCAGTTTTACTCAGAAGTTTGCACTATGTAACCTGAATGAAACTGTTATTCTACTAAAAGTGATGAACAACTATTTTGACCCCAATCTGCATTCACCACCACCAATAATCTGTGGTACACAAACCTCTTATTGTATTGGGTCTAGTCTATACTTCGCATCCCCTCAATGGTGGCAGAAAAGCCCCATACCTTGAATCCCAGAGGCAGCCCAGGTACATTATGTTAGGGGAAAACCAAACAAACATAAACCCACGCATGATCCATGGAAAAAAGTGCCAAGTATGCACAAACAACTACATTGCTCAATAAGCAGAGTTAGCATTTTAAGAATTTAATCTGCCTCTGTAGACAGAGACTGAGCAAAGGGTGTTCCCATACACACGAGCCAAGGAAGCGGCATCCCCGGAATGAGAGAATGGAAACTGCCTCACTCAGAGCACATTTGTGTCAGGTCTCCAAACTAGGGTGAGGCCTGGCAAGGGAGATGAGGGAGAGTGAGGAAGAGGAAGAGCTGTAGCGGCTGCTATATGTAATGAAAGCTGTTGGGTCCTTATTTCACTTACAGCATATTTTATGCTAACCACCAGCACAAATCTGGCAGGCTCACTCTCTCTCCAAGCCACACTGCAAGATTTAGCAGGACATTTGAAGTCAAAGTGCTTGGAGAAAAGAATAGGTGTAAACAAAAGGCTCTTCAAAACTGTTAAACCACGCAGCCACAAACCATTCTAGAACCATTCTCTTCCACAGACACTAATAAGCCAGGAAACGTCCTATTCCAGGAGAACTCTGACCATACAAGAATGAGGATCTTTATGTCTTTGAACTCAACTTATTTCACTTCAGAGATTTTACAGGAAAAACCCTATTTCGGAGGGAGAGAAAAAAAAAAAAAAAAAAAAAAACACCCAAAAAAAAACCCAAAACCCCCGGGGAAAAGTCCCGGGGGGGGAAAAAAAAAAAAAAAAAAAAAAAAACCTTTCCCCTTTTCCTCCCGTTAAAGCAGACAGCAGCGTTCCTGTGCCCTGCCTCGCTCTGGCGGAGGAGGGCGGGGAGCCCCGCCGCCTCCCAGCCCCGAGCGGTTCTGCAAAGCGCCGGGAGCGCCACGCCCGGGCCGCGCCGCCAGGAGCCGCAGGGCGCCCCGTGGCCGCCTTCAGCTCAGCCTCGGCACGGCGGGACGAGCGCGCTCTTTTCGGGGGAGAAAAGCGAGCCGAGGGTACCGCGGCGTTACTCGGGCTGAGCCGTGCCCTGCCTTCCCCGGGAGAGGCGGGTAACGGGGCTGCCCGGCGGTTCCTCTTTCCCGGGCGCTGCAACCACGCCCGGTCCCGCTGCGGGGCACACCAAGCGCCCCGGGCAGCCGCGCCCCTGGAGCCGCCGCTCCGAGGGGAAGCCGAGAAACAGCAGCGGGCGGGCACGGCCGGAGGAAGAAGAGGAGGAGGAGGAGGTGAAGGAGAAAGCAGCGGCCGACCCCCGCCCCACGCCCTCGGGGGCCGACCCCCGACCCCCGCTCGCCCCCTCCGGCCCCGCCACCTGCCCCCGCCGGCTCCGCGCTGCTTCTGGGGGCCGGAGGGCGCCCGGGGGGGACCTCACCTGGCCGGGGCGGGCAGGGCGGCTGCGGCGGCGGCTCTAGCGGCGGCTGGGGCCAGCGGCAGCCCGGGCGGGGTTTTGTAGGGCCGGGCGGGCCCTCCCCGCCCCGGAGCCCCCCCGGCGCGGCGCTGACTCACCCGGCCGCGCCCGCCGCCCGCCCCGGGGAAGGGACGGGGTGGGCAACGGCAGGGCAGGGCCAGGCCGGGCCGGCCTTCGTCCCGGTATCTGTGTCCCCGTATCTGTGCCCTGGTATCTGTATCCCGCGACGCCCCAGCCGCGGAGGTTCCCGAGGGCGCGGAGGAGCCGCCTGCAGCTACGCTACGGGAGCAGGGGCTCAGGCAGAGGGGGCTGAGGGGAGCGGGGCCCCCGGGGCAGGGAGAATACGGGGAGGAGAGGAGAAGAGGGCAGCCCCCGGCTGGGGACCGCCCGCCCTACGGGGGTCCCCCCGCGGCGGGGCCCGGCCGCAGCCCGGCCACGTCAGCCCCGTTCGGTGCCAGGCCGGGCCCCGCTGCCACCGCGTCCTGCCCGGGCCGAGCGCAGCTCCTACGGCCCTGCGGCTAGCACCAGGCCTGCCGCAGGTCCTGACTCATCAGACAAGCCCCCAGTATCGCCGCTGGCACAAGGCGAAGAGCCGTGTGTCACCGGCAATAAACGCCAGCAGCCCTCTGCTCCAAGGCTCACCCATGCATGCTCGGGGAACTCAGGCACACCACACCCAATGAAGGGAAAAAAAAAAAAAAAGGAAATAAAAATCTTCCCGTGAAAAATGACTGATCAAAGCCCAGAGGTGACACCAGTCACAAAAAGCAATGTAGAGTAAAAGGAAATTCTAAAATAAAACCTTCACATGATCACTTGAGATTGCTGTTTCACTACGATACGTGGACAATTCAGTGGTAATCAAGCCCAAATGCTTTGGAGAGAAGTAAGCACTCCCTCTTCCCAAGACATGGGGCTAGTCTTGTATTTTATATGTTTGTTTTTCATTTAATCCCCTACAGGTGACCACCTTGAGGCAGTTATTTCAAGAGTATGTTGTCACAGAGTGAATTTGAGAGCTATTTGCCTCTGCTGTGCAGTTTGGCTTTAGGCTTGGCAAAGTACGTAAAGCAGCAGCTACAAAAGCAGGCAAGCACTAGAGAGACAGAAGAACATGGGTTGTGAGACCAAGTAACTGCTGGGACTAAACCAGGTCAGAGATTCAAAAACAAAGAAGTATTACTAGACTTTGAACATCAGGTAGAAGCAAAAGAGTGGATGGATTAACCAGTCATTGCAGAATGCAAAAAGAACATTAATAGCCTTGTCCTACGGCTATCCCCTACAAGTCTATTTTATTCAGAAAACGAGTTATTACGGCACAGCATTTTGTCAAAGAACATCATTGCCAATATCACATTAGTTTCACACATTAGTTTTCTTTTTGGCAAGGCCACTCTATTAACGAATCTGCTTTAAGAATTAATTCCTGTCCACCAGGGTCTGTCACTGACAGTTAAACACATAATTTCTCCCTGCTTTTCAGGTTTCTTAGAAAAATCACTGGAAACTTGGAAAGGTGATTCCCAGATCAGAAATACTCACCGTCCCAGAAGTAACAGCTATCCTGTATTGCAATATTCATTAGGGGCTTTAAATAGGGATGAGCAGCTGAGCAGATGCCAGACAGCCAATTTGCTTACTAATGGATGCAATCCCTCGGGGATAGTTTGGCAGCTGGGGGTGGGTTCCCAGTCTCTTGTCAAACATTCTCAAAGCAAAGCAGTGGAAAAGCATAACCAGAACACCCTCAGCTGGAATAAAATATTTTCACATATGTACGTGTAGCCAATACTTTATGTTGCATTCTTGTACAAAAACTCCCGAGTCACATGTTAACATACATTCAATCTCAGCATGTTCATTCTCTTAACTGAAGATCTACTTAACTTTCTGTCCTCTGCTGCAGCCTGCTCTAATGGCACTACTATTCCCATTTCCTCAGAAAATTATTCTATTTTTAACAACTCAAAATTTTTTAAACCTTTAGGTAGCATATAGCTCATATACCATCATTATTTTAACTACATTTTCATACAGTTTGAAGCAGCTTTGATATCAAGCAAACTATTACCATTCTAGCTACATTAAGTGCAGCATGAAAACATTTTCCAGTAATTCCAATAGCTTCAGAAAAGGAACAGATAACATTGCCTCTAATATCCAACTTAATCAATTATCCAATCTCCGAATCACACACTCACCGCATTTTAAACAGTCTCCCACATTCAGCAGCCTGTCTGATCTTACACAACCTTCAGGGACTGCTGAAGTGCTTTAGTAAGGAAAAAAAAAAAAAAAAAAAAAAAAAAAAAACAAAAAAAACAGTAAAACAGTGAACCATAGTGGGAAAAAAGAGTAGTAACTGAAATCAGTCACAAAGACATGAACATTATATTAAAACATAATGAATTACCTCAGTTGATCTTTGCTTACGTAGGTCTACCGACATCAAAGGCACTTGTACCAGCTGGGGAACCTAACAGGTATGAACAGCAGAAAAACCATCAATACTTCTGGCAAGCAACAAACATCCTCTAATACCAAGGCCTGGTGATCCTGCCCATGGAAATACTATACATTCTTCCTGTCTTTGAGGAAAAAAAAATACTCTGCAAAACCAGTGAGCTGAAGAAGGCAGCAGTCAGACTGTGCAAATAGGAAAGACTTGTTATCTGCCAAACAAGGGAAGGAAATTAATTCAATGGGAGAACAGCAGCCAAGTGCCTGAATCACTTTTTAAAATGAGACATAAGCTTGTAAGTCATATAGGTTATTTCTGAAGATTTACTGAAAGCTTGGAGGGTTTGTACAACACCGATCACAGTACATTCTGGTCCACAACCACTGCTCCTTAGCATGACATTAGAGTAACTACTGTTAGCATTAGGCTGGCTAAAAGGCTGGGAGAAGGACTGCACTTATCACAAGCCCAGCCTCCCTCTGTGCCTGCCTCTCAGATGTTTAACTAGAAGAAACATGCTGCAACTAGCCTGCAAGTAAGGCAGTACCAGGAAAGGTTTTCAACTTGTATTTACATTGCTAAATCCCCACAGTCCCTTAAAATACCTGCACAGAAAGTCGTATTTCAAATGACCTGCAACTACCTCAACTGCAATTACTCATTTGCGAACCCCATCTTCCTGTATGCTGACCACAGAAATCTGAGAGCACTTTGTGGACTGGAGCTCCCCAGAGTCCTGAGGATGGAAAAACCAATGTAATTGTGCTAACTTCTCATTCTTCATTTCCAACAGCTCACTGGGGCTGTGGTTCATCCTACCCTCTATGGACACGCCTGTACATCCATTTACTCCACTTTCTCAGACTCAGTGACATCACAATTGCCAACTCCCCTATTTTTTGTATTGCTTAATATTGTTTGATATGTTTGATACTCATTTTCTCTCTGTTTACCTTCTATTTAATACACCCATTCTCTTCCATCTCAGCAACATCATTGATTTTCCCTGTCACTAGCTTAATCTAATGTTATACTACTGGAGAACTGATCCGTTTAACTTGAACATTCACCTTAAGTTCCCCTCTGCGCCAAGCTTTACCACTGCAATAACATTAATACAAATGGGGCCACTCTGGCTCTCAATTTTTTTTCTCTCACTTCAGTCCCTGGATTGTTTGGCTCCTTCATCTACACAGATCTTGCTCACCCTCTCTCACAATGCTTTCTCAAAAAAAAAAAAGTGCATTAACACTGTAGTTATGAAGGCCACAATTCTGTCAACATTTATTGCCTATTTAAACATTTTTCTTAAAATACCAAAACGACGGGATGAGGACAAAGGACTTTCTGGTTTAGGCGTGGCTGATCCTCTATGTACCATGTTGCCTCACTGAATGTATTATGTTGCAAGAGGATAACATAAATTCCATTCTGCTTAACATATGATCAGGCAGACCTCTGGGTATTATTTTTGCACCTTGGTTATTTGGTCTGTTTTGGGAACTGCCATGAAACAAAGACACAGATTTGTTATTAGTACTTAGAGGGATCACAGGTTACAAAAAAGGAAAATACACCTTTCAAGTTATGCTAGTTGGACTCCCATGGTAATGACTTGGCAAGTTATTACATCTATTGCAGACTTCTGAGAGCACACCTTGCCTATATGAGGAAAGCTCTAAACAGTGGAAGTGCTTTTTTTCTTTTTTTTTTTCCTACCCCTTGAGAAATGCAGAATTTTTCATTACCATCCACAGTGATTCACTCTTAATCCTACAGAACTGTAATTCTGCTCTATGTTTTCAAAAAGTACATTGAATATCAGTGCCATCTTTTCATCTGCTACAGTACCAGAGAACTAGATATCCTGTTAGATGCTCCACCTAGAAACCTAATCCCTGGGATCAATTCTGTTCTGTGCAATCTAATTCCTACACGTACGCACATATTCCTGTACAAATGTTGTTCTCTACACAGAATTTCATTGACTTGAAATATTTCTTTTTATAGAGCTACACTTAACTCTGCAGTGATCTCGTGTTAGATAGATCTCACCTATTTTGTTATGTGTGCATTTTACAAAGTGTTATAGTAGATAAGCGTAGGTGGCATTTGCCATTTCAGCCTGGTTACAGGCAGATAACATGCTTGTGAGTAGGCCATCGAGGTTAGAAACAGGAAGCCTGGACTGTATGCTATGGCTTGCTGTGTGATCTGGGATCACTGCCTTCTTCTCACTGATCAGGTCCTGTCTTTTGACTGTTAACTCTAAATAAATTACTTCAACATAAAGAATTACATCATAGTCAAGAAATTGTTTCCAGTTGTGGTGGTTTTACTCAGGTGGGCAGCCCACCTCCACCACAACCGCCCTCTCACTCCCCCCTCCTCAAAGAGGAACAGGGAGAAAATACAATGAAAAGGGCTCAAGGGTTGAGATAAGGACAGGGAGATCATGCAGTAATTATTGCGATGGGCAAAACAAAGTCAGCACAGGGAGATAGTGAGATTTATTGCTAATTACTAACAAACTAGAGAAGTGAGAAACAAAGAAAAGAAACCAAAAGCACCTTCCCCCCCATCCATCCTCTCCCATCTCCTCTCCCCGAGCGGTGCAGGGGAACGGGGGAATGGGAGTTATGGTCAGTCTGTAGCACTTCTTCTCTGCCGCTCCTTCTCGGTCACTCTCGTCCCCTGTGCTGTGGGGTCCCTCCCACGGGATGCCGTCCTTGCTGAACTGATCCGGCGTGGGCTTCCCACAGGCAGCAGCTCTTCAAGAACTGCTCCAGACCAGGTCCGTACCACGGGGTCCATCCCTCGGGAGCAAACTGCTCCAACCTGGGTCCCCCACAGGCAGCAGCTCCTGCCAGGTCACCTGCTCCTGCGTGGTCTCTTCTCCACGGGCTGCAGCTCTGGCCCGGAATCTGCTCTGGCAGGGGTCTTCCACAGGCTGCAGCCTCCGTCGGTGCAGGTCCCCCTGCTCCACCGTGGTCTCCTCCACGGGCTGCAGCGTTCCATGACTAGTAAAACATCTACCTCTCTCCCCACTAGTTGGCTGCACCTTGCACACAACTTCTAAGTCACCCTGTATCTCCTTATATACTCTGTTCAATCACTGGACTTCTCTTCAGCTCCTTTTCTAGTCTTTATGCATGTAAATTCACTTTGATCTCCTGTTCTGTGTTCCTTCTCTGAACACACTTTCTTGTGTGTCCAATCATAACCGCAGAATTAACTTAATTTTCAGAGATTTTCCTCATCACCGGTGGAAATATCATCCTCATTCTTTTATCTTACAACCTCAGCGGATCGTTGCTCCCTAGCCCTATGGGCAGCAATGAGTTTGCCTCCACAAATAAACAGATGCCTGGGTGATGTAGGATCTAAATCAAGACAAGGGAGTAGCAAAGCAAAATACAACCTAGGACTTTAATTACAGGGCTCAGTCAGAAAGAAACTTCTTTAACTACGCACAGAAGCTAGTAATAAAGAAGGATGTCTCAGGGAATATATATAGCCTAATTGAAGGTCACCACCAGTAACCAAAAAACAAAGCTTGATAACTGTAGTGGAATTCCATCGTACTGGCTGCCTGTTGTTAAACAGAAAACAACATGGAATCATCTGTGCTCCAGTCAAGATGTTCAAAATGAAGCAAGATCCATCATTATTCTCACCTGACACAGAAAACAAAATGGGCCAGCAACTTGGAAGGCACAGTAAGGTCGTTTTCCCCATGCTTCAGATCAGGCTATCACATATCCTTTCCTTCTGTTCAGTATGCTCACTGGAGTCAGCCAGGAGACATATACAAGTTCAAGTGACAGAGATTTAGTGAGAAATGTGCATCACAAGGAAATGATAACTCAGCAACTCAGATGCTCTTCTGTTCTTTGGTACTCATGTTGCTCAGCTAGCATACGTTCTTCACAAGCATTCATAGTGTCTGGACTTCAGTTTTGAATTCTGAACAAAAACACTAAAGCCTAGCATTTTGGTGTTCCAGTGTGCCTCACAGAAGTAGCTATCTAGCATCTGACTGGGAGACATAGCATAGACACAGACATAAATACACTTGCCTAATTCCTTTTACTGGCGGTATTGGCAGGATGAATAAGCTCAGCATGTTTACCGTGAATGAAACAGTCACAGAATGTACAAACAGTCACTATGTGTGTAAGCACATTTCTGTGCATTTCCTCGGTCTCACGGGGATTTCCTGACACCTTGCCTGACAACCAACTACCTTTTAATGCTAGAATTATACAACCTGTTCTTTATAAAGGCTGTAGAACATAGCTCAGATGTTCAGGAAGGTAACTTTACTTTCTGCTCTCAGACCATCACAAATAGCTTCGCAAGCACAGTTTAATCTCCTTAGGGGGTGGAGAGTTGCAATTCTATCTGAATTAGATAGATATCAAGATGTCTTTGGTCCTAGATTCATTAACAGATTACAAATACATCTCAAAACTGCTATGACAGGTTCAGCTTTTTGAGCAATATCAGCATAATGCTGCTAACGTAAACAGACTAGTAGTGCATTACAGCATTAAGAGAGATTTTGAAGCCATTTAGATGGCATAACGTGTAAAATGATCACAGCTGTCAGCTCTACAATAACATTCCCCACACTGCCAACATACTGGAAAACACTGCAGGAAATATTACTCGTGCACATAGAGGCCCTGACATCATCCAGAACAGATCAGCATGAATAACCACTACAGACTGGTCTTTCTTGCCAAAGAACAGAAACAGCTATAAAAGATGGATGCTGCCAAAAATTCACAAGGAATGTTTCCTAGGAATAGCATTAAAAGATTCATGTAAGACCAAGTCTGTTTCACTGTTTCCCATTGTTCTATGCGTTTTTTTTTTTTCCATTTTAGTGACTCAGAACAGAAACAATCCTATGGTTTGGATCATCTCCTGGCCTCTGCCAAAGTACAGGGGAGGTTTTCACGTCTTATATATATATCCATGAGGCTTCATTGGCATCATTTTAAAAGTTTCAAAGAATCTAATTAAGCACCAGCTAAGCTTACTTTAAACAGTCCTTAAACAATAGGTTCCTGTGGCAAATTTGCAGGCTAATAACTGCATACTGCAAAAAAATAACCCCTTTTTATTTAACATCGTGCCACTTCTGAAACCATCCATGAAAATGAATTGGAAAATTCACTTACAGATTCACTGACTGAAATCAGCATATGGTTACTACAGCAAATGAACACATCTGTAAATTTCAATTAAGATCAATGATTCTGTGAAATAACAGGAAAGCTTTTGTTTGTTTTTGTTTTAAAACTTATCAAACCTATTTCAGTCCAAAATAACACAACATTAGGACTTTGAGTAAGTTATTAAATGATCTGAACTACATTGTCTAATTAGGCTCAGCTGAGGTTGTAGTGGTTGGGGAACAAACACTGCCTTTCAACACAAAAGAATGTCACACATTCAGAAAAGTCTCTCTTCATCAAGTACAACTTCATCAAGTTGACACAGACATCCTTTTTTGTTCTTTCAAGTGGCAACTTACGGCTGTAGATCAAATTTAAGGCAAAGAAACCTGATTTCATATAAAGATGTTGAGTCATTGGAAGGGAACGGCTGCTTGGGGAGATCTCTTTCTGCCAGGCAGGCTAAGACTTGCATTTCCAGGTCAAAAGCACAGGTTTGAGTTCTAAAATCACCATTCTCTCCCTTCAATGAATCAGAAATGTATTTAAAAGCCTTCACATTTCAGTGTGAAGGAATACATCTAATATGTAACTGCGTAACTACAAGCCTTCAACAAACACTAAGTTGATCAGGACAATGCTTGCTAGTTCTACGGGAAACAGATACGTTAACCTTAGTAAGTGAAACAAAAAGGCTGCAGGGAAAGCACAACTACAAATGACTTTTCAATCAGGTCTCCAACGCTAAGGTTTATTTTCCTGCTACTACTATCATTCTAGGAGGTCAACAACACAATAATAAGCAACCATCGCTGTCTGTATAGAATAACCTCATATAAAGCAGGAGAGGAGTGAAAGACCAGCTGACTGATCTACAAGAACAGACATGGAGAGACAGACAGCTGTTGCCTGTCCTGTGGAGTTGGAGGCAGTACCAAAGAAAGCCTTCAGGGTAGCTTTGCTAGTATAATGGCTAGAAGCCAAAGTAACAATCTGACACATAGATGCGCTCACAGCACACAGAATAAAATAAAGTCACAGTCATTTGTTACTTGAAAGCAAAATAAATGTGTACTCTATTTCATCTCTTCAAATCTATTCAGGCTGGAGGGAAACCTTTTACAACTGGATTATAATGCATTACTTTGACGGATATGATGTTGTATGAGGTATCTTCCCTGGACAAGGCAGGAAACAAACTTATTACTCATGTACCAGCATATAAACTTACTGTTTATTATATAAAAGGCTGTAGTGAGAGGTGTAATCAACCAAAAGTTTCTTTTTCTCCAGAGAAAATGGGTGTCAGCATAGCATGTTCTCCATGTTTCTTAACCTAAATGTGCTGCTTTTGAGATAAGTCATCTGATCAATCTTAATGGACATTCTGCTTAGGTTACCTGTAAAGAAGCCAAAGAATTTCAAATGCACTTATTCATTTGTAAATGGCTACAAAACAAACAACAACAAAAACAAGAACAAAAAACCACATTCAAAGTAGCATGTGCAGTTGTCTAGCAATTACATCTCCTTTTTATTTTATTGTATTACTTTCCAATTTTAACAGAAAATCCAGAGAATTATATGGGAGCACTGTGCTACTCCAGCTCATCAAGGGAACAGAACTGCATAAGCACAGTAACTGAATGCAATAACTAAGAATGGCTTGGTTCAGTAGAAATTTGTTTACATTCTTTTTTTTTTTTTTCTGTTATTTTCTGGATTGCTTGCACAAAGATTTGGTAGGTAGAGTTTTGGAATGTATTGAAACATCAGTTGCAGGAGGCGTGGCACAGGATGGCACTCATGCTGTTCGCTTAACTACGGGATATAGCAAGTCTGCATTAATCTAAGAGCCATGACCTCACAAACAGACTTGGTAATGACTCAAATTGGGAATAAGCGCTCCCAACAACTGAATCTGTTCCTAGATGTACAGTTTCCCACTTTCTACATCAGATTCAGGTCTGAGAAAGCACTAGACTGGGCAAAAACTTGCCTATTTTTCTGATTTTCTATAGCTATCATTTGAAGATACATGTATATGAAACTCTATATAAACTCTGGGAATTTACTGTGTTATCACTAAATATAACAAAATGCCCAAACTATACTTGCACAGATAATGTCCCCAGCAACACCTTCAACACATTTAGGCTGAATAATTATGTTCTAAATGGTTTCAAACTCAGTGCTGTCCTCACCTGTACCAGTTATAGCTAAGGATCAATCATCCTCCATTTGGCACTACTTTATCATCTTTTATGATGACAGGATTGATTAAGGACTGATTAAATTAGCACAGCATTCTAAGTATCATTACCTCTGCCAGCCTCACGACTGCCATTTTTCTGAAGGCATCAGTTCCTAAAAGCCTACAATTTGCAAAAATTCAGGGTTTCCTGTACAACGCAGTGGTGGGGAGCAGACAGTCTACTGCTATCACTTTGAGGAAAAAATTCAAAAATATGAGTCACATGTCCTTGAGTAATAAAAGGTTTCCAACATCCTTGAAATGCTAAAAAATGGCTCTCAAAAATATGTCAAGATTTATTAAAACTCAAACTTTTCTCACATACTGACTTTTTAAAGTCAGAAGCATTATCATTGTTCAAAACTTTCTGACACTATCTACCATGGTAGAGCTTGCTCTTTTTCTTTCTTCACGAATTACAGTCATTTGGCAGTAACTGATAAATGAGAAGCACTGATGGGGTATGTGCTTATTTTTGAGGCACAGGCAGGTGATACAGCTTTTCCTAGCCATTCATGCTGTCTTACAACAGAGGAATCTCAGACATGCATGGCAAACTGTTCAGGTAAGTATCTCCGAGTAAGTCTTAGAAAAACTGAAATGCATTTACGCACCTTTTGGAAAAGTTGCCTTCAAAAGTATCTGTGTAACTGTAATGTGAAACTATCACCTTCAACATGAAAGAAGCTGGCTTGGCTGATACTAGTTTTGGTCAGCAATATCAGTATACTTTTCCTTTTGGTTCTTCTGAACAAAGAAATTGCCCAGTGGAAAAATAAACATTTTTCATTTACTAGGGCAATCTCAAGAAATGTACACTTGCAAAAAAACCATGCTGTGAATAAAAGAATGATGTCGCTACTGTATTGATTTTATTTAAAAAATCAGGGAATATGTTGCTGGGTTTGGTAATAGTGGCTCTCCTCACCCCCTCCCTTTTTCTCTGTGAATACTATTAGCCATTTTTCCCCCTCTTTCTGAATTGCAATATTCTTTTAATATCTACTGAAACCTTTACATCACAAACAGTAACAGAAGATACTAAGTTTCCTCTGAATTATATATATAACACTGTTATACTTCGTACAAAACTACCATGATGCCTTGAGGAATGAGGTAAGCGTGCAAAAGAGATGAGTACTGATACTGAGGAATGTCAAGACTGCACTAGGACAAATGCTGTTTAATAATTATGATGCCAAATTATTCTACAAACCAAGCAAGCAGTGTGTTGCTGCAGTTTCATAGGAACAACAACAATAAATCCCACTGCAAGGTATAGGACAGTGTCTTCTCAATCTTACAGGCAGATGTGTGCTGGCTTGCCTTGAAGACAGTCATAAATTAAATCGGCCTTGAGATTATCAACAGAAGGCCCAGAATGTCTATGGTCAGCTTTTTGACAATGACAAATCTTCACCTACAAACTAGGTAAGGTGCAATTCAAATGTTCTCTGCTTAAACCACCTGGACACCAGAAGTTGTTTTCTGGAAATGTAATTTGGCATAGAATTGTGTAGAATAACACAACTTCGAAAACACTTTCATGCATTATTTTTGGCATAGAGTAATGGAATTCAAACTTGTAAACAAAATTTAAAGAACTCTGCAGAAAAATATGATTTAAAAACAACTATAAAAACACAAATCGAAAAGAAATTACGAAAAGAAATTTGAAAGCATATCAAGCAATGGCAGTGCTTCTGGGAAGGACTGTGCCCTTCCTTGCAAGAAAGGCCGTATTGTGCTTAAGAAAAGAAAAAGCTAGTTACAGAAATTTCTCAGAAGCATCTGAGACATGACATATGCAGTCAGACAAAGAGACTGAAAATACTCTGATTTCTTCTA
The DNA here is from genome assembly GCA_011075105.1 of Heteronetta atricapilla. Taxonomy (NCBI): domain Eukaryota; kingdom Metazoa; phylum Chordata; class Aves; order Anseriformes; family Anatidae; genus Heteronetta; species Heteronetta atricapilla. The sequence goes on from CM021740.1 coordinate 6,317,431, forward strand.
CCAGTAGAACCAAAGCCAGCTTAAATGGAGGTCAGCACTAAACACACTGAGACCACATCTAAACTGGTCTTTACCTTGTTTTGGAGACAAGCTGCTACTTAGAATACAGGACAATCATATAAGAAGCAAAAGAAGTACCTTTCCAAATGCTTCAGTGTTTGCTATTGAATGTCACTGCATTGAGTTGGTATTCAGTCGTTGTGGGTAGCTCCTACTTGCCAGCATAAGGATGAATGTCCTGTCACATGGTCCCTGTTCTTTTCAATGCTTCCAGCTGTTAGGCTACATTACAAGACACTGAGAAAACACAATAAATCTTTCCTAATGTTTTTACATAAACAATGTGCACTGTATTCTTAAAAAGTTTTGCACTCAAACAAGTAGTGAAGAGGTCTAGCAAGTCACATGTGGGAATGAAAGCTGATCATTAGTGATCGTTCAGTGCAAAGTGCAAATAGAGCTTGACAGTACTTATTACTGCAGAAAAAAAAAGAGAAGTTATATTTCACAATCAGTAGCCCATTGCAGTCATTCACGTAATATGAAAAAACTGGCCATGTTTCATGCTTTTGCATGCATGTCAACCAATAATCTCAAATGCAAGGTAACGATTGCCCTTCTAGTCTTCCAAAACTAAATTGAGACTGCCTACCCATTTAACTTAGTAAAAAAAAAAGCTAGTGAATGGAGAGAAACAGATTTAATAGCAGTTACTTTATACAGCACATAAAACTTTATGTTCTGCGGGCTTCTTCCATTTTTGTGAGGTGTTCTAGTAGCCATGAATGGAGCTCCTGAGGAGTTGACACTTGGTCCACTACTATTCAGTTGTCTTATAAATTACCTGGCTACCACAACGGAATCATCTTAGTTTGCAGATGACACTGAATGTGGAGAAGAATTAGAGTGGACAAAGAATTGCTGTTCAGGGAAACCTGGACAAGAACTTCATGGAATTTAAGAAAGAAGTCCTGCACCCAGAATAAAATAATCACAAGCAGCAGCACAAGTTGCCCCATTAGTACCAGACCGCAAACATTTGCGCCAAAATGCTGAGAAGTGAATACCAAATTTAGAAAGAAGTTAGGGCAATTCTCCCACAGTTACAACTTCCAATTTTTGTTCCAGGACAGCATGTGCTCTTTATAACCAGGTAAATCACATGAAGACAAAAATCTAATGAGGGAGAAATAAAACTAGAAGGTTCTTAGATGGGATAAGTAACATCTAACCACGCACTCCAAATGCTTATATAAAAAATATTCTTAAAGTACAGATCAACAAAAAGTACTAATTGCATTTAAAATGAATCCTATAAACCTTTATATACATACACAACCCATTCCACACAACGTGCTGAGGTATGCTATCCCTTCTTCTTTTACCAAATTCCTTTAAATTGTATTTTAGATGCAAAATGAAGTATACCTTGGTACAACATTTGCCTCAAATTGATGAGCATTTAGTAATATGTTCTACTATCAGACTCATTTCATCGAGAAGAGTTTTGCTGAACTGTAAGTAGAGAAAACAGTAATTTACTTTAAATACTGATATCACATTGGATTACAAAGCTGAAATTTAGGCAAAGTACGAAACTCACAACAGATTTTAGTCCATGGTATTTCACATTCCTCCATTTTTAAATTCACCAAACCAAGGGTGCTGAAAAGCAACGCAATCTTTTGGGAAACAAGAATACCCAGCAGCAAGATGATCAAGGACATAGTGTATTTATGCTGTATCAGGCTCTTACCTAAAAGGACAAGATTTGGTTTTCATATGGTGTTAAAACTAGCATCTCTCTTCCCACAGAACCTCATGTACTACGGCCTTAGCAGGATGTGGCAGACATAGAAAAAGGCTGTGATATTGAGCTAGGAAGCAGCAACAGTTATCAGAAAAAAATATATATTCTTTACTTTTCAAGTTCATGAAGATTCAGAGAGGATTCACGCATACAGGTAAGACACAAACCCACCCTACTATTGCAACCAAGAGCTATCCAAGTGATATTGTTCTGTGCTGGTTATTTCAAATTCCTCCTATTGGAGGATATCCCCAAGATTCATTTTAGCTTCTTCAAAGCTATGGGGAACAGGAATTCCTTTCTGACAACAGAAAGCTTGTTGTGCGGTAACTGCCTTGTAAAAATAGTAAATTGAGTATAAACTTTACAAAGGTACATTTGGCATGGCCACGACATAATGAACAGACCACAGTTTTTGATCATGTGTTCTACCCAACGAAGGACACAAAAAAATAAACCCCATGCTATGTGAATAAAAGCAGTATTTCAAACAACTAACCTACCTTAGAGCCAATTCCTCCAGTGCCACTTAATCCAAAACAGAATAAATACATTAAAAAAAATGAATTAAAAAGCCATTTCATGTGTTGAATACAGACTCCGTATTCCCTACATATTCTAAATGGATAATAAACTACAATTTGGATACTATCATTAGGTTAACATTAAAAGATAGAAGCAAGTCTTTTAGCTGCACAGATTGATTGGCAAATCGAGCACACATTTCTAACATAAGAAACTGTATCAAGAAGCTAAATTCCACACAAGTCTTGACAGAGGTTTTATATATACACACTGAAAACTGCTTTGATTCCTCACACAGACTAAGTTAAGCGGCAGAAATGACTCACAGCTAAAATATTCCTATTATGGGAGGTCACTAGATGGATTTAGGATTTCGAATCAGGAATATTTGTAATGTGCAAACAGCTCTACGCTAATTCAGCTTGTCAGTAACATATTGCTACAGCTAAGAGAAACTGAATAGCATTATAAATATTTCTAACAAGGACAAAAATCAGGAAATATTTGGTATTTCACAAAGAGCAGTACATTCATTGCTTAAACTTGCTTAGAAGAACTTGTCTGCAGGATTTTCAAACGTATATAACCCAGTAAACGAATTAATTGTTTTAATTTTACCTACTCTTGACATTATACCTTTTTTATAATTAGGAAAGTAATCTTCCTTTGCCCAAATAAAAATCTTGGAAGGAAACCTGTAAGGTCTTTGATTCACATGTTAGCAGTATAAGCATGTATACAAACAGCCAGAATATCACTCAAAAAAATAAAAAGTGGCCCAGACATTTTAAAATGGTAGTGCAACTTAAAAGGCAAAAATGGGAAAGAATTCACTGGTTTCATTCTTGAAACTTTCAAGAATTTGTGAGCTCTTCTAAAATCACTGCTCCTAATAAAGGAAGACCTAGGCTGCAGTCCAGAAGATAGAAAGCAAAAGCTACAGCTGAGAACATTATTTTGAAGCCACAATTTCAAGTATTGTTTTTGTTGAAATTCTGTTTCATGAAACACTGTAAGTCAGTATCATAGAAGAGCTTTAATACTATCTTCCCTCACAATGAATCACGTTAGTTACAGATGCATCATAGCTTACAACGTGCTTTATACTGGCCTTTTCACTAACAGTAAATATTCTCTTTTCTTAACTTCAGTCTGTCAGACTGGCTGTAAATTTTAAGTGAGCTGCTGAGGCACAGCACAATCCAGGTGATTTTTTATCTATGACTTAAGGCAAACCTTAATACCTCAGATGAACACTACAGTATATCCACCTGCAATCTGATACAAGATTTAGGCTGCAGCCATTCAGTAATACAGTAAAAAACTGCAATATTAATTTTTGAAGACATTCTGGAATCCAAACTTTTTGGAAATTGTGTTGGGAAGCATAGAAATACTCTTTAACTGTTTCAAACTTTGCTGTACTTTTAAGTTTCCTAGTGCAGATTTATGGCACATGGTCTTCAAATAAGCACAGCTCTTGCTCCTCAAGACTCAGCTGCTACACTACCCTAAAAAAGAATGTATTTTTTTATCTAACTTAAAAATTGTTAGACACTGTGCTAAAATGATAAACTAAATAAATCTCTTATTTACATCACATAAAGCGAAATATTATTTTAAAATTCCAGAATACAAATACGTAGCGATTCTTGAACTAAGGAAACTGAACAGTTGTTTTTCTTGCTACAGCGTGGTATCAGATATTGCTGTCAATCACTGCTTCATTCCTCATGACTCAGTTTTTCTGTGGAAATAATGAGACAGAATATACATTTCTCCTCTTTCCTCAGCTGCAGACACTTGCCTTTAAAAAAGAAACACAAAACAAACAATCCTGACTGAATTTGAGACTTTCATTTGAATGTATGCACTGAGGTAAGAAAGGGTTAAGGTTTATAGACTGATTCACTCTGTTTCAGTGTTTTAAACATGGCTGTGGAACTGTTTCCCCTGCCAGCTTGTTCTGGCTCCTTTGAAATTGCAAGAAAGCCTCAGATTTCTTGTTTCCTTTTGTCCTTCTCCAGCCCATACTTAACACAGCTCATCTATTCCGACTTCTCTTGAATTTTACTTCATTTTCCACTTTTTCTTCATCATTTTTTGTTTGCAGTAAATCTTCTTCAGCTTCTTTGTAGCCACACCTTCATTTCTAACAGGCTTAGCCGGATTGCCTTTTGTTTCCATAGTTACTGGCTTTCCCTCGTAGGGTGTGTCCGACTGCACTTTCACCCCCGTCATCTAGGCACATTAAAAAAAAAAAAAAACTTAAATGCGTATTAAACATAGACACACAACTACCTGCAGAGCTGCCCTCTACTTCTCATTCCAGCCAGCCTCAGAGGCCACATCTGAACTGGGTGAGAGGCACAACTGGTCTTCCTGTCACCATTGGGATCTGCCCACTAGTGCTTTTTTCTTGCACACATGCCTGGATTTCCGTCTGGCAGAAACTAAAGTACACAAAGTAAGTAGAAACTGCTCTGTTTTGCCCTCATATGAGGTCAGAATGTAGGTAAAACATACAACTGACATAAAAAGTATCCCACAGTCCACTAAGCTAGGCATAGTTAGCATGTGGGCTTTCAACAAATCAGTAAATCTACACCAAAAGGAAAAAAAAATAATGCCTGAACACTTTTTTTTTTTACTTTTGACACATCCATAGACACATACATCAATGAAAAGCACCCTCAGAAGCAAAACTAACAAATCCTTATAAATGGACGCGCTGTATCTGTTTCAGCTGCACCGAAAGCCTTAAAATTACAAACCTTTTGTTTAAGGCAAATACTACATTATTTTTGCTGCCCAAAAGTATGATTAACTCATATTAACAACGCAGAACTCCTTTCTGAAAAGATTTTGCCAAACAGGGAAAAAGGTGCATTTTTAAAAAACACATTGGAAGAGAAGTGGAGTAACAGTTCAATATAATATCTTATAGAACAGATCCCTGTGAGTAGAATTCACCTCACCTGACTGTACCTGTCCACAGTTGTGCTCATAATCTATACTGCTGTAGCCATTAGGGAGAGAAGAACTCTACAGCATGAGTCCTGCAGTCTACTGAAGAGGCCTGTCCTGGTGCTGTGGTAGATCTTTACAAAGTATTCCATTTCCCTTTGTTGAAAGTATACCAAGCTCCAATATTGCTTTTCCATACTGCTTAAAGTTAAGTAAAATGAATCCCAACTGAAATACCTTTCAGGAAAAAGGCATTCCTATTCCTGGCAGTAGATCCAGAAGTCTAAAGGATATCTCATACTCCCAAAGATGACAGATAATTTCATCAGCTACATCCAGTGGATTAAACCAGATTATTTCAAGACTGCTCATCTGTTTTTCCATTAAGTGTGATACTGACCTTCGGTTTCCACATGGATTCTTGAGGTGCAGGTGGAAAGGTGCATGGCACTCTGCCATGATTCATGTGATAGGGCAAAGGGAGATTGGGATCTAGCGGCACCCAAGGGACTGACAATGTGGCAGGTACTGTGGGCAAATCACAATGGGCCTCATGTAAGTTATACGATGCTCTCGTTGCCTTGTCAAGAGAACTCTTGTAGATTGCAACTGATGAATCTCCTGCGGCATGAGTCAACAGATAAGAGCCCTCCTGCAAACTGAAAAGATAGAGATAAAAACACTACTCGTTGGTTTCTTTGTTTCACTTCATCTGACCATTTGGTCAGGACAACTAATAAGTATCTAATGCTGAAGAAAAGCAACTTGAGATGTTTAATTACCTGTCCCTATTTTACAAAAAGACTATGGACAAAAATGACTGAGTTAAACTGTATTCATAAACACTTGCTGATTTATGTTTTTCTAATATAATTATAATGAACAAATTTATCATCAATGTACTTCATCAGTTACTTATGTTACATTTCAACAAAACATTTAAGCATATGTTGAAAACTGCCCAGTTATAGCTAACTGTAACATTTTATTTAACCAGCACCTTACCAAGCATAATGCTGATATGGATAGACCAAAGTGTAGAGTTGCTTTATACACACAGGATTCAACAGGTTTTCAAGAAGATAAACGTCAACCAACTGCCCATATAAAAAAATCTTAGTGACAAATTACAAAGCCACAGAAATTACAAAGTGCAGAAAAACTCTTGTGTAATTCAAATTAAGATGCTTCACAGTGCAAGAAACTTGCTTCACAAAAAAAAAAAAAAATTACATGCAAAGAAGTCTGCAGACTAAAAAGACCTGAAGTAGCTAAATAAAAAAAAAAAAGAAGGAAACAGAAGAAAGGTTGCAATAATGGCATACAGACAAAGACATATGCTGTTATACTAAGCAGAAGGGAACATAACAGTCAGTTTTACTGCTACACATAAAGTAAAAAGACTATAAAAAAAATAAAAAGTTCTAAACATCAGCATACATATGTAGTATTACAACTTACTCCAGTGACTGTTTAATCAGCTTGGAAGTGTCCAGTCTCCTCTTTGAGTAAGTGTTTCATAAAAATCAAGCTCTTAATTCTTTTGCGTCATTTACACAAAAACTGTAACCCTAAGAACAGTTTTACCTGATATTACATTATGCTGTGCTAGACCTAAAAAATCTAAAATATTTCATGTATCCAAAAAAAAAAAAAAAACTCCACAAAATCAAAGAGTAGACAACTATTCTGCAGAAGAAATAGGATCACTTGGATAATGCTGCAAATAAATACAGCCAATAAGAAGAAAGAACTTACTCAGACACTTTCTTCAAAATATGATGAAGTATATTCAATGAATTTGCAGGCCTGTAATAGCAGAAAAGAAATACAAAAGTAGTTACTTGTAAAGCTAATTAGAATTTCAAATTCATTATTAAAGAAGTACTAAAAATACTCACTTAATCAGTCCAAGTTTTTCTCTTAAAATTTCTGGAGAAATCTTTTCTAGCATAATAAGCTTTGATGTAAAAGCATCAATACGCCCTGTAAAATATCAATATATGTATTTTTTTTCCAAAAAAGAAGAACAAAGAAATCTAAAAGCATAATTTGCAGACCTAATGCATTTTTAAGGGAATAAAATTTTTTGCTCTTTTACACTGTAGAGCAGTGAAAAGTACTTATCGCACAGTACCTGAAAGTAGAATGTACAGTTCAGTTGCTTTTAGTTATGGGCAACTGTATTTGGACTATCTTCTAAATCAGGGAAATGTCCACGATTCCAGTAAATCTCACATGTTGCATGAGGTCTAGCCAATATAACTTCGTTTTGCCATGGTCTTAACCTTGTCAGCTTGTTTGTATCTTACAAAATTCTACTGATGCTTTACTCTAGGCTTTCTTATTATACAGATCACCCAAGTTCACGTTTAAGGCAAATTTACCTTGGTGTTTAATTTACTTCCTTTTCTATTCTGATATGTTATCTGAACATTTATGTTATTTCATATTCTGAGGATTCTGTACCTTTTTTTGTTTGTTTGTTTCTCTTTTGAAAAAATACAGCTTACTATTCTGGCCTTTTTCATAGCAAATTGGTAAAGACTATTTATCTTTGACATAGCTAAGAGTAGCAATTCAAAGCTTTCCTCAACACATTTTTATAACAGCTACTGAGGGGAATGGTTTAGCCCGAGTTTTCACTTGGTAAGCAATGGCGATCATTACCATCGCTTGTACACTGATGTGGTGACTATATCTTACAAAGGGAAGTTCTCTCTCATGTTGAGATTTTCCCAGAAAACTGTTCTATTACAGTTCCCATGAGGAGAATGAGGAAAAGGCAGCATAATAAAAATGACCTGCTCAATACAATTAACTGCCTTGCTACAAATTTGCTCTTGTAGGTAGTCTACATGCTGCAATTGTACATTTAAATTGCTAAGCCAAAGCATTTCACATTCAAGGATAAACATTATTCAGCAATTTGTTATATGATGTAAGATGACCAAATAATAACTCTCTTTTTACTAGATTTTTAAAAAAGCACTAGGACATCTGGTTTCTTCTAAATACCAGTGCATTTGCTGCTTTTCTTGGTATCAGTATTTTGTGCAAGGCTAAGCACCTAGGATTAATATTCTGCATTGCTAACTATACGAAAAGAAACTTGAAGTCATTATAAGAAAAAATAAAAATGTATTCTCCATTCCTTATTAGTGTCTTGTCAAATCAAAATCTCCTGCATTCTAAACTCATTGACAGCATAGTTGGAAAAAAAATCTATGAACTATTCATACCTAATTTATATTACTGTATGTTATAGTTGAGAAGTGACTGACTGAAAATACTTGACATTCAGTAAGTTATCCATACAATAACTACTTTTTTCCAATCGGTTTTCAAATCATCTTTATTTAGAAGTCAGTATTATTCTATTTAGGTGAAGGTAAATTATACTTGGGCACTTAATGCCAATTGAAGAATAGTGTCTGGGACAAAGCATTTCCATTTTCAATCAGCAACGCTTATCACATTTTTTTTTTTAACCGATTAAATATAATATAAGTCCTCGATTTAGGAAATGTGACAGAGATTACTTCCCTTTGCAGATGCAGGGTTTCTTATTTGAGTAGTAAGGGGACTTAAAGCAACAACTGAGCAATGTGCTCTGCTATCAGGACAGCACACACTGTCTGAAAATAGTATCTCTGCTTTTGTACAAGCTGTAAGTCTATTCTTTGAGAATATATGAAATCAAAAATTCTACTTGATAGCACATCTTGCAATTTACACCGGAGGCAATGGGTAAACTTCTGTTTTCTCTCTCATCTCCTGAGCTGGCAGCACTGCTGAGTCACTGTGCTAGGCTATGAGATTCTTCCCTTAGTCAGAGTAATACCACTGAAGAACACCAGACAATTATGGGGCACTGGCCAAGGTTCAAAGAACTTTCCATCTAACACAAAAGATTACTAATACTGTGAGTAGAAGTTCTTTCAAGATCTGAGAGCTCCTAAGCTTACCATTGATGTCTGCTAAGCACTCAAAATTTCAGTTTTAAAGGGTTCACTTAAGATATATATAGTCTCAGAACTATCTGAATAAGGTGGCAAGTTTTCTAGGTACTGCATTATTAATGGTAAAAATCAGTTTTCAAACATTTTTTTCACGTCTTCATAGTTGTACTATCATGTAAATTTAAGAAGAGCAATAAGTCTGTGTCTTTACTATCGCTAATTTTACAGTTCCTTTATGATACGTCATATTTCACATTAAAAATTTCATACTGTAGTATGATCTAAGAGGATGACTAGTTCAACTCTGTCTTTCTGTTTACCCCAAATACATGATAGCAGTAGTCTTACTTGCACTTATCAAAATAATGAACAAGAATGAGACATTCAGCCCATTTTAAGCTGCCTGTAATACAGGAATATTATCACTATTGGAGAATTGTCACTTGCGTTTCGGGAAAAAACACATGCCATTTGAAAGAAGCGTGTAACTAAACCAGGACGCTTGCAACACTGTTTTTCACAGCTCCCCAAAAACATCAACTGAGAAGCACAATTTTACAGCTGCCTTTTAACATTTTTCAATCATAGCGGAAAGAAGCCTGAAGTAGAACATGGCAACAGTTTCCTGTTAAAAGCTGTGGCAGCTGCTCTTTCACAAACCTTAATGTTGACTTCCATGCATCTATTTTACCTGGCTCTATTAGAAAACTACATGGTGGTACCAAAATTGTCTACCTGAATAAACCATATATTCTGTCGGTATCAAAAGTTCATCACTTTCTCAGAGTTCATTCCGTGTAGCATTTAATATACATATATATATAATTGTTAAATAGTTGGGAAGAGGCCTGCCCCGCATGCTAGGAGTACCACTTTAACTCCTACAAGCCCCCCCCAGGTTTTGCTGCTGGAAGAAGGACAACCAAGAGCCGATAAACAAACACGACTGGAATAACCAGCGTTTCTCAACCTCAGGGACACTTTCTCCTGAGCACAGAGAGCCTGTCAGAAGCTCATCTATCAAAGCCTGCCCGCCTAGGGCTCCACACCCGTTTCATGGTTAGCAGGAATCTGCACGGTACAGCGGAGACTAAGAAACCTCTGAATCAGGAAGGGGTGACTGCTAATGCCAGAACAACTCCTGCAGCACACAGATTCTTTTCTCCTACATTCTTGCGAGCCCCAGTAAAGGGGTGTTGGCTGGGTGAGCTGTATGCAAACTTCTGCACCCTAGCCATATGTTAAGTATCCTGTTACTGATGTAAGATTAGATAGACGTGCATTCTTTCAGCCTGCATGCTCTGTAAGCCAATCGTCAGCCTTTGCAAGTTTCCCGATTTCCTCACACTGCTTGTGACTCAGGAGAAGCTAATAAAAAAGTTTTCTTGAAGGGGCTAAATTTCAGTGCAGTTTACTACTGTTCTTCTATTCAAAAAAGGAAGTAACAATAATAAAAAAAGAAGCTTCAGTAGAGTATGGTAAGATAAATTAGAAATGGAGAACTTTGTATATCACTATTGTCTTTGTGAGGAATTTTAGAGGGGGGAAACCTACATCAATTATTACTTTCAAAATTAGAAAGTAGAAAAAACTTTCAATAAATATGGACAGCAGACAAAGAGATTCAATCAGCTAGACTATCACTTAAAAGGTATCTGATTTCCCATAAACCTTATACTTCCACGATAAGATGCACAGTTTCTAAGTAAAAATTAGGAAAGAACAAACTAAGCATTTCTAAACTAGCATTCTGACATGAGTCATCAAGAGCAAAAAGTGTCATTCAGCGCAGAAGTGGAAAGGTTAAGACAACCACAGGCCACAGCTGCTACCATAACAACCATAAAAACAGACAAATCTTTCTACAACAGGAAAGCAAGGCCCTGCTGCACAACATTAATTCCCTGTACAAACAGGATTGCCCTCACCCTGAGGCAAGCACCAAGCGTAGCCTAAGATGCATTTTGGATAACTTCTTTAATTGTTGCAGATGTTTCCTTCTAAAACGTTATTAATTACCTGGTAATTGGTATTAGAGATAATGTATATACTAAAAACTTTGGTAAAATAATCTGGCCAAATTCTTTATACATACTATTATTTTTATTTCTCTACAAAACAGTACGTATCCTACTAGACATAACATTTCTTGACTTCTAAAAGAATCATTGTACGAACACGAATACAGAATATTTTACTGCAAGTTTGTTAAGGAAGTTACCCTTATAACACTGAATTCCTAGAACGTTTGGTTTATGTTTTTATTTTGCACAAAATGGTCTTTACACTAAGATACATTTCTGCTAACATGTCCATGCTTTTTATCCCCAATTTATTGTATTTTTGTTTTTTTGTGCTCTGATTTATGGCTGTAATCTCTTCTACACAGGATTTTTTACAACTTCATTCTCATTGAACATACATTACTTCCCATTCATAGACATTACATTATCTTTTGTTTCCATCTGCTGCACGATACAGGACAAAGAGTATCAAGACCATCCCATGACATGTATATTTCATGTCATATCACTTATTAGGAAATAAAATTTCATGGATCAGTTAGATATGGACAATGGAAAATCTGGAAAATGTCATCATGTAAGTATGATTATCCAGTGGTCAAAGCTCCTGAGCAATACAACTGCTAAAAAAAGTTTTTAATAAAATCAGGCTATGTATTTGTATATTTTCTGCAAAAACAGAAAATTATTTTCAGTACTTTGAGACATAAGTATATTCTTTTCAAAGCTTGCAATTTCTCATAGTTTTGAACGACAAAACTTGGTCTAGTCTTATCTTGCTTGCTTTTCCACATTCTCTTATCTGTCTACATGTTATCAGTGTAGAAGTATTTATTGCCAGTTTTATTTATTTATTTTTATTATTTATTTATTGCATTATTGCCAGTTTTAAAAGAGAAATAAGTAGCATTTGACCCTTTCCCATGCCAAAGGTTCAAAGCTTGAGAAATGAGTATTCTCTAAACCACGTACCTGACGATCTGTTCTTCACCATTTTTGGTATGTGATAACAAATTCACTTAAAAGAATTTCACAAAGTGATAAAATGTACTATAGAACATATCTCATAAAGAAGTTATTTTTACAGCCCCTACATAACATTAATTCATTTTGTATACGACTAAAAATAAATGAAATAATGAAGATAACTAATTTCTGAAAATTAAAATCAGGGTTATAAATACATTTTTATTTGAACGGCAAATACATGCAGTTATTGAAAAAAACGATTGAAATATTGAAAAAAACTGGATGCTAACCACCCAAAACCAAAGTCGAAATATCTTCATTCACCAAACAGAAAAAAATTTTAGACACAAAACTTATTTAAGATGAAAGTAAAAATCTAAATTAGAAAATGAAACTGAATAAGGGCAGGTGGAATATACCTGTAATAAATACTTTTCTCATGTTATTCCATGAGCATTCAGACATACATGTTTCTTAAGCCAAAATCAACACGAACTTACCAATATAAAATAAACATGCAGAATGCAACATACTCTCTGTCCACATCTGACACACTTCACTTTCTGTAAGAGCTTCAACACCATAATAGGCTTGGTATTCCAGTTTTGGCAACAGGAATACTGGAACAACCTACAAAAGTGAAAATATAAGCAAAATCAGCACTGACTATCAAAAAAAAGAAAGATTACTGCACTTGAACTACATTTTGTCACTAATAATCATCATATTCTTCTACTACACCAAGGCCTTCATGTAATGGCTCATGCTTTATGAAACCCACGCTATGCACTTAAGGCTATGGAGACACTATTTAAAGGGAGGCGAAATGGGAGGGGGGCGGGAAGCCTAGGCAAGCTTTTACAAATAAAATTGAGACTGTACTATTTTGAGGTACCCATTTCTATGCTCTACTGCCCTCTGCAGGAATTTCAGAAAAAAACATTAATTATACTGATATGCTCATTCTTAGAATTCTGCCATTTATTCACCTTGTCAGAAGCTCACCTTTGCATGTTTAACAGAGAAAATATAAGCCTCTCTCCATTGACAAACTAAGGTTCAAATTCCAGCAGTTGTTTTCAAAAACAAACAGTGCTCAAATTCTGATTAGAAAACTAAGCAGCTATTCACAGGCTTTTATTTGTAGTGGACAGCAAAGCTGGGGTAATTCTTCAAAATAAGATTCAGAGCGTGGAATCTTAACAAGTAATCAGGGCTACTGAGACCAATTTCTATTTCAACAAGAGTATAAACACCTCCCAGAGCGTATGTAAACCTGCCTACCACCATTCTGGTATTTTCGGGAAGGAGATACCAGATCAAATTTGTCAGATGATTGTGAGGACTCCTGACAAACAATGAATTACTGAGAATTCCAGAATAAGCTTTCTTTCTCCTGATGTAATGAGGACATGTTATAAAGAGGAATATTTAGATTTCACTTGTACTTGAAGCATTTTAGCTCTTAAGACGAGTGATTTGCTAAAATGTATTCCATATTCTTTTCAAGCAATGTACTTACGATCCTGAACAACCTCAAAATGTTTGGTGAAAAACTAACTGGTGCGTTAACTTTTAAGAATAGTTCAAACTGATTTTATGTGAGTATAATTATATAAACTGAAATAGAGTTATTACTGAAATAGAATTGTAATAAGAAATGCAGAACTACATTTATCTGTTCTAATAAGTAGGTTTTTTAAAAAAACAAACTGTTGCTTTTCTTCCTAGAGCAAATATTTACTTAAAAAGATGTACACCATAGAGCTACAATTAAAATGTATGAATTGTCTGAGGGAAAACACATGTGCTATGAAGAACCATGAATCCCAGAGATATTAAAGGAACAAATTCCAGGTGAGCACAACTTAAAAACCAAAACAATCTAAACCAACCAACCAAAAAACCTGACCAAAAAAAGCTGTACCTTTTGATCTTTTTTCTTTTTATGGGAATGTGGCAATGGCTTCACTTTCTGCACGTTGCAACGCACAAGTAACAACAGATCATCCAAACTGAATAGCTTATACACAAGGTTGCCATCCTGAGGTGCTTTATACTCTGAAGGGTTTTCCGCAAGCATCTGAAGTTCATCTGGCAGCTTTCCTATAGAAAAAAAAGGAAAGTGACAAAACTTGCATACACTTAACCATTAGGCTAATTGGCTTTTTATCCCCTCTCACGATAGCTTTTTTGTTTGCCAATTGTTTGGAGGTAAAAAGCCTGCTCACTACGCACAAGAAGTCACTTCTGCCTGTTTTTTTTTTTTTTAAATGATTTTGGAAAATGTCTACTGTAACTTCTAAAGGGTACATTATTAAATATTCCCCCATATTTTATCCTACTTATGTATTTCTTACACAAACAGACCATTCTATACAATCACATCCAAATAAATGTAACAGAAGTACTATTAGGATTTTCTTCACACAAAAGAATTACAATGCTTTTTCTCCTACGTTTTAGTGAACTGTCTCAATTTTACTCCATACCCAATGAACACTGTTACTTACTCTTTGGCACGCCCTGAAAAAGCCAAGTCCAAGTATTCCTGGATGAGCCACTGGGATTCGAGGCAGGACTTGGCAAAGGTTCTGCATGGGAGATCACTGATGGTTTTGGAGATTTAGACACATGAGCTTGTATAGCAGTAGAACTATCACAGCTCATTAATGGCTGCTCATGACCTTTTCGGGACGGTGACTTAAGGAGTTCTGTTTGCATTTTCAAAATCTGTCCAACAGGATCAAATTCTTTAGACAACTTTCGTGTTAGCTTTCTGGAAGCACTTTTTCCCTGATTGATGACTTCAGAGCAATCAGTCATACTTCCTGATGGATTTTGGGTGGGGGAAGGTGACTTACAAGTCCTTGCTGAGGTATGAGGAACAGTGTTTGGTACAGTTGTTTTGCAAGAATCAGTGTTTTTACATTCTGTATCAATTATCAAACGATCTTCATCAGTGTCACTACTGCATAAAGGAGTGTATGTCTCATTTTTTTGTGCAGCATCAGACTCTTTCTTGAAACTAACAGCATTAGATGAAGTATTTAGTTTTGTTTCATTGTCTGATACTTTCTTGTTTATGACATGCTGTGCTTTGTTCAACTCTACCTCCTCTGACTGAAAGCTTTTATGAGATGAGTCTTCTCCAGGGCTGAAGCACAGAACGCCACATGATGGAAACCGTACGTTGGAATACGATGAAACTCCTTGCTCAGAAACTGAGGTTTTCCCCTCTTCAGCTCCACTGTTTACAGTGGATGTCGTCTTCTTTCCTAATTTTAGCTCACGTGACAAAACTTTACCAGCATTACTAACTGTAGGAGAAGTATTTTCTGTTATAGAAGTCCTTGTGAGTTTGACAGCTGCACCAAAAGTTTCCAGTTCTGTAACATCATCATCAAACTCCATTCCTGTGTCACTTGGAAGAGGAATCTTCCTGTATTCGTAGGTATCAGAAGCCATCTTAACACAGGGAATAAAAGATAAATATAATACAATCAAACAGGCCAATAAATAGAATGTATGAATCACAAATTAGATGCTGCCAAGTTGGAAACCTGAAAACTGTTCTGCTATCCACATTTTAACTGTTGGGAGACGGGCCGTTAATGAAAAAATGCCAGTGTTTCATTTGGAGTATCTTAAATCACAGGTATTGAAAGACCTTTCAAAAGAGAAGAAAAGCGCACAGAGCTTTTACTTCCTAAATAACCAGTCAAAATATATTTTAAAGAAGTAAACATTAAATCTGAACTGAAGACAAAACAGAAGCATTTAAAGGAACTAGACAGACATACATCTTTGAAGACAGGGCCTGTACTTCAGTAGCAGAAAAACCATCAAAAGGAAACCTAAACTTGCTTTTATTAAGACGTAACAAGTAACTTAGGAACTATAACCTAGTAGGTTTTGTTTGTTTGTTTCATTTTGTTGTACCCAAAGAAAATGTGAAGCTACATACTTCCCACTGAAGTAGATTGTCCTCAGCTGGTTTGTCCATCAAAACATCAGAAACTGAAATGTAAGACTTCTTAGTTGCTAGGAAATCCATTGGAATTTCATGGAATACTTGGTTCCTCTCTCTTACTGTCATTTCCTTTTTCAGAAGAGGTGAGTCAATGTAAACCACTTTAGCTGGTTTGCTATCTTTTCAAGAAAGGGAAGTTGAGTATGTATTAAAAGGAAGAAAAAAAAGACCACTGTACAATTTAAACAACAGATCTTTGAACTTCCAAATACGTTCAAATGCGTTCCACATTCACACTAGATGAAAAAGTACAATCTCATTCACTATCAATTGAAAATAAAAGTATGTCCAGATATAGTGCAGATTATGATCATCCTGAAGCAGCAACACAGAACATGTTAACAGTTGATTACATTTTAAATGCAATTCTACATAGAGAATTTCTAAGTAAGAATTAAGGATTCAAGATTCTTCATATCGCATTAAATTAATGGCTGCAGTTTAAATTGCTTCTATCCAGTAACTAGTTTAGGGCTCTGCTGCCCCACTCTCTTTTGTTTACAACTTACATACACATCATTAATAAATTCATCCAAAACCAAAAGCAATACCCAGGCCAATATTATACAGAAATCAATGGCACAGGTGGGCCACACTATCTCTGTTTTAGAAAAATCTAAAGAAAAAATAAAAATATTAATGCAAGATGTGGAGGTGAGGGGAGCGGGCAATGGATATAGAGAAGAAATCCTTTAAGAAACATTAAGTAATGCTAACACACCCTCAGCGCCCCACTGGCTGTTAACTTTGAATCTAAAAGTTAAGCTTAAAAACCATAAATCTGATATGAAAGGAGTCAGGCAGATCATTAAAGTACTTAAATGTTTTGGTAGAAAAATTAAGAACTTGTAAAACGTGCAGATATTTGCTAGCTGCTGTTATCCAAGAGTTTGCCATACAAATCTGTATGAAGTACACACAACAGACATTTCAAGATAATATTCATTACTAATACTCATAATGGAGGAAAAAAAAAGGTAAGAAGAGAGGCACTCTATATTTAAATTACTCATGGGATGCTTGACAAAACTATAGCAGTCAGATGATTATTCAAAACATTTTTCATTGCGATGGGGAAAATGAATAAATAATGAATGTTCATGGAGTACATTCATTATTCCATGATTTGAATTGGTCCTTTTAATTCAGGAAGGCACTTGCTCTTATTCTTTTTTATTTAAATAAAACTCCAGAGTTTCTTTTTATCTTACTGAAACCTGCTCATTTGATAGTATTAACAGCACCATGCAGTGTTTTCTTACCAAGGAGCAGAGTTTACAGTTTTAAGAAGCAAAAGGACATTTAACTGACTTTTTTTTCCCCAACTGGAAAATAGGTGTCCCTCTCCAAACCCAACGTTAATGGCCATACCCATAGCGGTTGTTATTATTCTCAGTAACAAGGAGAACAATGTGTAGAAAACTGTGACATAACCTTGCTATTAGCCTTCCTCTTTGATAACAGATGGCATTCCATATCAAGGGATTTTTAATTTTTTTAATGATAACTTCACTTAAATAACCATTGATCTTTAAAAAGCATAGGTATATGACTCATTACCAGATTACACATTAAAATCATTTACCCTTTAAGATGTATTAATTGAATCAGCCCGATTTTATTACTTTGTTAGTTTTTTTAAATTAAAAACATGTTAGCACTTGAGAGGCTTACAGCTACATTCTAAAGGGCAGCTTCTTTGGAAAGGGTTAAGCATCCGAGCTTAGAATTACAATTATGATTTTCATTAACCCAAACTAAACTATTTTATTATTGTGTAAACTAAACCTGACTGTGTTCTCTGTCCCCTCAGTTGATTTTACTTAACATACTGATTTCTTGTTCTTCAGTCAACTGAAAACAGATTATGAGAATATATAAAAGACTTTGTGGACAAAAATGTAGTTTTTGGAAAAAATATACCATACCTGCAGCATGGATCATCTTAACACAAACTGGAATTTCCCACTGTTCCTTGTAATTTAGTCCATGGTTATTCAGCAAAGTAAATAATGACTGATTACTTAAAACAACTTGAGGAGAGTATTTCAAAGCAAGTTTTTCTGCATTTGAATCTGAACTAATATCCTAAACAGAAAAAGTTAGAATTGAAAAGTTTTTTAAGAAATAGAATTTTAAATTCAAAACCAACCAAACAACAAACATAGATTAACTTCCACCCTTCCAGAAGCCCAAATACCACCAAAATCAAAGGCAAAAGTAAAACAACAACAACTCTCCTTAAGGTTTTTGTCTGAATCCTACAGTTCCACATTGCAGCATAAGAAAAAATGTCTTATCTTGTATCTTTCTATTAATTCCTACTAATTTGAATTACTATGTCAAACAGGAATTTGGAGGGCAGTAAAATATAGGAGCACAATGTAGAAGAAAAAAACCAACACATTAATTCTAACATATATTACAGATGTTCATACAAGTTAAGTAATAGCATCATAAAGCAGTCTAACAGTAAAGCACAATAAAACTGCACAGTTGTTTGAATACAAATTACCTCTAAAGAACCTTAAATATAAAAACATGAAAAATATAAACTGAGATGACAGAAGTAGAAAAATTATGAATACAGGTTCCCATGAAAAGAGGAGGTTGAGCATGCTCACGAGGTACAAGAACAATTAAGAACTGTGGAGATAATGGAAGCACAGGAGCCCTAAGGGCCACGAGAGAGAACATCTAACCACAATAACATCTAGCCATATTCTTTTTTCTGCCACCTGAGACAACCTGAGAAATAGTAGTTTACAGTGCTAACACATTCTATGGTAAATCATTCTCCTGTGTCACTTCTGCTGCTTTCTTAAGCAACAAACATCTTTGCAATTGCGCTGTATCTGTTGAGAGGTTGGTTTCTGATACGTGAAAAAAAAAATAATCCTTAAATAGGTGGATAGCAAACCATCTGGAATAAACAGTCAAACTAAGCAAATTGTACAGAATGAAAACACTGATCCACTTTCTCTGAGGATGAACACAAACAGCAACAGCAGGTACTTAACAACAAGGTGGAATGGAAAGGTTGTTCAACTCAGACATGGAGTTTATGCTGTTTAGCAAAGGAAATTTCCAGGTTAAGGAAATGTAATCCGCTTTTCAGAAAACTAAACAGCCTAAATTATTTTTTCTTATTGTCAGGACTGCTTAAATCAAAAACCTTCACCCACCCTCCTCCCCCTACCCACACCCCAGCTTTATAATTGCAAAGCAAAATTTAAAAGGAACAATACTCTAATAAACAATTCTACCTAGCTTTCACAATGTATTCTAATTAAAGGGCGTCTCTAATGTTTCACAGAGAGAAAGGAGAAGTCCCATCATGAGGCACTAGCTCAAAAATCCCATAAGCTGATTTTCACAGAAGACGGTGTGATTGCTATACGTGAAATACTACACAAATAACAACACAGTACATTTTTCTATGCTACAGGATGTGTAAGATGAAGACAAAAATGACGAAACTGAATGCTGCCACATAAGAAGAAACAAATCACTCTTTGCTACAATATATACCATAAAAATTTCAATAAAAAGGTTACTTACATTTTGCATAATAGAAGCCTTTTTATCTGGAGTTACAAAAGATGTAACAGTTTTATAATCTGTGGGCAGCTGAACAGGCATGGCAGGGAAATATGTTTTACCATATCTTGCTGTGCCCTTAAAGAAAATAGAGCAATACCAGGAAACAACTTTAACTGAAATCATGATGATCCAACATTTTGTCATGAAAGATATTAAGAATTTATGCAGGTGCAAGTTAGTATTACGTTAAGAAGAAGAAAAGAAGTACTATTAATATACAATTTTTAATTGTAAGCATACATTGAAGGGGGGTTAACAGCCTTACTGCCAAGAATAATTTCATTATTTTTACTCAAATGCTTTTCACTGAGTCTCAAAACCAAGCATTGGATATTACTTATAACAAATTCAATCTTGGCATAACATAATCTGGATACAAATACACTTATTTGAGAACAACAACAGAACAAGTATATGTAGGATATTACCATTACAAGAAGATTTTTTTCCAGCCTAAAGGTCAACTGCGTGTTAAATTTTCCTCCCATGATACTCATGATCTCCTGCAGTGTGTAAAACTCGGGATACTTTTTCACATGTCCAATACAAGCACTGAATAATTCCTAACAAACAAGCAAACATAACCTTTAAACATTTTTGTCTTTCATAAGAATTTTAATAAATTTATTTCCTGCAATTGCCATACTTCCATTTCAATATTCTTCCTGTAGAGAATACAGAAATATCTAGCAGATTACTGTCAAAGTTTGGAGACACATTCTGAGCAGACGTTAAGATTGCTTATTATTGCTTAAGATAGCTGTAAATTGTAAGATATGAAATCATAAATCCCCCTTTTTTTTAAAGCACTATTTTTGTTATTGCGTTTCCAAACTGTGTTAATAGGAGAAAAAAATTATCTTCTATATGAAAACCCACAAAATATAGTATTCTCATGAAATAAAAAAGTAATCCTTCTGACTTGAACTATACTTGCTACTCTCTAATAAGGACATTTATTTTTCTGTTTTATTCTGTAAAAGAAAGTTATATGGTACTTACTATAAGAGATAAATTTTAGAAAGAAGTACTTAACGAGGCCACTTTAATTAAAGCGTGGTACTATGTGGAAAAAAATGAATAGAAAGGCAACCTAGTAATGGGAAAGTTTATCAAATCTGTATTCTGGAATTATTTTCCCAAAATGAGTTATTAAAACAAGAATGATATATAAATTGCAGTCATCTTTGATTTTAGAATCGTCAAACTGGATATTTAACACAGCATGAACTTGCAGATGGTTATGATTAAAGCCTGATTAACCTCTGATTAAAGTGACTTTGTAACATACTACTCTGGAGGAAAGCTTAACATTCTGCTCAATATGTGCTCCAGTAGTGTACGTTTATTTTCAGATTGTCGAAGTAAATACACTTGAAGAATGATTTCTTCCTTCCCAATAGGAAGCCCTCACATTGATGACTTACTATACCTTTCTACAGTATCGCATTCCATGACCGCACTTCTGTCATATCTTACCGACTACATCTGAACTGTGGGACAAGTCATGCTGGACAGCATAAGTGGAATTCCATGTCTCAACCAGACATGGAATCAGCAAAAGTTCTGGGAACATCACATCCCATGAGCAGTGTGTATGTATCTTAATCACGATTTCAATATGATTGTTTAAGAAGGGTACAAATTAAAAACGGCATTGACAATTACCTGAGTATAAAGTACTGCGTCTTCAGAGATGTTATTGTAGTCTTGAGTGCAGCTTTTTGCAGCATTTTGAGCAAATTTCATAAATTCTGCAACTTCATTGTTTACTGCTTCTTTCATTTGCTGGGGAGGGGGAAAAAACAATTCTCATTTTCAAATCACAGTGGAATCTTGTAGACTAGGCGTGTAAACAGCAAGATTTCCAGAGAGGTAGCACAGGTAATGGGTATGAGGAAGGACACAGATTCCATTTCATGATCAATCTGGCAAGTCTCCGCATGTCTCCACTTTCACAAGTAAAAAAAAAGTTTGCAAGATTAAGCTCACTTGCTCACTTCCTTTAAAAACAAAGGAAAACAGAGCAAGCTCTTTTTGACCATGCATTGGTGGTTGAAAATAAAAAAGAGTGGGGTTACAAGAAACTATTGGAGCAAATTTACATGACAAAGTGAGAAGGTTATCTGAGCTCTGACTTAATAAGCAATTACAGTGTAAATAGCAACACCGCAGTACGTACTGATTTGCCCAGAGAAGACTTTCCCACAGATATAGTACTAAACAAAGGAAATGGCATTTACAAGGAAGCACAGGATACCAAATGCAATGGCTCTAAAACATTTACTGATTAATTACCATATACAGCATTCAGCTAAAATTATACAACAACCAACATGAAACATTTTAGCTCCTACTAAAAAGAAAAGGCAATAGCTTTCAACTAAAAAAAAAGAACTTTCCATTTATTTAGAAATGTTACCCCAAATACCTTAAACCTTTATTGCCACTCATAATACCATATTAAAAGGGAGTTATGATAAATTCAATTTTAAAACATTTCTGCTACATCGTAAGACTTCTCTGTGATATTCATGTGTGTATGAATCTACACATCTAGCTTACCATGTACGTGAGTAAGTCTCTTTGATTTGCTGCATTGAGTGGACAATGGTTGGGTTTTTTTGAGAACTTAGTCATCAGAGATAAGTATATTTTCTGCTCCTTCTCAGTCAAACAAGAAGTAAATGGATAGGGGAGTCTAGGTTCTGGAAAAGGATGCTCGTCAGTTGTGGATTTAGCATCCACCTCAAGTGGATCTGCAGCCTGTATGTTACAAGCTTGTTTGTTTTCTGAAGAGTTTGCCAATACCTCCACATTTTTCTTTGCCACTCTGAAAGAAAAGTAATAAGCGAAAGAACTTATGCTTTTCACATGAAGAGTAATATTTTTCAGATCTAATAAGGACAGTCATGCAAGATTAAATTTCAAATTCAGCAAAATGCACTGAGTGATACTGTACTATTCCAATTCCTAGCCTAAGAATTTTCTTATTCTGAAACATCACCCAGGCCATCAGACTAACCCTTAGTACCAACAGCAGGTTTGACATTGATTTTAAGACCAAAAAAAGGGTTTTTATCTTCTTTTCAAAAGGTGTATATATTCATTTGTATAATGAATATTGAGACCAAAAGCTATATATGAAACTCTGACTCTTTGCTCTGGAAACACATCAATGAAATGACAGACAACCTCAACATTTCCTCATTAGCTGATGCGTGTTATTCAGAAAATTTGCACTCAGAGAGGCCTAACTTATGAGTCGACGTTATGTTAGTAAAGGTGAAAGACTACCTAGAAAAAGCCTTTCTTTCCCTGTGAAAAAAAAATAAAAACTACTTAACTGTAACAATAGGAATTCCAGATCTCCTTCAAGATTTTTGCTAAGAATAGAGTACACAAGTTTCATTTTCAGTTCTGAACAGTGCTAAAATTATTTGCCAAAAATGGCACTGGGCTAAGGTAAGTAGTGTTAGCATCCCTCACAACAACTAAGAAGTAACATTATAAATGTGGTTCTTAAAACAACTCCAGTACCTGAAGACCAGCTTAGCCCTGCTCTATTTAAAATAAGTGGTTCTGAGAAAGAAAATACTTAAAGTTAACAAAACGAACGCTAACTGCTGATCTTGGAAAAAGCATATTTTTAAGATACAGTTTCAGCAGGAGAAAACATCTCAAGAGTTATTCAAACCCAACAGTATCACGTCCACAGTTCTTAATAATACTTCACAGCTGTCTCTCTGAATATGAGAATGTGTCCATCCTTGTGGCACAAACTGGCAAATTTAATTAAGCTGCAGCAGCAACAAGATGCTGACTCAGATATGCCAATGTAAGAACGTCAAGAAATTCTAGCAGCTTAAATTGGCTATATTCAGCACTGAATGAAATGGCAGCACATCAAGATCATTTCAGTATGCAGTGCTGTCACAATCTTCATCAGGGTGCAAACCAAAATAATCTGACAGAGCTTTTCTGTCCATATTTACAGCATTATACTTTATTTAATCTGACGGCTTAAATTTTCCCCCTTCATTTTATCAGCAACCTGTCTTCACAGCTTCTATGGTGAGAGAACATACACTTTAGTAAATATTTATCAGAAACCCCAATATACAAATTGACATGCTTCCTCCAGCTTTTACTTTCATATTTACCCCAACAGGTTACATTTCTCTTCTACTTGATGATGGCCACTCAACCCAGTTCCACTGATAGCCCAATTTTTTTGGTTGCAACCTCTTTCTGAGTATAAATCCTCTTCTACCATACACAACTGAATGTAATCACACTCCTAATTACAGTCATTTATTCTACAAACCCTCCTCCCCCCTTTTTATAACCTCATGAAATGGAAGAATCCTACATTAGTATCAAATAATAGCCCGTGAGGATTATGCTCACCTCAGTCAGCACAAGGATGGTTATTCCAACATAGATAAACAAGGCAAAACACTGAAATCCCTTTCTCTAGCTAAAGATGTAGGACATGGAGAGACAGATATCTATTCCCCTACAAAGCATGTTTTCAGTATCAGTTAACGAAAACTGAGCAATTCCCTTTGGAACAAATTACTTCTCCACGTGCTTAATTCCCCACTTAGAGCACAACAGCTACCTGAGTTTCCACCTCCATCTTCCATTATGTGGATATTCATCCATCAAGAGCAGCTTTCAGTTCTATCTCCCTAACAGCTGTAGGATTTCTTAAAACAAACAAACAAGGCAACAGCCTAAATACAATATTCCAGCTTTTTAAAAACAGCAATACATAGAACTATTTATGCCAAAATTATTTGCGTCCACAGCATTTCACTTCCCATCCTTCAGCTAACAGCTTATATATGGTTTTCTGATTATCCAAGGAATTAGTTGAATCTCCACTGCAGCTAACATGCTATCGTTCTATGTAAACAGTGCTAGCTACTTACAATAGACACAAGTAAAAAGGATTTCAATGCATAGAAGCAGCAGCCTTCCACAAAGTGCGAAGACAAGGGACTGACAATAATTGTTAAAAAGAGTTAAGTCTGGTTCACGGGTTACAGACTCTATCATGATTGAGTGCTTCAGCCCTCTTTGGTATGCAAAAGCATGCCAAAAAACACACCAAAAAACTGCCAAACCAAACCCACACATGCATCCAAAACCGAAACAAAACAACCCTCCCAAAAATATAAGCCCCATTCTCCAAGACAGTGAAGACCAGAGGTCCCAACCTAAACTGTCCTCCCTTCTGTGGTTTTACAACAGGTAAGGCACAGCCCAGCTGCTGCCCCACACAGCCATTACCAAATCATTCCACAGCCAATAACACCCAATATGCTCGTGAAACAGTAAGACCATGTATAAATTCAAAGAGCATAAAATTATAACAAAATATACCTGTTTGATAAATTCCATAGTTCTGACAGGCTTGGAGCCAACGAGTATTTTTCATACATTTCATGTGAGAAAAATACTTCACTGCCATTTTTTGGTGGAATATCCCTGATAATAAAGAACAAAATAAGAACACTGCAACATACACCAAACTGAAGGTCAAATCTGGCCCCGAGGAACAATGAACAGCATTAGTTATTAAAAACTGGAGACTATCTATACAGTGTTTCACCCTTCCCTTCTCACAGGCTCTATGCATGCAGTGCCAAATCCCGTCGTGGTTTTTAGTAGTGACGTAAACACCTTCTTCATGGCCCAAAAAGAACAACTTAATTAATTCTGTGTAAAAATTCTAGGTGTGGCTACAGGGACACTAATGTAGTTATACACTTTCAGATGTTCATCAATCAAACCCCACCAGAGTAAATTAGCTGGAATTTGGAGAAAAAACACAGCCATCCTGTTTATGTTGTTTGTGTTTCTTCATAAAAGGGAGATCATCTTTCAGACAGCCCTTGCCATCTGAACGGTGCTTTTGCTTTGGGATGAAGCCCTTCCAATATAGTTTACACAACACTCACCTTCCCAAACTGCCTCGAAAGGCACGAGAAAAGATTTAATTCTGTCTCCTTCCCTCATTAAAAAACAAAACAAAACAAAAACAAACACACACACACACAAAAAACTTTAAATACTGACTCAAAATAACGTCACTTCCCTCTAGTGCTTCCCTTTGTAAAACCAAACCCAGCACCTCTTACCGGCCACCCCGCCCCCGCTCCGCCCCTCAGCAGGACGAACGGCACAAAATGGCGCCGCCCAGCCCTCAGCCCCGGCCCCTCGCCGGGGCGGGAACTGAGATCCCGGCCCGCCCCGTTCCCGCCCGGGCGCACGCGCGCCCCCGCCGCCCCGCCAGCGGGAGCGCGCCCGGCGCCTCCCGCCCGCCGCGGGTCCTGAGGCACGCGCCCGCTGGGCGGGGGGCGGCGGGGAGCGCACGGCAGCGCACCCACCAGGCCAGCTGCTGCTCTGCGGCCGCCATCTTGGTGCCCCCTCGGGGCGACGGCTTCGCCGCTCGCTCGTCCCGCCGCTGGCCGAGCCCGCCCTCACGGCGCTGGCCAATCAGCGTACCGCGCGCGGGGATCGGGTGTGCTGAGGCAGCCAATGGCGACGTAGGCGCGGGCGGCCGCCGCCGGTCTGCGGGCGGCCATCTTGTGGCAGGCGTCGCGGCTGCAGGGTGCGGCGAGGGCGCGGGGCCGGCCTGGCCGCCGGCCGCAGCGTTCGCCTCGGGGCAGGAGGTGTACCTGAGTGTGTCTCTGCCCCGGCTCCGCAGCCTTCGCTAAGGTGTGGCCCCGACCGGGCACTGGGCGCCTCGAGGCGCCTGTTCCCGCCATGGGTGCGCTGAGGAGGCCGAGCTGGGCTGTGCCGGGCGGTTGGGCCCTCAGGGAGCTGGGGCCGCGTGTGAGGGCCGAGGTGCCTCACGGTAGTTGCTGCGCTAAGCACTTTTTCCTGGGCTTTCAGTTTCCCTGGATTACTTGATAACAGCAGGGCAGAGCCACAAAATCTCCCCTCCCCCCTCCCTTTTTTTTTTCTTTCCTTATGATGAGGCTTCCCAGTGTGATAAAATAGGGAGTTCAAATGTTCTCAGTACCTGTAGACTTACTGATGGAAACTCATTTGTTTGTGGTTTTATAAGAAAAAGTGATCCCCTTCACAGCTCTACCGATGGAGAAATTAAGACTGCATATTGTAGCAGTCAAAGCATTCAGAGCGCCTAGTCCTGCAACTAAAACTATGGGATTATATACAAATATATAACAATATTGAGATGATTCAGAATTTTCTAGAGTACTGCATCCAGGTCTGGGGGTCCAGTACAAGGGATGTGGGCCTGTTGGAGAGGGTCCAGAGGAGGACCATGAATATGATCAAAGGGCTGCAGCACCTCTCCTAAGACAGGCTGAGAGACCTGGGGATGTTCAGCCTGGAAAACAAGGCTCTGGGGAGACCTCACTGTGGCCTTCCAATAGCTGAAGGGGGCCCACAAGAAAGATGGGAAAATTGTCTTGGGCAGGATGTGTGCGGATAGGACAAATGTTAATGATTTTAACCTAAAAGAGAGTAGAAGTAGATGAGATATTTGGAAGAAATTATTTATTCTGGGTATGGTGAGGCACTGGAACAGGTTGCCCAGGGAAGCTTTGGATGCCCCATCTCTGGAACTGTTTAAGGCCATGTTGGATGGGGCTTTAGGTAACCTGGTCAGGTGGGAGTGCCCCTGCCCATGGCTTCTTCCAATCCAAACCATTCTGTGAGTCTTTGTCCAAAACCACCAACCAAGGAGTCTCTAGTTTGCAGTTCAGCATTAAGAAAACGGTCTGATTTTAATTTTTCTCTTTTTTGTATCTCAGATAGAGGCAGAAAGGTTTTAATTTCTCACTGGAGTCACCCAGAGCCCATTCTTGGAGGTAGCCTTATGAGGAGTAACCTTACTTCAAAGTTCAGGTATGGTGGCAGTTACTTAATCCAACTTCAGACTTCAGTCAGTCTGTCAGTCTGGCATCTTCCTAAAGCCTGCACTGTCTCTCTCTTTTTTTTTTTTTTTTTTTTTCTTAGAGGATGACCAAGCACTGGCAGAGGTTGTCCAGAGAGGCTGTGGAGCCTCTTCCTTGGAGACAATCAAAAGCCACCTGGACATGGTCCTGGTCCAGCTGCTCCAGGTGGCTCTGCTTGAGCAGGGGTTGGACCAGATAGTCTCCAGAGGGCCCTTCCAACTTCAACCATTCTGAGATTCTGTGACATAGTTGGGGATCAAAGCCACCACATCCTAATCTACAGTTCAGCTTTTGTTATTGGCAGACATGGGAGTCCACAGATGGTCTCTCGTTTCACAGTAATTCTTTTGTTTTACTTTGAATGGATGTTGCCTAACCTATCAGCTAATTCATCTAGTGGCTAGTATCATCTCCCGTGAATGGAGAGATTGGGCAGAAATCACATCCAGAGGATGAGAAAATTAAACTTGGAATTTCAATGTCTCAGAGAGTGCTTAAGTCATGGAGTTTGCCCTAGAAGAAATGGCACTACTTAGCACTAGCTCTACGAGAGCAATGCCTTCCATAGATTTTTTTTGAGATTCAATATGTAGGTGAAGGCTTCCAGATGCAGTGCTTCAAAGATGAATGCTAATAACTAATTCTAGATTATGGTCAGGCAAATTAATACTGAGCTGTTACAGCTCTGCCAAGACTGAGGCATTGCTGGCTAGAGGTACAAAGAGAATTTTACATGCCTCAAGTCTTACGATAGAAATCAAAGGTGCCCCCAAGCTAGGACAACAGAGGGGAGTTGCGACTTTGAATTTTCATGCCTAAATAATACTAAAACTTCAGTTTTGATCCACGAATCTTCTTTCAGAACTAGCCCAAAGCGCAATCTCCAAATTCACTGGTAGTTTTTAAGCCAGATTTCTTGTATGGTGCTCTTGACGCAGCAAACTGTGATGTAAAAGAAGACACTTTCAAGGATAGGGAAGGTTTGACTGATCCAAAATAAATCTGAGGATGTTTATGCTCTTCTTGGTAAAAAGGGGAGCTTAAGAGGTGCTGGGGAGTCTTCGCGTTTCCCTGCTATCAAGCATTACTTGATTTACATAACAAAAACCTCTGATGTATGTGCCTGAAAGCACAGCCTAATTTTGTAATTGTCAGTCTCTTGAGGATTAAACCTAATACATACCAAGATTCAGCAAAACACAAGATTTTACTAACAAAAAGAATCAAGACAGATTTTTCCATTAGAAGCTGAAGTTTTATTACAGGATAACAGTACATAAAGCACATCTAAAATCGATGTGTTCAATGCACTTAATAAAGGTAATGTAATATTAAAGGTACAGTTTCTAAGTACAATATAACAACATTCATATTAGAATGAAAATTGGAGTATTTAAAAGACAACATTAAATCTCTTATTTTTACAGTCATATTTACAAAATGAATCAAAATACTTTTTTTCGGGACTGAGTAAAATAACAAACTTGAATATAAGCAGGCTATCATAAGAGTGAATTGGAAAGGTCCATGAAAGTGAAAAGTTAAGTGATTGGGTAAAGATCATTAGCAAAGGTTTAGTACAATACCACTTTAGTATTCCTCTTGATGGCTTACGTTTTATGGTGGCTAGAAAAGGAATTTATACATACTGTACATAGACAGCATACATTTACATGTACAGTATAGTTTCATTTGAAGTTGTGTGTATTTACAGCAATTTGAGCATATCACTCAACGAGGTTTTTGAAGTTCATGTGCTTAATCCTTAAACTGACGTATATTGGAAATCATCATTTCTTCTCATTTTGTTATGTTGAACATTTAGTCAACAGGGAAAATATGTTAACCAAATGCTTTTGCATAAATATATCAAACTATTAAAACAATAGGGAGAACGTGTTCCTAGCATTATGTATAAGTTAGTACATACAAATTTAAGAGCGACTCCTTTTCTTTTTGAAAATATCAAAAGGTGACTTAAATCAACAAGGGAAAATAAAATTGTCATGGCTTATATTTAAATAAGATTGTAGCTTCAAGAGGTTTTTATAATTATCCTGATAGTGTTTGCAATTAAACATTCCACTTATGAAAATATACGCACGGTGCAGTAAAGTTTGTATTTATTTTTAGGACAACAGTATGTTTGCTGTTTAAAAAAAATTATTTATATATATATATTCCTTGAATTGAGGGTATAAAAGCAGTGCATGGAAGCCAAGAATCATGGCTTTAAAATTCACTACCTTCTATTATCAAAAAGTGCAGTAAACAGAAACAATTGTATTTAATAAATTGCTCAAAAATCTTTGCTAAAGATCTTATAAATTCAGTAATATTACAGAAAAATTCTAATAAATATTTAAAAGGTTAATTACCTCCTTAGTTAGATATTTGATATCCATCAGTTTTTAAGAATTAACACGAAAACAGAATCGAGAATGAAAGGAACAGGGGATAGGAATGCTTTTAAGGATACATGACTATGTAAATTAAGGTATATATGAAAAATAAAAACAAAACCCCCAGACCTGACAAATGTTGCAAATTCCACTCCTTAATTAACTTTAGTTGCTAGTGGCTGTCCTCAGATATGTATGCATGATTTATAAAGCATACCCAAGGACTGAATTTAGCCATCGATCTATCATCGAAGATTTACAGAAAATTCCTATTTACAGTAACTGGAGTTAAGTGTGTAGGCATAGCCTAGTGACATCTGCGGTTTGAGTGTGTACAGATCCTATTTAATGTGAAGAGGGAGGAAGGCACCCATCAGAATAACATCTATAAATATCAGATGCCACAACAAGATAGAAATCTACAGACAAGCCAAGTAACTACCTCCCTTTCAGACAGACAGCATATTGTAAATAGTTTATACGGCTAGATTTGATTATTTTCTCATTTCTGATACGATACAGGCAGACTGATTTATTAACCAAAAGGGTAACAAGCTGGACAGAACATTTTTAGTAATGTTAGTAATGTAGAAGAAAATTCTACATTTGATATCAAGTATCTGTACCGGTGAAGTAATTTTCTCCTTATTAAATATACTATAGAATAATTTATATAATGACACTATGCATTTAAAGAGAAAACCATGTCCCAAATCTTGTACTCTGATACAGGTACGTGTTGGGCATATGTAGGTGTATATATATATATATACACAAATATATATATATTTATATATAGTTATACTCAGTGAAATTAACAAGACCCAAAGGTGGTATTGTCTAGGAATAAAAGGGGTTTGTTTGCTTTTGTTCACAAAAGTAACTTATCTAGCACCACACATCAGAAAAACACAAAAATAGCACACTCTAGTTCTAAACAGCTATGTCTAAAATAGATTATATAGTAAAACAGATATTATACAGCATAATGTGGTATTTGATAAACAGATAAATATTTGCACTGTGTAGGCTGTTTATAGTATAACTTTATCTATACAGAATGAAAGCAAAAAGTTAACTGTATAGAGGTGAGCAGAACAACATTAAATATTATGACTCCAAAGCAGAGACGAAGTTAGTTGAAAGAATAGAGCAAGATAAAATGTTTACAGGCCATTACAAGTCCTTAAATTAGTAGTAAAATAAGGAATCAGTTGCTCAAGTTTAAGAAAGCAGTAAACAAGAGATTGCATTTACATGCAGATGTCTAAAACTTGTATTTCTTTTAAATCTATGCACAAAAAGTCATTTGTTTTTATTGCTTGACATTCAGTTATGGCTAGAGTATTTTTTAACCTTTTTTGTACTTTGGAAACAAGAATATTGTTAAAGGTGCCATAAAAATGGACAACATTGAAAACAGTTTGCAAATAAACCACCTAACACTGCAGTTCTTTATACATTTTAAAAAGCCTTGTCTGGGGTTTGTCATATGTTAAATATATTTAAACTGGGAAAATACATTGTAGCTTGAAGCCTCCCATTGGCCCAAACATCCAATACAAAAACACATCTCCAGAAAAGGAGCAGGCAGACAGTACAGTTACATATAAAGAAGCAGCCAGTTAATGTCCTAATATTTCAAATATTCACCACTGTTCTGTAACTTGTTTCTAAATCAATGTAGAAATGAGGAACATTTTGGATTTAGAAAGGTGTACAGTACGTATGCCTTTTTGTGAAATTAAATTCACTGTATTGCTTATGAATTCTCTGCATTAGAAACGACAGCATTACAGATTGCAAATTCCTGTAAAGTTTATGCATTAAGACTCTGGGGGGTAATTTAGGTTAGTGTTTCTCAAACTGAAAGTCACAACCATTAGAAGTTGCCAAAGTGTTTAGATTATTATCAAAACACTGTCAGGCTCACACAGCTCAGTTCTACGTGAATTGTAGCAGCTCTGTTCACCAGCGCAGACAGGCGCACTGTGCTGGCCAGGGAACTCATCCTACTTAGTGGATGCAGCTCAGCTCCCCTGGCGTGGAGGGGCTGGAAGAACTGGCTGTTGGCTGCCTGCACATGTGGTAGCCATGGAGGTACTGCTGAATACCCAGCGGCAGCTCAATTGCTTTAGCGAGGCAAGGCGGCCAGTAGTAACACCTGGTTCTCACTCCCTACCCCAGGAAAACTAAGTTAATTCCAACACATAGAGCTCTATGAAGAAATATAGCCCAGAGGGACTGTGCTTTCAGAAAGCTTGAGAAACACTGACTTACAGGAAAACAAGTACACAAAGGACGTAGGAACACTGAAAACATGCAGGTGTTAACAAAAAGCTGTGGTGTCACATATCAAGTTGAACAACTTGATTGTGAAGGTCAGCTTGAAGAAGTAATGAGATTCTGAGGGAAGACAAAGAAATGAATATTGTGGCAGAAGAGCTGAACCTATGAGTATTGATCTGAAGCCTTTATCATGTTTTATTTCTTATTTGGATAGCCTACTTATTGCTATAAAGTTATTGCTATATTCTACCGATGATAAAGGCAAACAAACAAAAGACAAGATAAAGAGCAACGTTACGTGTGAAATAGGTAGAATACAGCTTTTATTTTGATGTTAGAATTCTATTTAGTACCTGAATAAAGTTCCAAAGATAGACTGTATATTAACCTAAATGTTACGTATTTTTCCCCTCAAGTCCAGTGACTTAGCATTATTTAGTGAGCTATTAACACAGTACTAGGATTAAAGCACATACTGCAACAATTTTTAAATAAATAACTCATTTAAATTAAAAAATTTTTCTTTTTGTTGTATTTGGTATCCTTATGCATTTGCCCTCATTTCCACCAAATGATTTACTGACAGAAATATTTAAGCAAAAAGAAAATAGGAGGTTAATATTCAAATATATTGATAGAATGCAACGTTTAAAGTAATAAATATTAGTATTAATAATAAAGGTTTAATTCTAGTAGTTACATTTCTCTAGCTAAGGAAAATAAATACGTTTCCTCTGTGCAATCTAAATGAGCTAGGACAGGTAGAATTTCGGATACGGACTACTCAAAAGCAAATCACTTCTTTTTTTGGGATATTGGATGATAAATGCTGTTTCGGACACTAATAATAGTAAATTTATCTATTTGGGGACTTCAAGAATTTGCTGGAAAAAATCATACACTGTTTGCACAGCTTGTACTGGCAACCCGTTTGTTCATCAAGTACAGACTGGGGAACATCTATGTCAATCCTCAGAGCCCAAAAGAAGATACTGCAATGTTTGGATCACCCCACTACATAATTAAAACATTGTCTAGATTGCGAGTTTTAATAGTATGTTTAATTGATCAGCAAGTATGAAAAGGAGGATTTCTGTTGAGAATCAGCAATAGGGATTTTCTTCTGGTGATGTTGCCAGAACACAAGCTAATCAGGAGGTCATACTTGCTAAGCAGTTGTCTGCCTTTGAAGGCCATTCCAAGCTAAACTGGACCGTCAGCTTGCAAAATGTTAAGAAAGGTTTCCCTAATGATTATATGTAACATCAAGTAAACAGCTGGAAGCCATAGTGGAAAACAAAACAATAACCTAAGATACTGGAGAACTGATGCTTTTTGCAAGAAAAAAAGACGTTTTATAGAGAAATTCAGTCTCTTCCTGATCTAACCAAAGTCTTGAAATCTTGCTCGTTTTGTCCATAGTTGCTTATTTACTTTCCTACTTGCATTTTCAAAACAATGTGAAGCCACAAAAGAAGACTAATTGTGATAGGCTTCTAGAATCATACAATTTGGCACTTAGAGACTTACTAGACACTGCTGGTTTTTGCTACTGTTGTGATCATCCTAGATACAAAAATGACTGACTTCAGCCTTAGTGTTTCTTTCCTGTCAGGTTTTTTGCTTTATCATGAAGCGTAAGTGACAATGACAGGCAAGGTCTGAATTATTGTTCTTATATTTTATGTGACTTTACTGCCAAAACCTAATCATTGCATTTTCATTCATATTGTACTATCATAAACTGATCTGTTTTCTTTGACAATTTAAATACTGAAAACCTATTTTATATTGCAAAACACTGAAAGTCACCTGGAAAAAGTCCTATGATTATAACAATGTCCAGAGGTTATTGAAATTAAATTTCAATCATGATCTATTAATGGATTAGCATTCATTTACTTGCTAAAATACAATTGCAAAACCTTTGCAATTGTTAGGAGTAATTTTGTTTGGAAGAAAATAAAGACCAAGGAGCAGATAGATTGCAAAACTGAGTCATAGAACGAGGCACACATAGAGCATTTAGTTAAAAAAAAAATATCTATCCAGTTCTCTTGTGCCTGGGGAGAGAGGGAAAGGGAAGAAATATTAGCTTTTTTTTTTTCTTTTTAAAGTAATTTGTCCCACCAGTAGTACTGGCCACCCTGTTGAAGAGTTTTAGAAGATCCCTGAGCACATGAGTTTCTGACTCTTAACACCAGCTCCAAAATGATAGGGCCTCTGTTGTTGATAACAAGATGGATTGTCATTCACAGTTAAGTCAATCATAAGGTGCTTATATATTTACCCTTTTTTTCACCAATCAGCACAAAGAACTGTCAGAAAATAACTTTTATTTTTCTTTTTAAATAATAAAAGGGCACAAAATTATTAAACAATCAATGTTTTGTGACAGTGGTTTAGGATTATTATCTGGCTGCCCCTCAACAACAGACAAGTGATTCAATCGACATTCCTTAGCAAAAAAAAAAAAAAAGGCAAAAAAAAATCCTGTACAAATATGTATTTTTCCCTGAGGGATCAAGGTTACACCCGCAAGTGCTCTATGTACATATTGCACTGTAGAGGAATGAAGAACATGTGCAAAAAAAGCAACAATGATTGAAGCTTACTAATCAAACCTTTTAATCGTGACTGCTATGTCATCTTGCATTTTGGAATGTCGGAACACAGCTATTCCTTAAATCTACAATGTAAAAAATGAAGAAAAGAAAGAAAAAGAAACACACACCTCTACTATGGCACATTCAATGAAATAAAAAGTTTTCCAAAGACAAATAGACAAATTCCATCAAGAAAATAATACAAAGTTCGTTCATTTGTGTTTTTTTTTGTTTTTTAGAAAAATTACATTACTTTCTTTCATTGTTTCACATTACAAAATCTTTTTTTTAATGTTTACACAAATCACATTTTATTGCAGGAATATTTCAAGTGCCATCAAATATTTATAGAAGGGTTAAAAAAATAGAAGTCTCTCTAAAGTGGTCCAGACAAGGCTTTGTATAGAATAAATCTTTTTTCCACCTTCTGTTTTTGTCTTAAGTATTTTCAATACATTTTCTTTTTTTTCATTGACACTTAGAGCCTAGAAGCAGCCACTCACACGTACCCACGCATATATTCATGTGCGCACAACAGTACTCTCTCTCACACACACAGGTGCACATACACACACAGAGATCTTGGTATCCATACTAAGATAGATAAGCTTTAATAAAGAACAACCAAACTTAAAAACAGCCTCCCTTTTCACCTCGTCCCGTAGTTTTTAAAAGCCAAACAACGTTAGAGATGCTGAAGTATGTTAGGGTGGTCCAAATGACAGTATACTACACTCTTTTCTAGAAAGCCAGAAAATATCTCTGTGGATTGATACTGCCCAATGAAAATCTCTTTGCAGACCTCAGTGAACGGATCATTCAAAAGCAATATATTACTTCTTTATCTTCAGCTATCCTTACGTTTTTGTTTGTAGTCAGCTGGGCAGATCGTGAAGATACTCATGTGAATATCCACTGCCCTCCAGCATGGTTTTTAACTGAATAGTCTGTTGATTGTCTGATACCAGGCCACAGTCCCAGAGTTCTGCAGAGTGCACTTCCTCTGCCGCGTCAGGTTCTCACATGGCAGTCATTCCGGCCAGCTGCTCTGAGGCTAGTCGACATCCCCTTTCATAACAACCTCTGTGGCAACTGCCGTCTTTTCAGTACATCTGCCATGGCTGTATCTCTTTTTTCCTTGTCTCTACCAAGCGAAACAAAGCCAGTAATACTCTATTGCCAAGTGGCTGCTAACTGTGATCAGGAAAGCAGGCTTACTTGGGGTGTGTACGCACAGCCTGGTTTGACAAGGTGCTAGTACACAGGAGCTCCCGCTGTGAAAAACAACAGCAAGTAGGTGCTGCATATCCTGGGAGATCATGTCACAAGCCAATTCTAGATGTAACAGGCTTTCAGTTAAGGCCTTATTTGGAACCATTCTATGATTATGCATTTTATTATTAAATGCTCCCAAATTATGTGTTGTCAGTGACTTACGGTTATAAATACTCTGAACTAGATACTGAACAAAACCATTGGCGTTTAAAGGCCTGGTAAAGTACTAATATTCATCAGGAAAAGATAGGTTAATGATGTGACTGAAAATTAATCCCAATTGCCTGGTAGTCTACTTAGTTTCAGAAACAGGAGCTGTATCTCACTCTCTAAAAAAGTACAGGTCTTACTTCATTACTCATTAGTTGACACTGAAATTAAGTTTAGTTGATCTTTAAAGGACTAGCACCTAAGGCTGGTCACATTCAGAAAATATTTGTTAGTTAAAAAGGTTGCTTTAAAATTAGGAACACGTACTGGAATCAAAGTACCGTATCATGCCAGTTACTCCAGTAAAGTAAACAATGATTCTAGGAAAAGGTATCTGTGAGACTGCAGAGAGTGTGTGCTGGGCTGGGAGTGGGCAGGATGGCGCAGTACAAGGACAGCTCTCTGGACTTGTGCCTCTATCCTGGTGCTCACAGAGCTGCAAGTGTTCCTGTCCATCTCTCCCTGCTTTCACACCACATAGAGGAATGATAGCCGAGTGCTATCCAGTGCTATCTGTAAGCTTCCCTGACGAAAAAAAACAAAAACAAAACCAAAACACTTTAAGAGAGGTCATGGCTCAATGGCTCAATTTGACCCCACAGGAAACATTCAAATTCACAGAATAAAGCTCTGTTTTGCTTGTAATAATCTGCTGACCTAGTTCTTTTAAAATGGTTAGACTTCAGTGTGCTTCTGTTCAATTCAATGTTACTTTTCAATGACTGTATGTAAGAGATTTATTATCTATGGAAATGGAAGTGGTGGAGTGCATTGTGGGTTTTTTCTCCTCTTTTTTAAAGTCCTATTTTTTTTTCATATGTACTTCATGATAAACTTCATTTGTATAGGCCTACAAGACATCTGGTTGTGTGTACTCTTCTCAACCAAAAGCAATTATGCTCCTCTGGCATAAACAGCTACAGTTTATTTTTTGATGTGGTTAGTGTGGATATGTTCCTTTCAGAACTAATTTAATTTCTGTATCTTGCCACATTTACTCAGAGACAGTACTATATGTAAAGAGAATGGTAACGGATTAATAAAGATGGCAAAATTGGGCTTATCAGTTGGTTGTGCAACGCAGGAATCACGATTTCAAAATGACAGAATGTAGATTTATGGTATCTGTGATTTCCAGGCATTAAACAGAGTCCAAAATAATGTTTTCTAGCAACAGTGTGCCCTTATTTTATTGGTCTGTCCTCATGTCATAAACTTTAAAGTGCATCTATTTAATAAAGAGAGCAATTCTGTTCAGCTACTTTAAATTGAACTGGTGGCTGTTTGAAGAATGTGGGTCATTGTCTAATCTCACTGAAGCCAAAACCAAACATCCTGTGGATTTTGATAGGATAGAGGTTGGAGTTTGAAAGCATTGTTTACAAAATGGAGTAAAAAGTATGTAATATTATGACTAAAAATCAATTTTCCACATACATGTCATACACATACTTTTACTGTAGATACAGACTTGAGTAAATCCCTTCAAACCTGGATTTATCTTGGGCTTTGTACACTTTAACAGTCTGATTTTCAAGGGTGATGCTTTATTCTATCTGTAAGCGATCTGTAATTGCTTAGTTTAACTTTGTCCAATCTGAGCACCTTTGAAAATGAGGCTTTTGACTTGTGTGCCTAAATCTGAGTCTTGGCATGTCATTTTTAAACATCCAGGTTTGAAAGATTTGAAAACAGAAGTACCTTTTAAATGAACAGTTGAAAAGCTGATTTTAATTTAGAAACTTTTTGTTATTTTCAAACTCTTTAAAAAAATCTTTGTAACCATTTCAGGATATGACCAGCCTCTCTTTAAAAGTAACATGGAAAACAGCAGCATAAATACCTCCCAATGTACCAGTACCTGCCAAAAACCCTTTTCAGTTAAACTTGAATTTCTGGTGCACATGCAACACAACAATGAACACGCTAGCATTTAATTTAAAGAAAAAGGTGCAAAATGAAAGTGCCTTATCAATTCAACAAGAAAAGCTATACCAGTAACTACATTTTATATTAATTAAAACAATATATAAACAATATCTCTTTTGCTATATATAGTCTTCATGCCCATTTACCCTGTAATATATTATAATGCTATTGTTGCTATTGCTATGGACCCTTTTCATGCCGTTCTGTCTACTGGCAAACAGTGGTAGGTGAAAAAAATCGTCCTTCATGAAACAATGAGCAAGTTGTGCAAACTGATGCTGAAATCTCTGCAATGCACACCAGTCGCTGATTACTAGGTGGACTCTCTGTTCTGATCAACAAATTGATTGTTCTGTCAGAAGCCTGGGCAGTGAACTACAAGAGAAAACAACCTTCTGATATTAGTACCCTCAGTCTGTGTAAACAGAGGTCAAGGATTGAGAAGCTGAGACAGAAAAAGGGTCCATATTTGTAGGCATAATGGAAATCATATGCATGAGAAAAACAAGTTCAACTTTGTTTCATTGTTTCCCATCCTTCGCCTGACCCCGACTGCCAAGAGATGTGCAGTGTGTTGGCTCCCTAGGTCTGTGCAGGGCCATATAAAGTGTCTTGGTTTTCTTTTTTTTTTCTCTTTTTTTTTTTTTTTTAATCTTTTCCTTTCTTTTGTTTAAATGTTTGTACTTCAGACATTCTAGAAGTGCTTAGGTGATACGTTTACCCATCAATTTGCATCGCTGGCTCAAATTCTGAAGTGAACAACTCCTTGTAAAGTGGAGGAAAATGAAGTCGTACAATGTCTGGGTATATTGCTTTAAAAGCCATAAGCTTTTCTGTATGTCGTCCACACAGTGCTCTTAA
Organism: Heteronetta atricapilla; assembly: GCA_011075105.1. NCBI lineage: Eukaryota > Metazoa > Chordata > Aves > Anseriformes > Anatidae > Heteronetta > Heteronetta atricapilla. Next base: position 6,356,836 of record CM021740.1, read on the forward strand.
AGTAGACACTTTGCATATTAACTGTAAAAAAAATGAACAGAAATCACAGAGTCATACATGAACCAGGCCTTTTAGGATTAGAGCTCTCTCAAACATATGGAATTCACTTCAGTTGTTTACCTTAACAGTGACATTTCAGAAGCATAGTAATGGCTAAGTGTGGTATGTCAGATTTTTTTAAAAAATGGGGGGGGGGGAGCCACTAAAATGCTATCAAGTAACATACGAATACTATTTGTGAAAGAATCTTTCCTTGAAGTCACTAGGAAAATGTATCACTTACCTAGTATCTAGGCAATAGGGTGAGCACCAGATTGATATGGAACTATTTCCTGTCTGGACCTTTATTCATGCTACTTTGCTACTTAGTTACTCCCTTGGAAGAAGGCATGGCTGATTGCTCCACTGTATTATAGAGGGAAATGGCAGTATAATAGACCAGGCTATTTTCATTTATGCCCAATAAAGGTAAAATGAAATTGTCATACAGACACAGATCAGAAAAATCTGTACTTGAAAATATGACTAGGGTGGTCATTGAACTTACTGAGTACACATCTGTATGAAAGCACTGGAAGAAACTTTCCAACAAAGGTATCTAACGTATATGCTGGGAAAAGAATTATATGAGCTAGGACTTGAAATGAGAACAGTCTGCAAAGCCTAGACTTTTATACTGGGCTGTAACATCCTGCTTGTTGTAACTAATTCCATGGTGTTAAACTAAGCATGAACATCCCTTCTGTGTAAAGTTCTACAAGGAACTATGCCTGCAAGGAAGTGCCTGTCCTTCCCCGTTTTTTTTCTAAATATCAAACTGCCTTTTCATTTTTGAAAACTTACATGATGATACTTCAGATTAACATAATAGTATGTACTATCTCTTTTCTCTTCCCTAGCCACCAAGATTTGGAAAAACTGATGAGAAAAAGCCTCTGTGGGGAACTCAGGGAATGCTGAGGAACAAGGTTAGTTTGGATATTGTGTCTTGTCACAACCTAGTTGTCATGCAGACAGAGGTTTCATCAAGATCAAGGCATGCATGTTGGAAAACTGAAATAGTGTTCTGCATGGCAGAAATGTTGTTTAGGACAAATAGGATAAAAACCTTGGTGGCTTTTCGTTTTCATTTTGCATTTACTAAACCATACTGAAGTACGGTTTAGTAAATGCATAAAAGCTTTTACATTGTTCATAAGAAAGAGTACTTTCAGTCACGTGACATGGCACCGTATGATTCGTACCTTTGTTAGAATTCCATCTTCTCGGTGGTTCTTCTGTAGGACGTGCTGAAGTGCTAGCTGGATCTTCTGTTGGAGTTTTTCAATTTTTACCTTCTCCTGAAGCCATGAACGATCTAAATACAAATGGAGTTAACACCTCTAGTATTGCATACATCCATCACATTGCATCAAGAAATACTAATTCTGTTGCAAATTTGTATTTGCTGTTTGCAATCTTCCCTACATTTTAACACTCTTACATAGGAAATGAGTTTCAAAATTCATAGGTTTTGGAATACATTTATTACTTGCATTTAAAATCACTTTTATAAAGCCCTCAATAAGAAGATTGCTGCATATCTGAATAAGCTTTATTAATTATTTGCTAATAAGGTCTTTAAAATACAGGGTGTTTACAAAATGAAGCTAACAACTTTTTAGTGGGAAATGAATAGATTACATAATGAACAAGCAGTTGGAGTGGATCTCTTTGCTTAGATCCACAGTGACATACAGAAAAATCAGAAGCAATATTAAGCTATTCAAAAAGTGCTCCTAAACTTCCTAGCAGAAATGAAGGATTACCTGCGACATCTGGTGTGGCAGAACTGAGCGATTCTGTGTCTTAAATACTAAGGCAAAGGGCAAACATACTTCCATCATGGCAAATAGCATAAGAATATATTTATGATGGAGTCAATAAACTCACTGTTGCTAATAGACTCTTCCAACACATACTGCTGAGTCCACTATGCTGCAGTTTAAAAAAAGACTGTATTTCCTTTGGTCTTATGCCAGACACAAACTGACTTTCTCCAGTGGTATCTTGTTTCACCCAACCTAATAAGTCTTCCCAGTACCTCGAGGGCTATGTGAATCTGTTCGAGATAATAATCTCAGAAAAAAAATATATTTTGTCATGTGCTTGTGACAATTCTGATACAGATGCAAGCTCGCATTCATGGGAAGTTGACTATATCAATTCAATGCTGTCCACGTTCTGCCTGTCCCACCTAGATTGCCCTGGTGATCTCAATCAAGATGCATTTAAGCTTTTGCAAAGAAGCTATGTCATCAACAAGGAGAAACACTGGAAAACATGGGTTTAGATTAGAATTTCCAACTTGATTTGTTCTTAAATTTATGTTTTAAATGTATTTATGAAAAAAATGGTCATGAGGGACCAAAAAGATGTTGACATTTCACACTGTCTGATAGTCTTAGCTTTACCATTAAAAAATACTTCAAAGTAAAAATGAACTCTACCATAGAAACCTAGAGCAATACTTTCTCTCTTACCTGCTGACATTAAAACAAATGCAGAAAACAAAGCTATTTCATCTTCTGTCAGGTGCATAGAACACAAACTTTTTCCAAATTCAAACACAAAACTAATGAAGTCTTCACAACCTGCCAAAAAGAAGGTACAGATCATGCCAAATTGTTTAAAACCATTTCAAAGCTACACAGTTGCTGATATATTCTGATGAAGGTGAAACATGGGTGTAAAATACTTTATGGTGAACATTCTTCCCCTTAAGGACTGTTGAGTGAGGATAGTGAGATCTCACTCATGCTTGATTTTTTTTTTTTACCTATTCACCCTATTTTGTTTATTTATTTACCAATTTAACCTATTCCCACAAGTCCCCAGCTCCCCCACACCCTGGTACCCAGTATTCTGAAGGCTTTGTACATTTTATCTTTTCTGTTCTTTTGGGGTAAATACAGATAAAAAACAAGCCATTTTTGAACTCAAAATTATTTTGGCTTTGTTGGCATTCTAAATGAAACTTTCTCATGTCACTGTGGACTGGATGTTTTAAATGTGTACTTGAAAAATGCTGATTTTAAGAATATTGAGCACACAGAAGAGGGAGGGGAGAAAGGCATACAAGGTACATGCAGGAGCAAAAGGAGAAGCCAGGGTCTGAAAGCTTTTCATGCAGAAAAAGAGCTGTGTGTCTCCTTTCATCCATTCTCTTGCTCACACAGGTGTAAGTCAGGTTACTGCTGCTGTTACACATGCTGTTACGCAGTTCACAAAAGCTGAGCCCTGCTTTGAAAGGGACTGCAACCTCTGTTGGAATAGGGTTCTCCTCTGCATAGCTCAGCCCCCAACCCAGCTTAAATTTCTGGGTGTAGTTGGTAACAGATGAAAGTAATGTTTCATTGGATCTAGTAGCAGGTAGAAGCCCACATCTGATCCTGCATTCTCTGAATTGTTTGCACTCAGCCTTTGTACCTTGAGGTATTTTAGAAAGGCATGGAATACTTCAGTAACTGTATGGTATTCTTCACTGCCATATTGTCACTGCCCTCCAAAATGACTTATATCCCAAATTTAGACCCAACTAAATGCATCCTTTTAAAATTAGAAGTATAAAAAAAGACGCTACGGTGTTGTTTAATTAAAAAATATTTACAATATTTACAAAATAGCTAGATTTTGCATATTACAAGACACTCTTAACAACTTCAAAGCAGTAATATCAGCGTATCCAAAAGAGACTTAAAGTTTCCCCTTTTTTTTTCAACAGGATACATCAAACTTTACAAGGGATTATGAAATCTGAGCTTCTGTTCTTCACGAGTGTGTCCAAATTGATCTACCCTGATCTAAGGTACGTGACGGATTTCAACACCAACAATCCTTTACTGCATGGAGTTAAGCTGTTCTATCTCCTGAAATCAGCTTGGACTCAAACAGAGCCAGCACGATTGTTTACGAAATAAGCAGTTTGAGCTTTTCAACTCTCTTTCTTTTCAAATACTACAAGCTGATTTTTTCAAGGCAGCTGTCCCTCTTGCTCTTCTACCTTATTTTTGTTCTGTGGCTTAAAATGCAACACTTGACATTTCCTTACCTAAGGACTTGAAAACCTCTGGGCTAGCATACTTGCCATCAAAGTAGACTGTGTTGTTCTGGGAGTCAAAGGCACGGCACATTCTGATGAACACAACCTCTAAAGACCCTAAAACAGAAACAATGGATGTTTGACTATTTAAATAGAGACTTCAGTTGCAAGTGAAGATTTTAAAATTTCAAAATGCTCTGCCTTCAGTATAGATTGAGAAGGGTAGCAGGTTTCTGTGGTGTAACAAAGAGTAGTTTGATTTGATAGTAGAATTAAAATAATTCCCATAAACCCCTTTAGAAGTTTTTGTAAAAGCAACTTAGTTAATGCTAATAAATATTTTTCAATAGAATAATGAAGTCTCTGAAGTCAAAACAGTTCATTTAGATTATGTTCACGAAGCTTTAACAGCTTTGTCCAAGTAATCTGCATTACTTCTACAACACCTTGTGTAGGATTTTTACCTTCAAATATGTTATTCACTATTAGTATGCCAAATCAAAAAAAATGAATCCAACTTCTTCATCCTTACACACTTATTGCTCCCTTTGTTCATAATAAAAATTCCATACATAGACTTGAACTCATCATAGAATGGTTTGAGTTGGAAGGGACCTTAAACACCATCTAGTTCCAACCCCCCTGCCATGGGCAGGGTACAGATTCCACTAGATGGAACTCATTCCATCCAGAGTAACCAAGAAAGCATATTATTTCAAACAGAAGACACACAGGATTCATTTTTTCTTGTACTATTTTAAACTATCATTGTACAATATATGTATGTATACATAAGCACTGTATACAGCTAGCACTTTCCTCAGTCAAAGCTAATAGAAGCAGACCTTAAAATTGACCCACATACCTGCTTTTAAAAGCACAATTTGATCATTTTGACACAGTTCCATAAAGCCATCAATGCGTTTGGCAAATTCCACTACATACTGTATAGCTTCTGTTATTTTGACTGCGCATAACTGCCACATTACCTCCCTTTGCTGTTTGAGAGAGAAGAAAAATTGAAAAGTTACTAATTAAGGTTTTAACGTTTGGAAAGCCCATTTTCATAAAGTAAAACTGAGCTGAAAATCAAAGTGGAGTGAATTATCTCCAGCAATCCTGGCTACAGTCTGCTCATAACAAAAGGGATGTTAAACTCAAAGAAAAAGCCTCGTGAAGATGAGTGAAAATGGAAACATGTAAAACTTCTTCAGTGATGGCAGGTTGCAATATTTTGAGATCCAGGTTGCAATATTTTTAGTTCATAAGCCAAAAAATGTCCAAGTGCAATAATAATTCTGGTGATTTCAGTGGGAATGATACTGCATCAAAAGAAAATACCAATTTACTCTAGCACTGCACAATCACGTTTTTCCTATCGACTGATCTGTTTTTTGTTGTTGTTTTTACAGAACTTGAATTATCTAACAAGTTGGTCTTCATAAGGATACATATAAAGTATACATATATGAAGATCATCTTGTGAATGACATAAGGGCAGCATGCAATTAGTGAATTTCTCTTATGTTAATAATTCAGAATGAGATTATCTAACAAGTGGAAAAAAATGGTATTCCTAACGGTTAAGTATTTTTTGTGGAAATGAAAAATAAATTCAATGAACAGTGTGCTTTAGTAGTGACTCTCAAGATAGTTTTCCAGAAGTAGCCATTTATAGTACGTGGATGGAAGGCATAATGAAAATACAAACAGGGATTAAAACTTACAATACCCACAGGAGGCATGGCAAGCATTCTGCTGCTATTCTATAGGTAAATCTGAACCACTGTGACAGCTGTAGAATTAATCAGGGATCCAACCCTGGCAATGAAGGTGGGAAATCTGATAGGTTCTGTGTTTATAACCTCAAAAGGAAATATACCATGCAAAACAAGAAAGCGTCAAACAAGCCAAGAGGCTTTTTGACTGACTCCTATTCAGGTTCTTGATTAATGGATTGGAATGGAAAATGAGTAAGACACTCCCATCCAAGACTCATGCATGTCCTCATATTGATGAGTATTTTACAGATCAGCTGTAAAGAACTCTATAGTTACAACTTGATGGTTTCAACTGATTTTTATTTTATTTATTTATTTTTAGATGATAGGGGCAATTATAAACTAAGAAGAGTAAATTACATGTCATTTAGGAGTGAAAAAAAATGCTGGCTTATTATCTGTTTATCAGTAAGAGACAAATACATTTGAGCAGCTTTACCTTTTCCTGTACTCATAGCAATCACAAATGCAAAGTATTTCCTGCCATACTCATTTACACTCTAGTAGGTTGTATTTTTGTTGTTTTGAAAACACACATAAATGTATATTCCTGATAGTAAACAGAAAGCAGTGAAAAAGTGAATTTTGCAGTGTGTTATGGGAATACCATGCTTTAGAAAAAGCATGCCAAACTATGGCATGCTTTTATACCTTGTTCTGATAGTTCTCAATTTCTTCCTGAAGAAAAGTCTGCCATGTTATCTGCTGTAGCTCTTCTCTCAAGTACTGGCAAGTTTCCATATGAGACTTGGAAATATTCTGTGCAAGATGTTCTAAAAGAAAGACCAAAAAGTTATACACATTAAAAATGCAAAGCTATACCTTCAGACATGAGGAAACTAACATACTCCATTTGCAAGTAGGAGGTGGGGAAAGGTTAGCTGTTAGAACGCTTTAATTTCAGATCTCCTTGGATTTTTCTTCATAAAAATAAATTAATGCAAATTGCTAACAGACTCACGGTAAACAAAGCAGAATTCTGGATCTTAACATACCTGGCCTAGCTCTTCAGGGGCCCAGTGCATCCATTAGAGGGCACTCTGTACACACACACACACACCACGCACACACACACACACACACCACGCACACACACACACACACACACACCACGCACTCTCACAATGCAGTTCTGAGATTTGAATGCAGGAACACAAACTATAGTCCTTTCACTAGTCCGTAAGATGTTTAGGTGAACTTGAATTTATTTTTAAATAAAGAAAATTGTATTCGGGACAAACTTCTTTCTTACACAGCAGTGGGTGCCAAAGAAAGCTTGCAAGATCAAAAAGCTTGAAAAAGAAAGGCAAAACTCAGTGAAACCAGGGAACATTCAAACTACCGCAAATTCAGTAAGCGGCCTTACTGCTTTTATTAAGATATAGTCAGCTTTGAAACCTGGGCTAAGAATTATACTGTGAAGTACTATTCAGACTTTTTTTTTTTTTTCTTGACATGTGTTTTAGCACATAGCAAGTAGAGGCCTAGTGACTTGTCTCACAGATCTGCAGTCAGTGCTTTTTTAAGTTAGGCCATCGCTGACAGGGAAGGCTTAAAGTGCCAAGTGCAAGGTGCTGCACCTGGCTCAGGGCAATCCCAAACCCAAGTACAGACTGGGTGACGAGTGGATTGAGAACAGCTCTGCAGAGAAGGACTCATGGGTACTGGTAGGTGAAATAAATACATGAGTTTTCAATGTGTGCTTGCAGCCCAGAAAGCCAACCATACCCCATCAAAAGAAGTGTGACCAGCCAGTTGAGGGAGGTGATTCTCCCCCTCCAATCTGCTCTTGTGAGACCCCACCTGCAGTACTGAGTTCAGCTCCAGGGCCCCCAGCCGAGGAAAGACATGGACCTCTTGGAGAAGGTCCAGAGGAGGGCCAAGAAGATGCTCCAAGGGCTGGAGCACCTCTCCTATTAAGACAGGGAGCTGGGGATGTTCAGCCTGGAGAACAGAAAATTCTAGGAAGACCTCAATATGTCCTTCCAGTAGTTAAAGTGGGCCTGCAAGAAAGATGGGGCAAGTCTCTTTGCCAGGATGTACACTGACAGGACAAGTAATGATTTCAAACTAAGAGTAGATGTAAATTAGATATTTGAAAGAAATTCTTTATTCTGAAGGTGGTGAGACTCTGCAACAGGCTACCCATGGAAGCTGTGGATGCCCCAAAGCCAGGTTGGATGGGGCTTTGGGTGACCTGGTTTGGTGGGAAGTGTCCCTGCCCATGGCAGAGGGTTCGAACTAGGTGGTCTCTAAGGTCCCTTCTGACCCAAACCATTCTGTGATTCTATGAACGTGAAAAAGAATGGTGATCATGAACTACATGATATTCTAAAGGATGCGAGCATCATGTCTTCCATGAAATTTGCTTTGTTTAATAACACCTTATCTTAACCCTTCACAGATTGAGCTACTGGACTGATCAGTCTGTTTGGTACTTATTGCATTTATAGTTTAATTTAAAATAATACCTAAAATCAGATTGTGCTACCTGAACAATCAACAATCTACAACACAAGGTAGTCAGTACTTCTGTTGTTATCATAGCTTTCATGTATTTCAGTGTAATTTTTGTTTACAAGTGTGTACTTAAAACATTTACTCTTGTACTTTCACTAGCAGCATCTGACAGCATTATTCATATGCCCTTGCAGGATACAGAAGGTGAAATTTTACCATGTTATTCACTAACCTTAGCTTCAGTTCTGGACCATATTTAAGCACACACCTAAATACTTTCATTGAACAACCACACCTTCCTAAATTGAAACCTTAGTCTGGAAGACAAACATTGTTCAGACATTGTTTGGCAATGTCAATGCTGGGCACCCGAATCACGTTCCATGGGGCATAAATGCAAGCACTGTGTAAATAAAGGTAAGCAATGCAACAAACTCATTTTACTAAAGGGTTCCAAACTCAACAGCTGGCCTAAGAAGGAAAAGCACTTTCTTTTTTAATATAGGTTTAATGTTGATCTTTTACTAATTCCCATGAGAATTTTAACAACCATTTGAGTGAGACAAAGCCAGTAAAATAGCCTTTATCCTACTTTTTCTTCTCATTTTTACTTTATCTGTAACTGAACATACTTTGAGAACATAAATGAAAATAAAACCAGCAGAATATTTTTTATCACATGCTTGCCTCTAATTAAAAAAAAAAAAAAAAGCAAGAGAAAAAGTTACTTTGGAATACCTGATTGTTTCAATTTTTAGGTTGTTTATTAATGGAATAATTAGGAATCTTAAAGCTGCTTCTCTAATGTCCTGTTCCAGTTCACTTTTCACCACTTGACACAGTGCTCTCTAATTTAAGTCTGATTTTGGTAAGTAATAGTTATGGAATTCAGCCCTACTGTAATCACTGAGTGAAAGGTTTAAAGTAAAATGTCCTAATTAATGTGGTCATTACATGGATCTTTGGGAAATTATCAAAACATGCTCCACTGAAAATTTTTCTGAAGTATTTGAGTCCGGATTCTCTTCAACCACTGGAAAAGAGAACCGCTCTCAGATTACATTGATGTTTTGGTTCTATATTTCCCAGATACAGGTAAACAGTGGAAGAAAATCCACTGACTTTTCATGTTAGAAAATCATGACTTGTCATTAGAAAATACAGTATTTAGCTAATGAAAAAGGAAGGTAAGACATTCAAAAATAAATCTTCAATTAAAGAAGTACTCTGGTTGCTTGGCACTAAAAACTAGATTGTTCATCAGTATTCAGAAGGTACTATTACAAGAATTGAAAACAAAAGCAACATTACTAGATCTGATCTGTAATACTTCTGTAATGTGTTCAACCATGATTAGGGTATTGTGCACTTCACAGAAGAATGCCCATACATGCTCACAGCTGTCCTGAAACAGCATTCTCACTATCACCTGGCTAAATGTGTCATTTTAATCCAAAGGACACTATTAAGACAATTACAATGGAAGTTTTTCTCTCTCATTACCTAATTCTGCCATGGACACAGTTGGAGAGGTCTCCCCATTTGTAAAAGAACAATAAGGGAAGAAGCCCGATGCTGGTGTGTAGTCACATATTGGTTCTGGTTTGATTCCATTAATATCAAGACCCGACTGATCTGGAGAAGGTTGTATGTCTAAGTAGAAGCTGCTAACTGCAGAGTCTGCTTTGCTACCTTCAGGGGTATGCCCATCAATGTAATTACTGAGGTCATCATGTAGCTCTGTTAACCCGTTGGTGGTGATATTGTATGTTGGTGTTAGTGGTTCTGCCTCTCCTGGTTGCTGCTGATGATCTCGCTGCTGCTGCTGCATTCGATGTTTCTGTACCTCCGCATACAGGCTGTCCCTCTGCTTTTTTGACATTCGACCAAACTTTACAGCTGAAATACAGACACACAAGACATTTCATTTCTATAAATCCACTACTGCACTTTATTTGTCTTGGGTCTTTAAAAACTACACTGAAGGAGACAGTATAAAAGCTAAATCAGCAAGATGGGCAGACCTGAGAATCACTTCTGTCAATTACCGGTAATATAACAGCATCATGTATGTACTCCTTAACACACTGTTTTAGCGCGCTACTTAAATAGACCATTAGAAGTTACTGTTTTAGCTTAATTTATTATCTTTCCATTTCTGTGCCTAAAATATTTTCTTATATATCCACTGAAGTTGACCACGTATCCCTTAAGCATTCAAATTGCACCTAGAAAAGCAGAAGCTAAAAAGTGCTATGCTCGTCTGAGATGAAATGTCCAATTCCTGCCAGCAATGTATTCATAATTCCTAAGAATATGTTACGTGATTTCTGGGACCTGTGTCAGCTGTAAAAGCCTCATCGTTTAATAAGATGGCTACCACCTTGTATGTTTCTACAGAAAAGCAAATGTGTTAGATGAACTGGTCATTACATTACATAGTCAACCATTTCAGATATTTAGTTTCATGCCCAATAAAAAAAAGGAAAATTTATCTTAAGAAGTACACATAATCTGAAAACTATCTCCTTAATCGGGCCTGATGTGCAGAGAGTAATGCACATGTGTGTGTAGAACATGCAACATTGCTGTCACTGTTTCAGGGGAAAAGCCTGAGTTAAATCTTGAAATTGGGTAAGTGATGGCAGCCTCATTACACCTGGGGAGGAGGTATACAAATACCAAATGCAAATTCAGTTCTAATAGAGCAACATAAGCTTCTGTTTTACTGAGAGGTAGATTTGCATCTTTACACTAGGTGTAATTTTGAGCTTAATAGTAACAGCACTGGAACACATTTTCTTCAGAAATATACCATTAAAAACAAAAAACAAAAACAAAAAAAAAAACACCACAACACAGGTTTGAAGAAACACTGTTTTTTTTTCTCTGATTTTTTTCCACTACTCATTATACATGCATTTAACTTCTGTATATATTCTAAAAGTTCTGATCTGTATCAGTTTGGCAGACCTTTACTTGCAACAACACTGTCACTTAAATTGGAATGAATACATAGAGGCAGTGTTAACGTTAAGACTAAAAACTGCATCTTCAAGTGACCAAAGGGAAAACCCTTAACTGGACTCTACAATAGATGAGTAGGAAAAAAAATGAATTCCATACATGCCCTAAGTTAGATGTATTTATCTAAATGTATAACATAAAACCACTTAATGATCTCGACTATCAGCTTGACATCCAGTAACTTTTAAACCTTGTGTTGTTTCAGTTGAACACACAGTACACTAAATACTATTTTACTTTTTGCAATTAAATTGTGGGTTAGCAGAGCTTACCATCTCGAGACATCCCCACAGCAAGGCATTTCTGTAATCTACAGTGTTGGCAGCGGTTTCTACTGGTTCGGTCAATCAAACAGTTCTTCTGCCGAGGACAGGAGTATGTAGCATTGCTTTGCTGACTCCTTCTGAAAAAGCCCTAGAATTGCAAATAGAATAGAACTGCAATCGAATTGCGTGATACAAGAAGCTGTTAACTGATGGAGTGAATAAAGAAAGGCAGCATACCTAACTGAAAATGAAGTTCAGGTGCACTAGAGTCAACTAAAGGAAGAGTTTTTGTTTGTTTGTCGTGTCAATGTGTCCCCCCCTTCCCCTCCCCCGGAAACAAACAAAAAACAATAAACTGAGTAAACTGTAGGAAACAACTATTAGAAAAGTGTTATGACACAAAGGAATTGCATGTTTTTTCACAGATTACACAAATTCCATGTGATGTACAATAACACTGTACACCAATTATTTCCAAATGAGGTAATTATAAAACTAAGTTTCTTTCATTTCCTACCTTTCTTGCGGCAGTATGGGTATTAAAATATGGAGGATTCAACAGCTAGTTAATTCAACAGCTGATACCCTGTTCTGCTCTTGGAGACAACAGTAGCAGGCTCTGATGTTCAGCCTCATCAATGTATGTACGTGTTTAAAAATAGAGCGTGATACTAAGCAATTGCCTCTGTAGAGAACAAATTTTTTATGTATATACATTTAAAATTAGTTTGATGCTGACAAATGAGTTTTTGTTCAACTCAGCAAAGGGTTTAGGTTGGGGGGAGCTGAAACAGATTTTATGTATTTGTTTTCTGAATCAACTGCAATGGTTAAGTTCACCTCCAAAGAAAGCTAACTCTGGAAGGTTGTGCAGTAGTTCCAAGATAGTTCTTTCCACCAGAATGGCACGTTAGTAATCACTATGCCAGCTGCTTGTTTTGAAGTTCATTTCATCTTTTTGCCACAGACTGACCAAACGTAAGCTGGTATGTATGTAATACCTACTTCACAGGCATTCTGAGAAGATGTAGTCATTCTAAAGAGGCATTTGAGATCACTGAGCACAGTATTTTAGTTTTATGTTGCCACATAATGGATTAATTAACACTGCTGCAAAGAAAATACTTCCTCAGAAAGGCTGGGCACCCTTTAATTAAAGTTGGACTTTTACCAATCTTTTATTTATTCAAGGACCACATTCTGGAGTCCCTCGGCACATGTGCTCTCTGTCCAGACGCTTGGTGAAATAAACAAGAAGGACTTTTGCATGACAAGTAAGAGACTTCCTAGCAAACTTCCTGCAGACAGAAGAAGGACAAAATGCTGAGATAAAGCCCTGTGCTCCATCTTTTGAGGAGGGTACTAGTTAGCATCAGTTATGGCTCCTTTATTAAAGCGCTACTGGGGAAACATGAAATATATAAAAAAATGAGGAAACGTAAGATGCCTGCTTTAATCCTGTTTTCCTATACATTTTTTCATACCATTTATTCTGGTCTGTTTTATCTGATTGAACTTCAACTAATATTCATCAATAGTGAGGAGATTGTCACTGAGGCTAAAGTATTGCAGCACACACTGAGCTCTGAGTGAATGCATTTTACCCTACAGAAAACGTGAAAATAAAACCAAGGAAATTTTTAGATATCATTCCGACATCATGACTGATCTCTCCGGAGGAACAAAGTCTCAGATAAGTAGACAGCTTAATTTCCAGTTCTGTTAGCACCCTTATTGGAGCCTGTCGCTCCAATGCAACTACGCATGCAAGGACAATGCGATTCACTGGAAAACAGGCTTAGGTATCAGCATGAGCGATGACTTACTGATCACGGTTCTGCATCTCTGCATTATCAGTCCTTTAGAATATTCAATTCTCTAAACACTTCAACAGTTGCACTGAATGACACGCTCATATACTAACTGTATTACTTCTGCCACCATTGAGATCCTGTAAACCAGTTTTATCAATATCTACAAAGAACCTGCCCTCAAAGATCTCTGCTTTTTCTTCTGGCTGGTACCCGTGCTGTGTCTGCATTGCCAATTAGGCATATTTCTCTCTATTAAGAATATTTGTGTCAAGCTGAGGATTATTTTTAGTATTATAATGGAGAAAATATTGAGTTTTTTGCTTCTTCCAGATTTTCCCTAGAGACAAAGCTGCTCAATACATTGTAGTGTACAATATATCAGCCAAGTTACAGCTTGAAGCTGTATTTTCAGTGGAGCACAACTGCCTGAAACTGGGGCCTTTAAAAGCACTTGCACTTTACAAATCAGAGATGTAGTAGAGTGCTTTTAAAAACAAACCATACAGTATTGTGTAGGCATGTTGAAAACATCAGCAGTAGCTAAAGAAAAAAACAAACAAACAAAAAAAAACACAACACAAAACCTTGCCTGAAATTTTAGAAGTGAATTTAAACTTGTCTAGAGCTCAGATACACGTGAGATTTGAGGTGAAATTAACAAAGTGGAACTGAAGGTTTTTTAATTGCAAAATTCTTCTGTTGTATGTCGCTGTCATTTATCTGTGATTTCTCTAACCTTTTGGCAATCCCTGGTATCTCTTATCTCTAAAGGCATAGGGGGAAGCCCTTATTTAGAGGAGACTTTTGTGTGTAAATACAGTTTCTTGCCTTTTTTTTTCCACTTTCTTTGATGAGAAGAAGAGAAGGAAAGACATGATATTGTGTCGTTCTATTTTCTCTCTTTTGCCAGAGGCACAGAGCTAGCTATAATTTTTCCAGGAAGGAGGAGGTGTATGCATGTTTGGTACACGTGTATACGTTCAATCGTTATGCAAACCAGCCCAGGCCACATACCCTTAATTGCGTGGATGTTCATAACCATTATTTGAAATTAACATGATTGCGCAATGGGCCACAGGCAGACTGGACCCCTCTTGATCAAACGAACAAAACTATTCCTGCACTAAAAATGTCACCATGTTACACCGCTCTGACTGATGGCATGGTCTGAGCCAACGTCTCTGGTATCACAGTGTGAGTGCGTGGAGCCCTGCCACCTTCTGATGTCAGAATAAAGAGCCAGCTGATTTCGATGAGGCGTCATTGAGCTTTGCCCGTCTCCCTTTTTATGTAGCTGTATTAACACAGTGCCAGAAGAAGAGAGGAGCAGATTACAAGCCATAGCCTCATCTCTGCATTTCAGACTCCTATTTATATACAAAACAATATATAGTTTTTCATACGCTGCCAAAAAATCAAGTTTGGGAAAAAAGGGCACAAGAACTTTTCATCTGCAAGTCAGTTTGAATAACAACTTGTTAAAAAAGAACTTTGAAATGTAAATAGCAGTTTTCACAAAGTCTATTAATAGTTCCAGCAACTTCACTGTTCAGTGGCTCCACGTTACAGACATCTCTGTCTAAGCTTCCTACTTCGAATGGGAAAAATCCGATTGTGATTCTCTGATGTCACAAATCTCACCGCACAGCCTCCCTCTCCAGTGCAGCACAGGCTGAAATGCTGATCTCATGTTTGGTCTTTTGACAAATTTTCGTTTAATGAATTGATTCCTACAGTTCATTAACATACCCACTTCCACTTCTGTATACACATATGTCTTAATTAGCTGCTCATTGGCTGTTTAATTACAAGAAAACAGCTGACAGCTGCCTTGCTGCATCCTAATGGCAGACGTTTTGGAATGACTGTATGCAAGCCCATGACAAAAAAGACTTATTCATAATCCCATGATTTATGGCTAATACTTAAAGACTGCCACGTATCATTAAGTTTTGCAATATTCTGAGCAATTAACAATTAGTTGGGGGGGGTGATTCTTTTAATTTTTTCTAAAGCAAATGATATCAAATTTTCTTATAAGAACCATCAGGAAAAATACACTGTCAAATGTAAGGAATGTAAACGTGACAAGTGGATTTTAACCCTTTTATGGCAAGGTGCATGTATTTTAGTTATAAAAGGAAAAGAGTACCATGACAAAATTTTGAAATAAATTGTTAATGAAGTATTTGATAACAAAACTATAATGGCACTGAAAACAGAGAAATAAATCAGTTTTACATATGTAGTAAATACAGGAATGGTATTTTGTTTATCAGGTTATACAAGGCTTCTGATGTACCTTCTTTGTAACATGGCTCATTGCTTTCTTACATCTTCTGCTTAAACTTGGCTAGGCAAAGCATTATGAAAGAAATACCTCAAAAACGTGAATTAGAGGTACGTGTTTACAATGCCAATGTGACACTCCATGCTTAGCAGAGTAATGAAAAACCAACTGGTACACAAAGTCCATGCCTAAATGAAAAAAAGGCAACGCAAGGTGGGAAATGACAATACCACGTATAGTTTTCCAAAGTAACAAACAAGGATATTTCTGGTACTTACAATGAACAGAACCATCTTAGGTCTAAAAAGACACAGGAGTCACAAGGCAGGGCCTATAAACCTTTGAAAATATGACAAATGTGCACAAGTGCCAGGCATAGACAGTCTTATGAGAACAACTGCAGGCATTTAAACAAAGAGGAGCCATACTAATATGTTTGTGGGTCAGTTGGGCACGAACTGGCACTGTTGACAGCAAAAGCAAGTAATTGCATCTGTAAAGTCTAAGATATAGTTCATTAACACCAAGTTCATTTCAAACTAAATGCTTTGCTATGTCCTTTTGAAGCGTTGAGGTGTTTCCTGACAACAATTTCTTCTTGCAGTACCAAAGACAGCGTTGGTGTCTCTCTTAAAAAAAAAATCTGTCTAGCTAATTTGAAAGAAGGATGTATTTATTAATCTGTACTACTGTTTAAGTTCTGTCTAGTCATTCATAACAAATCAAACAATATCTGCTTTTCATACCTAGTGGGCGAGGGAGCAGAAGGACGGGACTCAGCACGGTTAAATGGCCAGAGGCCAGTACTTAGAAGAAAAAGATCTGGTAACAGGTCAGTAGGCCAGCCTGAAGCAGAAAATACTGAACTGGATGGAACCAACCGTGTGTACAAACTAGTCTCCTTTCTCACCATGGTTCCTAATCAGTATTAGGAAAAGGTTTTTAATGGGTTCCCACAAGTAACAGCTGAACGAATGCTCCATTCATATACTAGATTTTTCAACAGTGCTAGTACAGTACTAGCATTTCTGATCTTAAACACAAGAATAAACTTTTATTTGAGTCATGCTACAGTGTTCATGGCACTCTTCACCTATGCTTCTGAGTAGAAGTCTTAAATGACTCATTTTCTCTCCCCCCTCCACCACCCCCATTGTATGTATCAATGATGGTAAGAAAGAGAAGTCTCTTAAAATTTTTGTGATTTATACCAAGCCACAGGAGCCCTCTGAGATCAAGTATAAAACAGCTTGGCTGCTTTATGCTTGACAAGTATAAAAGGAGCTTGGCTACAAACTTCATTTGATCATTGGGGGGGGAGGGGGAAGAAGTGGAGGGGGTGTTATTTTTCATATATATATTTTTAACACAAATTCAAATTCAGTTAAATAGGTTTATGGGTTGGGAGTAGTCAGTAATGTTTGTGCAGAACAGCCAGTCATGATAAAAACAGCCAGTAGCCCCAAAGCAAGGTAGGAAATGAAAACTTCTCAAGAAACTCTAAATGACTTTATTTAAAGTCTTCGATTCTCGTATGTCAAATGTAATAAAGCAAGAAAAACTGGTCAGAAAACTTTCAGGTATATGAAATGGAAGGGCTGCAAAACTAGCAGGGCAAATAGGATCAGCAAAAATCAATTTGACCAGAGCTTTTCTGTGATTTCACACATGGTACAGATCAAGCTTACGAAGCAGGTCTTGGCAACTGAAGCTTCACATTTGATTTTAAATAAATCATATTTCTAGTGGTTATTAGTATTTAAACAGTATCATTTATGTTAACATTACTATTAAGTAACATTAAAGTTCACACCTAAGTGGAGTGAAAAACAGCAAGGGAGCCGAAAGCATCCCACCCTGCTGCTGCTGCTGCCTGTAGATCGATTGTTCCTGACAGGCCTTGAGAGAGCAGCGGCACCGCTGCTCATTTACGGTGACAAAGGCCCTGGTCCTGCAATGGCCAGGAATGGGTTCTTCTGTGCAGAACCTCACTGCCTTCTCTGGGGACTACGTTCCTGTAGGACACTGGCTCCGTGAGTCAGTGTAGGGCTGGGAACTAGGTCTTCATAGCAAAGTAGTTTTTATGAAAGAAGGTTTAACATAACACGAAGAGCCATGTAAGCATGCTCAAACCTGCAGAGATCAGAGCCACAGAAAAGCTGGGAAATACACTTCAGGGAAAAAAAAAACACCACCAACAAAAAAAAAGAACAAACCCAGACCAATACACACCTGGCTCATTTGGGAAAAGCCAAGTTATGCCAACTTTTTCACCAGCCAAAATAGTTCTGTTGGGTGAGACTTTGTTGACATTACTGTGGAAGTGCTTAGCACAAACAAAACCCATCTGCTACAGTAGTGTATTTTAAATGCTGTACAGCCATTATCATTTAGACTCTTCCTGTGACTTGTCCCCACTAGAACTCTTATCTTTCACTACTTGCAGGTCACCCCTCTGATGCTCTGGCATTAAAGAACCGTGAACTTCAGAGTTCTTTACCTCCTAGAAAGGAATAACTAAGCTGCTATTTATTTACTTTAAAATACAGCCTGAAACTGTATAGTTAGAGAACTTGATTCTGCTAGTGCAAGAGAAGGAGAAAATGCCTAACTTCAATCTTTGAGCCACCGTCTTGTTTATTCACACATGCTCCACCTCAAGTGTTAAAATAGGCTTCAGCATGACGAGTGTACTTGCTTACTTGTCTTCCCTTCTGCCCTTTCCCACTAGCTGACCATTCTGGTGGCATTCTCAAAGGCAGACTGAAGACTGCACAGACTTTCAGAGAAATCAGTTTATATAGAGTTTAAGGGCAAACCTTTTGCTCTAAAATGCAAGGAACTGCACATGCATTTCTCACTACGAGGCCAGCATCTGTTACTCTGGCTGTTAGAGGTACACAATGGATTTTTCTCCTAGTAGCTGTTAAACTTTTTGTTTGCATTTATTCCTGGGAAAGCACAGTCACTCTGATGGGAAAGTTCTCAATGAAATTTCTCTTTCTAACCCACAGTGCTAAGCGCTTAGCAGCTACATACCGACTAACGTGACTCGGAGTATGGTGTGGGCTGTTATTTCCTCCTGTATGTAGCCACCCTGCTGCTTTTCTTGGGGGCTCTTCTCACACGCAGGGCTTAAGAGAAGGCCTGCACTCAAAGAAACGCATGAAGATGAAGCCACGGATGATACAGTTGGCAACTTTCCTTTCCTTTGGCAGCCTGTTCCTGCACTGCAGCAGGCCATGTTGGGAAAGCCCTGTTTTCTGCACAGATGAGTGTTAGCATTACGCTAACCTCAGTCTCTTGACCATGATGCTCATCAGGAACCTTAAGGCAGTCTTTCAGGTATACGGGCCCCAGACCACGTAAAGATTAAATGGTCTTGGACAGTCAATGTAACTTGATATTCTTACAGTCACGCAGGAGAACTGCCACTGAAAACGTCTGCCACTTCCCAAAGCTAAGATTTGATAGGTGCTGTTCAGCTACTGCATAAAAATGAAAAAAATAGCTACTATTTATTACCACTGCATTCCTAGTGCATTTCCTGCATTCTTCTGTAGCAACAGCTCTTCCAAAGGGCATGAGGTATGATCCTGTATAATTTTAGCGTTCTGAGGTTTCTTTTCTTCTTACCAATACTTGTATGAGACCCAAGAGAACGTGAGAATGAAAACAAAAATATTCCACGGGAAAACACAAAAGACATCTCTATATTGTGAATGTAAGGACGTTGCTTCTTTGATGAGGGAAGGTAGTATCAAGCATGTCAGGAGAGCACCCTGAAACCTACCATAAATGTAATTTCTTAACAACTAGAGCATAGATTAATAGTAAAAAACCCATCAGCATGGGACAGCAACACATACATAAAGAAAGCAAGGAGCTACAGCACAGCTGTGTGTACTGTGTCATTCCCAAGCTAGCGCTGTAATTCTGCACTAGTGATAAAAAGGAACGATCAACTTCACATCGCCGTGAACTAGCACTAGCGTTGTCTTGTCTAGTTCTTGGTTGTGAGAGACAAACTAAACAAAACGTAAGTGCTTCTACTGGAGTCCTTGTTCACTAGAGATCCTAAAAGTACAAATCCAGAAAAAAAAAAAAGCCCAAACCTTAACACAGCAATGAGCTACATCGTAAGGAATACACTGCTCACAGAAAGACTTGAATAAGTTTAATAACAGTAGCATGTAGTATTTGTGCAACAGCATCTTCCATACAAACCAGAAGAGATGTGTAACTGTAACAGGTTACAAAAGAAAACTGAGAAGTCAGAGAGCTCTCACAGTAGCTATCTCAGCACAGCTTCTTAGTGATTTATAAAGCAAAAAAATGGAGAGGGAGATTCAAGAAAATCACAAACTCCCTCTCAAGTGCATCCACAGAACAGATTCTTTGCTATTTGTTAGAAGTGGCTCATCTTTTTAAAATTCTTCTGCTTATTCATAGAGAAACAGCTTAGAGCACATGCAGCACAACTGCGTGATTTTTGAAGCCTGTCCTGAAAGGTGTGTCACAAAAACGCCTTTTTCAAAACCCAAATGAAAACAGTACTTCAGACTCACCAATTGATTTCATATTCTTTGAAATGAAACGTACTGATTCAACTTCCACACAATAGTTGCTCTTTAAAAGAGGAAGAAAAAGAATCACTATCCAAAGGCCAAATGCTGTTTTAAGACTTAATTTTTTAGACCCTTACCTTGCAGCCTTCACATGTAATGACACCATAATGGATTCCTGATGATTTGTCTCCACAGATCTTGCATGGAATAATTTCAATTTGAGCTGCAACAGAAACACGCAACCAGTTAATTACATTTTCTTTTAAACACCTTATAAAAGCATTCCCCGATCAGCATTTGTACAGTGAAAACTAATAACCTGCTAAACATTATACTGCATTAACTATTCATTGCTGAACTGTGAGGGTCCCCTAGAGCTTTGGACTAAATTATGGCTGCTCGTTATATAATAGCTTTTGGGTTATTAAAATGGGTCATTTGAGAAGGTGTTTAAGAACCCACAAGAAGGCTGGAATCAGCATTTCAAAGCTAAAAAGAGTAAGAGAGTTCACATTTTGGCCAAAGAGCTAGGAAGACACTGCAAAGGTTTCTTCTAGTCTCACTCCTGTGAGGCTGTAACGTAATTTGTAAGTTTGCCCTGCCTGAAAATGGATGCAACATCTTTAACAGAGGAGTCATGATCGTGCCATCCAGCTCACGTGACTGGCCAACATATAAAAGACGCAACATGATAAATAGTAACTGGAGTTTACACAATAAATCCAAAATTCACATATCTGAATTGAATTATCAGTCAATTTTTGTGTATTAAGTTTCCACAGAGTGAATGAGGGAGGAAAACACAGCAGCACTCTAGTCAATATACAAAAACCAAAAGGAGATAATGTAGTCTGGAAAATGTCATATGAGATACAGGATAGAAAAGCCCTCATTTTTGTATCAAACGTACATATATTATATATATATACACATATATATTTCATTATATATATACTTGTAATTCAGATTACTGTGTGACAAAATCTCTCTGCATGCATCTCTAAATGGCAACTCCTTCCCAGACATGGGAATATACACGGAGTACAAGGATTTAATAAGGGAGTCCCATCTGCTCAGGAATACTTCTTCAACTGCTTTCAGAGAAGGCAACAGCATTTTGCTAGCCAAGTGTCTCTTCAGACAGGACCATGCCAAGGCAGTAGCTTACAATGTCAGAGACCAGCAGTCAACATTTTATGTACGCTTGCGTGTGCTCACACAAACACACCGAATGTGTCTATCAGCTGCATAGCAAGAAAAATCCAAAGAATGCGCCTTCTGTCCTGCAGTTGTGGTGGATCAGCCAACATTGACTTTCCTGAACTGGATTATCCTGAACAGAAATACAAACACACCCCTTGCTGCGTCTCTCACTGTGATTTATTAAACAGCCGAAGTGCAGTTAATGTCCTGCGAGGAACTGAAACCTATTCTCAAGATATGCCCGATAGCTTCCGAGAGCCTTTACTTCATCCAGCTCATGGCTACCCAGTCTGTGACAACACATAAAATCGCACTTAAGACACTGCATTAGCCTAACTTCCATCGTACTCTCAACAAGGCTTTCAAAAAGTCACATCCACTCTTTCAAACGCCACATTTTACATGCCATTAAATCCCTAACTGACTGCTTATTATTAAATAGAATCATCTTCTGTAACAAGAATGCTATTGTATGCTCCACTTCATTGCCGCACACCACCACCGCTCAGGATCAGGCCGAAACTCAAGGCCGGTAGACTGTGAGTACAGCACTGACCGTGCTAAACGGGTACTTCAAAATAGTCTCCTCACTACACCAGATGCAGTGATCAGAGCACCTGAATAGTACCCATTTGCTCCCAGGAACCTAACAGCAGGTGAAATACTCCGCTAAGGGAAGCAGTACCCAGCAGCTAAGGGACTACATTGTTCTTTGCCTGGTATTTCCGTATCAGCAGCTTTCAAAATATTTTTGTACTGCAGGACACCACTTGCATCTGCTTCCATCACAAGGATCTTTGGTTCTTGACATTTAATCCCACACCTTCCTTGCAGCAATGAATGATAGGCTGAAATTAAAAGGTCTGTTTAGGATGCTTAAGGAGACAAATACTTCTGCCCTGCAGTCGTCCAAAAAAGTGTTTAAATTTCACTTTGCTCTCAGCTAACATATTAAACACAACAAGGCAGGAAGTGAAATAATAAATGAGAAAAATAAAGCGTATGTTATTTTATTAATTTGTTCTCTGCATTAATTGTTAGAAGAGCATCCTATGATTACAAAGCCTCAGAACAGAAAGTGTAGCATAACCTCCCCTGAAGTTAACACTTTACATTACCAAATTGAACAGACTGAATTTCACACAAGTTCAACGTTCGTACAACATCAGAAGTTCAGTTTCTGGAATAGATCTATTGATTCCCATTTATGACTTTTCAACATACGGTTATTTTTCTGCTCTGCTACAAGGAGTCACTAGCCTCCTCCAAGTCCTTTGGCAGAACAGCAATAAAGCTCATCTGAACAGCTACAGGGTAATATATTTTTCACATTTCACTTTTATATGCATAATTACTGCCTTATTACAAAGAGGTATGATATAATTGGATCTTGTTTATCTACAATTTCCAGCATATTAGTTAAATCATCCATGAAGCCTGTCTATGCAATCTCTGCTTCTTAAGCAACAGGACATTTGCAGAGTGTTTCTGAAGGAATGTAACATGCCTTCAAAATGATGGCCTGAAGCTAGCTTACTAATAGCCTAAAAGGTGCAATAATTGGTCCCAAATGCATTTGCCAGGGTCCTTTATTGTTAGAAAAGGATCTACACCGGTTCACAGGCTCCAGCGCTGCCGCTATGTGCTGACCAGCGTGCACACAAACAGCAGCACCAAATCCAGAACCATTTCAGAACTCCCGATTCCCTAGAATTTACTACACCTTCAAGGTACTTACTTTCAAGAGCACGTAGCATTTACCATTTCAACTTAACATTTCACTTTGAGATACAGTACAGTGGGATGAAAGTCAGAAACATAAATTACTTGGGACTGCCACAACCAATTGTATTACAAATTAATGCCTGGAAAGACATCAGATCAATTCCTGCTCTATGTGGTTGCCTTTGCAAATCAGCTCATTGCAATGGAATCCCTGTCGCAAGTTCATACACTTTCCATGCAGCATGAAAGGACTTCGATACTTTAAACTTACTGAATGCAAATTGCCTGTGCCAAGATTATGCATTTTTCTTACGAGGGTGAAAATATTTTCCCCACTTACAACTTTGACATGCAAATATGTACTTGCTAAAACCTTGTTCTTATGCAAACAAGGCAGGTGGGAAATATTTTCACATGTCAAGAATATGTTCCAACTTGGTTTCTCACATTCCCAGAGTTACTTAGAGCTTCCTGCTGTGTTCTCATTAATTGTACCTGTGCTGTGCTTACATATATTTATATAGTGTATTTTCCAAGATTGTATAAAATACTGTAATTCATATTTTAGACTAGAATTAGCCTAAATTACAGTTTACAATTTCTGTCTCCTGAGGTGGTGCTCAGGCTGATTCTGGTTCATGCATGAGCAAATTATTTCTTAAATATGAACTGCAGAAAAAATAAACTCTCGTGGTTGCTTAGAAACCGCTACAGATACCCAGGTGACAGATGCCGTCTGTATGCCCAGATTAAAGGCCTGGGAGTCTTTCACACCCTGAAATAACAGTGCTCCAGAATACTACCAATGATGTCCTCTGCCAAAGGCAGCGATGAATAGGAAGTGAAGCCCAAACAAACTGCCAGGAGCCACAGATACAAACCCAAGCACGAAGACCCACCTCAAGCTGCTAGAGAAACAGCTCCCGAAAGACGTGGCCATTAAGGGCCACAGGCAGCATTATGACCTGATGCCAAACACAGGTCGCTCTGGTGTAAAACTGAAAGGCATCTGACACCCACTCCTATATACGTGCATATTGAAGGAAACACAGCTATTCCTGTCACTGGCATGTCAGGCAGCTTCCAAGAAATGTATCTTCTTTCCGCTGTAATGCTGTATGATGGTTCATTTTACAGCAGTAAAATTGAGTGGAGACACTGATTTGCTTGAAACAGACAGAACAGTAACTTGAGCCCAAGCACTGCAAGAGCAAAAAAATGTATTTTGTCCCCTGAACCATTCTTCTTCCTCTATCCAGTTTGTCTTTACTTGGCAATATTTTTAAGTAGCTCTGGTATGCCTAAATTACATGACTGTCTCTACCTAACTCCTAATGAACATGCCTACCTGACACCCAGAGACAACTAAACAACATCTTTTGTTGGCATCTGTAACAGAAGAATATCCCTCATTTCTTCCTGCTTCAGGCTTCACTTCTTTCCCCAGATTTGGACCAGTTTCACTGGACTTGCCTGCCTTTTTAGGTGTCTCCCCAAACCAACCCCTCCAGACAGCCTCTCTCTTTTTATTAATTCCCACATCATGAAATGCTGCTTTATTCCTTGTCTGGTTTGAGCAATAGAGGGAAGAAAACTAATTAATTCTGCACTGGTAAGGAAGTGCTCTCTACAAGCTCATCATCATAGTTAGTTTCGTCCTTTCTAACTCCTTGGGCAGACTCCCATCAGGACAAGGCTCCATACAGCCATGGAAGCAAGAAGCATCTTTCTCCTAAGTTCTGACAGCTAAGCAGAAACACACTGAGCCTTGACACAGGAAAGTGTATTATCAATCCACCCTGAAGAAAACATTCTTCAGAAGAAAAAAAAGTATTTTCCAAAGACCTAAGTTTTCTCTTCTCTGTTAAGGTGTCTGCATGAAAATTCCAGGTGTACACCCTTTTTTTTTTTTTTACTCAGTAAAGACGGTCCGAAGCCTGTACTGGTCAGTGTGCCAGACTGAACTCTGTTTCTTAAAAGCTCTATGGGCACTAAGCATCCTTCTCGGATCCGCTTGCTTTCTGGTGAAAGCACCGTAGCCAAAATTGCCAGCTGAACTGAAGACTTCCCAGCCAGATGTGGTGTGCGTATCACAGTCAGGACAGGAGCTAGGGTCTTCTGAGACTCAGGCTACTGCTTAAGTAGTTATCCCTTCTTCAAGAAACATTTAAATTCCCTTCCCTGGACGTGGCTTACCTGTCCCCTGCTTCAGAGGGTGTGTAGAACGTTGTAGCTAATTCAGAAGGGTTTTGAATGAAGCACGATACATACACAAATTGGGCTAACTTGTTTCTAAAGGGATGCAGTTTGTGCCAGACGACGTTGCTAGTGCTGTTTGTAAGTATATTGATTAAATTAGGAGGCATACATATTCACTGACATATTCATACATATTCATTGACTCAAACAAGGGTACTGCATGTAATGTGGTATTTAAAGCAACATAATATCTGATCACAAACTGAATTAACAAGGAATGATTTTACTATATAATATTCTAATCTTCCTGCATTTTCAGCTTCATTACCTAAATAATTTGCTCTGTCATGTACCCTAAGTAATTTGAGCTGGCTGCAAATTACTTGCCTCTGAACACCTGCAGCTTACAAACACTGCAATTCCACTAAACTAAAAGCCAGTGGCAGCACAGCTCTGCCCGTTCCATTAATATGCTTCGCTAAGTGACCATCTGTCCACTCATATATATTAAAATATTTAAAGCCTGTGTACTTCTGAAGATGACATCTGGTTGGTAGACGTCTGAGGCATTTTCAGAACACCCAGTAACTGCTTGGATCAATAGCTGATGGAGACAAGCTCCATTTACCTGCCCACTCCTTGTGTGAAAGCGCTGTTTATTCTATGTGCAGTCCCCACCATAACACCATTCTGGCCATGAGGCCTGCTGGATATTGTGATGGCGTAGCTAGCGACAAATAGTTCCTGAGAAGAGCTAAGAAAGCTGCCAGGCTAGAGACTTGCGTCTTACAGCTGGATTTCTGGGGGGCTAGTACAGCTGACATCACAGCAGCTTTCCCAGCACGTGGGGCGCTCATTGTGTCTTCCTCTCCTTTCCAAGCTGTCATACCTATAGCTGAGCTCAATCTGAGCAGCATCCCTCAGGGAGCATCACCTGGCCACATTCAGCTATCATGAAGCGTGCAGGAACACCTCCTTGGGACTGCTGATGCTCTCCAGCTTCCCTAAAACTGACCAACAGGTTGAAAATGGGTTTGGAAATGAAGACTAGGATGGGTGGGCAGAAATCAAGACAAACACAACAACCTCTCTAAGCCTTGTTTCCTTAGGAAATCAAACTAGTAATAAAACAAAATAAATACTGAGGTTATGCTGGTACAAATCCTTTGAAGTCCGTGGGTGTGATGGGTGGAGTACCAATGAACATAGCCACCAAAGTATTAATTAAAAGTAAAGTATGAGCAACACCTCAAACACACGAGGCAGAACTGCTGCAATGCCAAGGCTGGCTCTTTGGGCCTGAACACAGCTGGATCCCTCTTATTAGGTCAACTGATTGTGTGCAGCACTCCATAATGCTACAAACATTTGGCTTCCAAGAGTATGAAATGAGATGCATGATAAATTGTACAGAATGACAACACGAGCACTTTTGGGGCTTGCAAGGATGAATTTTAGGAATAAATCTAAATTCTTTCAGCCTCTGTTACTGATTTAGACACGTCGAAGGGAACAGTGCAGTAAGGGCTCATATTCTTATGCCAGAATCATTGGCATTTATGCTTAATGTTCTTCTTTAAATCTTGAAATTTTACTTACACATTTTAAATTGAAGAACCTGAGCTTGCTATTACATTAAGCACTAGCTTCAACAAAGATGCCTGAATGCATAATGACAGGAGGATAGGTGGAAAATAGGTTGGGTTCTCCAATAGGCACAACTATTTCTGTGAAGCCGCTGTGGTAAGGTCTCTGTGTATTTTTCATTTTATATTAAAATGGAAAATTCCTGAAAAAAAACTTTAATAGAACATTAAAATATACTTAACCTCTGTAAGGAAAAAATAAAAATAAAAAAAAAGAAGTTCCCAACACAAAATATAGGACTTCTACAAGGGTTTAGGAACACAGACAACGTAAAAAGTGACTAAAGGTTTTAAGAGGAACTCCGAGAGATGATGGCTGCTCCTGCTCAGTCATGTGTGTAACACAAAATCTTTTTTTTTTCTTTTTTTTTACTGCAGTCTCATCTCCCTCCACTGTCTTGTCTTTATTCATCCAGAAATATTCTCATTCTTCTTGATCCAACAAGGCAACTTGGTATCTCAACATTTCTAGAATGAAACAACTGAAATATCTATTTTTTTCCTTCTATTTTTGAGGAAAAAAAGAGCAGTAATCTGATTTGCAGTTGAAAACTAGATGGTTTGATGTTCCTTGTTGAAGGAATGACTGGTAGAGACAATTCTAGCTTGGGCCTACAGGCACATTGTGATAGTAAACCACAGATCAGAAATCATACTAAAGCAGTGAACTTCATGCCTTGGCTTAAAATAATCGGGGCTGCCACATCCAGACATGTTCTGTCATCCAGGAGCACAGAAAACTAGTTCGTTTGGAATATCTGTCCTTATTTGATAGGACATCCAACTTATAACTAAAATCTATCAGTTTGTGAAATTGAGGGGGGGTTGAAAGCTCCACCTTTGTCACTACTTCCATGAAATTGAATTGAACAGGAATCATGTGGATGGTTGAAATAATACAGCAGAAGTTGTACAATGCAGTAAGACATGTAACAGTGATATAAACTCTTCCAAGGATAAGACAAAATTCAGAAAATCCTAACCACTTTCTGGTTCCAGATCTGGGGAAAGAGTTGTTCTCCAGACCCCACCCACAGGCACAGTAACCAAAATTAGTGGCAAGGACAAGAAGAGGGAAGGAATGGAGAAGGTTCTATGCATTTCAAATCCAAAGCATTTTAACACTGGTTTGACTATTTTGATATGGTCAGGAAATACTTGCACAAAATATTATATTTATTCAACAAAAAAAACCAACATTGTACTCCGTAACACTTTGGCTTCTTGCTTTCTTTCTTGGTTACTCAGTTCCTTGCGAATAAACATATAGCTATTTTATTCTCTTTGGCTCAAAATTAACACTAGAAGTATTGGCTATGATGAGGAAGGTTTGGAGTATGATTAATTTAAGGACTAAGCTAAATATAATTGTTGTTAAATAAAGCAATGCAGTACAGCAGGTTTTCACAACAAACAAAAACACCCTTGACGCTGCAATCATGGGACTGCCTTTACTGAAACACAACATAGTTTTATTCAAAGCCCTGGACTGCGTGTCAAGAAGTAGATACTGTAAGTCTCATACTGCTGCTGATTTGCTACGTGAATGGAGACACTGGTCCATTTCTCATTTTCTCTATCTACATAATCAGGATAATCGGTCTTTATCTCTACACAGCTACCTTAGGCGACTGGTACATACTGCCAAGTCTTGCATCTTCTTTTTATGACCCAAGAAGCAAGTCCTCCAAGAAGACCTCCAAACAAACACCGTTCGTCATACATCTGCAGTGTTTTGCACTGCTTAGATAAAAGCTTCCACAAAACTACACAGTAGTGGTTGTGACCAGACCAGTTATCTGATTAAAACAAACAAAAATAGTTAATATCAAAGCCTACAGGTTTAATTGCATACCTACAAAAGGTTGCTTTTGACAAAATTACACAAAATACAACTTTCAGAAGCAACACAGGTGTGAGCTATGGCCACAGTAACTGGCAGCACCGCCTGGTTTTTCTGCTCTGATTTGCTACTGCATTTACTCCGTAAGCAGCAAGTGAGCAGTTATCTCACTCCACGCTATGTTGATAGAGGATTCTAGACTTCACTTGGCTTTTGTCATCCCTAATTTCTTCCTTCAGATAACCACTAACCTTGGGTGTCCGGGAAGAGGAACACCTGCAGCAGGGGCATGAGCACAGTACTAATAAGATACCTTCTGTACCGTGCTGCTCTGCTGCTAGAACAAACCAATGCGTATTGCCTGCTAAAGTACAAAAGGGAAGGAGAAAGGAAAGAAAGAAAAAAAGAAAGAAGTGAGCTGGCAGGCCAAGACACACGTTCACCTGAAGTCAGAGAAAGTGCCCTGATCCACTCAGACACAAGGGGGTTTCTTGAACTCTTTGCAATTATTTTTCTCTGATACTAGATAAAAGCAAATCTATGCTGATTTGTACTCCATATAGAGTTGGGTCTTGCATTTTTACTAGTAACAGAGAGGAAGAAAAAGTGAAATTTACATGAGAACATAATCTGGAGGAAATTTATTTTCTGGAACTAGCTGGGGAATAATAAAGGCATTCTCGCCTCCCTGCCAGGAGTCAAACCCCTCCAACTACACTGAAAAGCTGAAACCTATCTGTATTTCAATATATTTATACAAAATACAGAAATAAACAGAAATAAGAGAAACTAATGAAGACTTGATTTCAATAAGGAATGTCTTTTAATAATGTCACGTTTCAGAGTGGCAATCTACATTACCTCTAAGATTTGCTCTGTTGGTTAATGCATAGAGTCCACTTTTTCTATTAAATTTTCTACTCTGAGCTGTAGGAGCTGGCATTCTGAAGATGGAATTTGTTAACTCCAAGACTGTCTTCCCAGCTTCTTCTCCCTAATTTAATGTGCTAGCCTATGGGAGCATCTCAACATTTTTCTTTATTTGTTTGCAGCATGAAAACAAAGAAGAAATTACAAACCACTTGTTAATTTCAAGCCAGCAAAAAGTATGCCAGCACAACAATCTTTATTGGAATTATTTTTCATGGGTTTTGAACAGTCTTGATAAATTGATAAATTATCAATACTATGAAGGCAATCATTTTAGTCCCTATTAAAAGGCATGTAGTTACATTGTATGCCAAATTATGAGATCTAATTAATTGGTAGCTAAATTGCACTAGCATTTGTTCACTAAGGAAAGATCTTTTGCTAGCTTTTTGAAACAGTGGTAAAAGAGGTACTTCACTTTCAACGTGGTATGAAAAGTATTAACAATTTCAACTAAATTCACAGTAAGGTGAATCACTGAACATTAGGTCAGTAAGATTAAATGTGACTGTGCATAATGCTTCCATTTCATTCTTTCTATGCACAGGCAGACAGCTCTCTGATCAATCCGTAATTCCTGAACGCATGCTCCTGCTTTGCAGGTTTCTCCTGGTGAGTGACCCACCACCTCCTGTTCCCTATTCCAATGCGCATGCTTTCTGTGACACTTACGGTTTGGCCACGTCATGGTGCAGTTCAGTATTTATTACCCCCGAGATAGCAACTGTCAGTCTGGAAAAAGGAACACGGAAAGTATCCAGAAAATACAACAAGATGTACTTCATCCAATAAGGCGAGTGTCCCTTTAAACAAAGGGTTTTGTCATGATTCAGGTTTGTCCTGCCATTTTGCTGGTCTGCAAAAATTTTATTAAGGGTTTGGCCTCTGCAGAAATTGCAGGATGTATCACTGTGTGTATTGAGAAATGGCACTTTGTATGAATAAGTTAAAGCCAGACAAACATGGCTAGTGCAGAAGATGCTTCCTTGCAGAAGAGCTGCACTTTGATGAAAAATATTCAAAAACTCAATGTAATTCTAGAAGAAGAAGTAGCACGAAAAAATATTTCACCCAGACTAGAAAAGCTCCATCATTCTCATATGACATCTTCCTTTTTAAGATATTTTCATTTTCTTTTTGGCTGTACACAAATTTGATGTCATTAAGAAGTTTTCCTTTGATGCTGTATGCCAAGTGGAATCATTAGTTTCTCACAAAGGCGTGCTCTCAACGGCTAGTTTAAATTTTCATTTTCAGATGATTCATTTAAGGGATGAACAATAACAACCAAAAACAACTTCAGAAATCTAAACAGTAAAAAGCCTGTTTAACACTCGCTCATTTTTAATTTCCTCCAACACCTCCTGTCTGGATTCACATGGCAGTCAGTACCGAGAATTTATTCTGCAGCTCCTGCAGTGATATTTGGCTGCCAGCAGCTCACCTACTCAGGCCCTAGCCAGGATCCCTCAGTCCTCACAAAGGGGTTCCTCTGGGGTCTGTATTCTGCATCTTCCCAGCTGGCACGGGGATGTACTTTTTTTTTTAATCCAAGGATGCTGTCCATTGCCTCTGGTTTTAGTGTCTATGTGCTGTCTCATCTTTTCATGGCTCCTCTGCATGTTCTCTTCAGATGTCTTTAGAGGATTAATGAAACTACTTTTAGTAGTCCTCTCGGCTTGCATTAAGTTCCTTGGTGGTCCCTCATTCTTATGAAGCCAGGCCAGGACTGCCCATCTTGCCAAGTACAGGGAGAGCTGCTGGAGGGCAGCTAGCTCTGCCTGTTGACAGCTGGGTGCACGTTTTTCTCCTCCTTCAGATGTTCACAGGAAGGAAATGCAACGTACGAGCCATTCGCAAGAATGACACCAGGAAGGAGAACATGCAGGATCGTATCAGAGATGGAAATTGTGTAGGGTGGGGCTTACTGCATAATAAAAACAGTCTAGTGAACACGCTCAAAAACATTTCTGCCAGAGAGAGTTTTCAACACGTTCTTCAAACCATGCATTATGTGCATGTGATTTTTTTGTCCCCTGCCAATCACATTCACGCCATCTCCCTGGCCTCGGCTCTTTTTCTGTAGATCTTCTCATCGTGTGTGTACATACTATCCTCAGTGTTTGGAAATCAGCTTCAGTTTTTGACAAGGATGATGGAAGGAAAAAAAATACTTCCTCAACAAAAACATTTTAGAAAATTACAAGCTTGTGAAAAGAAAAGGTGAAAGATTTTCCTTTGCCACAATTATATTAGGTGCTCTGACCTCCATTAAAACCCTTTCTTTCGACTATTCATTTCACAGTATTTCATTTCCTCCCTCTCCATGATAAAAGCAACTGCAAGGTAATAGATAAAGCGAGATTTCGTGCTGTTTCAAGTACATAAATTAATGCTTTACACTTAAAAATCTTTCGGAGTATCTTCAGATGCTATTTAACTAACATTTTACATTAAAACATCTACGGTTGGACTCTGGCAGCAAATATCTGACGAGAACTTATTACAATTGCTCTGTTATGATGCTCTATGCACAGGACACCCCCATCACATACATTAAGGAAGCTTACAGTTAAGCTTCACATATTTAAACACTTACAAAGTCTACTTAATGGCAGTCTTCAAAATGACAGTGGCCTCCTAATCTGCTGGAGATAAAGAAGTGCCAAGATTAACGATTACATAAGTGCATCGCAGAGCCCAGAAATAATAATCAGCTCTTCTGTTGTTATTTGTGTATAAAGGCTATTAGAGTCATCTGACATTCCAAAATCCAATTTAAAGTTGTTAAACCCTTTTCACGTACTTACTTGAGGTTGGAAAAACTAGAGGTTCCAAAAGGGAAAGGAAGGGCTGCATTTACTAATTCTTTTCCCCTTACTGATTTTGCTCTAAGCCAAATCTCACTAAGAAATGTGAAAAAAACAAGCTTTTAAACAACGCCAGGCGTAACTGATGTTGCTGCTGAAGAAATAATACCAATAAAATCCTAACGTGCTTAGATAGCAAAATTAAAAATAATGACTACAAACAAAACAAGCAACTATTCTGCAGGGACAGATCCTATTGAATTGAGGGTTTCAGTGACATCAGCTGTGCAGACCTGAAAACAGTGAATAGCTTCAGAAAATAAGCAAGGTAAGAAACCAGAGGTGCTCTGCCACCAAACGCCCATCTCAGTCTAATAACAGTATCAGTAAGAATTTACTGGGTTCATACAAGCACAACATTGTTTGCAAGAGACCAATCTGTTCTTGGCAGATTGAGGCAAATCAAAGGTCTGACTGAAGCCACTCTAAACACTACACAATCAATTATTTTTCCACAAAAATCCTTAAAATTCAAAACAACCCCCTTGGTTCCAGACTAAGACTGAAAACCACGATGAGAAAAAAAAAAAAAAAAAAGTATCTTCTCCTGGCTCCAACATTGCTCCTTGGGCTCTGCACTGACACGGAACACGACAGGAAAACAGGTGGGCACGTCCCTGCCCTCTCCCTCGGATCAGCAGCTCCTGGTCCCCTGCAGACACCCACCCAGCCGGGACAGCACGGCAACCGGGCGCGTTGTCACCAGCCATGTGTGCAGCAGGTACACGGGCTCGCTGCACATCGTGCTTGCCTCTCAGGGGAGCAGTCAATTACAATCCAATTTGCAGTACAAATTGCTGCAGCCCTGAATGCACAATTCCCCTCCGGCTTAAAAATGCTGCAGAAAGGGCAGCAGATCAAGCCCTGACAGCCAGCCGTGAGGGGTGCGCGTGGCAGACAGACCTCCAGACCGCCCGCTGCAACACAGCCTCGTTGGCCATGAGCTGGGGCCTTGGGCTGAAACAGCAGCGACAGGATCCACTGCCCCTGCTGGGGAGCAACCGGCCTCCAGCGGGGGCAGGCCCCGCGCCCTCACCTTTACACTAACTTTCCCTGTGGTATCAAGAGAGAAGCGAGGTGACAGCTGTGATTCAAGCTGCTGCAGTTAATTGTGAGGATACGTGTAAAGGAAGGACAAGATCTCTGCGCTCGCGTAGCAGCAGATCCGAGGTAGGCTTTCTCCTTCCCTGTTGTGACTCCATTAGCGTAACGACCTCAGCTGCTTGTACGGCAGAACTGAGCTGTTGTGGACTCTGTGCAAAAAGCTTTTCCTTTATGGCCGTGTAGTGATTTTCTAGTGTTCCCTAAGGTAAAGTCAATTAAGTGATAACTGCATCTCTGCAGAGAGTATTCAAAATGCTAATATCCCCACCCAGATAAGTCTTCAGCTTCGCCTGCCTATTTATCTCCAACTCTGAGAAATTATTGCCATGAATGCTCCAGCGCCTTCACCCATTATCTTTGCAATCCTGCTTCTTCCTAACACAAAGGCAAAAAGCCCAACACATAATAGCTCTGCCACTATGACCTCACCGGGAAGTAAAATGATACAAGCAAATTATCATCAGCTGATCTACTGCAGTGTAGTTACCAGCATATTTTGCTGCTCTCAAAGTTCATTCAACTTTTCATCTAACCTGTACAGATAAGAAAACACGATGTGCCATCAGAGGCCCATTCTCCAGAAATAACACCAGTTTCCATTGTGAGTTACCCAATGTGATTACAAAAACACAAGCTCTCATCTTTAGCGTTGTGCCCCCTGACCATCAGACTTGGAAATGGTAACACTCTTTGAATGTGGATAACACAATGTTGTTCTCCTGCACGTGGCTCCAGGACAGCATTTTTATCTCAACACGTGACGATTCACGTTGCGTGTTATGGTCACACAGGTTACATATGTTCTCATGGTTTTAAGTGGGGGAAAAAACCAACAATATCAAGGCTGAAAAATCCTACTACCCAAACCAAAGGAAGCTGATGATGTGGATGCACTGCCTTATCATCAACATTCATGTGATTACTGCAGTGCTTCATTTATACCTCGGTTTATTAACAAGTAATAGTAATAATAAAAAAAATACAGAATGACCCCTCAACCAAACAGAATATTGGCATCTTTTTCAGACGGCTCTGAAAGTACAAAGGAGCAGAAGGCAATCCTGTGCCCCACAGAAAGGGGCAGAGTACACTTATCGGGTAGAGTATCAGTACTAGCAGGAAATTACAGTATGCAATGATTGAATCATTTGCTGCTGAATTCATCTGAGAGATGAAAAGAACCAACTTGCTTTGCATTGTTAATGCTAGGTTCGAAAGGCCAAATGACAAAATGGCAGAAGCAGGCAAGTAGTGAATGTATTTGATCTGAGTTTCCTAAAACAAAGGAGGCTTGATAAAGATTAGAGTAAAATAACAGAAACAACACCTGTATTACTGTAATAATTGTATCCAAAGATACTGAAAACCATTTACTGAGCTTTGCAAGGACAAGAAACCAACCTCGTAACCAGCGCTGAATGAAGCCATAGAATATTTTACTGGGAATGAAGATCATCTCTCAACCCTTTCACAAGGGTCTTCACCCATCACTCCTAAACATGCTTGTGTTCTGCCTACGCCAGAAGACAGACAAGAACCAACACCAAGCAACTCCAAGCGTTGACAGTTTTAGCGCTGTACCGTTCTCAAACACTTATCCAGAGTCCTTCACTATGCTGTCTTTGATAAAAAACCAAAATGTTTAACCAGAACTCCCACGTTTCTGCTCTTGGAAGAATAACTGTGGGGTAACTTTGATTATCCAAAGCTACCAGGGGACAAGTGGAAGCAGAGATAAGTGGGGGAGCAGCCAGAGGTCTTCTGTGAGTAATGGCAGTGAAACGGGAGGAAACAAACTCAACAAAGGGTTGTTGGCTCAGCTCAGACCTGAAGTTTCCCTGTTCCTGAATGGAGCATTCATAAGTAAAATAAGCTTTTCAAACCAAGCATTCTAAATTTTTGTAAAAACCATTTGACAGAATGAAGAATTATTATTCATTTTGGTACTTGACTCTCCAGAGAGAGAGACAGCTGTTGTTCTTACTGCAGCAATTTATTAACCAGTTGTACAGCTCTAACAACGCTCCTCCTGGTTGTCTCAATGGTTAACAAGCAGCCAGTCTTTTTCCAAATCCTTGTTTCCCCAAGTCTTATTCAGAAAGCACTGCTCCAAGAAGTTCCAAACCCAATTAAAAAATACAGATATATCACAAACCTTAACATCTGGGCAGAAACCACACAGAATAAGTACGTTCGGGTGCTTTACACACGAAGCTGAAGTTTTGAATTAAATTATTGCAGCAAAAGTTAGTGACAATGGAGTAGGAGAGTCACTTTGGATTTAGCATGGAACCTGGCCCAGGGCACTGGAACGCAGAATAGAAATAAATACTAATCATGCTTGCTCACACTGAGAGGATTAGATAACTACAGACGTAGGAAATTAAAACCACAACAAGATGACCCCATGCTTATGATTTCCCTGTTGTACCAGATCAGTCAATATGAATAATTGACATTGTAAATTGAAATCCTCAGATAAAAATAATAGTTTTACCGCTTTATTTCTCTTCACTCACAGATGAATTGAGTAGACTATCTCTGACAATGCCGTGGTTTAATATTCTACACACACTATCTCCTTTAACAATGCCTGGAATAGAAACAAGCTGCTGAGCCAGATCCTCAAGGGGTGAAAATCAACATTGCTACACTGACTTCAGTGGAAGCACATTGATCTACACCAGCTAAAGCTTTGGGCCCTAGTGGGCAATTAGGTTTCTATTATATGCTAATTTAAATAATGTACCACAGAACATTTGCTGTACAATAACGCAAGGCTACATTCTTCTGCAGAGAAGGACAAGCATTTGCTGTGGCAGGATGAGAGTTATGTATTCTGGTTTCAAGGAGCAGGATGAAGTTTCGGTATAAACTACTGCTCATAACAACATTTTAAACCTGTAATTACTCACACTGTACGACTTTAGGAAGCCTGTAATTATTTTGTAACTTCTTACCAATGTCTAGTCTAGTTCGTAATTGCTAACACTGCCTCCTTCAAAGGAATTAGTGACTATGTTAAAATCTGTTTTTTTTTGTTAGGTTTCTACTATGCAGAGTGGCTGTGCTGTTACGTTACATTCTGTGTTCAGCAGAGGAGGAAAAATCAAACTGATTTATGTCCAAATCTTGAGCCTTTGAGCAAAGCCTGGACAAAAGAAATGAGTAAAACAATCAACCACGCTTTTCTTATGAGGCTTCAGCAATAGCAGAGTTGGAAAAAGGATTGTGGCTGCAGCTGACACAGGCCAGAGTTTTTTCTCAACAGAAGTTTATACCACTGAGGACCATCTGCAACAGCCCCTCACTTTCCCAGGGAGGCCTCATGCTCCAGCCAGAATATCTAAATGAGAAGAGCAGGGGAGACACGGTTCAGCCACAACAGCAAAAAAGTTCTTCAGGGTCTCAGCTGTTTTAGCAGGTCATAAGGCAATTCAGGTGGAAGGATACCATCACCGGGTAAAAAACACATTAACAGCAGTTGTTAAACTTCTGTTCTCTTCTGAAGCAGTTTCTTGTATGTGAAAAATGTTTCTCTTATGCTACTTCTAAGTGTTTGTTATTATCATCTTTCTTTCCTTAGTTGTCAACGAGCAAGGTATTAGCATGCCAAGGTCCCTACTTGAAGTTTTCTGGAATTCTGATAGACGTGCTCTATTTGGAAAGCTACAAGCACACCTCAGCAGAGCAATTTGGAAGCTCTCTGAATAGCACTTCTGGGAGCGGGAGCAGCAAAACAGGGCATCTACCTGTACGCATGACTCTCACGTGAAAGTCGCAGCAGAAATCTCCTGGAGATCGTCTGCAGCTCAAGACCAACATCCCTCCCCCTGCCCCCCGGCATACACCATTTTGATTTGTCTTGTTTTCTGAGGAACCACTCACAATAGAGAGGGAAGGTAACATGAGCTACGTGGGTCCAGGTGTTGCAAGGTGAGATGAGGTGGTAAGCTGCAATGCTGACATTATGTAATTCCCTTCAGAAATGTACTTACCCTGGTACTAGTGACCTCCCCCGGCTGCATTTCTAACTCACCAGAAATAGTTGAATTTTGAGCAGAAAGTTTATACAGAGTCAAACATTTTTAATGACGGCAGCCATGCAAGAAAAACTTCCCGTGTGGGTAACAACTAAAATGTTGTCATGAGAACTCATCCACAGCTCTGCCAAGTTCCACACTTCTCAGCTGCCCCTTCACCGTGCTCTGGGGAGGCCTGCAGACATGGTGAACATCCCACATTTGCAATCTACACTCCAAAGAAGAAACTAGAACCAATTTCGCTTAAAGTTTTGATTTTGTTTCCATTCCCACCAGGGACAGGAGCACACAACCCCAGCACAGCAGCTCCACAAGCCACGCACCAGCAGCAATTTTCAGCCATCGAAAGGCACTTCCTCCCCTTCCTCTCCCCCTCCTCCTGTGCCTGTACAGCTGCACCTCGTGAACCAGACGAGGCAACGACTCACGCTGAAACTGTTCTTTGGTGGATTAACTTTACCCTGAATCGGTTTCCTGACTTAATGCCCCATGTGACTGAGGAGATGCTGTTGTGCTCGCGCAAGGGAGGGGTGCGTCTGTTTGGCAGTGCTCGCCTCTGGAAGGTTAGAACACAACTGAACTGCTCGTCCTACAAATCAGGAAGAGGAGGCAAGGGGGAGCAGACGGAAGGACGAGGAGCACAGGCTGGTTTTCCAAGAAACTGAATAGTCTGTGAATAAGTCACTGGTTTCTATGTCCAATATTGCTGTGAAACTTCAGGCAAGTCACTTATTTGATGTGTCAATTCCTCAGCTGTGAAATGAGGACAACACTTTCTTACATCACCAAAGTGTTGTAAGTTGAAAATTAATGACTGAGGTACTTGGATACCCTGGTGACGAGGGCCAAGTCCATATGCAGCTAAGAGAGAGGAGTGATTAGTGACAGGGAGGGGCTAAGGAATCAACCCATTATTTTTGGTGGACTATTTCCTTAGAGGATAAATGAGAATAACTGCTACTTACTTGATTGCAAGGAATTGAAAGAGCTCTCTGTAGCTCCCTTGTGGGTGGACAACTGAACAATTAAATAGCTATGACCTAATTTTAGTCAGAGACCTTATGTCACAAGGAATTTTCAGGGAGGTGTCTTCTCCATGTGCAAAAAGTAATTGCACGGTGGAAGGATAGTTGACCAATATATTAATTTAGCTGTTCAGAATTCAGGGATAGACTGTATCACACTCCCCTTCTTCATGTTCCCAATTCCAAAATTTCTGACCTTAAGAGAGGTCCCATACTCAACTGCCTGTTCGAAAACATCCACCTGTCTGCTCAATCAGATTGAGGGAAGTTCTGTGAACATACTGCTTCCAGCACCAGCGTGATGGGGTCAGCCTACGAAAAAATTTACAGAAGTAGAAACATGTAGGCATGTCAGGTAGCTGACATTATAAGCAAATCTCATTTTCCGTACAAGATAAATGGTGGACTATCACCGAGTGGGCTTTGTGGGCTTTCTGAGACACACATACCGTGATACTGGAAGGCATCTCGTTTCAAACTGCCACTGTTACACACGAGGAGCCATCAAGAGATAGAAAATACACTCCAGTCCTAGAAGTTGTTTCAATGGCTTGTTTTCCTTGCAGTTAAAAAATCATCCTTTCCTCCTAGCCTGAATTTTCCGACCTTCTCTCGGAGGAATATGTGAAACGTTTCTTCCCCTCATGCCAACACAGGACCGCTGTCACAGGATTGAGATGATCTGACTTCAAGTCCCTGTGCTGTTACAAGGATCGCATGTGAAAGCCAGTGCGAGTCACGTAACTCACCGCGTCACGCGCGTCTAACTTCCTTAAAACACGTACGTCTCACTGAAAACACCAGGAGTTAAAGGATTAAAAAGCATCATGGAGCTGAGCCCATGGCCTTCTGTAATTCAGTTTATACCTGTAGAACATTAGGACTGGAGAATTCCCATCCGTGAGGATCTGATAAATACTGCAGTGCTTGGATACAGCAACAGGAATAGAAGCCGTGGAAATACTTCAATAGGTAAATAGCGTTTCACGTCTTACTGAGCTTATTATGTCTCAAGAGCTTATCATGTCCTCGCTAGATTAGAGAGCGTGTGCTCAAAAACCACATACAAACATAAGGAAAAGTGAAGTGAAGAAAGCTTTCAAAGAGAAGCCTCAGGATTTTAGCTCCTGCCTTACGGTTCTGTGATCTGGGTTTGACCATTCTAAAAATCCCTGGAAAAGAATAGCACTGAAGTTCTGTTTCCTCTCCTCTGAGCCAAGGGATCAGCCCTAAATAATTATTACTACAAAGTTGCATCAATGGGTTAAAAG
This sequence comes from Heteronetta atricapilla, assembly GCA_011075105.1. Taxonomy (NCBI): domain Eukaryota; kingdom Metazoa; phylum Chordata; class Aves; order Anseriformes; family Anatidae; genus Heteronetta; species Heteronetta atricapilla. The sequence goes on from CM021740.1 coordinate 6,396,982, forward strand.
CATTTGTCAAAAACTAAATCCTGTACTGTCTGGATTTGCCTGAAGACCACTGAAACAGAAGGCAGGCTGAAATCTCGGCAGTCTGGCAGCTTGCAATTAAATCGCTAGGAATGCATACGCATTATTGGCCTTCCAAAGCAGATCCTTCCAGTTTTATGGGCAGAGAGTTAAGCACCCTGTAAACTGTACTCAAGCCTCAAACGCTCAGTGTTGCATCTGCTTTTGTTCAACATTTTATTTTCTGAAAGTCTTGTGGTTAGGCAATGAATTGCGAGTCTCGATTCCTGGCTATGACACAGGCTTCTTGTGTGGCCCAAGCCAAGTCTCTTAAGCTATACTTCAGTCCCTTAGTTGGGAAACAGGTAAAACACAACCCTCAGTGATGTTTTGTGCATAAATTAACTTGTGGAAGCCGGTTTTTCAAAGAGTTCACTAATTAACATTATAGACAACCCTATAGATAAAGAGATTATCAGAGGGCTCTGTCTGGCAGCCCTGGCAAAAGGCAAAGAGCACATTCCAGGGCTGATGATACGATCTGCATACAATTCAAGAAAACCAAGCTTACTGAATTACACAAAGATATCTTTTAAGAATATACATTTCTTGGTCGAAGAATACGTATTTCTTATCCGTATGGATTTCACACAACATAGCCTATCTACTGCATTTAGTTTTGTTTGGAGTGAAATGCCACCATCAGCTGTCAGCACAATTTATATAAGATATGTTGACAACATTTTACTGACTTGGAGGAATTCTGAAATATTTACTAAGTCTGGAACAAGGGTTTAATGTTGGACACTTTATTTTCCACAAATATACAAATCTAAGTTGCTGGAGAACGCAAAGACAATACAGTATGTCTTACAATAAGCATGTTGATTATCACAGATTTTAAGGTATAAGCTAATTGGGGTAGATGATATGTTTTTCCTGTGTTTATACAGTGCCTACAATCTGGCTCATGCTTACAACAAAGAAGAAAGTTCATTAAGCTTCCAGATTTCATATACCAGTACAATATCTAAGCATGAAACCGAATTACAACAAAATAAATTAGAGCTTTCACATTAGCTTGACCAGAAATAGACTGCAAACAGGAACGAACATTAATAATTGTTGTTCTATCTATGCTGAAAATAAATTAAAATAAGACTAAACCTCGAATCTTAAGATTTTATTTTTTAATGATACAGGATGAGCAAACTCCCAGTCTTCACTATTACACGCTTTATGTAACCCAGATGTATCAAACTTCTTAAGCTCATCTCATTTTCTAACAAATCCTGATTCAAACAGTCAACACTGACAGATAAAAACTAGGCAAAATTTATGAAATCTGCAGTTATGGTTCTCAGGAGCCACTTAAAAGTGACTGTACAATTAGGAGCTGAAATATGCTTTCAAACAACAGTGGAAACTGGCTCCAGAATTCTCTCATAAGTTACTGCCCAGCCCACATACCAAAAAGCTAAGAGTTCTCTTTGAAACAGCAGCTCAGTGGCTACAGGAACTTAATATTCTTTTTGCCTTTGACTTGAAGATCATAATCCAGAAAAATGGATTTTTCACTGTTGCTGTGCACCAGCAAATCTACTTGCTTTATTTCAAATAAAGCAACACGAACGTCTCAGTAAAGCACAACCACCTGAGCAGTCGGAGCAGCCCGTGACAATGCTCACAACACATGCAACAAACTGCAATTTTCAGATTTCTCAGTCAAAGCTCAGGTGAGCTTCATCTCTGTTTTGTTTACTCACAGGTGGTATAATTAATCCATCAAACACTCTGTTGCAACTTTAATGGCATTCAAAATCAGCATGCCCCAAAATTGTTGCTGAGTTTATTTACAGAAACAAGACTGCCTATTTCACGACCAGCTAAACAACACGGTTATTTTTCTAAAGCATAGATTCAACTCCATGTTGCATGCAGGGTTACAGAACGGAGGATGGCCTGTCTGAGCCTTTGTCCCATAATCCAAAATACTGAATTAAAGCACCACTGGGATTTCCCGCGTATCTTCACACACACATCTATTGCTGGGACTTTGCCATCACTACGCTTCAGTAGATTTCCAGCCTGCTTCCATTCTAGTCCAATCCAGTGTAATTTATCATCCCTACATAAAAAGAATTTAAGTGATTACAGAGGAAATACGAGCGACGCAAAGCCGTAACTTTTCAGAATTTGGAATCAGTTCTTCTGCTGGGGCAGAGAGGAGCGCTCCTTGCCAGAAGGAGCTGGAGAAATGCCACTTGGAAATTAAACCATCCACTTTCGGAATATACGCTATCAGGGCAGCAAAGCCGTATTTTGCTATTGATGGCAGAGCTGTGAATCCTCCCTGTACGGCACCAATACCAGTCTTCTTTTAACATTCAGGTATTTTGCACTTGCTTCTGTGAGCTTAGCAATGGGGAACTTTTTGACCAACACACTTCTACATTACAAGCAGAGGTAGCAGCAAAGAGCCAAGTAACTCTTCCAGACAGAAACTACAGTCACAATCCAGAATAACAGGGCAGCTGGGTCTCTATGTGCATGACTGCCTGAGCAGGAAGACGAGCATTACCTAACTGGGCTGTAAATTTCATCTCGGACCTTAAAATCTAAAGTCTTCCCAAAACCGAGGAGAGCAGTTGAATGGAGCCCATGCAAACAAAGCCTTCCTGGCCCCTTATCTGATGTCAGCGATCCTCTGAAATTAGGTGTTGCCCAGGAAGAGCAGTGGGAAGGTACAGGGCTTGCCACTCCTAGGTGGCAACTGTCTTAAACACATTCCCACGGTTTCTTAGTCACATTGCCAGAGAGGAAAAATAAACCAACCAAGGCCAGCAGTGGTGCCCTGAGAAAGCTGGGAGAAAGGAGCTATGGCTCCTACCGTCTGGCACGGTGGGGAAACTGCCCTCTCCTTCCACCAGGTCTCCTGTAGTCCTAGCACACACGGAAGGCGGTGCGGCCCAGCAACAGGAGGATACCAGGCTGGCAGGGGAAGGCTGATGGCAGCACTCCCAAAGAGGTGGGAACAATCAAGGAGTAAGCGATGACTCACGCTGTGCGATTTATTGCTGGGCATCGGTCCCAAATGTGTTAATAAAGTTGCAGCCAAAGCAATGCATATCCCTCAGGTCTTGGCTTTGTTCAGCCTGGCCAAGATGATCAAGTCTTGTTTTCAAGCAAAACAAGGATGAGATTCTACACGGTATTCCTATTGCAAGTGATCTATTTATGTTTCACTGTACCGCACGGCATTGCCAACCCACAAGTATTTAATAAAAGAAGTACAAAACAAGAAAGAAGCAAGCATATGTACAGACATGAAGTCATAAGATTTTAAATTTAATTTTTAGCTTAATTTTTTTTCTTTTTTAATCTTCTCTGATTTCAGATGTGAAAGATGACAGACAGTAATAGTCCTCAGTCACTGTATTCAACTGAAGCAAGATGCTAACACGAAAACAGGTAGCAAATGGATTCAATAATTCACGGCTACCATTTTCTTGAAGGTCTCTTGGAAAAGGAGAAATTGAGGAAAGAGGGGAGAGGCCAAAGAACTGTTTGAAAGGAAATATTTACTTGATCAGCTGGGGAAGCAGTGGTCAAGCATAAGAACTGTGACAGGTTTCTGTAAGCAGCCTGGCTAAGTGTCACATACCAGGTAGTGACAGAGAAGCATTTTATATAGCAATCACTGTGCAGATGCTCCTTTTAGCTCTAATTAGAATTAGAAGAGAAGCTATTTTCACACTTTGACTTTAATACAGCTTTAGATTGTCAGAGATGTACTAACTCAGTATGAACTGGCTGATGTCAGCACTTCACAGGACAGTCCTGTGAGGGACAAAAATTATGAAGCTATTAGAAGGGCAAAGGATAAATGAATCATTTTTGCAGTGTGCAGGATACACTTTCCAGTATTGTCCACAAGTAGGATAGAGAGTTTCAGAATAGAGTTTGAAGATGTCCTTGTTTCGGAAATGAAAGGAGACATGGGCTAAATTAACAGAAGAACATACTGTCAAGCTACATCCTCAAGTAAAACAAGCATAAACTCAGGTATAAACAGGATTTTTTTTTGTTAATGGCAGCTATCAGCTATCTACATCCATCTGTTTCCAAAGCCAGAGCTGGCGAGGGAGGGGAGGGCAGGAGACAAAAACACTCAAAAAAAAACCAAAGTCTTTTCACATCTGAATTATGCTTCTCATGGACAAGTGGACAGTGCATGCTATCATCTGTCAGTAGTTTGCCAAAAAACCTGCAACAAATCTGTGAAAAGTTGAAATGACATTCAAAATTATTCATGACATTCATAACTGACTGATTTCTCTACCAGACTTCAGGAGATTTAGTGGTCTTATAACCCACTAGCCACCTCCAGGAATTCCCCCGCTGAATCTCGGGTATTGGATATAACGCTGTGCCTTACAACACATGGTCCAAGCCATTCATGCTTCCAGCACGTGGATCTCTGGTCAGGTTCTGCCACCTTGCATTCTACCAGCAATATAATTACTACCGGATACGTTATTTTATACATCGTTTTGTTACCAGGCAAGCTCTGGACATTGTGAGTACAAAATACGAAACAAGACACAAGCATGCTTTGCTAACAACCAACAGCTCACGACCAACCCCCTTCCAGAGCGGGGTGCACAAGACAATCCACTGGGGTACAGGAAGAAACTATTTTTATACCACTGATAAATAAATTACTGCATCTATATCTCATCCTTTTTAAATTTCTCTTCCTGTGCATATTTTATCATGTCCATATTAATACAGTAATACACATACATAATTTATAAATTAAAATACATATATTGGGGCTGCATGCTCTTTTTTTTTTTCTCAAACACTGATAAGAGTATGTGATTAAAACTGTTGGGAGACCACTGTTCTAAACAACCTGATAATGCAACCCAACCCCTACTGGCTGCCTGCAGTAGGAACTCCTCAGCACCAGGTTCTCCTGCATTAGATGACGGCGGCAGCTCAATAACCACTTCGGGGAGCGCTAAAAGGACAGGGCACATAGACAGCAGCTTCACTGCTGTCACTAGGGTTGAGCTGAGGAACCATGGTCTTAGATGAAGATCTCAGTGTATATGCAAATAACTAACATGTACATTCAAATAACAATATGGTCCCTGTTTAATGGAAATATAAAAATGTACGTCTTTTCATGTTTTCTTTGCTCCCTTCCTATTTAAGTTCCCAAAGTTGTTGACAAACTCACTCCACTATAATTCTGGTTTTGTATGCCTCATATGTAATTTAGATAATGACTTCTGTGTTTTGTACAACTTGTTCAAGAGTAAGTTCATACAGGCTTCTTGCTAGCTCATTTTAGTCAGCTCAAATCTACCCAGCAATGCATGAGCGAAGCAGAGGTTTGACCCCTTCCGAAAATCCATCCCAGGAACGATTTGTTATTAATCGCACATGTAACCAGAATAATTTGTATACGTTCAGGGAGCTTGTTACACAAAATAAGACATTGTAGCTACAAAAGGAGCCTTGGCACATTATTTCCATGCCTCTTTCCTCTAACATCCCGAATCTGAAAGCAGCAGTCGCTCTCCAAGGAAAGTGAAAAGCAGGCAGGAATTAAGTTCTCCTGCAGGTGCCAGCGAGCTGCACCCACTGCCGGTGAGGGTGCTCTGTTGGTGCCCCTGGCCCAGACTGCAAAAAGTTGGTAAGAAACTCAGATTTTTGGGGGGGGGAAGAGCGCAGGTGGGAGGGATAAGCGTGGCTTTATCGACCAGATGTGAATTTTGGTAAACTGAAAGACAATTAAAACCCATCTGGAGACGTGGTTTCTTCCAGTTGTCACAACCCTCTGGTATGCTTGGAACTATTCCAGAAGGCTGCTAAAGGAACAAAGATCTCTTGAAGAGTTGAGCATGAAGGATTAGAAAGGTAAAGCACAGAGGTGTTCTAGAGGGCTCTGTCTTTCATTCTTTCATGATGATGTGAAACAGCCAGCTAGAAAGGGACTAAAAGGTACAGTTGCGTTGTTACCCCTAACTGCACTGATAAAGGGATTAAATGAGGCACTGGCAGCTTGCTTTCAAAAGAGAGTGAAAGAAGAACACAAGAAAGTGAATTAGAGATGAAGAACGTTAACATGAAGGAGAAGAAATGAAAGAAATGAAATGAAAGAAATGAGGAACTAGGCAGCAAAGGCAAGAGGATGAGGCAATTACACAGCACCTCAGCAAGATGACAGTACTGCATGCAGCCCCCTGCAGCCCCGCGGAGACGTGAAGGGTTGCAGGAAGATTCTTACATTGACCCAAAGTGAACAGCCACCGCAACAGCCAGAACAGACTGAAAGGTGGAGATCGCAGCAGTACCACATTTTAGTCTAAAAACATACACACTACTTATTTCCCAACCTGTCTTTACAATATTAATTCTCCTTTGGTGAAATTAAGTCAAAAACTCTTTCAGAGGTTTTGCTTTTTTTGACAGAGAGTGGAAGCTCTGGAAACTGGGATTGGGAGGGTGTTTGAGAAGCACAAGCCCCATCAATCCACAAAGCTCAGATTTATTGTGTTTTCTCAAACTCCAGAAAAGTCAAAAAGGAATCCTATTAACAACTGTAAGGAGCAGGTTCACAAAGGCTCGCAAAAATTACATTAAAATCCACTGTGTTTGGGTTGCATCCAGATTTTACTTGTGACAATCAGCTAGCGTGTTACCATGAGCTTCGCACCATGTATCTAAGATGTCAAAGGCGTAACATCTCTCTCTTACATTAAATTGCCTGAATACAACAAACCAATTATTCAATTGAAAATACATCAGAGGAAATTTACCTTGAAAATTTACCAATCTGACAAAAGTTAATGGATTAACTAACCAAATACAATGTTTTTTTTTTCTGCCCAATCTAGCAGGCTCACAGCATAGCCAGATCTTACTGCAAAGCCAAAGACCTTAACACGATAAAAGCAAAAAGCATTAAGTGTATTAATGCCTGTTCAACAGTGAATTGTCTTTGCGGTACGGCAATGCATAATCTAGCTTCTGTTCACACTTCTTTGATTACAAAAAAACAGAAACACAAACAACCCAACAAACAAGTCACTTTGCACAGCTTAGGAGGCCCAACAGCCTTTTAACAAAACAATTCTGTTGCCGTTTTTACATGGGGTTAGTTGATGCCTCCTTTTTTTTTTTTTTTAATGAGCTAAATATAATTAATGACTTCAAAACGGAATTAGTTCAACGCATTTAGCTGAAAGCATTTATTTGTATGAATCCAGTTATAAATCATAACTCAAAGGCATATTGTAAAGAACTTCACTGAACATTTGAATAGCAGCCTTCTATATAAGTGGTATTAGACATTAGACATTAGTCCAGTCAACACAAATTCTGATTTTAACAGGCTTGGATAAACATACAAATTTTGGCTCAGCTAGTGAGCTTCAGCTGTCAGTACTCTGAAACAGATACAAGCTTTAAGAAACCTTTAATTCAAAAGCCCATTATTGTACCAACTGGAATAGAAATACTTGAGTATCAAAGAAGAGTTCCTCCCTCCTTTCATGGTATTACTTCTGTAAGACACCAATTGATCTGCAGCCCTTGAAAGAAAGCTTCTCTCTTCCCTCTCCTGAACAAAAGTCAGTGATGTTTTTTATCCATCACAGTGTAACAGCATCAAAAATGCCTTCTGCATCAACTTAAAACAAGGAGAAAAAACTGCAAACCACAAAGTTATTAAATGACATGTCTATTTATTTTGTCTGACAGATTCACTGCAGGAAAAAAATATGTCTTAATTAAAAAATACATGAAGATTTGTTTAGAGCAGGTATTCAGAACAAATGAGGAAGAAGAAAAGCAGGAATGTATCTGGATAGTACTGCTAGCGTTACTCCCAGCTGCTGTTTGGCTTCATCAACCAAACAAGGATAGCTCCCTGAATCCAGCAAGTGAAACTACCCTGATCTAACCACCGAAGTGCTATGCCCCCTTTTCCTGGTGAGGAGCTGCTGTTCTCCAGCAGCACCTTTGGGAAGAAGGTGCATTAGCTGTGCTTTACACAGGAACAGGTGGGTAAAGGCAAAACCTGCCCCACAGCAGAGAAAGCCTGAGCTCAGAAGAACTGGGGGCAGACAGCTATTACAGGTGTAACTTCTGCCAGATGTAAGCGCTTTACCAGCTTAATATCAGATCATTTGGAAAGGACTTGAAAGACATAACTGTGACTGCTACAGGCTGTTCGGGGATCTGAACAGCACTGAGATTGGTCCTGTGTCCACTGATTTGGGGTAGATGCCAGCCTGCTCTGGTCCTAACGGCTTCCAAAACAAAGCCTGTTTGGGATGGCTTTTGCAGAGGCAAAATTTCACCAATAAATGAACAGAGCACAGCTGCCTGGCTCGGCCCCATTTCAGACGACGGCAGGACAGCCGTCCAAACACCAGACTGGATACTTACCTTCTGAACTGGAGACTATTTTTCTCATCTGGGACTATTTATGCAATGCCTTGAGATTTAATACATTGCCAGACTTACTGTTGGTTACTTAATAATAACATCCACAACATTTAGCAGTGTCTGATAAATTGTGTAACCAACTTAATTTACCCTCTCTGACATTAAAAACAGTTATTGTTAATGAACAATGCCTAAAAATATTTAGGTGGGTTGTTTAATTCAACTGAACAATGTACTTGGAACTACTGTGATGGAATTAGCACACAGGGAAACCAATACATGCTTATTTAAATTCCTTCTGTGCTACCCGTATTTGCTCTTTAATCATCCAGCCCTTCCATTTCTCACTGGGTATAGTTACTCTACAGCGTCTTCCCGGAAAAACAACACAGTTCCTACACTTTTTTATTTTTTTTTAAATGGCAAAACTTTTTATTCTTCCAGGCCATGCTAAATCTTCTTTGATCAGGTTGTTCAAGTGGCTGAGCTCAGCACGGAAAGAATATCTTTTCAAACAGTAGCAATAAGCAGAGCTTCACTGAGAGACCTGATTTCCTTACTGGCCCATATTAAAAGGAGGAATATTTCTGCAACGTTATCAGAAAGGTCCCGTACAGAAGCTCAGCCAGCCTGCATTCAGTGACAAGAATGACCTGCGTGTTTGATGCACGCAAGGAGCTCCGCTAATGCAAAGAGAAATACAAACAGGAGCTGCCCCACCAGCCTTGTAGCAGCTTGCTACGCATCAAGATGAAGGCTGACTGCTTCCTTTGGACAGACTTTGGTACAACAACCAAGACTTGAGAAGAAAGGTCAACACTTAATAGTGTGTAGGTTTGGAATGATTTTTCCAATTCTACTAACATGAGTTCAATGAGTTCAAAATGCTAGGGACGTGACATTATTTTCAAAAAAACCACAGTAGATATTTAAAACTAACCAAGTCTCAAGATTACATGCTACTGACATTGTTTACAATGGGATTAATTACTATCCCATTGCATATCTGCCTAATTTTTTGAAAAACAAGTAAAGGAAAAAAAATAAAATCTTGTTTGGAAAGCACCAGATTAGCAGCAAGCAAGCTGGGTTTTGTCTCCTTGGATAAATCTCTTAGGTAGCTGAACCAAAGTAGCCCTTTGTGCAAAAGGCATTTTACTGAGATGGTTGCAGACTCAAACATTTTCCAAAGTGATAACAATTTCAGGATAGAGCTTAACACAAATTTGAAAGCATTTTCTGAAGACTGGAATTAATTATAATTATTCTCCCACATTATATTTGGCGATTATATTTGAAGTCATGCTATGTAATTTCAATTATGAAGGTGCTTTTACACTAGAAGTAGATAAGAGTCCTCAAAAACTGTAAAACTTCCACCCATGAAAATATGCTTGGCTAACCGAAACTTGCTCAAATGGAGAAATAATGCCTTTAGAAATAAAGCACGGCAGCGCTCTTCGTAAGAGATACATAGGTTTATGCCAGCTTTAGACATGTCCCTAGGGCTTTACCTTTAGCCTCTGAGGAAACAACCTGGCCACCTGTGCATGCCGACCATTTCGCATATTCATCTACATGTAGAGATCCCATCCAGTGATGGGTTCCACCTGAACTTAGAATAGTCACCAAAGCTCTAATAGCATGGCAACAATCCAACAAAACAAGTTAAGTAACATAATCCTGCATCATTTTTTTTTTTTTTTTGCCAGCACTTCCCTAAGAAATATTTCAGCTCAATCCAAAAAAAAAGAAAAAAAAAAAGTATTCAAGGATTTAATTTTGGGATTTTGACTTTGTTGTTGGCAACTCTCCCCGTGTACTCTCTGAAATGACAAGCTATTAACTTGACAGTTCAGGTATTTTAAAGGTGAGAAAGACAGTCTCTAAAGATATATATATATTTTAAATTCAAAAGTAAATTCTTTTGAAAGTTCCTCCAATTCAGCACATAAATTGAATTCATTTGATTAGCCTTTCTACAATGTAAAGCTCTTGACTCTTCCAAACATACTCCATGCCAGCTAGCAGGTCAGGACTTGACATAACTGAATGAAGAAACCTCCACCTTCTTGTAACAGCACAGTACAGACACATCTGCTGTTAATTCCTCATCACGGGGTACACACAGCCATCACATTTACTTGAGAGTAATGGTTACTGTTCACAAACAATTATTACAGTTCCTCAGCAAAAGCTCAATTTCAGAGTGTGGAGCACCCTCAGCTCTCCCCAATGCCCTTGTGTGCAGAAATGATCAGTGCTATTAGAAGTGCTCAAGCACCTTGTGGGGCTCAAGTAAAGCCACTTAGCTGGTAAAGCTCTTCAAATACGGCTCATTTCTCCCTATCAACAGGGTGAGGCAACAGAGAGAGAAACAGGCCTCCCTAAATATACTTAGGATATACCTTTTTTTTTCAAAACAGAGAAATAGAACCTTGTCTTTCCATGCAACACCTCTCAAATCACAAAGAATTAACTCGTCTGAAATCAGGGATGCTCGTGGCACTATTTTCTTCTTCCTTCCTGGCTGCTGCTACTTGTCACTGTGTGCATACTGTCCCAGGGCGGGAGCCTTTAGTCAGGCAACAGTCATGCCATCAGAGAGGGGACAGCTAAGAATTGGATACAGGTTTTGAAGGTGTTTACAGAAGAGTAATTCACCTGTGCATCATCAAATCCGCACTGGTCTCTACATATGCAGCACACTACAGCAGTGTTATAGGAGACACTGACTTTTCCAAAGAGAACAGTACAGGCTACTTGCAATTGCTTCATGGTCTCAAAGCAAACAAGGCAAACAGTGGTACAAATCAATAATCCATTTCGTATTTCACACGGCAACTTGCTTATTAAAAATAATATATTTAAATCACTGTATTAACAGAAGGAACATTTTAAGAACACTTAACCTGATGCTGATTTAAAAACGTAAGAATACGTACGTTTGGTCCACGGACTGATCATAACATCAAATAACATCAAGCCAAAGGCACCAGGGAATACTGCGAGTGGTAATATCCAACTTGTTTACAACTGTTTCATTGGCAAAAGGAAGTGCTAATCATAAGCATGAGTGTTCCCAGCTCCCTCTTCCATAGCCTTATGGAGAACTTTTTGTCCTTCCAAAAAATGCAAATGCAGGTTTCTCTTGAGGTGCCCGAATTGTTCTTTTCAAGCCTTGATGTCTTTACCCAATTCCCAGCAGTTCTTCTTAGCCTCTTACATTCTGACTTCTGTTTACTGATGCACTACTTCACTTAGTGTAGTAGCACATCAATTAATTATACAGGAGTATGCCTAATCAGGTTTCCCTAGGGTTTTTAACAGAAACCCTTTGTATTTCCTAATGATTCCCTGAGATTGTAAGTATTATTAGTTCTGCAATAAAAGAAATCAGAGTCTGCTGACAACACTATTTCCATAAAAGATGAAATTGGTATTAAAATTGTTGATCCAAGCAAACTTGAACTTCAGAGAATTCAGATTTAGTCTGGATTTCATGATTAACATTTTTACACCACATAAGCAGTCAGCACATATAGACAAGAAACACAAATGAAAAAGAAAGGCTGGAGCTGAAGAACTGACGTGACCTACTTTTCACTGTAGCATTAAAACATGTATTCAGATTCATCGCAAAACCTCCGCTAACTTTTACACGATACTACCACAACTGGTCAATGATGGTCAAACCATTTTCTGTGCTAAATTTCTCAGGCCCTGCCTTGCTCGGACATGGTAGGCGTGCTCTAGATGGCCGATACTTCTTTTCTTTGTTCTAAGGCAGAAAATCACAAACTTCCACCTTGCTTTAAGGGAGAGTTCAGGTATTAGTGTTTTAATAGACTAGCTATGAAAAGCCTGAATCCACCAAACCACATCTATCTTCCATGTTGCAGAAGTTCAGAAAAGATTAAAACAACAACAAACCATTTTGCACGGACTTGCATTGTGTAGGAGCTGGTGTCGTTTTTGGCTAAATCATGTCTTTTATTAGGAAGAGTCTTAAGTAGAAATATAGGTAGTTGGCTGCCTTAACATAGAAGTATTACTGTCACAGAATCACAGAGGAGCTGATGTTGGAAGACACCTTCGGAGGCTGCTTGGTGTGCCCCCTGCCAAGGCAGGGTCAAGCACAGCTCAATTTTGTGAATAGTCGAGGCTTGAATACCCCAAGGATGGAGACTCTACAACTTCTTAGGACAACACGATCCAGCAACTGACCACAGGTATAATAATATAAAAAATTATTCCAGAAGCATTAACTTTCATTTCTGCATTTATACAACTTTTGCCCATCCTCCCCCCAACCAACGAGACCGTGGTGGGGTAAGCATACTGCCCATCTGTCAACCACGCTTATACACTCAAGTCACACCACACACAGAAACTGCGTGGCTGACATCACGTAAGCTCAGACGCTCATACCAAGTATGTTGGCAAGACTGGACTCTGAAAGACTGCTTTTAATTCTCCATCTTACTTAGTCCCCAAATCAGAAATGAAGATGTGCCAGAGATAATTTCCACATTATGAAAGCAGCTCTCTCTAGCATTCCGCAGGGACCTGTCTGCAAGGCTGAACTGTATCTCTACACAGTTCCTTTTGTCCTGTATTTGCTCTTTGATGTACAAGCCTGCCACAAACTAAGCAGTGATCTCTTTGATGTTGAACTTTTATACTTTATTGTAACTAGCACGCTTACAAGAGCAGCTGCCAGTCATTTTCCCTTCTAAACATTCAAATTTCGTGAGGCGCTTACTTTATGAGTCAGATTTCTCAGTAACTCATTTTCAGAATTTCCACAATAACTGCGCTACTCTTTTGGAACGGTAACTTCATTGAAAACCAAATTCCAATCATGTTTTTCAAGTATTACAAATTAATGCGAGCAGGAGCTAATATATCTGAATGCACTTAACAAAATATAATTAACTAGTCAAGTGTGCATTTCCTCACTTCTAGCCAATTCAGGTCTGAGCTAGAGCCATGTTCAGCCAGTAAAAAGCACCAATAGCAGTTTATTAGGATCCCATCAAACACCTAATGCCAACTGACGTTGGAGTTGTGTGCTTTACCGCTTCTTAACAAGTGTATCAGCATGTTTTACATAGCCAGTTTTCATGGTTTTTCTTCCTCAGGATCTTCTCATTCAGGCTCTACTCAGTCGTCATAACAACGTTCATACTGCAGAGAGCAGACACTAAATTTCAGACCTGACAATACCAAGGCAGATTAAATTACAAAGCTAGTGACTTCTGTTACAAAACTCTAATCAATGTGGGCAGAAATAACATGCTATAAAGTGCAAGTTTACCACCAGTACACGCTAGAGCTGTCCCTGTGAGACATACAAGAGTTTCCATCCCAAAGCTCTTTTGTGAGGGCTTTTAAGTCAACCATAACAACAGAAATCATTTGGAGTGAGATTTTGCCATTCAGAAAGTCTCTGCTTTGGAGTGACCTTTAGGTTTGGCTATTTTTCACTTCTGCAAGTATAAACAGTGTGGTTGGGAGGGCAAATATTGGAAGAAAATTAGAGTATTTTGGGATAGTGACAGTAAGGAGGGGAAGTTTCCTTCAGACTGGGCTCTATGTTTCCACCACTAAACCAGTACTACTTCTGTGGCCAGTGTTCTAGCCACAGAAATGCACTACTTCACACACTTTAATCTCCAGTTAAAAATGTGAAGGAACAGTTTTAGGGTGAGAGGAAAAAGGATTATACAAAGGCAGGTTTGTCACAGTGATTCCCAGTATCCCAAACTACCTCGCAGCTCAGGAACAGGATCGGTGTGCTCAGAGCTGGACGCGCTCAAAGGAAGCGGCGCCGCAGCAGCAGCTGTGCCCAGCAGCCAGGTGCTGCGCTCCACCTTGCTGACCGGGAGCTGCCAGCTTCCTCTGACAGATACCTGCAGGTTTTTAGGAAACAGGGTTAAATAAAGCCAACCCTAGCGACACTGGAAACATCACATTCTCAGAGCCATTTCAGGTCCAGGCAAAAGGTAAGCTTTCAGCACTCACCCAGACCCGACCAATGTGCAGCAAAACAGCCCACCAAGAAAAACAAGAGTGAAATACCGCTCATGTTACTGAGAGGCTGCACCTGAGTTTCCAACAGCGCATCCTGTGCAGGAGGCAGAGATAAGACAGGAAAACAAATCCCTGCCTTCAGCTCCTGCCGCTGCGCCCCAGCCCCACGCCTGCCCAGGGCGCTGCCTGCCCAGGCGCCCTCCAGCGCTGCTGCTCTGGCTGCGGAGTGCTGGGAGGGAGAACGCGCCGCGCCCGCTTCCTCAGCCATCCAGAAGGCGCCTATGTATATGAGGTTTCTCAAATGAAAGATCTATGGCTCTTTAATTAACCTGTCTGGTTTTTTTATTATCTGTTGATACAAGAATCTATCCAGCAGTCATAAACATCCTGATGCGCTCATATTTTAAGCAAATGCTTCTTTTAATTCAATCGTGTACCCACAGTACAAGAAAAACTCTACCCAAAGCCTAATACAATACGTCTCTGTCAATCCCACAATTGCAGGGAGTGTCCCTCAGAAGAAAAACAACGCTGAGCATAAACTCAGCTTCTCCAGCTGATCACCAGCAGTTCTCCCCTCTCGTGTGGCGGAGCGTGATGCGATGCCGCAACGAGGTTTCAAAACACACCTCCGAAGCGCTAGGGCACCCGGCCCCAGATACTCGTGCTCGTACCAAGGAGCAGCTCCGCGGACATTTATGCTCATCAAAATTTCTTAGCAGTACAGCACCCAACACACAGATGTTTCTGAAGTAAACTAGAAGGACCCAGTCCAACAAGGGAAAAACGGTGGAAATCTATGATAAACAGCTTTGTGCAGTGCCGAGGATGGATTTATTAATTCCCAAATTGAGCTTGAAGCAATCACTATAAATTAACTAGAAAATGTGTTTTCCCACAATAACCACTCTGCCAAATCAAACACAGGCAAAGATGAGCTAATTAATTTAGCTGAATGGAAAAGCACACCCATTATGAGTAACATTACAGTTGATATAGGAAGTGAGCAGCTACTGCTGCTGCTTTCAACTAGTAGAGCAATTCATATCATTCAAATGCAAGTCACAAGGAAAGGATGCAAATGTACAAATGCACAGAGAGGAAGCTCCAAATATTCTGATGACAAGGCAGCGCTCTTCCCGGGCTGCCTATGCTCTGTGTGGACTACCAGCTTCAGGCAAAAAGGAACACCTGGGGCTTAGAATTTACCATCCTTTTGGGATGGGGGGAAGATAAATGACCCTTCAAATCACAACCCCTGGTAGTCACAGGGCCGGGCACAGGAGGCTGGTCGAAGGAGCGCTCCTCTCCTCGGAATTCAGGAACAGGTCATCGCCATCTCACAGAAGTTTTAGGAGTTGATGCTGCGCTATGGGTTAACTGGGCCTAAGACCACTGATATTATGTCTCACAGATGTTAATTATTGCCACATGCAATGAGAAATTGATTTCTAATTGGATCATGCAAATTGTACTGGGTCTTAAACAGAAAATTGTTCTTGGGTGAAGAGAGAAAATTGCTGAGTTAATCCTGACTCTCCCAGTGCTTTGGAGAAAGAGTTGGCAGTTCGGTACTGCAAACACCCTTTCGAACTGTAGTGGAGAGACCAAAAACCTGCGGGCCTACATACCATCCGATTCCCACTGTCCTGTTTCATCTGTACAGAAATTAGCATTTAGAACTAAGACAATTCTGTCCACAATGGAATTCAGAAGCCACGGCCACACTGCATCCTTCCACGGGCTTCTGCTGCTTGCAGTTTACAAAGCAACAGCAAGAATAACAAACTCTGTACTGGTTTACGAGTACTAAACACACAGCATGTTGTAGAAGAAAGCAAGTGCAAATAGAGGGACCTTTCCTGATTTTTTTTAGTCCACAGTACAGAAAGTATTCTCTAGTATGTTCTAGGTGTGAGCAAAGGTGGCAAGAGGCCCAAACACACCCTGCCCTCCCCTGCTGTGCAGGCTCTGCAGGGCGAGGTGCCTGCAACACCTCTGGCGAGCACCACCTGGAGCCAGCCAAAAGCAATCCTGGCATGCAGGAATACAGCCAGCAGTATGCTGTCAGCCAGGCAAAACTCCAGGCTGTGGTCACTTCAGTTTGGAAGAACACTCTCTGAGAAACCCTTTGTAACAACAGAGCATCTATCTATGTAAAAATTCAACATCGCTTTTATCTCCCCCCATTATAGAATGATCAACTTCTTCCAAAGAGAGCAAATAAAGAGCCAGCCAGTTGGTTGTATGAAGCACCTTGTACCAGGATTCAATGGCAATAAATACCATGGCATTTCAAAGAACACAAATATTACACAATAATTACATGGCTGATACCCTATAAGTATGCTGACTATTCTATTTGCATTGTTCAGAAGTGAAGAGGTTAGCCTTGTTTACATTCATGTAGCTTTAATTAACCTTAGAGATAAATGCTCTTAAAATGAAAGCCGGGATGATTATACCTCTCAACACTGATTTTAGCCTAGATGGCTACATAGGCTGCATGACAAAGGGCCCAAAGGCTGGATCCACGAAAACAGGAGAGCCACATGCTATGTGGGTCCTGCATCACTCCATCATGAAGGAAAAGAAACAAAAAGCTGCAGCGAAATCAAGGCACCACTTAAGTCAACTGCCTAAGTGCTGTGGAGCCAGGCTGTACGTCGAAGGGTGTCAGCTGCGGGCACTGCTGACCCCCGCAAGTTGACACCTAGAGGAACTGCACCCAGCTGCGCTCACGGACGGCAGAGGGCTACGTCTGATGGTGAGGGCAGCAGGCTAACCCACCCCCCTCCAGCAGCGCTGTGGAGCCCCCCAACTTGCTGGGGGTACCCTTGCACTCGTGACTCTCACGGTTAGTGCTCTCACATCAGGCTGCAGCCCCAGAGCAAAAAGAACATCCGCTGCCTCAGACACTGCAACTCCACAGCTAACTACCAACCTCCAGCTTTGTGCTCTTAAGTTGAGAGCACACGTGCATAAAGCGAGGGGAGGAGGATGTAGCACAGATTCCCTGCTATTTATTAAAACCGGGCTCAGATTTTCTGGGATAACCCTTGCTCTTCCCGTCAGCATGATGGCTTTGGCTTCCCATGCCACCGAGAAGGAAAAGGGAAGCAAACGCTGACTGCTCCATGAAACCAGGAGCCTGTCTGGGAGCCTGTGCAGACAACCTCAGTGCAGAGCGCGGGTACTGCAAACGGCTTGTTGCAGCACACTGGCTTGTGCAAAGCCTGCTGGCTGGCAGTGGGCTCGGGACTGCAGCTCCCCCGCGCTCTGAAGAGGGGAGCACTGTGACACCCCGTGAGTCACCGCCGTCCTGAGTCACTCCCTGAGTCAGTCCCCAACATAAGGCACAGCCAACTGGGGAGCAGCCTGAAACTGCGCCCAGCGTGCCAACCTGTACTTTGTAGAACTTCTTAGCCTAAATGCCTCTAGCGAGAAAACTGGAAGAAAAAAAAAAAAAAAACAAACACAGGGCAAACTAAAGACTTGATTAATCACGGGCAAATCTCCCTTTAAAACAGCATGCAGCATAGGAACCATTCATCTGCAGGTCCCCTAACAAGGCTTTCTGCTTACGTTTTTCAGTCTGTGTATCTTTTTCATCTAATGAGCAAAGAGCTCTGCACCATACAGAGTTACCTTTTTCTCGTAACACAGCTGTTCTGGAGAACAGAATCCTCCCCTTCCCTATTTACTGTTTATTGCAAAACCAAGGAAAACTGATCTTCAAAAAAGAACAGGAGGCAAAGAAGAGAGTTTCTGCACCATTACTTATGTGCATATCCCTAAGATATCAGTCCTCGAGGAAAAGAGAACTCATGAAAGGAAAGACCTACCGGATGTTTGATCTTTGGAGTTATCAGCTGTAACTGCAAATTACTGCTCACAGATAAATACAAGAAAGGTGAATATTTTTTTTTTCTTCTCTCATTGCAAATGAAAAAAGGGTAACGTATGCTAACACGTATCGAGCCCAACTAGTTTTGTAATGACTTTACTGATTTTTGTTATATGCAGTTATTTTGCACACTACAACAACTTATCTCGTGGGAATGTGTAAAAAAACACACTGCATCTCCACTTCCTTTAACACTAGATAGAGAATTGCAAAGTCAGACAAAGCTGCGTGTACCTACTCATGGCAGACACAAAGGTTTGACAGTTTTGATTTAGCGACGCATAGTTTATAAACAAATATACCAATTTAGAGTTCTCTTGTGTAGTGAAGATGAAATACTTGCAACCCTGCCAGTAATTAGTACATGATAGTTATCATTTCTACAGCATTCTGTAGGCAAGAGAAGCAATAAAGAAGATTTAAAAACCCTTAAGGTTAAAATTTGATGCTACATAGGCCTCAAAAACCCATGAACATGCAAGGATCTCTACAATGGGGAATAAGAAAAGAACACCATCTTTTTCGTAGATGTCGGTGAAGTACTTGATATAAAGAGGACTCAGTTCTTGGCTGGGGTCTCCAGACACTTTTCCCCGAGCAAATAAATGCCAAGACACACATTCACCTCCGGAAGGCAGCGCCAAGCTGCACGGCTGCAGGCCATCACCCTGGGCACGCTGAACCCGCCGCCACCTCCCCCCCGGCCAAAGGGGGACGAGGATTCGTGTTTGTGCAGAACCCGCACCCCAAACGGCCATGCAGTGATTCCTGCCTACCTGTAAAGCCTCACCCCTCAGGGATTTCTTTTTTAAAGGTACATTAGTCTTCACATGGTGTCTGCAGGTCACTGCGGCTTTGTCCTATTGATTCAGAACTGGCCTGGAAGAATTATTTGTGAGGTCCTGTTGCCAGCCAGGTGGAACAGGCTCGCCGTTTCAGCTAGGCAGGAGCTGTGCAGAAGTTTGAAGTTTGACCTAGGGAGGCGTTCAGCACCCGCAGTTATCGCTGACTTAAACAGGACATACAGATTCTCCATACTTGAAAGAATGTCCCCAACCGAGACTTGTACAGAGCACGCAACTGCCTTTGATTATCACAGAGTGAGACTTTAAGACAGATTTCCTCTTTTTACTTGTAAATCTTGAGTCTTTCAAAGGGCCTGAAACATAGATTTCAGCAATAAACCTCAAACCAATCGTATCCTGTGAATGTGCCGCAATGAATGTCTTAGGTACAAGTCAGTCATTCAGATCAGCCGTAGTAAATGAAACAGCAAGAAAATAGCCTCTCAGCTAGCAACTCCAAAGGCCAGATTTTGTTAATATTTAGTCAGCAGAAGTTCTGTACTAGGGTATTTGCTACATTGGATTTAACTCTCAACACTGCCAGAGCAAAGGCAAATTTAAACACGCTTCAATTTGTGAGGCAACTTTCTATAAACCCCCGTCAAGATATTTTCCCATGCACAGTGGTTTACTGGTGAAAAGCAGAGAGTAATTACAAACGTGCTGATAGCTCAGTGCCAAGAAACATGACAAAAAACATGTCAAAAGGTCAGGCTTGGCAGGCTCAGGAAAGCTCAACCACAGTAAACAGCCCTGCAAACTCCACGGTAGGCCTCGAAGCGAGCTGGCTCTGCAGAGACGGAACGCGCAGGGCGCCGCGAATAAAGCTCGCAGCCTTCAGCACTACGGCCCTGCTCATCTGCCAGGAACAATGCAGCAAGATACGAAAGTAATTTGCACTAATAGGGAAAGCCACGCGTTCTATTTCCTTAAATAGGTATTTTTCAATGCCTAAACCCTCTTTCAGAAACAGCATCAGTCAGAAAACTAGTTGTATTTCTGAAGGTTCAAGCACAGACCTGGAAAGTTACACAATTCTCCCCACAGCAAGGTAACAACCCATGCTTCTCACGTGGCCCACGAAGCAGCAACAGATTCAACTTCATTGATGCCAACACAACATAAGTCAGAATTTAGTAGCTCAGATCACGCATTTTTATCTTAACAGTGAACATACCTGTAGAAAAAGCAGAGAAGATTCATGCCTTACATCCCACAGATGGCCATTTAGAAATGTCCCTTTAAAGGACTGTAAAACTATTGCTAGATTTCTTCCTGTACTTTATTAATTCATCACAGTGAATTGAACTGTTGTGGCCTGATGACTGTACAGGCCAAGTACTTCAGCTCTCACCACTCCCAGGCCTGCTTCCCACCTGTCCCCCTAGAAACTAGGTGCCAAAAAACGTGTAAAACGCCCCAAGTTTCTGACTATCTCTGCCTTGGGCTCACCTCCCGTTATGCACTGGCACGATACCCTGATCCACTTGTTTTTACTCCGGTGCAGCTTATTTGCTCACCTATTCATAGCCTTTAGTTCCATTCTCCTTCAAGTCAACCTTGAAGCTTCTCCCAGAAAAGACTTGCAGGAATAAGGTCTGTACCAATGAATATGTTTGCAAAATTATCTGATTCCTTTGCAAACTCTCAGTGGTCAAGCACAGAAATTGCATTCCCTCTTAAAACCATTACCCAGTAAACTCTGGCCTGCATGTATATAAACGATTAACACAAGGTTTCCTGAATCCTCTACGAAGACTTGTAATAGTAAACAATTTTTAAAGGTCCATCAGCCTAAAAATATTTGCTCAAACTTTTTGAACTGTGATGCTTCACCGCTGCCTATTTTCTTAGAAACCGAGAGAAAAAAGCACCTTTCTTCTCCGCCTGAAAGCGGAAAGTTACATTTCCTATCAGGCAGCCTGCTTTACCAGCACCTCCAGCCTCCTCCCCAGACTACTCTTTGCTTCCCAGCTCTTCGAGCACATCAGCCCAGCTGACCAAAATTTTCACTCGTTCAAACCCGTATATAGTCTGGGAGCCGGAGTATTTTCCAACATGAAAGCAGGCATGTTTGACAGAACATTAGGTTGCATTAAAAAAAATGTGACTCCAAATTCATTTCACATGGTATCCATTCAGGGCACCTCGAAAGTAACTGAAAATGAATGAATGCTCTTCTTTTTTACTTAAAAAAAATATCTGATTATCCTTCCGCAGACCACGATTTTCTGTGCTGTACCTACACACCAACTGTAAAAGCTTCGAGGACCCAAAAGATGCTGTTTCAGCATCAAGAATAAATACAAAATTCACCTACACAGCTTGCATTTCTCCCTTGTGCGTTTCACCTCGTATAAAACTGGATTCCCTATCCTTCCAATCTGTCTCTCAAATAACAATATTGTCGATCTATTATTTCATGGCAGACAGAAGTCACTTCAAGACAAATGACAACACCTTTCCTTCAGCTGAACTCTATCCAGCAAATTAAGGAAAGCATAAGAAACAAGCAAGTTTTTCAATGCACTAGAAAATTAAGTAGAACGAAATACAAGTGAAATTTACCGTAGAAGCCTTCTGTAAAAAGGACAAAGCCCTAAATGTCTTCACAAGAAAACTGTTCCGAATTACACTTGAAAATCCAAAAGATGGGCTCTGACAAGGTTTTACATCAGTATGGAAATTGCTTTGTGTGAAACTCCCAAAATAATAGAAAAAGATTACTTCAAAGGTGAGTCGCTGAAAATCAGCTTCTCGCTCTCCTACATTACCACCTCGCCTCTGCCCAAAAGCATACAAAGTGATTATACTCATTCCCTTTAAAACCGGTGTACTTAAAAAAAAAACTAAAAAATAAAAACAGCTTATTAGATTACATGGTTCAGGCAGGCTTAGGAGGGATGTGCTGACAAACCGTGCTGCCGGTGTATGTAGAATTCTAAGGGACTGCTACAGCGGCCATGTAGTTCATACTTAAAAAAATACATTTTCTTTTGTTTCGGAGGCGAGTACTTGAACCAACCCAATTACAACTTACTGCCAAATACATGCAGCAGAACTAATGATTAATGAATATAGTGCTTTTCTTTTTGTTCACGCTGGCTCCCTCCGAGAAGCAAAGGAAGCCCACTAATTGAAAATTACCGTGCTTCAAACGCCGCACTGCTATCGGTGCGCACTGCCTACTGCTCTTGCAAAGTGGAAAAAAAAGGAAGCAGGCTCTCGGCGATGCAGGGTTTAATCTTCTTTTTCATGCAAATATTTCATGAAAATTAGAAACTTTAGAAAAAAATATCTATGCAACCCGTGGAAATAATTTAAAAGGAATAGAGTGTGAGTTTCGGTCAGGGCATTAAATTCAAACGTCAGCAGCGATGCTCTTTTGAGATTACTGTGGAAGAATACCCTCGCTAAATATGACAACTACTGTTTTAAGATTCTTTTTAAATACAAGTATTACTTTAAAACGCTGCAATACCAGTCTATACCATCAGCACAATTTTATTGGGACACAGCAGGGGCTGAGCACACACCGCTACTCTTCCGATTCCTCATCGAAAACTTGCTGCGACTCTCCTCAGTCCGGCATCGCCCCTCGGTAAGGGCTGGGAGCGGAAAGCAGGGAAAGGTGAGATTTGAGCACACCGCTAAGCAGCTGTCATTTTCCCTTTCGTCGTACAGCCTTTTAGGGCCGAGCAGCTCTCCCTTCAGCCACCGCTTCAGCCCCAGCAGCTCCCCAGGACGCCGCACCGCCTCTCCCCGGGTGCCGTTGGCAGGGTCGGACCGTTCCGCGCGGCCGGGCGGGCGGCTCGGCCAGCTCCCCCCGCCCCGCGCGGCTCCGGGCCGCCGGGCAGAGCCGAGCCGAGCTCTCCCCCTCAGCTGCCCACCGCAGCGGCCCCCGGGCTCAGCGCCCCGCCGAGCCCCTTCTCCCCCCGGGGGCTGCGGGGGGGCCGCGACTCGAGCGAGCCCGGGGCCGTGCCGGGGCAGCGCCTACCTTTCATCGCGGCGAGCACAAAACACATCATTTGTCAGGGGCGAAGCGGCGGGGCGCGGAGCGGAGCGGAGCGGGAGGCGGGCGCGGAGGCGGGCCGGGCCCCGGGCGAGAGCCGCCGCCGCCTCAGCAGCAGCCGCCGCCGGCTGCCAGCGCAGAGCCGCGCCGCGCCGCCATCCCGCGGCCCATATGAGGCTCCATGTGACCGCCGCCGCCAGCCGGCCCCGGCCCCCCGCCTTGTTTACGCCGCTCGCTCCTTCCCCTCCCCTGGCGGCGCCGAGGGGCGGCGCGGGCGGGCGGTCACGGGGCGAGCCGAGCCCGGCCGAGCCGGGCCGAGCCCCGCAGCGC